>CM051263.1:60020406-60637906 GCA_027921565.1 Artemia sinica
TGTGTGTATGTGTGTAGGTTTTGTGTGTGTGTGTGTGTGTGTGTGTGTAAGTTTTTGTGTGCGTGTGTGTATAAGTTTTTGTGTGCATGTAAGTTTTCGTGTGCATGTGTAAGTTTTTGTGTGTGTATGTGTGTGTGTGTAAGTTTTTGTGTGTGTGTGTAAGTTTTTGTGTGTGTAAGTTTTTTTTTGTGTGTGTGTGTAAGTTTGTGTGTGTGTGTGTGTGTGTGTGTGTGTGTGTGTGTGTGTAAGTTTTTGTGTGTGTAAGTTTTGGCGTGTGTGTGTAAGTTTTCGTGTGTGTGTGTGTAAGTTTCTGTGCGTGTGTGTGTGAGTTTTTTGTGTTCATGTGTAAGTTTTTGTGTATGTGTGTGTGTGTGTGTGTGTAAGTTTTTGTGTGTGTGTAAGTTTTGGCGTGTGTGTGTGAGTTTTCGTGTGTGTGTGTATGTGTGTAAGTTTTGTGTGTGTGTGTGTGTGTAAGTTTTTGTGTGCGTGTAAGTTTTTGTGTGCATGTAAGTTTTCGTGTGCATGTGTAAGTTTTTGTGTGTGTGTGTGTGTAAGTTTGTGTGTGTGTGTTTGTGTGTGTAAGTTTTGGCGTGTGTGTGTAAGTTTTCGTGTGTGTGTGTGTGTAAGTTTTCGTGTGCATGTGTAAGTTTTTTGTGTGTGTAAGTTTTGGCGTGTGTGTGTGTAAGTTTTCGTGTGTGTGTGTGTGTAAGTTTTTGTGTGTCTGTAAGTTTTGGCGTGTGTGTGTGAGTTTTCGTGTGTGTGTGTGTGTAAGTTTTGTGTGTGTGTGTGTGTAAGTTTTTGTGTGTGCATGTAAGTTTTTGTGTGTGTGTAAGTTTTAGCGTGTGTGTGTGAGTTTTCGTGTGTTTGTGTGTGTAAGTTTTGTGTTTGTGTGTGTGTGTGTGTGTGTGTAAGTTTTTGTGTGCATGTAAGTTTTTGTGTGCATGTAAGTTTTCGTGTGCATGTGCAAGTTTTTGCGTGTGTGTGTGTGTGTGTGTGTAAGTTTTTGTGTGTGTAAGTTTTGGCGTGTGTGTGTGTAAGTTTTCGTGTGTGTGTGTGTAAGTTTTGTGTGTGTGTGTGTGAATTTTTTTTGTGTTCATGTGTAAGTTTTCGTGTGTGTGTGTGTGTAAGTTTTTGTGTGCATGTAAGTTTTTGTGTGCATGTAAGTTTTCGTGTGCATGTGTAAGTTTTTGTGTGTGTGTGTGTGTGTGTGTGTAAGTTTTTGTGTGTGGGTGTGTAAGTTTTGGCGTGTGTGTGTAAGTTTTGGCGTGTGTGTGTAAGTTTTCATGTGTGTGTGTGTTTAAGTTTTTGTGTGTGTGTGTGTGTGTGTAAGTTTTTGTGTGTGTGTGTAAGTTTTTGTGTGTGTGTGTGTGTGAGTTTTGGCGTGTGTGTGTAAGTTTTCATGTGTGTGTGTGTGTAAGTTTTGTGTGTGTGTGTAAGTTTTGGCGTGTGTGTGTGAGTTTTCGTGTGTGTGTGTGTGTAAGTTTTGTGTGTGTGTGTGTGTGTAAGTTTTTGTGTGCATGTAAGTTTTTGTCTGCATGTAAGTTTTCGTGTGCATGTGTAAGTTTTTGTGTGTGTGTGTGTGTGTGTGTGTGTAAGTTTTTGTGTGTGTGTGAGTTTTTGTGTGCATGTATGGGGACCGGGGGAGGACCTTTGGGGCCCAGGGAGGACGTTTGGGGATCCGGGGGCCCTTGAGGATTGAGTGGTCTTTTGGGAGCCCGGTGGACCTTTGGGGGCCGGGGGAGGGCCTTTGGGAGCCCAGTGGACCTTTGGGGACCGGGGGAGGACCTTTGGGGGCCCGGGGGGCCCTTGGGGGCCGGTTGGCCCTTTGGGAGCCCGGGGGACCTTTGAGGACCAGTGGAGGGCCTTTGGGGGTCTGAGGAGGGCGTTTGGGGGATAGCATTTCGAAATTTTTACTTTTTAGTTTACTTTTTTTTGCGGCGCATCCCTGCGGCGCATCCTGCGGCACATCCCTACGGCGCATTCCTGCGGCGCATCCCCTGTGGCGCTTTCTTGACCCGTGGCGCATCCATGCGGCACATCCTGCGGCGCTTTCCTGGCCCACGGCGCATCCCGGCGGCGCTTCTCTGGTCCGGAGGACCTTTGGGGGCCGGGGGAGGGCCTTTGGGGCACAGGGAGGGCCTTTGGGGCACAGGGAAGGCCTTTGGGGGTCCGGGGGGGGGGGGCAGTTGGGGGCCTGGTGGACATTTGGGGACCGGTGGAGGGCCTTTGGGACCCCGTTAGTCCTTTGGGAGCTCGATGGTCCTTTGGGGGGCCCGGGGATGGCCTTTGAGGACTGGGGGAGGGCATTTGGGGTCCGGGGGGGGGCCCTTTGGGGGTCCGGGGACCCTTTGAGGACCAGGGGAGGGCCTTTGAGGGTCTGAGGAGAGCGTTTGGGGTCCGGGGGACCTTTGGGGTCCTGGTGGGCCCTTGAGGACCAGTGGAGGGCCTTTGAGGGTCTGAGGAGGGAGTTTGGGGGGCTGGGGCTCTTTGGGAGCTTGGGGGGACCTTTGAGTACCGGTGCTTCCTTCGGGGTTGGGGTAGGAGGATCGGAACCCTTTGGGGTTGGGTTAGAGGACCTCACAACACTGTTCAAATGAAACTTGTGTATTATAACGACCACAGAGTTTCACCATTGAATTCTCTTCTAAAATCTCTTCAAAAATCATCTTTTAAAATGTCTCTATCTGTTTCGCCCAAATATTCCCATAACCTGTCTAAAACGGTTTCGCCCAAATAATCCCTAAACGTAATTCAGGGTGTTCCTTTTGTTTGGCATCTCTGCGCTAATGCATTTCAAATTAATAAGAAACCTGATTCCCGCGCTAAAACAATTCATCGCTAAGATGTTTCTTGGAGAATTGTTTCCATGGCCTTTGGTTATTAATATCCTTTGGAGTTCGACCAAAAGAGTTGTTTCCGAGGCAAAGACATTAATGACTTGGATCTATTTCTGGATCATAACATTCGCTGAGAGCGTGCCAAAAACACACCTGGAGAAAGAGGTCATTGAGAAAGAGGTCATTGACCCTGTCCTCATTAAACTATGTAAAAAAGTTATAGGTGGCAGCAGGGGTGGGCAATGGGAGTAGCACCCCCATCTCTACTTATATGGCACTTGCAGATAGAAGAATTTATAAAAAGAAAGTAGATATGAGAAATAGCTTTTGAATGAGCCATTAGGACTCTCTTTATGATGTTCTGGTAGCCCGCTAGACCTGTTGAAAAAAAAAACAAAAAAAAAAAAAAACACTGGAGACAGATCAGTGCTACCGATACAAAAAAGTGATTTTCCTTGTTGTTCAGGCAGGGGGACTGTAACTTCCCTGTACAAGGTTTTGACCACTTTGATTCCAATGGTACAGTTTTCCTTTTGATATGACGCCATTTTCGAGGGATGTGAGGCTTTTTTTTAAATCAACATAAATTTCTTTTCGCAATACACTTTTACTTTTAAGACAAACCGGAATAATAGTTAAAGTTCATGAGTCAGTGTCAGAGGGGAATTTTGTTTCACTACGCAGTTTTTTTCAAAACGCGTTTTTTAACTTTTGGTTACTATGGGCTGTGGTTCGCTCTTTACTAGGTTGCAGCTGCTGCTGCAACCATGATACCTTGCCGGGACATGCTTTAAAAAAATGAGCCTAGAAAATGACTGAAAAAACAACAGCGGATACCGATATTCCCGATACGATACATGTGATACCAATACGCACGATACCGATACGCGCGATACAGATACGCCCGATACCAAATACAGCCCTTCTTCAGGAACTATGGAGGGCCATATCATCATCAAAACCATATATATCGGTCCTTTGAACTATATTAAACAAAATCGCTATCTCAGAATTTTTTATAGGACTAGTTGGGGGAGAGGGCCTGTTGGGAGGGGGGGGGGGCTATTTGCCCTCAAATCTTTTGGTCACTTAGAAGGGGGCTTACAAATTTAATTCCCTTTCGAATAAGCTATTACACACCTCTCTATGACGCTCTGGCCACCCCTAGCCCTTCTAGAAAAAAAAACAGAAAGAAAAAAAAGGGAGACAGATCAGTGCTACCCATGCAAAAAAGTCATTTTCCTGGGTGTTCAATGGTGGGGGACTGTAATTATCCTACTATAACTATCGGTTTGACGCCATTGTTAAGGGGTTTCAGGCTCTTTTTTGAAATCACTATAAATTTCTTTTCGCAATAAACTTGTACTTCTAAGATTCACTGAAACAATAGTTACCATTCCTGATTCAGTGTCAAATGGCAATTTTTCCTCACTAGACGGTTTTTTTTGAAAACACATTTTTCAACTTTTGATTACTATGGGCTGTGGTTCGCTCTTTACTAGGTTGCAGCTGCCGCTGCAACCATGATTAAGGATACGTGATTTAATTAAAATTGATCAGAGGCGGGAAATACCCATATAAATAACTTAGGACTCTTATTAGATTTTTATTCTATTTTTGGTGATTGGTTTCATAGTTCCGTTAGTATATTTCAATTAGTCAAAGCTCGAGCCATCTAAACAAAAGACAACATTTTAAAGGTTGAAATAAGCTCAAATTAATTTCTTCTCAAAACCTTAAAACTTTTGGAAGAAGCTTCGAATAACCGAAGGTTTAGGAAGGGGGAAAACCCTAAATAAGTAGTCAACCTTTGGAGAGCCTTTGTGCCTCCCTTTTCAAGCCTACTGTTCCTTGGAACTTAGCCTGGTATTTATAAGAAATCATACATCCAAAAAATTTTAATTACCTGGACAATAACATTGTTTGCCTCCTTGTGGATTCTGAGACGTTAAGAGAACCAAAGAGAACCTTAGACGAAGAGAGACGGAAGAGAACTTTATTCCCCTTTTAGTCCTTCTTTCATTTCGTTAATCCCGTACCGGCTAAAAAAACAAAGGTGGTCTCGATGTTATACAGAGAAGCTAGGGAAAAAGGGGAATAATATTGTCAAACCAAGAATTTCAGGTCCTTTTTGTCTAAGGCAGGTTATACTCTCAAAACAACACACACACGTACATGAGCGTAGTGGACTGGCCTCCCCCAGGCCATTCAGCGTGTCCCCAGTTGGCGATAGGGGAACGCTCTACAGATATGTAGGGTACCTCCATAGGAGGCACGGACGAAGGGGGGACCTTGTCCCTGGGGGTCCATAATAGAATCTGGGGCACCCTCGCCCAGGGTCATAAATACAGGCGGAGGAGGAAGTCCCAGGGACTTCTTGCTGTCCGGTTCTAAGCCGGCTTAAGCACTTCGGTGTAGACTTGAGAAGATATGTGATCCCCGTCCTGCACTGGTATCCGGGATCATTGCTTTTCCTGAGGCGAAAATAATTTCAATGATTTAAAGAACATGAAAATTGGAACTTGGAATATTACGACATTGAAAAATGACTATAGTATCGACATTTTGACAGACGAATTCAGACGATTCGAACTGGATTTATTGGGAGTTTCAGAAACTCATATCCCAGGGGTAGGAAGCACGAAATTAGGTGATATAGAATTTGTTTACTCAGGCAGGAAGGATGGGGTACATAGACAGGGAGTAGGGCTGATGATGAATAAGGAAGCTGCTAAGTCTTGTTTAGGCTGGGAAGGTATTGATAATAGAATACTAATTGCTCATTTTATGACTAGAAAGTTCAGGGTATCAGTTATAGTAGTATACGCCCCTGTAGAACCGACTGACGGAAATACTAGTGACTCAGATGAATTTTACTTACAGTTACAGGAGCAAATAGACAAGGTCCCAGGTAGAAATTTGATTTATTACTGGGAGATGTTAACGCCCAGGTTGGTAGAAATAGGGATAGATGGTATCCCAGCCTAGGTAAATTTGGTATAGGAAAAGAAAACAGTAATGGATACAGACTTTTGCAATTTTGTAGGCATAACAATCTAGTTATAACCAATACCGTGTTTGGTCATAAAATGGCTCATAAGTTAACATGGTATTCACGTGATGGTAAGACAGCAAACCTTATTGATTATATTATAGTTAACCGAAGACTGGCAGGATCAATAGAAGATACTAGGGTAAAGAGGAGTGCTGTTATTGATGTTAAAAGTAAAGATCACCATCTAGTAGTGTCAAGGGTTAATTTAAAGCTGAAATATCGGAAGGGTAACTACCTCCAGGGAAGTTATGATGTTGGTAGACTCCAGGATGAGAATTTGAGAGAAACTTTCCAGGAACAGTTGAATACTAAACTTCAGAGTTTAAAATTTGATAATGTGGAAGATGGTTGGAATAATTTTAGAAAGATAATTTGTGAAGTTGCGGAAGGTGTATTAGGGAAGAAAGCTAGAACTGCAGCTAAGAATATTAGTGAAAAAGCTTTATGTTTAATAGAAAGGAGAAAGGACTTGTACAAGAATTATCTGAGTGATAGATCGTATGAAAACAAAAGAAATGTAAAGAAAGTGGAGAAAGCATTAAAATATGAACTAAGGAGGTGTGAAGTGGAGGCCATGGATAAAATTGCCGAGGATCTTGAAGATGCAGCTAGACGGCATAATAGTAAAATATTGTACTGGCACGTTAACAAATTGAGAGGGAGTAGTCAATCCGGACTTGTCCCAGTTAAAGATAGGAATGGGGTCGCAATTAGCGATAAGGAGAAAACTAAAGAGAGGTGGGCCGAACATTTTGAGAACTTGCTTAACCGAGATAGAGTTGAAGGAAAAAATATAGAGGAAAATGAAAAAGTTTGTGATATCTTGGATGTGAAGTAAGATTTGTTTTGTGAGGAGGAATTAGCAACAGTACTAAAAGGATTAAAGAATAATAAGGCTCCAGGTGCTGATAGAGTGGTAAATGAGTTTCTTAAATATGGTGGCTCTGAGGTTAGAAATAAGTTATTGAAGATTATGAATATGATTTTTGAAAAAGGGGAGTACCTAACGATTTTAGGAAAACCTTAATTAAGCCACTTTATAAGAAAGGTGATAAAAGTGAGTTTGGTAATTATCGAGGCATTAGTCTGGTCTCAGTAGGTAGCAAATTACTTAGTAATATGATACTTTTTAGACTGAGAGATGCCGTAGACAAAGTTTTAAGAGAAGAGCAGTGCGGTTTTAGAAAAGATAGAGGATGTGTCGACCAAATTTTCACTCTTAGGCTAATAATTGAGAAGTGCCTGAGTTTTCAAACACCTTTGGTTCTCAGTTTTATAGATTATGAGCAAGCAATCGACTCTGTTGATAGAAGAGCTTTAGTAAAGGTTTTATCCTTGTACGGTATACCAGACAAATACATTAAAGTGATTAGTGATATGTACGAGAATAACACTGCTGCGGTTAAGGTACGAAATGAGGTTAGCAGCTGGTTTTGTATTAAATCAGGAGTTAAGCAGGGTTGTGCTCTATCCCCCTTTATATGGATTATTTTGATGGACTTTGTTCTAAGGAGCACAGGAAAGGCAATGGGAGACCACAGAATCAAATGGGGAGGAAAAAGTCTCCTGGACTTGGATTATGCTGATGATTTAAGCATCCTAGATGAAAGTGTGAGCAAAATGAATGAAGTTTTAGAGGTTTTGCGAGTTCAGGGTGCTAGAATTGGTTTGAAAATTAATGTTAGGAAGACTAAGTCACTAAGGCTAGGAATAAGTGAAGATGAAAAGGTGACGTTGGGTAATGAAAAGATTGATCAGGTGGGCAGCTTCACTTACCTTGACAGTATTATTAGTAAGGATGGTGGGAGCAGTGAAGATGTTAAAAATAGAATAGCCAAGGCTCAGGGTCTTTTTTTCACAGTTAAAAGGAAGAATAGGAAGATAAGTCTGCAAACCAAGATTAGAATATTAGAAGCTACAGTGACGACAGTGGTCAAATATGGCTCTGAAGCATGGACGCTCCGAAAAGCGGATGAAGATTTGCTAGATGTTTTCCAGAGAAATTGCTTAAGGATTGTTCTGGGTACCCGGCTGACTGACCGTATTTCAAACAATAGGCTATACGAAAAATGTGGTTCAATACCGCTTTCTAGGGCTATAATGAAAGAAAGGTTGAGGTGGTTAGGGCACGTTGTGCGGATGAAGGATGACAGATTGCCAAAGATCGTTCTTTTCGGCCAACCATCTAGGGCTAAACGGAAAGCAGGTCGTCCCCGTCTGGGGTGGGAGGACGTCATAAAGAAAGATTTAAAGGAAATGGGAACTTCGTGGGCGGGTGTAAAAAGGGAGGCTTTGAATAGATTGGGATGGAGGAGGAGCGTGCGTAGCTGTGTTGGCCTCAGGCGGCTTGGTGCTGCGGTGAGTTGTTAGTAGTAGTAGTAGTAGTATTATAGGATATCTTGGTTTGGGTCAAACTAATAAATTAGGATCTAATCAAGAGTAGGGATCTATCTATAATTATGAAATATACATAATTTATACAAGGATTATCGATCGAGTCTAATGGGGTCAACGGCCCCCTTTATCTAGGTCAAGTTATTTGTTGTTTCTAGGTTTAATGACTCCGGGGCGAAGTTTGCACATGCGCATTGACGAGAACAATGTATTGATCTAGGACTCGAGGGGGACAGATTTATGAGAAATTGATTGCATAATCGAGGGTAATTATTGATTCACGAAAGGGGAATTAAGAAACATTATGGCTTCTTTGATCTTTAGGTCTGAGGGATAAATGGTTTTTAGTGATAGAGATAAATTAATATTCTATTTTTTAAAATATGGCTTCTCTGATCTTTAGTGACAGAGATAAATTAATATTCTATCGATGCCTTAATAGAGTAACCAAGAACAACTTAGAGATGAAGAGATTAACGCGGGAAATGGTTTCCTGGGAATTTCAAATGTGACAGCGCAGGGATGCCAAAAAAAAGGAACACGCAGAAATTACGTTTAGGGGATTATTTGGGTGAAACCGTTTGAGACATTTTAGGGGATTATTTGGGCGAAACCGTTTGAGACATTTTAGAAGATAATTTAGGCGAAACAGTTTGAGACATTTTAAAAGATGATTTGGGGTGAAACTCTGTGGTCGCTATAATACACAAGTTCCATTTTAACAATGTTGTGAGGTTCCCTACCCAAACCCCAAAGGGCCCCTCGGGCTCCAAAGGCCCCACGGGCCAGCAAAGGGCCCCCAGTGCCCCCAAAGGGCCCCCATGGTGCCCCCAAAGGGCCCCCCGAAGCACCCAAAGGGCCCCTGGTGCCCCCAAAGGGCCCCCGGGCCCCAAAGGCCCGAGTCCCCCGGCGCCCCCAAAGGCCCCCCAGTCCCCAAAGGCCCCCGAGCCCCAAAGACCCCCCAGGCCCCCAAAGACCTCCAAAGGCCCCCCTGGGCCCCCAAAGGCCCCCCGAGCCCCTCCCTTCCTCCCTCCGTTTTTTGAATTTTTTTAAGTTTTTTCGGACTGAATTTTTTTGACTTAGAAATTATCCAAAATTTTTCCGGTTTTTTCTTTAACCCATTGGCATAGAGTTTTAGCCTAGAGTCTTAGCTTAGTTTTATTTAGAGTTGAAGTTTAGTTTAGTTATAGTTGAGAGTTTAAAGTTTTACCTTAAAGTCTTAGCTTAGAGTTTTAGTTAGAGCTCTAGTTTAGTTATAGTTAAGAGTTTTAGCTTAGAGTTTTAGCCTAGAGTCTTAGCTTAGAGTTTTAGCCTAGTCTTAGCTTAGAGTTTTAGTTAGAGTTGAAGTTTAGTTTAGTTATAGTTAAGAGTTTAGAGTTTTAGCCTAGAGTCTTAGCTAGAGTTTTTGTTAGAGTTCTAGTTTAGTTTAGTTAAGAGTTTTAGCCTAGAGTCTTAGCTTAGAGTTTAGTTAGAGTTGAAGTTTAGTTCTAGTTAAGAGTTTAGAGTTTTAGTTTAGAGTTGTAGTTTGGTTTAGTTATAGTTAAGAGTTTAGAGTTTTTAGCTTAGAGTCTTAGCTTAGAGTTTTAGTTAGAGTTGAAGTTTAGTTTAGTTATAGTTAAGAGTTTTAGCTTAGAGTCTTAGCTTAGAGTTTTTGTTAAAGTTCTAGTTTGGTTTAGTTTTAGTTAAGAGTTTAGAGTTTTACCTTAGAGTCTTAGCATAGAGTTTTAGTTAGAGTTGAAGTTTAGTTTAGTTATAGATAAGAATTTATATAAGAATTTAGAAATTAGTCTTAGCTTAGAATTTTAGTTAGAGTTGAAGTTTAGTTTAGTTATAGTTAAGGGTTTAGAGTTTTAGCTTGGAGTGTTAGCTTAGAGTTTTAGTTAGAGTTCTAGTTTAGTTTAGTTATAGTTAAGAGTTTAGAGTTTTACCTTAGAGTCTTAGCTTAGAGTTTTAGTTAGAGATCTAGTTTAGTATAGTTTTAGTTAAGAGTTTAGAGTTTTATCTTGGAGTCTTAGCTTAGAGTTTTTGTTAGAGTTCAAGTTTTGTTTAGTTTTAGTTAAGAGTTTAGAGTTTTACCTTAGAGTTTTAGCTTAGAGTTTTAGTTAGAGTTCTAGTTTAGTTTAGTTTTAGTTAAGAGTTTAGAGTTTTACCTTAGAGTCTTAGCTTAGAGTTTTAGTTAGAGTTGAATTTTAGTTTAGTTATAGTTAAGAGTTTAGAGTTTTACCTTAGAGTCTTAGCTTAGAGTTTTAGTTAGAGTTCTAGTTTAGTTTAGTTTTAGGTAAGAGTTTAGAGTTTTATCTTGGAGTCTTAGCTTAGAGTTTTAGTTACAGCTGAAGTTTAGTTATAGTTAAGAGTTTAGAGTTTTAGCTTAGAGTCTTAGCTTAGAGTTTTAGTTAGGGTTGAATTTTAGTTTAGTTATAGTTAAGAGTTTAGAGTTTTACCATAGAGTCTTAGCTTAGGGTTTTAGTTAGAGTTCTAGTTTAGTTTAGTTTTAGTTAATAGTTTAGAGTTTTATCTTGGAGTCTAAACTAGAACTCTGACTAAAACCTTAAGATATGACTCTAAGCTAAAACTTTAAACTCTTAACTAAAACTAAAGTAAACTAGAACTCTAACAAAAACTCTAAGCTAAAACTCTAAACTCTTAACTATAACTAAACTAAACTAGAACTCTAACTAAAACTCTAAGCTAAGACTCTAAGGTAAAACTCTAAACTCTTAACTAAAACTAAACTAAACTAGAACTCTAACAAAAACTCTAAGTTAAGACTCTAAGCTAAAAACTCTAAACTCTTAACTATTACTAAACTAAACTTCAACTCTAACTAAAACTCTTAGCTAAGACTCTAAGGTAAAACTCCAAACTCTTAACTAAAACTAAACTAAACTAGAACTTCAACAAAAACTCTAAGCTAAGACTCTAAGCTAAAAACTCTAAACTCTTAACTAAAACTAAACTAAACTAGAACTCTAACAAAAACTCTAAGCTAAGACTCTAAGCTAAAACTCTAAACTCTTAACTAAAACTATAGTAAACTTCAACTTTAACTAAAACTCTAAGCTAAGACTCTAAGGTAAAACACCAAAATCTTAACTAAAACTAATCTAAACTAGAACTCTAAATAAAACTCTAAGCTAAGACTCTAAGCTAAAACTATAAAGTAAAACTAAACTAAACTAAACTTCAACTCTAACTAAAACTCTAAGCTATGAGTCTAAGCTAAAACTCTAAATTCTTAACTATAACTAAACTAGAACTCTAACTAAAACTCTAAGCTAAGACTCTAAGGTGAAACTCTAAATTCTTAGCTAAAACTAAACTAAACTAGAACTCTAACAAAAACTCTAAGCGAAGACTCTAAGCTAAAAACTCTAAACTCTTAACTATAACTAAACTAAACTTCAACTCTTGATAAAGCTCTAAGCTAAGACTCTAAGCGAAAACTCTAAACTCTTAACTAAAACTTAACTAAACTATAACTTTAACTAAAACTCTAAGCTATGACTCTAAGCTAAACCTCTAAATTCTTAACTATAACTAAACTAAACTTCAACTCTAACTAAAAATCTAAGCTACGACACTAAGGTAAAACTCTAAACTCTTAACTAGGTGTTCTTGGCTACTCTATTAAGGCTTCGATAGAATATTAATTTATCTCTGTCACTAAAGATCAGAGAAGCCATATCAAAAAAATAGAATATTAATTTATCTCTGTCACTAAAGACCATTTATCCCTCAGACCTAAAGATCAAAGAAGCCATAATGTTTCTTAATTCCCCTTTCGTGAATCAATAATTCCCCTCGATTATGCAAATCAATTTCTCAGGAATTTAGTTCCCCTCTTGTGGATCAATACATTGTTTATGTGGTTAGGTACCGCTAGACTCGATCAATACATTCCTCACCGATTATGTAAATCAATTTCTCAGAAATCCAGTTCCCCTCGATTATGCAATCAATTTCTCAGAAATCTTTCCCCTCGAGTCCTAGATCAATACATTGTTCTCGTCAATGCGCATGTGCAAACTTCGCCCCGGAGTCATTACACCTAGAAACAACAAATAAGCTGACCTTGAAAAAGGGGGCCGTTGACCCCATTAGACTCGATCGATAATCCTTGAATAAATTATGTATATCTCATAATTATAGATAGCTCCCTACTATCAAGTACGATTATTCCGTGTTTTTGCTTACCTAAGAAGCAATAACTTGAACAAAAGGATTCTAATACCCCAGGACTCAAGCCTTGACTAGCTATCCAGGTGTAACTCTTTCAATTAGAAATATTCGATAGCCCTAAACTAAAATAATCCCTTTTTCTCGGTGAATGGCATGGACTATAGAGGATACCTCCTGGACAACGGACACACACACAATATAAGATTAGCCAACCCTGAAAAGAGCTACTGGAAGGGTTTATAATAATAAGAATCACAACGTTTTCTCGTTTTATTTGATTTAATAATGAAATTAGTCGTCACCGGATTTTTGTACCGATTTCGAACAAAGTCGCCTCAGTTTTACCACGCTACCACTTTTAGTTCTAAAAAGTAGGGCAATCTTAGAGCATGTACATGTTGCCTTTTGGCCATTTGATCCCCATCATGATTCCCCGAAGGTTCCTCTTGATACAGTAATCCGTTCCAAAAATGTTGCTGATGTGTCCTTTAGACCCCCTTTTGACGCCCTTTTCATTTTAATGGTCAAAGTCTTAGAAGTTGTTGCAATTGAATTAGTAGTTGCAATAGCCTAGTAGCAGTGGAAGTTGTAGTAGTAGTATTAGGAAAAGCAAGAGTGGTAGTAGTGTTAGTAACAACATGCACATATTACGTGTCACCTAACCTGACAATTTTCTTGGCCTTTTAGCATTCTCTGAAAGTTCCAACTTAATACCCAAATCTATTCCCGAGATACACCCTTTTGACAATCTGCATGCACATAGTGCGTTTTAATTTAGTTCAAACTCCCCCTCAATATTCTGTCAAATTTTTACCTTCAAACGCGTACCATTAATTGTGCTAGAATCATAGCAGTACTAGAAGGAACAGTTGTAGCAGCAGTATTAATAGCAGCAGCAGTGGGTACATGTTGCCTGTCGGCCTGTTGAACATCCCACTCACGATGCCCCTCCTCTTGGTATGAATTTAAAAAAACTAAGTTTTCCGAGGGAAATAAAGAGCAAAGTTGAAACATAAAACAGACAAAAATTATAACTTCCCAGCCTATTTAATAAATATTAACATAACTAGTATAAATAAACGAACTACTTATGTTTCCCTATGTTTTTAGGATTATACAAAACTAGCGCTTTACTGAAAACACAAAATAATATAGGACTTTTGGTACAGTAGAAGCAAACCAATTAAGAACACTTTTTTTAGAATCAAAATATTATCAATCCCTTTTAGGATTTTCTTTTTTTTACGTTTAATTTGGTGTCACTTCTGCACAATGGCTCAGTCCAATGACTGGCTGTCGTTTTGGTTCTTAAAAGGACATGTCATGATTAGTTTGTACACTAGTTTGAAGTAAGGCCATTTTGATAGTATTAGGACTATAAAATAGCTTTAGAATTTGCATCATAGCTTGAAATTCACTTTTGCATAGAGAGAAATAATCGGATTTCCAGAGTTCATATTATGTCTTATTTGTTCTTCATTTAAAGTGATACTAAAGCATATTTCTTAAAATTTAAGACTGTATATTACCCACTATTTGTATTATAGCTGGTGAGAGCAAAATACTGCTTGATAAATCAATCCGATATTTCTGTATGCTGTTCAATTACTTCGCGGTTATTAAAAATATTTAGTTTTACGCTTATGTTTTAAGATAATTTTAATTGTATACTGAAAGTTACTAATGTCGAAACTGGTGTAAGACTATGAAAAGCTTTATAGATTCATTTAGTGTCGTCAGGATACATACTCATTTTTGACTCTTAAATCAATAGTCCTGTTTTTTATACTTGACTTTTGTGTTTTCAGTAAAGCGCTAGTTTTGTTTAATCCTAAAAGTATAGGGAAACATAATTAGTTGGTATATTTATGCAAGTTATATTAATATATATTAAATAGGCTGTGGAGTAATATTTTTTGTCCGTTTTAAGTTTCAACTTCGCTCTTTACTTCCCTCTGAAAAACTTTGTTTTTCTAAATTAATCTTTGTTCGTTTTTGATTAAAATTTAATGCAGAAACAACGCTGCCATGATTCTTTTTTATTTATACGGAATAATGTGCGCTCGGTTTAAGTTTTAATGTCACTTCTTAGTTTCAGTTGAAAATATTCACAAATATGACCTATGATTCCAGGGAACATACCAATCGATGCCTATTTTTTAGGTTTCTTCCGAATATAATATTTTTTTTTGGCGCGAATTCAGTTTTAAACACTTATGAAGAGAAGCTGTAGCCCCTTTGCAATCTATGTACCATCCTACCCTGTTTATTGTTTTTTTTTTATATAAATAGTTTTTCTATTTTTCTTTCCCTACTCAGCTTATCAAAAACTTGCACGAAAGAATATAATATTTCGAAAAAAAATATTGCAAGTCATAGATTTGACACTTTCCAAATCTAAATGTAAATTTATTCATAACAAATTAAGCCTCAAGACCACAGTTCATATAATTATCATATAAGATAATTATATGAACTGTGCTCGAGACAAAGCACAGGGCATTGGACATTGTGACTAAGATTTTGATATTATGAAACTTCGACAGTTATTGACTGAATTAAAAAACTCTTGAAATGAAAATTATTAAACTGTTTTTTGTAAGGTTATAAAGATATACAAATACATTTACTAAATTTTGAAAAAAAACAACATTCATTTGGCTTAAAATTCAACTCAAATAACAGGAATTGCATTTTCAGAACTAAAGCCAGAGAAAAAGAAACTTATAACTGAAAATTAAGGTAAAATGTTGTTTTCTCAAAATTTCAATAGGTATAGGACCTGTCGTGTAGGCAAATGGTACTTATGCATTATAAATAACACAACGCTATACACGAAAGAAGTCAAGTTTGGTTAATGCTAATGAAATAAAGTAGGATGAAAATATAATACTTTAGAAACAAATTTAGGCTATATATTTGCACATTAGGGGGTGGGGGTGGGGGTAAAGCATAGCATATATTAAATACGTAATCTAGCCTAGGTACCCCCCCCCCCCCCCCCCCTAAACCCCAAATAACACCAGTTTGAATATCGTAAACGCGATAAGAAATCACCCTTTGCAATCCATTCTCTCTTGCAAATAAATTAAAACCCGGAAATCACTTTCACCCTGAAATCAGGTTTTGAATGAGCAACTGCTAATCGGCCGCAATGTTGCAGCAGCTTCATGGTGAGCAGACGATTGATGAAACTTATTAATGGAGATGGGAGGGGGGTAAGCGGGAGGGCTTCTTGTAAACCTCCAGTGAAGAGTTTTGGAACATAATTATTACAATGGTACCATTTTATGCTTCCACGTTTTTTCACTTAAGAAGTAAGATAAGATTTATTCATAATCAATTAATCATACAAGAAAATACATTGTGCTAATCCCCCAAAGGCTCCTAGGCCTGTAATAGAGGGGGAATACATACCGTTTAAATCAAACACTAAATCAATAGAAAAACATTAAAATAGGCCTACATAAAAAAGAAATCAATCATTAACAGCCATAAAAAAGAAATCAATCGCCAAACAACATATAAAATTAAAAAGAGACCATACCTGAGGCCTGGGAGTCATAGCGCAGAGAAGACCACCATAAAACAAAACTAAACATTCAGGGGACATGAGTGGCACCAAGAGTGCTGTTTTTAGTGCTATATAGCACTTACCGATGGTAGAATTGATGAAAGCTTGTAGATATGAGTAATAACTTTAAAATGAGCCATTAAACCCCTCTATAAAAAGTTCTCATAGCCCACAGGCTCCAACTTTTGCACTTAGACATGCCACCAAAAGTGCCATTTCACACTTGCAGAGGGTTGAACTTATAGAAAGAACGTAGACATGAGCGATATTAGCTATTAAATATCAGTCTACGATGTTCTGGTAGCCCAACAGCCCCAACCCTTGAGAAAAGGCACAAATAGTGTCAATTTTAGTGCCATGTGGCACTTGCAGATAGCGGAACTTATAAAAAGCACGTAGATATGATGAATAGCTTTTAAAGAAGCCATTAAGTATCTCTCTATGATGTTCTGGTAAACCACCAGGCCCGGAAAAAAAGAAGAAAAAAAGGGAGACAGATCAGTGCTACCAATGCAAAAAAGTTATTTTCCTTGTTGTTCAAGGAAGGGACTTTAATTTCCCTTTTCGAAGGTTTTCGAACCGTCTGATTCCAATGGTACATTTTCTGACACCAATTTCGAGGGGTTTCACACTTTTTTTGAAATCACCACAAATTTCTGTTTGCAATAAACTTTTACTTCTAAGACAAGCCAAAATAATAGTTACCATTTCTAAATTTTAAAGAGTTCATAGTGAATTCTTCCAAAGGACTAATGAAACTTACTAAGGGGGCTGGGAGGGGGAGTATACGGTGAGGGTCTCTTGTAAATCTCCAATTAAGGGTTTTGGACCATAATTATTACAATGATAGTAGAAAGCTATCTATAACTCCGAGGGGGGCACCATATATGGGCATAGAGTCCCTAGGGAGAACACCTGTGCTGTCAGTCGTGACTTGACACCATATATGGGCAAAGAGTCCCTAGGGAGAACACCTGTGCTGTCAGTCCGACGGGGCACCATATATGGGCATAGCCTCCCTAGGAGAAATGGATTTCTGAGAAATTGGTGATCGTCCAGGAAAATTGTTTCCGGGCGAAGTTTATTAATGTCTTTGGTGTTTGTCCAGGAGAATTGTTTCTGGGCGAACTTTATTAATGTCTTTGGTGTTCGTCCAAGAGAATTGTTTCTGGGTGAAGTTTATTAATGTCTGACAGATGATGTCAAGGTTGATTGATTTGTCATGAAAGGGGAATTATCTCCGGGCGAATGTTTTGAACTTGGAGATGAAGAGATTAACGCGGGAAAGGGTTTCATAGGAATTTCAAAATATGACAGCGCAGGGATGTCAAAACAAAAGGAATACGCTGAAATCACGTTTAGGGTCATTTGGGCGAAACCGTTTTAGACATTTTAGGGAATTATTTGGGCGAAACAGTTAGAGACATTTTAAAAGATGTGAGGTCCCCTACCCCAACCCCAAAGGGCTCCGATCCCCCTACCCCAACCCCAAAGGAGGCCCCCGGCCCCCAAAGGTCCCCGGGCTCCCAAAGGACCACCCGGCCCCCAAGGGCCCCCCGGACCCCCAAAGGCCCCCCGGGCCCCCAAAGAGTCCCCTCCCCATTTTTTAATACTTTTTAAGGCTTTATTATATCTTTCTTTTAAGGCTTTATTATATCTTTTCAGAACAAGTTATTTTCTTAATGTCCATCCTAAACCCATTTTACAAGTTGAAGTACCCATCCTTCTCACCCACAACTTTACTACACTGCCTTTTTGAATGCTCCAACACCAAGCAATACTTTTCAAAGGGCATTTCAGAACAAGTTCTTTTCATAATGTCCATCCTAAACCCATTTTTACAAGTTGAAGTACCCATCCTTTTCACCCACAAATTTACTTTACAGCTTTTTGAATGCCCCAACACCAGGCAATACTTTTCAAAGGGCATTTCACAATAAGTTCTTTTTTTAATGTCCCTCCTAAACCTATTTTACAACTTGAAGAACCCATCCATGTCACCCACAACTTTACTTTACAGCTTTTGAATGCTCCAACACCAAGCAATACTTTTCAAAGGGCATTTCAGAACCCCAACCCCGAAGGAAGCCCCCGGCACCCAAAGTCCCCCGGGCTCCCAAAGGACCACCCGGCTCCCAAGGGCCCCCGGACCCCAAAAGGCCCCCGGGCCCCCAAAGAGTCCCCTCCCCATTTTGTAATACTTTTTTAAGGCTTTATTATATCTTTTCTTTTAAGGCTTTATTATATCTTTTCAGAACAAGTTATTTTCTTAATGTCCTTTCTAAACTCATTTTACAAGTTGAAGTACCCATCCTTTTCACCCACAACTTTACTATACTGCTTCTTGAATGCTCCAACACCCAGCAATACTTTTCAAAAGGCATTTCAGAACAAGTTATTTTCATAATGTCCTTCCTAAACCCATTTTACAAGTTGAAGTACCCATCCTTTTCACCCACAAATTTACTTTACAGCTTTTTGAGTGCCCCAACACCAAGCAATACTTTCCAAAAGGCTTTATTATATCTTTTCAGAACAAGTCCTTCCTAAACCAATTTTACAAGTTGAAGTAGTTATCTTTTTCACCACAAGTTTACTTTACGACTTTTTTTGCACACCCCAAGATCAAGCAATACTTTTCAAAAGGCTTTATTATATCTTTTCAGAACAGGTTCTTTTCTTAATATCCTTCTTAAACCAATTTTACAAATTCTAAATTTTTCCTTAGTAGATAGAAAAAGCTATATCATAGTTGTGAATATTTTCTCGAAAGATAAGCAGTTCTATTTCAATTTTAAATTTTCTCAATGAAGTGAAGAAAAGTTCAAGTTCTCTTCTGAATTTTACCAAAGAACACACTTCAATTCTAATTTCTCCAGAGAAAATAAAAATCTTCCACTTTAGTTTTAAGTTTCCCAAAGACATAAAGAAATTTAAAGTTCAATTCTAAATTTTTCGGTGGAAGATAGAAAAAGTAATACCATACTTGTGAATATTTTCCTGGAAGATAAAAACTTCTAGTTCAATTTAAAATTTTCTCAACGAAGTGAAGAAAAGTTCAAGTTCTACGTAGGCTAACCCTATGTAGGCTAACCTAGCCTAAACTAACTTAACCTAACCTAACTTAATCTAACCTAACCTGACCTAACCATACACCTAACTTTTTGCCTGTCTCTCACCTAACCTAACCTAAGTGAAGCGTACGTAGGCTAACCTAACTTAACCTAACCTAATCTAACCTAACTTAATCTAGCCTAACCTAACCATACTCGCCGGAAAAGGTTAGTTTAACTTATCATGAGCGCTCATGATAAGTTAACCTAACATAACCTAGCTTAAACATGGAGAAATGTTTCTAATTATTTATTAATATTTGTTTATACCTAACCTAACCTAACCTATTGTTTTTGGTGGATAGATGAATGAACTGAATTTAAGAAAAATTAGAAATAAAGTGAAACTTTTTATCTTCATGGTAAATAATCACAATCATAGTATAGCCATTCCTATCTTCTATGGAAAAATTTCAAATTGAACTTTAAATTTTTTAACTACCGGCCCCCAAGCTCTAAGGGGGGCTGTGTTGACCCCAAAGTTATTGTTAGCTGATATTTAGACTACTTTGAATAACATGGATATGTCAAAATCTTGATCTGATACATTTGGGGAAAATAGGGCATGGGGGGGGGCTAGTTGCCCTTCGATCACTCTTGACTTTTAAAAAGGCGATTAATAAGTCGATTTTACGTAAAAAGGTAATTCTGTTTCCTCAGATAAGTTTCGGAATGGTTCGTTATTGACTTTTTTTTGCTGTTATTCAAGCTTTTGCTAATTCTGAGAATGGTTAGCGATATTGTCAATTTTATGAAGAAACAAAAATTTGGCTCCTCTTAAAGGGAAAGAATTGAAAATGAAAATTTTACTAAAAGAACATGTTTTCTAGATTTGTTTGATATCCATCCCTTATTTTTAAACAAATAAGGTTATCTCTGCATATATCATCGATAAATCTCACTCCAGTCTTAATTATGATGGATTGAATATAAACAATTCCTAAATCTAAATTTAAAATTTCCGACCTGCCAATTAGGGGAAATAAGCAGAAAATAGGGAATTTTATGAATAAAATTCAGCCTTGTTAAAGTCAAATTTACTGATTTCATTTTAATCTACTATAAAAAAAAATTTGAAAAGTGAAACAGGCAAGAGTCAGCAAAAGGAGGTGGCAACTTCGTTTTATTTTGGTCAGAATTTCATTTTACATTTGCTTTTGCGTATTTTTCTAGTTGAGTGTAATTTTTCTATGGGGTAATTAAGGGCGTAATTTCGTCAAAATAAGGGAGGGGGGTTGGTAAAATAGGAGCCTATTTTCCCAAGTCAGGTGGAAATGCCCAACTGAAAAATTAAAAATGATACCATAAAGGTAAAGGTATACACTGTAAATATGTGTTTGAGATTCAACAAAAATTGTTTGTAATATTTATCAACAAAAAATGGAATTTCTACAGCTGAAAATCGTTGCAATTGAGTATTTAAGGCCTTATTAGAATTCCCTAATCATTAATGAATTTCCAATTTGCCGAGGAAAAAAAAATTGGACTTACACACCCGAATCAAAATTTCAATTTGTTGAAGGACAAATATGTTTAATTTCTAGATCCTTATTGGACCCCAATTTTTTTTGAATAGTAAATATGTTGGATTTCAATAAGAAACTATTGAATTACCTATAAAATCAAAAAATTTGGTGATGAATCACTAACGGTGGCAACCCTCCTTGACATACAATGAATATAAGCAACATGTTATTTCCATGGCAATCAGAAATATTACAGGGATTAACATTTCCACAGCCACTCGGAGTACATCTATCTCGTCTCAACCGACTATAATAGCTACGAGGAACGGTCCTCAATAAACAGGTTCTGACATAAGCCATAACCGGTCCTTCTTCATGGGTAACCCAGCAGCTTCTTCGAGTAATCCAGAAAAGAAATGATTTGTACGTACTTTATTTTGATTCAGAGTCACAGGAGGAGGAGGAGGCGGAGGAGGAGGAGGAGGCGTTCAATGACTTTAAAAAAATTCGTAATGAAACTACTCGGGTTCGAATATCTTTTATTCAAGAATAATATGGGATGAAATTTGAAAATAGTTAAGGGAATACGGAGGGACGTGGAAAATCATTAATAAATTATTAAATGGTGGCAATTAATTAGCCTAAAAATTGATGATAGAATAGTCGTTAAAAGGAAGGAAATTTCTGACGTTTTGGGTGAAACAGGTGAATCAGTAAGTGAAATTTCATATAATGATAGCGATAAAATTGCCGAACCTTTTAAAGATGAATGAAGTTTGGGGGTAAACATGAATATTGCTGAAACTAATCTGGAGGAGATTAAACAAATAATAGGGTTATTGAAGTCAAATTCCTCTGGGAATGATGGTCTCAATCTTAAAACATTTAAATTAGTAATGGCATGTTTATTGCCCTGCCTTGTATGTTTACTAACTTATCATTGAAAAAGGGTTCCTTCGCGAAAAGAGGCCACGGTCATTCTCTGTGTAAAGGAGGCTTGAACCCATATCCCTCCAAATGTTGAACGATTTCGAGGTTTTCTTTGTTTTCAAAGCTTTATAAAAAGGCTATGCATCGATTCATAGAAGATTGTATAACCATCTGAATCTATATGGATTTTTCGTGGAAACACAGTTTGGATTCGGGGAAAAGCCATTCTACAATACATGCCATCTAGCATCTCACAGATTTTTCTAACTCTGCGCTTGAACGTGGTCAGTTAGTGCTTTCAATTTTCGTAGATTTTAGAAAAGCTTTTGATACTGTTGTTTTTAAGATCTTATTGAGCAGGCTATGTTGTTTAGGTGTTCAGCATTTATCCTTGAATTGGCTCTAGTCTTATCTTGGAGGGAAAACACTTAGACTGAATACTGATGGCTGCAAATCGAGAATTTATAGATTCGTTGCGGAGTTCCACAAGGTTACGGAGGCCCCAACTGTACCTAATTTATGTATATACCATACGATTCACGTGCAATTTACGGAGGTTACGTGGGAGGATCTTTCCATGGAGGAATTTTGCATGGGGAAGAGAATTTTCCATGAAGGGGGCACCGGATTTCCCGACATTATTTAAAAAACGATCAAAAATTATATTAAAAAAAAACAAGATTTTCAACTGAAAGTAAGGAGCAACATTAAAACTTCAAACGAACAAAAATTATTACGTATGTGAGGGGGTTCGCCCCCTCGTCAATACCTCGCTCTTTACGCTAAAGACTTTCAAAAGGGTTACTTATTTGAATTAAACGGTCTTTGTAATTAAGTGGTCATTCTTAAAGAATTGGAACAAAATTCGAACTTTAGCGTAAAGAACAAAGTATTGGCAGGGGGGCTAACCCCCTCAGGCAAGTAATAATTCCTGTTCGTCTAAAGTTTTTATGTTGCTCCTTACTTTCAGTTGAAAAAACTTTTTTTTTAATTTAATAAGGCTAGGTAATGAGCTTCCATCAAGAATTCTTTAAAAACAACTCCTGAAACACAAGGGTCGGTTGATTAGAACAATAAGTAACTTTTTTTAAAGGGCCAAAAAACTGTAGCGTGAAGAGCGAGGTATTGAGGAGGGGACAATCCTCCTAATATGCGTAATAATTTATGTTCGTTTGAAGTTGCTCCTTACTTTCAGTAGAAAAAACTTTTTTTTTCATTTAATGAAGCTTAGAGATAAACATTTTTCTAAAGGTAATGAAAAAAAAAATGTCAATTAAAGTAAAAGCATGTAAAATGAAAAAAATTAATTAATTAAAAAATACTCAAAACAACTGCTTACTTACAACAACTAAGATAGAAACATCCATCAATCAGTTCTGCTGAGCAATGCCAAAGCGTTGGACAGATATTTTTTTAACGATATCGACTGTTTTGAACTTGGTTATCAAACACCAAAATGTTTAATGCCTTTAGACTCAATTTTTTATGAAAAGTACCGCATTATCAAAGTAGTTTGTTCAAAGCAAAACATTAAAACTAAAATTAGGAAAATCAAATAAAGTTTTTTAGTTCAATATTTTTAGAATACCAAAGACCAATATATTTGACACTTTATGCTTCAGAAGTGTAAAAATAAAATCTTTTTCAAAGTGACAACTAGATAAATGCAATCACTCATGGAAAAAAAAATAAATGATAATAAAAATCAAAAAAACGTATCCGTTCAGGGGGAAAATAAAATTTTTCCAAGTATTCCGTTCAGGGGAAACATTTCTGATTATAATGGCTTTATATATCAGCTCATGGGTACTCTTACAGTATAAGCAAAAGTGGATGGCATATATTTACCAAAATTGCCCCTTATTAAGTTGTTTTCCTTGTGCATTCCATAATTAAACGAACTTTTTGGTGCACTAATAGCTGCACTAATTACTAATTAGTTAACATATTAGTTACTAATTAGTTAACATATTTAGGATCCCCATAAAAGGTGATTCTTTGATTGAATGTTATCAATAGTTAGGCTCTTACACTTTCGTTATTGATAAGAATCGTTATATACTTACCATTCATTACTATGAAGAATTTGATATTTTTTTTTGTTATTCCAACCAAATCATATAGAAAAAATATTTGTGGAAAACTGGAAACGGGTCACTCAGTCACAAATTAGAGCTTATATTTTCCTTATCAAGGATCAAAATCTTTGTCAGGCAGCCAAAAATGGGGCAACACACATGTTTTCCATGTTTTTTCCCTATTCTGCTCTTTCCTTTGGTTTCCTTATAATTACTTTATAGTCCCAAATTTTCACTCCGCCAACTCGCCCTCAGTGCTACAAAAAACAAAGAAAAAGAAAATCTAACCTTCCGAAGCGAATCTAACAAGAGCAGAATAGACACTGAAGGAGAAAAAAAAACAGCCAGAAATAAATGAAAGAAAAATTACCAATTGGATTGAATAAGTATCCGTTGCCTGGCAATAGACTTCACCATTCTGCAACTTCGATATTCATTAGGTATGCGGACAGGTTGTCTTAAATTAGACTGAGCGAAAATATTGATTGAGTTTTGAAATTAAGTTGTTACAAATTGGGCTTAAGGAAATATATCCGGTGTCTCTATTTATAGCCGAATTTCTTTTTATATATATATTTTTTTTATCTCAATTACCTCTTCTTTTTTTTAAATAAAAATCCCACCTCCTCTCCTCCCGGTGACATAATAATCTTTTTCACTTAATTTTAAACTTTAATGTTACCTACACTAATTTAAAAACAACTTTTATTTTTTTGAAATTTGGATTTGGGTAGCCAAACATAATTGACAAAGACAAGGTATACTACAAAAAAAAATTCAAAACCACAAAAAAGTACCATTCCCGGTTTAGCAGGGTGCCCTTCTTCCATATGGCACCCCTTTCACCGTGGAAATACATTAATAATAGACAAATAATTTTCATAAAACCTTGTTCTCAATCAACTATACATCATCCTCCATCCTCCCAACCTTCCCTCAACCCGAAAACAAACCTAGGAGGAGTAGAAAACTGTGCCCTTACAATATCATTAGGCACGCCATTCTAATCCTTCTTTTATAACAAACAAATAAACTACTAAAACCTTTTTAATACCCATTTGGCTACTCAAAAATCAAACAAAAACCAACAAAAAAATTAATATGATTTATCATAATACTAACATCAGTTCCTCAATTTTTTTTATTTTTATTTTATTTATTTAATTTTTTTTAATTTTTAATAATTACCTTTTTAAAAGAGGTAATTACCTCAATTACCTCTTTAAAAGAATACGGTAGGCCATTTACAGTACATATTAAAGTTGCCTCCTCAAAAAGAACCAAATGTGTAGGACTTTCGAAGATATGCAGGGCCAAGGCGGAATCAAAGTTGTCATTTTTATTTTCGAATCTCAAGGACTTACCTACTGAAATTTTGTGTTCATGAAAACGTTCACCAAGTTGTTGATGGGTCCTACCTATGTAAAATTTCCCACATGAACACGGGACTCTGTAGACACCACTACCAAGTATAGGGTCAGTTTTATCTTTTCCTGAGGTGAAAAAATGTTCAACTTTTTGTTCAGTTTTGAAAGAAACAGAGAGATTATGTTTTTTTTCCAAGTTTATCGCTGAGTTTTGAGATGTATGGTAAAGTGGTGAAAGTTTTGTTCTCGATTACAGGAATAACTGAATCAAGAGGGAAGGGCTCCCTATTTTCTTGTTTTATCTTTTTTAATTGTTCATCTATGATATGTTCAATAAGGTTTATTCGGTAGCCATTGCAGAACAGAATATCTTCGACATGATTTAATTCAGAATTTACGTGATTACGTAAATTCTGATTTTGTCACGGCCCTTCCTAGATTTTGTCCTGGCCCCCTTTTGGAAAATCTATCCTCTAAGATTTGGATGAAAAATTTATCCTCACATCCAAGGAGCTAAGTATTCTTTCAAAAAGACCAAAATTTACAATGGCTCAAACACACGTAAATACATCACAAATTATTACGGGCGTAGAGTCAGCTATTTTTAGCTCCCATGGTGAGGTTGAAAATCCAGACCTACTCAGAGGAGAAATTGTAAAGTGTATTCTCGAGTATAGGCCATCATCGTCACTTTCAACTCAGTCAAAGGAAGAAATTAAAATCCTCTGAAACTTAAAAAAATATAAAAACACAGTAATTACAAGAGCGGACAAAGGAAACACAGTTGTAATTATGAATTCTGCAGGTTATGAAGTGAAAATAAATACCCTTTTAATGGATAAAAATACTTACAAAGAAATAAAAACTGATCCCACAGACAAATACACACAGCAGTTGAGAAAAGAATCAGAAATTTTTAAAAACAGTAGACTAATTACCCCTCAAATGTACAGAAAATTCTACCCCAAAGGTAGTTCCGCCCAAAAGTTTTGTGGTCTGCCTAAAATCCATAAGAAAGATATTCCGTTACGTTCTATTATAGCATGTTATAGTTCTCCAGCTACAGGTGTAGGAAAGCTCTTAGCCACCATTTTTAAGCCTCTTTTAAGCACAGAGAAATCTTGTATAAAAAATTCCATAGATCTTGTTGACAATTTAAAAAATCAAAGTACAACAGAAAAAACTGTTTTCTCTAGTTTTGATGCAGTTTCTGTGCACACTTCATGCGATGTCCATAAATGTGAGCAGGCCTTACAAAGAAAATTAGAGGAAAATTCTGCTTGGTCAGATTACAAAACTTTGGAAATTGACACAATAATGACGCTCGTTCGTCCTTCCAACAAGTTCTCTTCGTATTTTAAATTCTGGGAAAATTTTTTCGTTCAAATCATGGGCCTATCCACGGGCACTGTTTTGTCTCCTTATTTGGGAAATTTTACATGGATTTCATAGAACAATCTGATTTGAATAGTTTCCACTTAAAACAATGTCTCTGGTTTCATTTCGTTGATGATATCCTTTCTGTTTGGGAACATGGACAAGACTCTCTAAAAGATTTTTTGTCACATTTGAACTCTGTTGATTCGAATCTCCAATTCACAAGGGAACTGGAAGATTCAGGAAAGCCGCCCTTTTTGGATGTTTTAATTATAAAAAATACTCCTAGCCTTGAATTTTCTATATATAGAAAGCAGACCCATAATGACCGGTATCTACCTTTCTCGTCAAATCACCCTCCTTCTCTGAAAAGAGGGGTAATAATCTCTTTAGTCAACATAGTTCTAAAAATCTGTTCACGTAATCACGTAAATTCTGAATTAAATTATGTCAAAGATATCAAGGAGGCACACTTGTGCCTCTATAAAGAGGCGACCCACCACAATGTTAAGCGATTTCAGGTCCTAGAGGTCGCAGAGAGACGGCGGTAATCGCATTTTGTAGCCCAAGCTCAAACTAAGAAACTTGCAAAATTTCATCCTCCTCCGACTTTATCTTCATGGGGTAAACTGGGCCGGAAGTTTCGACCCTCCCACCACAGCCCCCCTTTAACGTTGTCCGATTGGGCTGAAATTTAGAAGTTAAGCTTTCCTAGGGCCCGGGAGCTTATCCTCACAATTTCAGCTCAATCCGATCACTTCTTCTCTGTTTTCAAAAAACCAAATATAGCCACTTAAAATTCATTTCTTTTTTTTTCTTATCCACGCCTACAGGCCACAGTTGGCCACTGATCCGGGTGAATGAGGACTCTTTCGAAGCAGAATTCGACCTGTTAGGGCCTTTTGATATTTTCAGACCGAAAAAATTATCCCCCGAATTTACATTTACGAAAAACCTCGTATTCCTATAATAGCCCATGTTAATTGTTCCAACCACAACCCCCCTTTAACGTTGTCTGATCGGGCTGAAATTTAGAGGATGAGCTTTCCTGGGGCCTGGGAGCTTATCCTCGAAATTTCAGCTCAATCTGATCACTCCTTCCATGTTTTCCAAAAACCAAATATCAAGTTTTGTGGGAATTTGCTTGCGTCAAAAATAGATTCCATTTACTAAAAAACAATTACAATTGCGTCTCTTTAGTCCAGCGGTTGATACTCCAGACTGTCAGGCGGAAAACCCGGATTCGATTCACCGTCAGAGCAAATTTTTTATATACTGAATTTAAACTTTAAAAAAGAAACTCAGTTTCTTTTTTAAATTATTTGAAAAAAAACGTTTTCTAAAGAGTTAAAGAGGCTGAGTTACAAGGTCGACCCTTAAAACGTACAGGGATTAGGAGGCACAGTTGGGGGGCTGTTAAAGAGGCTGAGTCACAAGTTCGAACCTTAAGACGTACAGGGATTAGGAGGCACCCTGTACGACGTGATTTGAGTATTCAGGAATTAAAAGCCTTAACACAAGAATGTTGAAGAGCGGGGGGTTTGGGGAGCGGCAGCCCCCCAACTTTAACTCCTGACACGATCAGCTAACAGTTAGTCAAGCAATAATAAGTAATAAACTGTACAAAAACGTGCAGAAATTATTTGAAAAAAACTACGTTTTCTAAAGAGTTAAAGAGGCTGAGTTACAAGGTCGAACCTTAAAACGTACACGGATTAGGAGGCACAGTTAGGGGGCTGCCGCCCCCAAACCCCCCGCTTTCACAGCCTTTAAATAAAAAAAGAAAGTTCTTTAAAGTGAAAGTAAGGAGCGACATTAAATCTTAAAACGAACAGAAATTATTCCGTATATGAAAGGGGCTGTGCCCTCCTCAACGCCTCGCTCTTTACGCTAAAGTTTGACTTTCTCACAACTCTTTTTTTTAAACAATAAAAACTTTAGCGTAAAGAGCGAGGCATTGAGGAGGGCACAGCCCCTTTCATATACGGAATAATTTCTGTTCGTTTTAAGATTTAATGTCGCTCCTTACTTTCAGTTTAAAGAAGTTTTTTTTTATTTAAAGGCTGCGAAAGCGGGGGGTTTGGGGGGCGGCAGCCCCCCAACTGTGCCTCCTAATCCCTGTACGTTTTAAGGTTCGACCTTGTAACTAAGCCTCTTTAACTCTTTAGAAAACGTAGTTTTTTTTCAAATAATTCTATTCTACAATGGCTACCCAATAAACCTTATTGAAAATATCAAAGATAGACGATTAAAAAAGATAAAACAGGAGCATAGGGAGCCCGTCCCCCTTGATTCAGTTATTCAGGCAATTGAGAACAAAACTTTCACGACTTTACCATAAATCTCAAAACTCAGCGATAAACTTGGAAAAAAAAACATAATTTCTCTGTTTCTTTCAAAACTGAAAAAAAAGTTGAACATTTTTTCACCTCAGGAAAAGATAAAACTGACCCTATACTGGGTAGTGATGTCTACAGAGTCCCGTGTTCATGTGGAAAATTTTACATAGGTAGAACCCATCAACAACTTGGTGAACGTTTGCATGAACACAAATTTTAATAGATAAGTCCCTGAGATTCGAAAATAAAAATGACAACTTTGATTCCGCCTTGGCCCTGCATATCTTTGAAAATCCTACACATTTGGTTCTTTTTGAGGAGGCAACTTTAATATCTACTGTAAATGGCCTACTGCAACCTTTTAAAGAGGTAATTGAAATCAAGAATATATAAACAGAAATTTGGCTATAAATAGACACCGGGGGTATTTCCTTAAGCCCAATGTATAACACTGAACACATCAAAACTGATGAGCCAAAAGTAATAACAGAGAGAGGTGATACCGAACTCTCAGCTGCCATTCTTGGGAGACACCTGACAGTTTATAAGTGGCTACGGAATTAATTTTAAAAAGCCACGAAGGTGAATTCATTAAATCAATCAAACAATACTATTATAAAGACCAAACCGCAAATAAGCCGGTTCTTCGAACTATCTACCTTGAACATATTTGAACATATGCAGGATGATTTAAAATGAACTAATGTAAACTTAAAAGGAAGGATGATTTGAAAGCCTACCAAAACCTTATTCATATCAGTATATCCATGTCATATCCCTTTCTGTAACTGGTAAATCCCCATATCAGTCCAGCTTTTATCACTCAGTTAAGAAAAAAATCACTCAGTGATAATTAACTGCGCTTCCTGACATTGTGCGCCCCTACGCCCAGGCCTAGTGGGCCTATTGGTAAATCCAGGTCTACATGTTCTATAACATGACCGTGCCACAGTAAAACCGAGAAATTATTTGTAAAAACGTTCTGACTATTTTATTGACTGACTATACTATTTTTGTTTCAGACAAAACTTATTTTTTCTATAACAAAATAGCCAAAAAAATGCGAAAAAAGCCTACCTAAATGCACAGAAATAAAGAAAAACTTCGAAACATTTCGACAAAACTGAAAATTATCATTTTTAATTAAATTTCCAAGATTATTACTTTAAAACACATGAAATGAGACATATAAAATGAAGGGCAAATAATTTGTAATAAAACTGTAGCAACCACTTGCAATCAGTTTTAAGCCTTTTCTTAAGCAATAAATTGTCCATTACTTCAGCAATAAGACTGAATAACTAATCAAAATTTTGTTTCGAAACCAAATTAAAACAGGTGATGTTAAGGTCAAAGTCACTAAATTCATCGCAATGTTAATTTTCCTATGCTACGAAAAGAGATCTTGCTCTCTGACACGACATTAAATAAAAAAAAAAAACAGTTTTTTTTAACTGAAAGTAAGGAGCGACATTAAAACTTAAGACGAACAGAAATTATTCCGTATATGAAAGGGGCTGTCCGCTCCTCAATACCTCGCTCCTTACGCTAAAGTTTTTTATTGTTTAAAAAAATAAAGTTGTGTGACAGATTCAAACTTTAGCGTAAAGAGCGAGGTATTGAGGAGGGGACAGCCTCTTTCATATACGGAATAATTTCTGTTCGTTTTAAGTTTTAATGTCACTCCTTACTTTCAGTTAAAAAAAACCTGTTTTTTTTATTTAATTTCTGAACGTTTCTGAATTAATACAGCTTTGATTTTGGCTCACCGTACATGAATAATTAAAACGAAATTTGCATATTAATTTTACTTTTTTGGCTAAATGGCTTTCTCGAAATTTTGTTCTGACGTAACTTACGAATTAACTTACGTAACGAACTTCTATATTCGCATGTCTTATTAGGTATATTAGGGAGTTTGCCCCCTAGTCGATACCTTGCTCTTTACGCTAAAGTTCGAGTTTTGTTCGAATCGCAAACCCCTGAATCACAAAGGCCGGTTAATTAGAATGGATAGCTCTTTTGAAACTACTAAAAAAAAACTTTAGCAAAAAGGGTGAGGTATTGACTAGGGGGCAAACCCCCTCATATACGTAATAATTTCTGTTTGTTTTCAGTTTTAATGTTGCTCCTTACTTTCAGTTGAAAAAACTAGTTTTTTTTAATTTAATTTCTGATCGTTTTTAAATAATACTGGGAAATCCGGCGCCCCCTTCATAGAAATGTCCCTTCCCCCAAGGAAACATCCTCCATGGAAGGATCCTCCCCCGTTAACCCCCTCCTCAGACACCCCCCCATCAGAAAAAATCCCTCCTGAAACGTCTTTATACTTCCCATTAACCAATACTATATGTAAACAATGAGCAAAGTTCATAACTTCCTGCCCTTCCCTCGGGAACTGTGGGGGATTAAGTCATCCTCAAAGACATATTTATTAGATTTTCGACTATGCTGAACAAAACGTCTATCTCAAAATTTTGATTGGGTTACTTTGGGGAAAAAATGAGCGTGTGAGGGGGCCAAGTTGCCCTCCAATTTTTTGGTCACTTAAAAAGGGCACTAGAACTTTTAATTTCCGTTCAAATGAGCCCTCTTACGATATTCTATGACTACTGGATTGATAAGTTCACCCTGGGGAAATAAAAAAAAAAAACAAAAAAACAAAACAAATAAACACGCATCCGTGATCTTTCTTCTGACAAAAAATACAAAATTCCACATTTTTGCTGATAGGAGCTTGAAACTTCCGCGGAAGAGTTTTCTGATACGCTGAATCCGATGGTGTGGTTTTCATTAAAGTCCTATAATTTTTGGGGGAAGTTTTCCCATTTTTTCGAAAATAAGGAAAAACATTTCTCAGACGCGTAACTTTTGATGGATAAAACTAAACTTAATGAAACTTATATATTTGAAATCAGCATAAAAATCTGATTCTATTGATGTATCTATGGGTATCAAAATTCCGGTTTTTAGAGTTTCGATTACTATTGAGCCGGGTTGCTCCTTACTTACAGTTCGTTACCACGAACTGTTTGATACCGGCACAATGAAGTTTTGCACAAGTGATCTTTCTAAATTTCGCCTGTTTTTTTCTGATTTAATTCCCAGGAAATAGAAAAAAAAAGCTAATGTGAAATCTGGTAGCTTTTTTTAAAAAAGGTCTATAGCCTAAGAAATGAAAAATTTGAAGCAATCAAAAGTACTATAAATTAAAAAAAAAATTTGAAATAAATTGGCCGGATTGAAAATTCTACATTTTTTAAATTTATTCCTCCATGATTGTTATTTCGTCGCAATTTACTTACCGACTATAGCAAAGAGTATGGGTAACTTACAAGAATAGGAACTGGTGTTAGTGTCGGCAAAAACCTCAACGCCATCTTGTGTTTGGCAACATTTGGCATTTTTTTCAGTGTAATAATGAGAATAATCAATTTAATTTGTGTTGTTGATGTTATATGTGTTGTAATAAGTATCTGATTTCAGTTCCTGTCAGAAAAAACAAGCAAAAAAATAACTTCTTAGATTCCCCTATCTTTCCATTTATAGATGAAACACTCAAATAACCCAAAAAGGGGCGCACTCAGAAAATAATTATGGGGGGCGACTGAGGGTCCCTGGGCCAACCAACGGAAAACTTTAACAATTCCTTAGAGAAAACGGTATTTTAAGGCATTACTTTAAGCTTATTTTAGCTCTTTGAATGCAAGTTTTGAGTAGGGATTAGGGAATGAATGATAAAACTGAGCAGATTAAATAAGATTTAAAAACAGAATGTATTTTTTTTCTTGATCCCGGCATAATGACTCCCGTACGTACATAATTTATGCATGTTTTTATGGTTTTTGTCACTGAGAATGAAAAAACAGGATTTTTCTCACTTTGATGTATTTTCAAGGTCGATTTATTTGTTGTTTCCAAGTGTATTGTCTCCGGGGCGAAGTTTGCACATGCGCATTAACGGTGGGGAAAAGATATATTGATCTAGGACAAGAGGGAGAAAATGGATTTCTGAGAAATTGATTGCGTAATCGATTGGGAATTTTATTGATTCGATAACGGGAAACAAATCACGTGTCTCCTTCTAAGCCAATCAGAGGGTTGGTTACATATTGGTGGGAGAGGATTGCAGTGAATATAAGGAAAGGATTTTGCTATAGTTTTTATTAGTCTGTGAATAGAATTCAAAGGAATGAGAAGAACAGTTGACTTTACTCATTTGGATATATTTGTGTTGATGATGATGAGTGGAATGTTTACCTTATTAGAAGTTGATAGTGGAGTTGATGGCAATAATACAAGAGCACCAAACATTGCGGTGGAAATCACGAGAGGATCACGACTTTGTCTGGAATGGGATGAAGTATATGCAAGATATGTGATATCCTTGAGAAAATCTAAAATGCAGGATCAATTATGTTTCGCTGCAAAAGTTGATATAGTACATGTGAATAGACTTCAATGTGCTTTAAGTGCATTAGTGAAACATATCGAAGACAATAAACTGTATCGCTAATTGTACATGCTTAGTATTATTGTTGTAATTATTCAATAAAATTGTTTCGAAATCGAAAATGTTCCCTTTATTTTTGTCAGGTTAGAATGCTAGGGCTAACGATTCATGGTCAGTCTAGAGTCAGTAGTCAGAGTGAAAGGATTGAAAAACGAATAAATTTGAGAAAGAGAGAATTTGATCGAATCTAGTGTTTAGGAAAAAACATTTGATTTTGGATGACGATTTTCTCGAGTTATCTCTTCAACGCAGGATATTCTCTCGGGGAACACTTGACAATATAGTGAAAACTGATTCCCCCCCCATTGGACTATTGTATGAAGCTTTGTCGATGTGACTCAAATGCTTATACTCAATTTATTGATATATTAATTGGAACAAAGCAGAATCATATCGTGGATGCACTTTTGAAATCATTGACAATGGATTCAATGTAGATGGCTCCCCCACCATTCGAAAGAGGTGACGTCACAGAGTTACTTCTCTCTCATTCCTCCACCTTGAATTTATCCGTCGGCAGGGACGATCAGTTTCGTTTCGGTTTAGCTGTGAGAGAGTCAAGTGACATCGGAAACCAAAAAAAAATGTTCTATACATGTCCATTATGCATGTACACTCTTGGCAGTTGGAGTCAATGTGAGAATTGTACAATTACTGATGACTATAGTGAAAAGTGCAAATTATGTAATCCTTGTAAATTACATAGAGGCTATGCAGTACAAATTAAAGGATGTAATTCATGTCTTGAAGAGATTTGTGACTCTCACCCTAGAGGACACCTGTGCTCACATTGTCACTATGATAAATGTGATCAGTGGGAGAATACTTACCCCGCTATGATTGGAAAGAATCCCAAACGTGATTTCAGTTTATTTCTACGAGATTGGTATCGTCGTGGATTTAAATTATTCTGGGAGGAGGAGCCAGGTCTACGATTCAACTGTTGGGGTAACAAGACAATTTGGTTTCTACGTCATCGTTGTGACGACACTTCCTATTATGACTATAAACCAAGTGATTTTTATTTGGCAGTTACCGAATGTGATTCACCATTTGAAAACACTGTATGTGATATTGCTTCAAATAAGCAAATTGGCACTCGTGAATTTCATAATATGAATGCAAATAGTATCATTGACTATACAAAGAGATATGACAAGAGTGATGTTACATTGTACTGTAGAAAATGTGACCCTGACTTTGCAGCCAATCAAGATCAATATACAGTGAATCCAAAGGATTTACCGGCATTAGTGGTTCACGACAGTTGCCTATACACCGATGAAGAAATCTAAATTGAAGATTTAAAGACATTGTTGTATATATATGCATTTTATTAATAAACAAATTCACAAATATGTTTTAAGCACTTTACTCTTAGGGCACTGAAATCAATATTATATAGGTCTGAGAGGATATTTTCCACTAGAAAGTCGTTCAGACGTGGATTGTCACCATAAATGTGGAGAAACTGCTTGTAAGTATAGCCGCGACATCGAAACACAAAATATAGCAGTGCATGGAAGCCACAGCTTTTAGTCGTTAGATCCTGCACCCTCTTCCGATTTTGAATAATAGTTTTCCCACTGCTCTCAATATAGTTGCTGATGTGGGGTGTGTAAAATGTATAGGGTAGACCAAGAGGATCAAAAAATTCAATCGTAATCTTCATTGTTTGAAAGATGCACAGCAAATGACCCGTCAGCACAGTCGACGGGCTGCTATTAACAATAATTAAGGTATTGTTCGCACTTTGAATTTTTCCAAGAAAGTCTGAGGGCAGACAATAGGATTTGTACTGGGGCATGTAGGGATCCATATTAAATACATTGATTATTTGACTGGTGTTCATGGTGCCAAGTCTAGTAGAACACTGCCTTCGGGAGTGATTTCCCAATAGGTTTCATATTGATTTAGTGAGATTAGTGCAATACTCTCAGCCAATGGGTCGGCAAATGTACACTCTAAACGCACACTCCCCGTACGTACTTTACTCATATCCTGCGTACCAGACAAATCTAGTACTATGATACCATGTGTTTTAGCAAACATTTCTTCCGTTATACCATTTTCAAATAGTTGCGAATCATGATCTAGGGTTTGCATGGTCAACTCATACAATGTTCTATAGGATTTATCAAAAGATAGATTGTAAAGTGGGATACCGTTTACTTTGCACACAAGAGATGAAAGTCCAAACATTTCAAATTTATGTGGACGTCCAGTCCACGATCCTATTGCACTGGCGCTTTTTGCAAATGCTAAAGCGAGTTTTGACGGAATTTCGCCATTGATAAAGGATGAGTCGGTGAAGGTGCGTGACCCCATGGTAATATGACGTTGATTGGTGATTGTATGAGGAACAAGTAGGTTAATATTATTTCCACTGGCTCTCAGTTTTTCCACTGCCAAAGCAACAGAACTCATGACTTGTTGTTTGCGTACATGAAGTGTTGCCGAGGTGAGGGAGAGAGTCACATCAGGATTGGCAACAAGTTCTTTTCTCAATATGAAATTGGATTGAGCAAGCGTCAATTTTATATCCACTTTAATATTGGGTGGTAACCATTGGGGTATATTAAATATTTCATGATATATTTTTCCAACTAGATGTAATTCGCTAGTTGTAGCATTTTTAAGTGCATCTGTACTATCAGTATTAGTAATATATTGATATCCATTGGAGGTGCCTCTCAATTGCTTGTATGACTTGGGTGTCATCAGCATAAATGGCATATAGCTTGTATAATTTGAGAGATTGTTGCTTGTGCTCACCAGCGTGCCATTGATGTAGACACTGATTTGACGAAATAAATTATGTAATATACAATTTTCATAGGATATTCCATTGGCCCGAATCGGCAATGTATTATCGGATTTCCGGACTTTCATTTGTAAATCTATAAATGTCGAAGACATGTCCATAAAGTAGTCTTAATTGGAATAAATTTGAAAGTGGATATTATCAGAGAGGGATTGTTGTGGATAAAATTGTTCATAGTATCCATGCTTGACATTCACATCAACATTTTCTGCATTGAATAGATTCAATGATGAGGTGATTGAAGGTTGAGAATCCTTATGCGGTAGGTAGGACATCTTAGGAAAAGAAATCTAGTTTCGATATAAAAATTCTCTTCCTGGGGCTTCTTCTTCTGTTTACAGTACGTGTCGGCTTTTTCCTTCTTTTCTTTGACAAGAGTGGTGATGTCTTTCGTTTCTGACCTGAGTAGAGACTGATGAGTGATGCAGTGTTTCTCGACCTTTTTAAACCTTTTCCATTTTGTTTTAATCTCTCGCCAAGGGTTTGCGCATTGGACCTGAGATTTTCCGAAGCACTTTTTTTAAAATCCTTACCAGAGCCCCAATCGTATAGTGTAGAGGATGCAAAATCTGTCGCAGCCGGTACAAGATATTTTCTAGCCAGAGGTAGTGCAGAGCGAAACAGCTTAGCAAACCAACTGCCAAGACCGTAGCCAGACATTGACGAGCGACCTTTGTAATAGTCCATTCCATTGCCCTGTTTTCTTGGGCCAAGAGTATTAACATAGCAGTCAATATCAGGACAAATGAATACCACTTTTCTATTAGACATCTTGTTGTTGAACGATGGGTTGAAAATGGCATGTAATCACAGCCAAACCTTTTGAAATTGCTATGGGATCACCCAATTCAGTTCGCAGTGTTAACTGACAGAGTTCCAAATAGGAAGTGTTTACGGGAATATATTGAAGATGCTTTATATTGTAGTGGTGAATATGTTCTCGATTGGTTTTTCGTTCAAGAACTCGTAGGAGGGGAACATTTGAATTACCAACCCGAGATGTTTCCACAAATGAAGCGTAGAGAAATATACAAGTGTCCGTGGAGAAGGCAGGCGGGTAGTCAGCAAAAATGAAATTAGCGTTTCCGGCACTTTTACCATTGATTATATTGAGCTTAAAGCCAAGAACATCCTTTAGGTGATCATTGAGAACAACCTTTTCATCGGCAATAGGTGAACTAATATAGATCTTGCCCTCCTCCTTTGAATAGTTGAAATGAAAAGCTCCTTTTTTACGAGCGGAAATTCTTTTATTAATAGAACGACATAAATCATTCATACAGGTGAGTTCCTCGTAGGGTAATTCAATATATGGATAATTCATCCAATTGATTTTTTGAATTTGTTCTTGATCACCTGAGGGTGGTGGCGGCAAATCATAGGGTCTAATTTTTATATCATATTTACGATCTTTTCTCAGGATGTCGTAGGTATTTTTGAGAATACAGTCGACAAGAGCCACTTCATACTTTCCGTCGTCGAATTTGATGGTGGGAGAGAGTTTTGTCCAAAAATCACTTGTTCTATTCAAGTAATTGTAGAGAGGATCAGAAACATTTGACAGGAAAGTCAAATAAAAATCATTGGGCATTGTTAATGTCTTCAGCACTGACCTAAGAATCAAAATTAGAGTTGTATCCTAGCCAGCGAACAAGCAACTGTCTCTTGCCCCTACGAGTACGACTCTTTAATATCTTTTCAATTTGATAAATTTCACTAGTATTTATAACTTTTTGCAGTTCATATTCATAAAAACCGCCGAGAATCTCATCATCATTGGTGTCTCGCAGTCGATGTGTCGTGGGTTCGGTGTCCAGGATTTTGGACACTTTAAAAAGTTCGTTGCTCCATAAATAATTCCCTTTTTCAAAAATATTGGTGGTTCTATTAATTCGAACAGTATCACCAACATTGAATTTCTTATTCACATTTTTTTTTCTTTTACACCATTGGAATATTGCTTTAGAAAAGCATCAAATGTATTTTCAGTGTAATGAACTTCCCGAGGGCTTAAGTTGGACAGAGATCGAAGAGGTCAATGGTTGTATATCCGCATGATTTTATCTAAATCATGAATAAAAGTAGGTGTATTTTTGAGTGTACAATATCTTGAAATTAATAGACGAATCGTTCTTATCAATCGTTCAGCCAATGCAGCCTTTATCAGGCTGTGACTATGATAAAGTGTTGTATTATATTTCAATAGAACCTTTTGCACATGGGGATTAACAAATTAGCAACCTCGGTCCGATTGAATTTTTCTATAGCAATCCTGGTCAAGAATACTTTCAATGGCCAGAGCAATTTCCACACCTCTCTTTGACCGTAATGGAATGGCATAGGCATAGCGACTAAAGACACTGATTGCCACCAGAATATATTTGTAGGGTGCATCGTGACGCCGTTGAATTGCGTCTAAAGTTAAAAGATCCGTTTGCATTATATGCAGAGGGAAAAAGGCTTTAGTTTGTCGATATTGTTTGCCACGAAGCCTGCGATTCCGGTGCAGTGTATAACTCGGTTAATTCTGTAGATACTCTTTTGCTTTTTTTAATGTGCTGTCAGAGCCAACTTTAGAAAGCGTTTTGTGGGAACTTAAACTTCCCGCTTCACCAATATTTTCATAGACATGTTTCAGAACTTCATCCATTTGGAACGCAAACACATAGTGTAATGTCCACTCCCCTTTTGCATACTGGAGGGTGAATCAATCCGTCTTCGCTTTTGACTAGCAGCCACAGGTGTTATAAAATTATTGCTGCTGCTGCTGCTGCTAGTATTTTCAAATATTGAATCTTCTTCTTTTTTAAATGGTTGTGATGGTGCTGGAGTTGTTGGAGGACTATATTCTCTTAGTTTCTTTAGAATTTGCTTATTGCCAATAAGACTTTTGGGAAAGTTTGATGCATTTAGAAAGGTGTATAAATTTATAACTTTCTAACCAGTGGAAGCAAATAAATTACTAAGTTTGAATTGTTAAATTTATATGGAAATAGTTTGATTCTTTAACCAAGGTTGTGCTCGATTTGGAATCTGTGATCCCAGGAACAGTAAGGAAGCATAGTTTTCAATTCTTCTCATATAATTTGTGTTGAAGAATAGATTTATTTAACTGGAGTTGCCTTATAATATTATTACTAATTTATGCTCTTTGCTTGGAAGCAAAACAGCGTCATCTATAATAATTCTTAATAGCGGATTCTAGAGTGCGTTCATACTATTAATTTTTACTAATAAGCGAGCAGAAGAGGGGAGTTTCTTGTCGCAAGGGCCGTTGTACCTGCCGGGAGTGTGACTCCCTTAAACTGCGGGGATCAGGTAGCAAGAAACTACGCTTCCCTCGCTTATTAGCTTAAATAGCTCTGTATTACGTCGTAGTTTATTGAACTGGCTCCTCCCCTCGGACTTTGATTTTGCATTACGGATTGTGACGTGGCTGTTGCGATGGGGAGTAATGAGAAATTGGTTTGGAATGCGTTACTGAATTATGCTTTCCGTGCGATAAAAGCTGGTAATCGCTCGGAGGATATAGCGAAAAAAGCAGTCGAGTTTTTCTCAGAGGAAGCAATTGCAATGGCGAAGGAGTTATTGTGGCCCCTAGCAGGAATTACCACACGTGTTACTGCGCGATCGAAGAACACCGATGATATCCTGGACATATTAAAAGTATTTCGGGTTTGTGAAGATAAAAATATCTCGTTGCCGCGGTTTGTGATTTTCGAACCTGATGAAGTTCCGATAATCCCGGGAGAAGTGACGGCTACCCTAACCCGGAAAGTAAACGAATTGTGTGCTAAGTTCGATAGTTACGTGGATTCTAATCCCTCTCCTTCTGTCTCTGCTATGCCTGCGGCAGAAACCAACACGATCATGTCGAAACTGTCATATGCGGTTGTTTTGAAGAATCCCCCGAAAGATCTTTCGAACCCTAGCGCTCGGAAATCCTATTTGGACAGAGTATGTGGTGATACTAGTTCGAACATTGTGGAGCTGAAACCTAGGAAATCTGAATGGAGAGTAGTCTTGAACAACAAGAATGCTGCCGAGTCCCTGGCTGAGGCAGTGGGTAATAGTGACTCAACTATAAGTGTTAAAGTAAAAACTCCCGCTTTCTTCGGAATGATCCGCCACGTTCCCACTGAAACTTCAGATGACGAACTGCGCTCAGTTGTACCGAACTGTGTTAAGGCCGTACAAATTGGTAGTACTCGGTCATTCAAATTACAGTTTGAAAGCAAAGCTCATCTCTTTAACGCAATGAACTCTCCGCCCATTTTTGGTTACGAGCGACTACCCATTACAGAATTTAAATTCTTACCGATGCAGTGCTACAACTGTCAGTCCTACGGACATGCAGCAAAATCTTGTGTAGATCCCCCGAAATGTTCAAAGTGCGGTGGAGATCATTCCAGCTCTCGGGACAATCCATGCCAAAATGCCCCCAAATGCGCTCTGTGTGGTTCTTCTCGACACCCGTGCTACAGCTTCCAATGTCCAGTAGCTCAGAAGCTAATTTCTAAACAATGATCGGTGATTCTATACGGGTTGTTTCATGGAACTTAAATGGTGGAGTGGTTGATAAAATGCCACTGTTAGAAGGATTGTTATGTTATAACGATGTACTCTGTGTGCAGGAACACTTCCTCTCGAATCAAGCCGTTAGTCTGCTTGAGCTAAACGATGGCGTCAAAGTATTTGCTACTCCTGCAAAGTCATCGGGCAGGGGAAGGCCGTCCGGTGGAATCGCCATTCTTGTTAGCAGCAGGTTAAATCCCATTCTGTATAAATCTTCAGACTTTTTTGTTGCTGTTAAGGTGCACAAAACTGTTATCCACTCTGTGTACATGCCAACAGACTACAGAGACAGTAAATCAGAAAAAAAATTTAGTGAAGCCTGCAGTAAGCTATCGAGTTCGGTGGGCAGCTGTTCTAGCCAGGGCCTTGAATGTATAGTCGCTGGTGACGTGAACTGTGACTTGACTGATGAGTCTAACGCTCGAGCACAGATCCTCCTATCTTCCTGTGACGGTCTTCGTCTTGCTAACAATGATCTGTGTTTTACTTATATCCATAACTCAGGCTCGACTTCATCTCTCGACTTCATGTTAAGTTCCATCCAATCTCCAGCTTGCGGCAATTCGCACGTAGATCTGAGCGTAAGCGCGTCTGATCACTTTCCAATTATAAACACTTTTCGAGTAATTCCTGCCTCTCCTAACCCCCCAACTAATGAAAAGAAGTGGAAAATCAAAACTAATTGGAGTAAAATTGACCTGGCTACTTATCATTACGTATTGGATGAGATTCTCACAAAGATTAAAGTGCCGTTCCAATTACTACAGCAGAGTGTATGTATTCAAGATGAAGAGAAACAGCTGCTACTAAACATCTACTGTAGTGAAATATCTCACGCACTGTTATCTGCCGAGGCCGCTGCGGTCCCCATTCGTAAAGTCCGAGTGGGAACGGAAATTCCAAAGTGGTCCGAAAACCCTGCTCTAAGTGAAGCATGTGGTCGTGCAAAATTTTGGCTTAGGCTCTGGAACGAGTGTGGTCGTCCGATATCAGGTGTTGTAAATGAAGTTCGGCTGTTCAGCAAACGCAGATTTGCTAAGATTTTGTCTAAGCATAAATGTGAAGTGATCGATCAACATAGTCAATTGATAAGTAATGATCCAAATGCTGTGTGGAGATTTCTTAAACGTAATGGTGATCAGAATAGTGTCGAACCTGTGATCTCTGAGCAAGATTGGGTGTCCCACTTTACTTCTGAGTTCTCTCCACCCGAACAAGATCTTGAAGATAAATATGAAGTCGAACTTGATAAGTTCATGGAATTGCCTAGTTCTGGTGTTGGCTACATAGTAACTGTTCCTAATCTGATTCGTGCAATTTCAAAATTAAAAAAGAAACAATCGAAAGGTGTCGACAAGTTGTGTGGGTTGCATCTTGTACATGGTACTGCTGGTCTCCTGAGTCATTTAGAGCTTCTATTCCAAATTATCTTTAATTCTGGTCTCGTTCCCGACGTTTTTGGTACTGGAGTAATTACACCTATTTTGAAAAAAGGGAAAAATCCGTCTGAATGCGTATCTTACCGCCCTATAACTGTTTCGCCGGTTTTATGTAAGCTTATGGAATTGCTAGTTATAGATCATATTGCTTTTCAATGTTCTACCCCCGATAATCAGTTCGGATTTAAAAAAGGTGTTGGTCGCGAGCACGTCCATTATATTCTTGCTAATATATTAATAGAAGCTGATGAACTGAATGAATCCCTTATTCTAGCGAGTCACGATGTTAGACGTGCTTTTGATTCTGGGATACATCCCCAGTTATTAGTGTCTGCTCATAAACGTGGTGTGGACCGATCGGTTATTTTGCCTTTTCGGGATATGTATAAGAAGCTTCGAGTCCAAGTTAAAGTCCCGTCTCCTAACGGGCCGATTGTATTACCAAAAGCTATTCCGGTTAGAAAGGGCATTAGGCAGGGTGCAATTTCGTCACCCCGGTTGTATAATAATAGTGTTCTCGAGGCCCAAAAGTTAGTGCAAATGAGCTGCATTTTCCGAGGTTTGGATGTAACATTACTTAATTACGCAGATGATATTTTTAATTTAAGTAGATGTTTGTCTCGTATTGAAGAAAATTTTCAGATTCTAGATGATGCTTATAGAGAGATAGGCCTATCTTTTAATGCAAGTAAAAGCGAGATTGTTGCTTTCAATAGGAGAAATGCAGATTGTATAGATCTTGCTGTCAAATTTGGTGCTCAAGAGGTTCCACTGTCTGACTCCATAATGTACTTAGGAATGCCTATAGGTCATAACATGGCATCTACACGTGCTCGCCAAATAAGTAATTTCGCAGAAAAGGCACGTAAGGCTTACGGGGCGCTATCTTCAACTAAAGCGAAATATAATCGACAAATTCGAGCTAGGCTATATAATGCACTGGTGATCCCACACTTTCTGGCTTTATCACCGTTTTGGCATATATTTAGTGTTAGTGATAAAAGAAACCTTCGATCACTTTTTTACAAATATGCAAAATTTCTTTTAAATACCCCACCGTGGGTTAAAAATTCCAAGATGTCTGCAAGGTTCGGTATCACAGATCCGATTGCTGCTGTGACGAAACGTCGTTCTGAATTTTTGGGGTCGCTTGGGCCTAGTAGTCTGGCAATTGCAATTCGTCCTTAGTGAGTTTTTGTAATAATGTCTTTATTTATTGGCGGTGTATCGTAACGTTTGTTTTTGTTTTTGCAGTTAAGTGTTTTTTTTTGTTTTTTCTTCTTCTTTATACTCCATTCGTGCCATTTGTGGTTTTGTATCGAGTGGGTGAATAAAATTATCTATCTATCTATCTATTATTGTCAAATGATAAAAGTCCTTTACGATTCGTCACCATATCACAAATTAAATCAACTAGATTATAACTTTTTCCCTGAATTATAATTCGTTTCCCTGTGCTGTCAGCTTTAACTTGATGATCATCATCATCACCACCAGTTTCCAACATGAGATATGATAATACTCTTTACTCTGTTCTCGATAGGTCACTGGCAATAGGTTTCCAATTTTCGATACAATTGAATTCAATTCCTTCTCCTTTGATTGCACTGCTGCTGCTGCTGCTGCAGAATCTTGAGGAGATGTTTCCTGTTTGGAGCGATCGGTGACAGTGACAGCGGCGGGTCTCTCACAATAAGGTCTATGTTTGTCCACACGTCGCAATGCATCTTGAAGTAAAAGCAGTTTTTTGTCATCGGCAATATTCTCATCATTAATGAATTTGCTTAGATTGTCTTCAAAATGTTCGACTTGCGAGAGGACAAGTTCAAATGGTGTCAATTTATAGGGTTTAGCCATTCTCTAGAGAAAACTGTTTACAAGTCCTGCAATTATTGGTAGTAAAAGTGTGAAACAGCTACCGCCCGCTTGAAGGAGACGTTTTCTTTTAAAAATTTTTCCCTTGTTTTTACAAGCGAAGGTGCGTGCAGTGGAACATTGTTGCTTTGTCTGTTGTCTAACACCTTTTGGCAGCTGAACATTACCCTCGGTCAAATTTAAACAAAGTTCAGATATTAGATTAATGAAATCATTATCAACACCATGTTTGAGTATAGCTTTCCTGAGTGGAGGTTTGAAGTGCCTAAAACGGAAAATAAATGCCGTTGTTCGTGTAGTTTCTTCAGTGTCATAATGCCAACTAATAGCCTTTTCTACTGTTCACCGGAAGATATACTGTAATTTCTTTGTCGAAAATGTCGCGGTGACTACACGTAGATCCTCGTGTGTGCTCTGATTATGATCCAGCAAAATGTAACCGTAGGGCTTATTAGTCGCCTGAGTGTACGCTGACGGCAGAAATTTAAGGGCGCCTGGATATATTTGCTTATTGAGAGTTATTAGTGAGCGAGAATCACGAACAACTCGATAGATAACATAGATGGTGCAATTCAAAGCAAGGGTTCGCATACATTTGCTCTGATAAACAGATTGTGTAGAACTAGGGTTATGGAAATCTGTTCATGATGAGAGCCAACGGTGAACAGCTGTAGCATTTGCTGTGAGAACTGTTCAATGGATTCAGCAAAATTATCTATAATTAGCCACGAGTTTGGTTCAATACTATTGAAAACATCAAGTCCTCGTATGAATTGTATTGGTATGGTTGTGGCAATAGCTTTTATTTGATCATAGGACTCCTGCCAAATACTATAGCAATAATAAATTTTCTTTGGTTTTTCCAAAAACATTTTCTGACAATTTTGAATTATTTTAGCTAAAAGTGTTGTTTTCCTCGACATTGACGGACCACACAGAAACGATCTGAATGGTGTTTTAAATTGATACATGCTGCTACTGCTGTTGTTGACAACAGTCGGACTACAACTAACTGTAAATCATACGTGTCCAGTGAATAAGTAGTAGTAGTAATAATTTTCCCATAGATCTATCTCGTACGTTAACAAGAACAACAAAAACAATATTTCATGGTCATTTATTCAACATGGAAACTCTATTTGTTCAACATGAACAAAATAAAAATGACACTTGTTCAAACATTATTAAGATGAAAAAAACTTCTGTTTAAACATGAACAACATAAAAATTACACATGAACAACAAAAAAATGACACTTGTTGAAACAAAAAGAACAACATTTATTATAAAAACACTTTTGTTCATTAAGAACAACAACAACAACAACAACACTTGTTGTCATAAAAAGACTTTTTGTCCAGCATCACTTTTTGTACATTAGCACACTTTTTGTACATTAGCACACACACACACACACACACACACACACACACACACACACACACACACACACACACACACACACACACACACACACACACACACACACACACACACACACACACACACACACACACACACACACACACACACACACACACACACACACACACCACACACACACACACACACACACACACACACACACACACACACACACACACACACACACACACACACACACACACACACACACACACACACACACACACCACACACACACACACACACACACACACACACACACACACACACACACACACACACACACACACACACACACACACACACACACACACACACACACACACACACACACACACACACACACACACACACTATTGTACAACACTTAACACTTGGAACACTTGGAACATGAAAATTAAAAAAAATAGCACAGTTGAACATTATGAATTTAAAAGGGGATCCCCCCCCCCCCGAGAGCTGCGGGATCGAAGGCCGGCCGCGGGCGGGCCCCCCCCCCCCACCCCCCGGGAGCCACGGGCCGAAGGTTGGCCGCGGGTGGGACCCCTAACCCCCCGGGGCCGCGGTGGAAAAAACTTTATACAATAGTTGTTGTCACTACAGGTTAGGTTGGGTCAGTGGTTGGGTTAAGGTGAGGTTGGGTTAGGGTTAGTTAATTTATGAAAGGTTAGTGGTTAGGTTGGGTTAGGGTTAGTGGTTAGGTTAATTTATCCAGACCAAGTTTATTGCGATAGTCTATGCATTCAACTCGGTCTGAAATAAGGTAGTGGCCATGTGGCAGTACACTTACACCATTCTCGAGCACATAGACTTTGTCAGATATACACGACATTGCATTCTTTTCCACTCTTACAGTATAATTTTTATACTGTAGAGAGCGAATTGCAAGCACTTGTGCTCTCGGCACTAGGCTACTCTCTACACAGTCTCTGTACACGCTCATGCTGAAATTGCTCTTAGAAAATGTGTAGGCACCCCTTTACACGCCTGCTTTATATCCCTGTTATGTATTTCTACGCAACAAACTTTAAGACCCGGGAACACCCCCTGGATATTAAATCACTCCCCGTCTCTGATTTTAACGTTAGTAGTTCGTTGGGGGCTTGACGTTTCACCAACTCGGGGTAGAGGGATGGATTCCAGTTGGTGAAATCCATCCGCGAGCTGTTGTGTTCCCCATTTTCTAAATCCCCAAATAAATCCTCGGTTTTTACCTTTAACAGCAGAGAATCTGTATCCCCATAGTAAACTTGAACCTCCCCCTCCCGTGGCCATTGCACCTTGCACACATTGTAAAAAACGACAACATGAGCTTTTTGGAAATTTCAAGTACTGAACTACCTCCTGCTATATTCTTGTTCAGTACCACATTTCTCTTTTTCCTGTGTAGAAGAACCATGCCGGCTTCTATGCTCGTGAACGTTGTAAAATTGGGGTCGGGAATAATTCGTGCACATTCCTGAGGGTCAGTCACGACATCGCAACTAGATCTGTTGCGTACGCTTTCACACATTTTGCCTAACGCTGAATTTAGAATGAGTTTTTACATTTCCTTCTCTACTTTACTGTTTGCCCGAGAGCGTTTATCAACAAAGGTGTCGATAAACGTCTTTAAGTATGGTTTCTGACTGAATTGCAGGACCCTATGTATTTTGGTGATCTTGAAACCATTGTTCACCATCCAGTGCAAAAGCACATGGTCAACAACCATATTCTCCTTAGGATCCAAATCTGCAATCAGTTTTTGCTTAGAGGGGGTCCAGTGCATCCCCATATCCTCAACCAATGATTGATTGTAGGGGCTCATTGAGTCCCTGCTCACTGGTCGATTGATACAGGGAAAAAAATCTCTGAATGAATCATGAAGCGCCAATTAAATATGCCCGTCAATTTCAAAGAACCATCCTTGTGGCCCATTGTCCTCGACGGTGGCAATATCGGGGAACTCACAAGGATTCTCAAGCCATTGATAGTTCCCACACGGCAAAGATTAGTGAGACATTGCCGAGGGGTACAATGAGTTCATGTCCAAGAACACTGCATTTGACTTTGCACCGGTGCTGTTTTGTCCGCTCGGATCGGTTGACAAGACGCAATCCCCATGAAAAACATATCCACCCTTCATTGATCTGTCTACAAAAGATGTTGATCCACGTCGGTGATTAGACTTATTTCCTCCCTACTAATTTTTAAAATCAAGTCCATCACCAAATGTGGTGTGGAAAAATAATAGCCTATATCTAGTCCGAACTCTGAATAGATTTGGTCTGTGTTCTTGTAGACTATGTCTAACAGAGTTAAAACTTCACTGGCCAAGTACAGTCTACAATAATCCCACCCATTTTTACAATTCCCCTTAGACTACACCTTCTTGGCAAACTCATAGTCCTCGGCTGTGCATTCACTGTTGGTGAGTGAATTGTAGAAAGCTTCAATTGGAGGTAGTTTCACCTCGCTTAAGCTAGCGCCAGAACAGTAATAGTCGTATGCATATACACCTTTGCAGGTCAATAGGTCATACATTTCACTGTCTGGAAAGTGCTGTTTAAGCAAAGGAAAGCTATCAAAATTGTCGCTTTTCTGCACTTGAATCAATTGACTCGATGCCTTGGGAAAAAAACTAAAGGAATATAAAAACCTGATTTTATTCCAACACGTATGCCCATTATTTACTACCTGCCATTTCAGCTCGAGAAGCACCAACTTCTCGGCCGATTTGGGAATGATGTTATAGGTAAATGAATTATTTACCCATGGACTATCTACTCCCCATCCCTCCCTGTGCATACGTGCCAGTGCCGGTAAAATAAATTTTAAATCATAATTTGAATTATGAATAAAATCTGGAATAAAAAACTGCTGGCTAACGTTTATGTTACACGATTGATGCGCTACCCCTCTAAAATTAATACCCCCAGAGGATATTTCCTGCCACAAGTGATTCTGGTCTCTGACTTTCCCCTTACCCCCTCTTTTCCCTTTAGTCCCCTTTTCCCCCTCTTCAAACTCCCCCTTACAAACCCAACATATTTTTTGATTTTTAATCGCGAGACGATCCTCTGCAGACAGCACCATAGGGTAATGCGTATTTCTCAAACGAGAAATAGCGCCATTAACTGTGCCAATTAATTTAGTCAGTGCCTTGATCATGCACTCTCCCTCATCCAGTGTTTCAACTATTTCTAACAACTGCATAGTGTTAGAATTGTCTCTTTGGGCGTGGGCGTAGGACACTGCAATAGCTTGATGTTCTTTGATTCGGTTTGGAAATCGAGGATGCCGTCTACATTGCTTCATATGATCCCGTAGTTTTATATCGCTACGGAATCGAGACAGGCATGTTGGACAGTAAAAACATACCCCCCTTTTCTGACCCTCCCCCAGAACTCTACTAATGTCTGTAATTGGATTAAAATTGCCAATTGAATTGGCTAGGTCACTAGATGGTGGTGTGTACAACAACCAAACCCAGTGTTTAAGCAATTCAATTGACGGACCTCTTACTGGGAACACCACCCCCTTCTTTTTAGAACGAACCACATCCTCAAATTCAGTTTCATACTGAACCACAGTAACGCCGATATTTAAATGGGCATAGGCCTTTCAAAAATATCAATAGACCTGAGCGTTACTGGGTATTTCCCCTCTAAACAAGTGAAATCTACAATGGGAAAATTGGACCCCTCCTTCCCATATACAGCCCAATAGTCTAAATTCGTCTTGGTAGCGTCATCTGCTAGAGGCTGAAATGCTGATATGAGGAAAGCGTACTTGAAACATTTTTGAGCTGTTTCAAAACAGATCCGCTGGAAACCACGACAACCTACTAAATCAGGATTATATTTTAAAACTGTATCCCTTGGCCCCGCCCCACCTGCCCCCCCTCTTAAGACATACAGAACTATATGACCCGCTCCCATTTACGGTATAATTCTCGAGATGCGTAATAATATGACCTATCCACTCGGAAAAAACACCCTCAAAATCCTCTAAATTTGGATAGATCACTCGCATCTCGGTGTGTACATAATGATGGTAAACCTCACTTTTTCCCTCATTTAAATAAAACACCTTTAAAATAATAGAAACCTTAATTGAATCCCTCCCCCTCCCCACAACTGAATTTGGTTCTCTAGCAGTGCACGAATTCTATCTACATAGTCATGAACAATTTCTACAGGGTCAAACACAAAATTACCACACAAAAGCGAATTAAATGGGTCACCAAAGGTTGCAGTGTAGACAACTATTGTATTTAAAATTGTGTTTGACCGCTGAAATTCGGGAAATGATGTCAATTGGATATTACCCCCCTCCCCCACCTCTTGTATATTATCAGTCTCCCAAACCTCCCAAAGGACTCAAGTCTCCCAAATCCTGCCCAACTGTGCTATTATCAACATTTAAAAGAAAATCACTTAAAAAGTCATCAATGTTATCAGGAATAAATTCAAGTAAATTAACGCTGACCTGCTGAGACATTTCATTGCTGTTGTTGTTGTAAAGCCCCATAGTTGCGTCCTCTCCTTCTCCAACTGACGAGCAGGGGAGATGGCGAGTATGGAACTAGAACAACCTATAAATGAAAAATAGCTTATTTTCAAAGTGTTTAAATCACCCCTACTGTTTTTAAAAAAAATTGGATTATTATTATTAAAAAAAAACGTGCTGCTTAGCAGTAGCATTTACTTCTCTCTACTCTATATATATATTCTGAAAGTTCCAACTTAACGAAAATCTAAAGGATGAGATAGAAGGTTTTGATTTTGTTCAAACAACCCCCCAAATTTCCACTATTTAATGCCCTTTTTCGACCCACCCCCAGCCCAGTGGGCCCCGCGGCGCTTTCCCGGACGCCGCGGCGCTTGGCGGCCGCCCTCTCCCCTGTATACGATAATTGACCTGATTTAAAAAGGGGGAGCAATTTTTTTTCTTTTAATATCTTTGACAGGCTTTGACTGACTGACTGACCGACTGATGAAATGATTCGATTGTTGGAAGACCGAATCCTTAAAACTATAGTATTCAATGGCGAAAAATAGTATTCTGCTTTAACTTAAAAGAATCGAGTCAATCTATGATCAGTAATTGACAACACTATAAATTAACGAAAAATATTATTATGAGATAGTGAAGAGACAGTGAAGTTTATGTCTACAGTGGGCCAGAGAAAATAGGAAAAATTTAGAAAAAAAGAGTGGCGTTCTTTGAAAAGCAAAAAAAATTACATTATATTTAGAAATCTCTGAGGGAGGGGGGAGCAGAGAAATTTAAAACAATGGTTGGGAGCGGGGGGTTAATATTTTAATATCTCTGAGACACACACACACACACACACACTTTTACAGCGCGATGAAAAATGAGTTTGTTGTTTAGATATTTCTATAATTTAGGTAAAAAAATGCTCACATTTTTATATCCCGGTTGCAGTTGAGTGCCTGAAGGCCCAGGCAACGCATGCTGGAGGGCAACCTCCTGATCCTGTGTAGGTGGGGCAGCGATGTCTCGGGCTTGAGGGGTTGGAGCACTGGGGCTTGCCATCATGTGTGCAGCCGTCCAATCTATTTTTAACTTTCTGACAGCGACATCAGGTTGAGCGACAGCTCGATGGTCAGGGGCTTGCGTTGAGGATGTAGCTTGCGCAGGCAGCGTTGGTTTTGAATAGCCAAAATGGGGGTTGGATGGGCCAATGTATTTGATAATTGACGCTCTTAAAGGAGTAGCGTCATCCTCCCTTGCCCTCTTAGGTGGAGGGGGGCAATACATTCTTCATTATTGTCCTTAAAAGAAGAGAAAAAATTAGTATTGAAATCATTTTCCCCTTTTTCACAGAATAAAAATTAGTACCCCCCCCCTAACCTAACCTAGCCATAATTTCGTCTAGAAAGCATTTGTCTCAGAGAAGCCCCTCCCCCCATTTTAAGTAATGCAAAAGGTAAAATTTGCGAGAAATATACTAAACTCAGAAATCAAATGCTATTCAATTTACGCATAATAAAGTTATGTATTCTTTTTCTTAGAAATCCCGGCCCCTTTTCAGTAAAGCAAAAGTCAAATTTGCGATGAAGAAGCTATGATGTTTATTTGATCAAAAGTATCCTTTTTTCTGTGAAACCTTTTGGTTAAGCCGCTAACGTAAGGATTATGAGTCCGGATGTACTTTTAAAAGGGTGACAGTAATTATCACCTGTTTAAATCATTGCGGAAATGTTTAAGTCAAGTTAGCGGCGGCTTAAATGGAAACGGTATATTAATAGCTAAGGGTTGTCACTTTAGATAGAAATAGAGAAAGCAAGAATTTTATCGAAAAAAGAGAATTATTTCTATTGCAAGAATTAAAGTCGTAAAGAGTGGGGGGGGGGGGGTTTACATGTTTAAAAAGAGCATATTTTATAGTCTTCTAACGACTATAAAGATAGCATAGTGGAGTCTGTATTAGAGTGGGAGGGGGGGGGAGATTTACCTGAATATACTGGAGGGTGACCAAGGAAAATAATTTTATTTTGAAAAAAAAGAATTAAAATATACTAAACAGAACTCACATTGTTAATCATTGTAGATGAAGTTTCCTTGTCAATAATTTCAGGTGCTCTATCCATTGTGTCTTGGAACTTTCTGAATGTTTAATCACAACGCATGTCCGTTATATATGAAATCTCAAGGGCAAATTGCGATGTAATGGGGGAAACCATATGTAACCAGCCCTCTGATTGGCTTAGAAGGAGATGTAACCGACTCTCTGATTGGTTTAGAAGGAGGCATGTACTTCCTGTTTCCCATTCCTGGATCATAACATTCTCCCTAGCGTACACCTGGACGAACAACAACAACAAATCAACTGACCTTGGAAATTTAGTCCCCCTAGTCGAGTCCTGAATCAATACATTTCCCCTAGCGTACACCTGGACGAACAACAACAACAACCAATCAATCGACCTTGAAAATACATCAAAGTGAGAAAAATCCTGTTTTTCATTCTCAATGACAAAAACCATAAAAACATCCATAAATTGCTGTACTCGTCAGAGATATTATGTAATCAATTGACAAAAACCATAAGAACATGCATAAATTGCTGTTGACAAAAATGAAACATCCTTCAATTGTTCTTGACATCCAAGAAACATCCATCAAAGTGAGAAAAATCCTGTTTTTTCAAGTGATAAAAATCCTGTTTTTTCATTCTCAGTGACAAAAACCATAAAAACATGCATAAATTATGTACGTACGGGATTCATTATGCCCTTCCTACTGATGATGATGTTTCTAAGTCTACCCAGCTGTTATGAAAATTAAGTGTATTAAATATGTCGAGCGAAGAAAGTAAAATACATAGCCTACAAACAGTAAAAATAGTCTATAGATTAAACAGGCCAACTTAAAAATACTAGTCTCTAATAGGTCCAAAGGAAAAACAGATTAAAAGTATTTGAAACTAATAAGATTAGAAACTTCGATTTATTCGGCTAACATGAAAAAATATGCATTTACTAGCGATGCGACTTAATGCAACACGTTTAAATGGTATAGTCTCGATTCAAAAAACTCATCTCCCAAAATACTAGTTTCTCAATTCCCATTTCGAACATAACATTTTTTAGAGGCCAAGAACCGAAAAATAAAAGTTGTCAGAATTGAAAACAAATCCTTCCAGCGGTAATTTCTCCAAAGATGAGTTAGTCCAACGACAAACAGAGACGACGTTTCTCTAGGAAGGTCTCCCAACTCCAGGAGGTAAAAATTAAAAGCTGCTAGAAAATAGAAATTTCTCAAACTATAAAGCCTCCAGATTTGGTTTACTCATCGATTAAGTAGTGACAAAATTTCTTGGAGGACCACTAATCGTGTCAATGGGGGGGGGGACGTCCCTCCCTTATTTTGAAAGATTCTGAAACGCATAAGAAATTCAATACTCATTTTAGTTATGTTTTTACGAGTCAAACAGAAATTTGGGGGGTGGGGGGTTCTAACCCCCCTAACCTCACCCCTTTATACGGTCTTGTATGTGCTATATTAAACCAGCAAGACTGGCTAACTGGCCGTTTCTATTTGTTGAACCTTTGCTTTATTCTTTCATAGTAATTAATAGCACTATTTCTTTTTCATGACATCGTTTAGAAACATCAAGTCTGCAAAACCCTTGTTTTGAAATACCCAAAACAGGTCCTCGCCGCTATTCTGTTACCCTATTCTCGACCGGGAATGTGATGTGATCTATGTGTAGGGTTAAGTTAAAAACATAGCGCCGGTTGGTCGTTATTGTGCAGTCATAATCAAACTATGAGTAAAAAGTGGGAACAAACTTCGTTTTTTTTACTCTGAAAATGCGAAACAGAAGTTGAACTTTAGAGCGAGAAACTGGCAGTCAAAGTGTCAGCGCTCAAAGTGTCGGGTTACTGGAAATAGATTCCCCCCTCTTTGACAGTCTTTTGGAAACCAGCGGAACAATAACTGACCCAGTTCAACATGAAAATTCAGTCTATATCTCTGAACCCGTTGCGGATGTGAATAGCACTGACGGTCAAAAACCTCCTTCAGATACCAGTAGTGTTATGTCAATCTAAGGTACAAGACATGTAGGGAATTACAGTATCAAGGAAAGAGACAAGACAGGTGGGAAATTACTGTATCAATCTAAGGTACAAGACAGGTAGGAAATTACTGTATCAATCTAAGGTACAAGACAGGTAGGGAATTAAAGTATCAATGAAAGAGACAAGACAGGTAGGAAATTACTGTATCAATCTAAGGTACAAGACAGGTAGGAAATTACTGTATCAATCTAAGGTACAAGACAGGTAGGAAATTACTGTATCAATCTAAGGTATGGGGGTGGTAGGAAATTACTGTATCAATCTAAGGTACGAGACAGGTAGAAAATTACTGTATCAATTAAAGGTAACGGCCAGGTGGGGCATTACTGTGTCAATCTAAGGTACAAAACAGGTAGGAAATTATAGTATCAATGAAATAGACAAGACAGGTAGGAAATTACTGTATAAATCTAAGGTAGCGGGCAGGTGGGACATTACTGTAGTAATATAAGGTAGCAGACAGATAGGACATTACTGTATGAATTAAAGATACAAGACAGGTAGGAAATTACTGTATCAATTAACGGTACAAGACAGATAGGAAATTACTGTATCAATTAAAGAGACAATACAGGTTAGTGGATGTTTTATGTTTATGGATTTTTATTGTTCATTGTATTGGTGTTATATTTGATGTTTTATTGTATGGGAGTCTGATTTTTATTACAGAGATGGTTTTTGATATATGGTTGAATATGTGTGTTACTTTATGATTGATTATACGTATTGTTATATGGTTGATGTTTTATTTAACGTTTTTTTTGTATGGATGTTTTATTGTATGGATATACGCTTTTTCAATCATCATTCCAACGGAACTTTCCCCTAGCATTCCAACGGGGCAGTATGGTTGGTGTTTTATTTAATGTTTTTTTTTTGTATGAATGTTTTATTGTATGGATATATGGATTTTTATTTTAATATTTTTTTTATTGATGTCATTTTATTGTACTCTAATGATGATATTTTTCTTTTCCAATGATACGATTTTTTACATTCTAAGTATCTTCCCATTGATTTTTATGAAATTTGTGTTTGATGTAGGAATCGAACATGAGACCCGTGATTTCCTAAGGTAAAAAGACGACACGTTAATCGACTGAACCAACAAGCCATTGAACATATTATGATTTTAGAAATACATCCCATGTATTGTTTCTGGGACATTGCCCAGCTGATGTTAAGCGTCACGATATCGTATCATTCCATTGAACTGGAACAAGTTCAAGCACATTCGATTTATCAATTGGATTTTTGATAGGTGTTACAAGTGACCTGTTTCGGGGCATTTTTATGGCAGCATCGTGAGAATAAGCACACCACGATGATTTGAGATGCATACTAGACAGACAATTTCTTCTGATGCTTGGGCCCCAAGTACTACCTGTATCCCTCAACCTTATCCCTCCGCCCTCCCTCCAACCCCAACCAACCCCCCCACCAACTTTTTTTTACATCTCTTAGAATGACATGACACATAATTAAAACATAAAAAAATCACATTTAATATTTTCCAACTTCAAAATGGGAATGATATAGATGTGTGTTTCGCAACTTTTACTATTAGAAAAATAATGTTTGTAGTGACCATTTTTTTTCAACTTTTTTTTTACATCTCTTAGAATGAAATGTAACATACTTAAAACATAAAAAATCACATTTAATATTTTCTAAATTCAAAATGAGAATGATATAGAAATATTAGTCGTGACTTTTACTATTAGAAAAATATTGTTTGTAGTAGCACTTTTTTTAACTAAATTGTTTTTTGGAACGAAATTATTCAACTTTTTTTTATTTTTTAACATGATATTTTTTTCAAATTTTTTTTACATCTCTTAGAATGACATGAAACATACTTAAAACATAAAAAAATCACATTTAATTGGAATAAGCAAACACCCACCCAGACAAACAGGCAAAAAGAGTGAGAGAGACAAAAACACATACAAATACGTAGATTCAGACACCCAAACCGAGAAAGACATGCATTTGGAATAAGCAAACACCCGCCCAGACACACAGGCAAAAAGAGTGAGAGAGACAAAAACACATACAAATACGTAGATTCAGACACACACACCGAGAAAGACATACATTGGAATAAGCCAACACCCGCCCAGACACACAGGCAAAAAAAAGTGAGAGATAAAAAAACGCATACAAATACGTAGATTCAGACACACACATCGAGACAGACATGCATTGGAATAAGCAAACACCCGCCCAGACACACAGCCAAAAAGAGTGAGAGAGACAAAAAACACATACAAATACTTAGATGCAGACACACAAGACGAGAAAGACATGCATTGGAATAAGCAAACGCCCACCCAGATACACAGGCAAAAAGAGTGAGAGAGACAAAAACACATACAAATACGTAGATTCAGACACACAAACCGAGAAAGACATGCATTGGAATAAGCAAACACCTGCCCAAACACACAGGCAAAAAGAGTGAGAGAGACAAAACAAATACAAATACGTAGATTCAGACACACAAACCGAGAAAGACATGCATTGGAATAAGCAAACACCTGCCCAGACACACAGGCAAAAAGAGTGAGAAAGACAAAAACACATACAAATACGTAGATTCAGACATACACACCGAGAAAGATATGCATTGGAATAAGTACACACCCGCCCAGACACACAGGCAAAAAGAGTGAGAGAGACAAAAACACATACAAATACGTAGATTCAGACACACAAACCGAGACAGACATGCATTGGAATAAGCAAACAACCGCCCAGACACACAGGCAAAAAGAGTGAGAGAGACAAAAAAACATACAAATACGTAGATTTAGACACACAAACTGAGAAACACATGCATTGGAATAAGCAAACACCTGCCCAGACACACACGCAAAAATAATGAGAGAAACTAAAACACATACAAATACGTAGATTCAGACATACATACCGAGAAAGACATGCATTGGAATAAGCAAACAACCGCTCAAACACACAGGCAAAAAAGAGTGAGAGAGAAAAAAACACATACAAATACGTAGATTCAGACACACAAACCGAGAAAGACATGCATTGGAATAAGCAAACACCCGCCCAGACACACAGCAAAAAGAGTGAGAGAGACACAAAAACATACAAATACGTAGATTCAGATACACAAACCGAGAAACACATGCATTGGAATAAGCAAACACCTGCCCAACACACGCAAAAAGAATGAGAGAGACTAAAACACATACAAATACGTAGATTCAGACATACATACCGAGAAAGACATGCATTGGAATAAGCAAACAACCGCTCAAACACACAGGCAAAAAAGAGTGATAGAGACAAAAACACATACAAATACGCAGATTCAGACACACAAACCGAGAATGACTTGCATTGGAATAAGCAAACACCCGCCCAGACACACAGGCAAAAAGAGTGAGAGAGACGAAAACACATACAAATACGTAGATTCAGACACACAAGCCGAGAAAGACATGCATTGGAATAAGCAAACACCCGCCCAGACACACAGGCAAAAGAGTGAGAGAGACAAAAAACATACAAATACGTAGATTGAGACACACAAACCGAGAAAGACATGCATTAGAATAAGCAAACCCCCGCCCCAGACACACAGGCAAAAAGAGTGAGAGAGACAAAAACACATACAAATACGTAGATTCAGACACACAAACCGAGAAAGACACGCATTGGAATAAGCAAACTCCCGCCCAGACACAAAGGCAAAAAGAGTGAGAGAGACAAAAACACATACAAATACGTAGATTCAGATATAGAAACCGAGAAAGATATGCATTGAATTAAGCAAACACCCGCCCAGACACACAGGCAAAAAGAGTGAGAGAGGCAAAAACACATAAGAATTCGTGTGAAAGAGACAAAAACAAATACAAATAAATGGATTCAGACACATAAACCGAGAAAGACATGCATTGGAATAAGCAAACACCCACCCAGACACACAGGCAAAAAGAGTGAGAGAGACAAAAACACATACAAAAACGTAGATTCAGACAAACGAACCGAGAAAAGAAGTGCATTGGAAAAAGCAAACACCCGCCCAGACACTCAGGCAAAAAGAGTGAGAGAGACAAAAACACATAAAAATACGTAGATTCAGACACACAAACCGAGAAAGACATGCATTGGAATAAGCAAACACCCGCCCAGACACACAGATAAAAAGAGTGATAGAGACAAAAACACATACAAATCCGTAGATTCAGACACACAAACCGAGAAAGACACGCATTGGAAAAAGCAAACACCCGCCCAGACACACAGGCAAAAAGAGTAAGAGAGACAAAAACGCATAAAAATACATAGATTCAGACACACAAACCGAGAAAGACATGCATTGGAATAAGCAAACACCCGCCCAGACACAAAGATAAAAAGAGTGAAAGAGACAAAAACAGATACAAATACGTAGATTCAGACACACAAACCGAGAAAGACATGCATTGGAATAAGCAAAAACCCGCCCAGACACACAGGCAAAAAGAGTGAGAGACACAAAAAATATACAAATAAGTAGATTCAGACACACAAACCGAGAAAGACATGCATTGGAATGAGCAAACACCCGCCCAGACACACAAGCAAAAAGAGTGAGAGAGACAAACACATACAAATACGTAGATTCAGTCCCACAAACCGAGAGAGACAAAAACACATACAAATACGTAGATTCAGTCGCACAAACCGAGAAAAACAAGCATTGGAATAAGCAAACACCCGCCCAGACACACAGGCAAAAAGAGTGAGAGAGACAAAAACACATACAAATACGTAGATTCAGACAAACAAACCGAGAAAGACATTCATTGGAGTAAGCAAACACCCACCCAGACACACATGCAAAAAGATTGAGAGAGACAAAACACATACAAATACGTAGATTCAGTCACACACACCGAGAAAGACATGCATTGGAAAAAGCTAACACCAGCCCAGAAACGTGGCAAAAAGAGTGAGAGAGACAAAAAAACATACAAATAAGTAGATTCAGACACACAAACCGAGAAATGCATGCATTGGAATAAGCAAACACTCGCCCAGACTCACAGACAAAAGAGTGGGAGAGACAAAAACACACAGAAATACGTAGATTCAGACAAACACACCGAGAAAGCCATGCATTGGAATAAGCAAACAACCGCCCCAGACACAAAGGTAAAAAGAGTGAGAGAGACGAAAACACATACAAATACGTAGATTCAGACACAAAAACCGAGAAAGACATGCATTGGAATAAGCAAACACCTGCCCAGACACAAAAGCAAAAAGAGTCATAGAGAGAAAAACACACACAAATACGTAGATTCAGACACAAAAACCGAAAAAGACATGCATTGGATTAAGCAAACACCTGCCCAGACACACAAGCAAAAAGAGTGAGAGAGACAAAAACACATACAAATACGTAGATTCAAACACACAAACCGAGAAAGATATGCATTAGAATAAGCAAACACCCGCCCAGACACACAGGCAAAAAACAGTGAGAGAGACAAAAACACATACAAATACGTAGATTCAGACACAAAAACCGAAAAAGATATGAATTGGAATAAGCAAACACCTGCCCAGACACACAATCAAAAAGAGTGAGAGAGACAAAAACACATACAAATACGTAGATTCAAACACACAAACCGAGAAAGATATGCATTAGAATAAGCAAACACCCGCCCAGAGACACAGGCAAAAAACAGTGAAAGAGACAAAAACATATACAAATACGTAGATTCATAAACACAAACCGAGAAAGATATGCATTAGAATAAGCAAACACCCGCCCAAACACACAGGCAAAAAACAGTGAGAGAGACAAAAACACATACAAATACGTAGATTCAGACACAAAAACCGAAAAAGACACAGGCAAAAAGAGTGTACCCCGCAACGGCGGATACATAGTGAGAGAGATATGCAAAGTCAACATAGCTTTATTTCATTTATTTAGACTAGGTTACGGTTACTTTATTTCATTTTAAGGTTAATTTAGACTAGGTTACGTGCGCGCACGTAAAGTTTTTGCCTGTGTGTCTGGGCGGGTGTTTGCTTATTCCAAATGCAGGTCTTTCTCGGTTTGGGAGTCTCTCTCACTGTTTTTTGCCTGTGTGTCGGGGCGGGTGTTTGCTTATTCCAAATGCAGGTCTTTCTCGGTTTGGGCGTCTCTCTCACTGTTTTTTGCCTGTGTGTCTGGGCGGGTGTTTGCTTATGCCAATGCATGTCTTTCTGGGTTTGTGTGTTTGAATCTACGTATTTGTATGCGTTTTTGTCTCTCTAACTCTTTTTGCTTGTGTGTCTGGGCAGGTGTTTGCTTATTCCAATGCACGTCTTTTTCTGTTTTGGTGTCTGAATCTACGTATTTGTATGTGTTTTTGTCTCGCTCACTCTTTTTGCCTATGTGTCTGGGCGGGTGTTTGCTTAGTCCAAATGCAGGTCTTTCTCGGTTTGGGCGTCTCTCTAACTCTTTTTGCTTGTGTGTCTGGGCAGGTGTTTCCTTATTCCAATGCATGTCTTTCTCGGTTTGTGTGTCTGAATCTACGCATTTGTATGTGTTTTTGTCGCTCTCACTCTGTTTGCCTGTGTGTCTGGACGGTTGTTTTCTTATTTCAATGCAGGTCTTTCTCGGTTTGTTTGTCTGAATCTACGTATTTGTATGTGTTTTTTTCTCTCACTCTTTTTTCGCCTGTGTGTCTGGGGTGGGTATTTGCTTATTCCAATACATATCTTTCTCGGTTTGCGTGTCTGAATCTACGTATTTGTATGTGTTTTTGTCTCTCTCATTCTTTTTGCCTGTGTGTCTGGGCGGGTGTTTGCTTATTCAAATGCATGTCTTTCTCGGTTTGTGTGTCTGAATCTACGTATTTGTATGTGTTTTTGTCTCTCTCATTCTTTTTGCCTGTGTGTCTGGGCGGGTGTTTGCTTATTCAAATGCATGTCTTTCTCGGTTTGTGTGACTGAATCTACGTATTTGTATGTGTTTTTGTCTCTCTCACTCTTTTTGCTTGTGTGTCTGGGCAGATGTTTGCTTATTCCAATGCAGGTCTTTCTCGGTTTGTTTGTCTGAATCTACGTATTTGTATGTGTTTTTTTCTCTCACTCTTTTTTGCCTGTGTGTCTGGGCGGGTGTTTGCTTATTTCAATGCATGTCATTCTCGGTGTGTGTGTCTGAATCTACGTATTTGTATGTGTTTTTGTCTCTCTCACTCTTTTTGCCTGTGTGTCTGGGCGGGTGTTTGCTTATTTCAATGCATGTCATTCTCGGTTTGTGTGTCTGAATCTACGTATTTGTATGTGTTTTTGCCTCTCTAACTCTTTTTGCCTGTGTGTCCTGGCGGGTGTTTGCTTATTTCAATGCATGTTATTCTCGGTTTGTGTGTCTGAATCTACGTATTTGTATGTGTTTTTGTCTCTCTCACTCATTTTTGCCTGTGTGTCGGGGGCGGGTATTTGCTTACTCCAATGCATATCTTTCTCGGTTTGTGTGTCTGAATCTACGTATTTGTATGTGTTTTAGTCTCTCTCATTCTTTTTGCCTGTGAGTCTGGGCGGGTGTTTGCTTATTCAAATGCATGTCTTTCTCGGTTTGTGTGACTGAATCTACGTATTTGTATGTGTTTTTGTCTCTCTCACTCTTTTTGCTTGTGTGTCTGGGCAGATGTTTGCTTATTCCAATGCAGGTCTTTCTCGGTTTTTTTTGTCTGAATCTACGTATTTGTATGTGTTTTTTTCTCTCACTCTTTTTTGCCTGTGTGTCTGGGCGGGTGTTTGCTTATTTCAATTCATGTCATTCTCGGTTTGTGTGTCTGAATAGTAGAGGGGGGGGGGGTTCTACTCTGACGAGTACACCAAATATGGGCATAGAGTCATTAGGGAGAACACGTGGTTAGTGGGGTCAATGACCTAAATTTCCAAGGTCGATGTTGTTGTTGTTGTTTTGTGCAGAGTCATTAGGGAGAACACGTGGTTAATGGGGTCAATGTTGTTGTTGCTGTTTTGGGCACGCAATAGAGTCATTTGGGAGAACACGTGGTTAATGGGGTCAATGTTGTTGTCGTTCGAGGCAAAGTTAATGACACTTCCTTCCTGTTGTTGTTCGAGGCAGATTTTATGATCCAGACATAGTATTTGTTGTTGTTATTCGAGCCAAATGTTATGAGTTTCCCGGAAACAGTTAATGACACTTCCTTCCTGTTGTTGTTCAAGGCAGATGTTATGATCCAGAAATAGTATTTGTTGTTGTTATTCGAGCCAAATGTTATGAGTTTCCCGGAAACAGTTAATGACACTTCCTCCCTGTTGTTGTTCGAGGCAGATGTTATGATCCAGAAATAGTATTTGTTGTTGTTATTCGAGCCAAATGTTATGAGTTTCCTGGAAACAGTTAATGACACTTCCTTCCTGTTGTTGTTCGAGGCAGATGTTATGATCCAGAAATAGTATTTGTTGTTGTTATTCGATCCAGATGTCATAGTCAATGTTATTGTTTGGCCACGTGTAATGACATGAGGGTGATTTACATAATCGGTGATGGAATTATTGATTCACAAAAAGGGGAATTAAGAAACAAACATGGCTTCTTTGTTGTTTGGTATAGAGTCCATAGGGGATTTGGATTTCTGGGGAAATGATTGCATAATCAGTCAATGACCTAATTTTCAAGGTCGATTTATTTCTTGTTTCTAGGTGTAATAACTCCGGGACAAAGGTTGCACATGTGTATTGAATTCTAACGGGAACAATGTTATTGATCTAGGACTCAAGGGGAAGTGAATTTCCGAGAACTTGATTGCGTAATCGATTGGGAATTTTATTGATCCGATAACGGGAAACAGTTAGATCACGTGTTTCCTTCTCAGCCAATCAGCGAGTCGGTTACATCCTCATTCTCAACCAATCAGAGGGCTTTGTTTACATATTAGCGGCGGAGGGAATATGAGGAAAGGATTTTTTACTATAGTTTTATTAGTCTGTGAATAGAATTCACTAAGTTTTTAGTTAGCAGTGTAATAACATGAGTGAACAAGTTGAGTTAGAAATATCCTTTTATTGCAACTGTTCTATTTGTAAAGGACATTTTCATGATTTTGAGTATTCACATGAACCTACTGAATGTTTAGATAGCTTAGAGGCAGAGACAGATGAGAAGAATCTGGAGGAAACGAGAAGAAAAATTATATGTGACATGGAGAGAAATTTATACCGATTGCAAGTAAGCTCAGATAAAAGAAGGATGGATATGATAGAAAAGGAGGATCAAAAGAAGAGACTGGTAAAAGAGGGCTTTCTCTATAGTGTAAAAGACAGCAGTGAAAACCCAAAGAAAAATGTGTATAGTGCAAGATATAACTCGGATTATTATGATGATTATGCTCCAAGAGAAGAGAAAAAGTGTACCATTAAGAGACAACATAAGACGTTATTCTATGGAATGGATTTTAAACAACGAAAACCGTGGTGGAAGAGTTCTCATAGATCATTTTACGATAAATCCCATTTTTGATATGCATAATGAGTTTTATATTGTAATCATACAATAAATTTGTTTCTGCTATTTTTATTTTCTCCTACTAGATATGTATAGAATAAGGATACCAGCAGAGACTTCTGTACATGAAGAGTTTAGTTTGATTAGATCACCCAATAGAGTACTATCAATCCCCAGTCTAGTTTTCTATTAAAGATAAAAAATAAATCATTCTTCTAATCATTTACTCATTTGAAAAATCAATATTTACAACGGTTTTTAAATATATAATGTCTGGTTCAATTATTTCAACATCACTATCGCTATCTTCTAATATCGCTATATTACACAGAGGGGGTGGTATACATTCAACCTCCGGTTCAAGTAATTGAACCCCGTCTTCATCATTGACCGTTATATCGATCAAAGGGGGCATCTCCTGAAATAAATCCTCTCGTACTCTTACAGGTATACTAGCAGCCAACCGCTCATCGTCTTCAATACACATTCGATCCGAAGGCCCCCTCCTCACTAAATCATCAGATGTGTATGATAGTCCTAATGAAGTATAATGAACTTCCGTTACATCATCATCGGTACCATCAATGCTTATATCGCACAAAAGAAGCTCCTCACTTTCCGTGAGCTCCCACTCGCTCCATACATCCTAAAAAGATTGAGAACACTATGGTCAAAAGCTCTGTGGAAAGGTATAGTCTTCATGAATATACTGAGGGGTGTTCTATAAATGTAATAAACAGGGTTACTTATTATTTTTCATTTATCTATAATTTTGTATGTCTGAAATTCATCAATTAGCCAGATGTGGGTTTTTTTTTATTATTTTTTACATACGGAGCGAGATTTAATGTCATTGATAGAAGCCTGTATGAGATTTAATGTCTGTGATAAAACCAGGAAAAAAAACCTTTCCAAGAACTATGTTTTTCAAAGAAAAGTAAAGAGCTACGACATTAAATCAAAGAGAGCAGAAATAAAGTTGAAGAATTGCTTAAACGTAAATTTTCTGTAAACATACTTCTAATTAATCACTCCTAAAAAGGTAAGTATAGACCCTTATCCTCTATGGTGGGGGAGCATGCACAGCTGTGTCCTTCTCGGTCGACTAGGTGCTGTAGTGAGTTGTTGGTAGTAGGAGTACATTATTTTTGAAGATTTAAATGAATCAGATTAGTTAAACAAAGCTTATAAATAAAAATTGTATTAACAGTTAATTTTGTACCGATTACATAAATATTTAAGACCAAGTGCACCACGATGCACCATTGTGATCTGAGAAATTCAAAAACTCAGAAACTCAATACATAGTTTTCGATAATTTCAAGTCGATTACTATCTAAGAATTTTATTTCTACAACACTTAGACCTTCCTTAGGTTGAAGTGCTGTTTTGCACCACAAAATGGTAGAAAATCCCGCTTTACTTGAGTACATTATACGTTTTGCCTCTTACAATTTGCTCCACTAGCTTGATATGTTATCTCGTGAGAAAAAAAACTAACAAATAAACACGCATCCGTGATCTTTCTTCTGGCAAAAAATGAAAAATTTCACATTTTTGTAGAAGGGAGCTTGAAACCTCTACAGTAGGCTTCTCTGATACGTTGAATATGATAGTGTGATTTTCATTAAGGTTCTATAGCTTTTAGGGGGTCTTTCGACCCTTTTTCGAAAATCAGCCAAATTTTCTCAGGCACCTAACTTTTGATGGGTAGGACTAAACTTGATGAAACTTATATATTTGAAATCAGCATTAAAATTTGATTCATTTGATGTATCTATTGGTATCAAAATTCCGTTTTCTAGAGTTTCGGATACCTTTGAGTTGGGTCGCTCCTTACTTACACTTCATTACCACGAAATGTTTTATTAATTAAAAAAACTTTCCACAAAATAAGTTTTTCAAAGAAAAGTAAAGAGCTACTAAATCAAAGATGAGCAGAAATAAAGTTAAATAATTGTTCAAACGTAAACTTATGTCCAATGACATACTAGTTAAAGTGACAAAAAAATTTTTCCCACAAGAGGACACTTTTCAACTAAAAGTAAAGAGCTACCAGACTAAATCAAAGATATGATGAAATAATAACGAATAATTGTTCAAACTTAAATTTTCAGTAAAGTTATGTTTAGCGATAAACTTATTAGAGTGACAAAAACTCTTTCCCATAAGAGGACACTTTTCAAGTAAAAGTAAAGAGCTACTAAATCAAAGATATGATGAAATAATAACGAATAATTGTTCAAACTTAAACTTATGTAAAGTTATGTTTAGCGATAAACTTATTAGAGTGACAAAAACTCTTTCCCACAAGAGGACACTTTTCAACTAAATGTAAAGAGCTACTAAATCAAAGATATGATGAAATAATAACGAATAATTGTTCAAACTTAAATTTTCTGTAAAGTTATGTTTAGCGATAAACTTATTAGAGTGACAAAAAACTTTTTCCCACAAGAGGACACTTTTCAAGTAAAAGTAAAGAGCTACTAAATCAAAGATATGATGAAATAATAACGAATAATTGTTCAAACTTAAATTTTCAGTAAAGTTATGTTTAGCGATAAACTTATTAGAGTGACAAAAAACTTTTTCCCACAAGAGGACACTTTTCAAGTAAAAGTAAAGAGCTACTAAACCAAAGATGATGAAATAATAACGAATAATTGTTCAAACGTAAACTTATGTCCAATGTCATACTAGTTAAAGTGTCTAACTTTTGTGTGTTTTCGCAATAGAATGGCTCAATTGTGAGTTTTTCACTGACAATTCCTTTTTAGCCACGCCTTTATAATCAATGGATCATAGTTCTTTGTAAAGTTATGTTTAGCGATAAACTTATTAGAGTGACAAAAACTCTTTCCCACAAGAGGACACTTTTCAAGTAAAAGTAAAGAGCTACTAAATCAAAGATATGATGAAATAATAACGAATAATTGTTCAAACGTAAACTTATGTCCAATGACATACTAGTTAAAGTGACAAAAAACTTTTTCCCACAAGAGGACACTTTTCAACTAAAAGTAAAGAGCTACCAGACTAAATCAAAGATATGATGAAATAATAACGAATAATTGTTCAAACGTAAACTTATGTCCAATGTCATACTAGTTAAAGTGTCTAACTTTTGTGTGTTTTCGCAATAGGATGGCTCAATTGTGAGTTTTTCCCTGACAATTCCTTTTTAGCCACGCCTTTATAATCAATGGATCATAGTTCTTTGTAAAGTTATGTTTAGCGATAAACTTATTAGAGTGACAAAAAACTTTTTCCCACAAGAGGACACTTTTCGAGTAAAAGTAAAGAGCTACCAGACTAAATCAAAGATGAACAGAAATAATAACGAATAATTGTTCAAACGTAAACTTATGTCCAATGACATACTAGTTAAAGTGTCAAAAAACTTTTTCCCACAAGAGGACACTTTTCAACTAAAAGTAAAGAGCTACCAGACTAAATCAAGATATGATGAAATAATAACGAATAATTGTTCAAACTTAAATTTTCTGTAAAGTTATGTTTAGCGATAAACTTATTAGAGTGACAAAAACTCTTTCTCACAAGAGGACACTTTTCATCTAAAAGTAAAGAGCTACTAAATCAAAGATATGATGAAATAATAACGAATAATTGTTCAAACTTAAATTTTCTGTAAAGTTATGTTTAGCGATAAACTTATTAGAGTGACAAAAACTCTTTCCCACAAGAGGACACTTTTCAACTAAAAGTAAAGAGCTACCAGACTAAATCAAAGATATGATGAAATAATAACGAATAATTGTTCAAACTTAAATTTTCTGTAAAGTTATGTTTAGCGATAAACTTATTAGAGTGTCAAAAACTCTTTCCCACAAGAGGACACTTTTCAACTAAAAGTAAAGAGCTACCAGACTAAATCAAAGATATGATGAAATAATAACGAATAATTGTTCAAGCTTAAATTTTCTGTAAAGTTAGACAAGTTCATCATATTTTACATATTTTTGGATGGAAAACACACTGAAAAGACATATTATTTGAACTCACATCAAACTTTGGCGGGATTGCATTTGAAGAACCTTCCATTATTTTCTATCTTGTCCTTTATTTCAGCATATACTGACTTTTAAACCTTTTCAAAGCCCTAAAATATACTAACCTAACGGTTATTTATTTACGAAATCGTGCAAACTGTTGATTTTAGAACAATAATTACCTTTCTATATATCAATTAACACTCACTAGAATTGCCACTTATCACTCACGGAGAATGGATTCAAAACAATACTTCTTACATCACATAGACTAATTGTGTCAAACGAGACATCTTCAATGCAGATTAATTAATTGTTACGTTCGATTTTGTTTTGGACATAGGAAAGCATCAATGGGAGTGAGAATTTCTGTAAAACTATCAAAGATTGATCAACTCTGTGATTTCACACTTCTTGTGTAATCAGAAAGAAAAAAGAAGAAAAATTGATAAAAGATATTTTGAAATATGCCCCAAAATCAGAGCTATTACAACTTAAATGACGCGAGGGGAGGGGGAATCAGGTTTAAGAATATCCTGGATATATCATTTTATATTTTCTAAGTACTCACAGAAGGACTCGTCACAGAAACATTGAAAAGGACTCATTTGATTGGGAATTAAAGTGACTAGCACCCAATTCACAGGAGGGGGCATGAAAATTTCTAGGAACGTATTTTCAACATATTCTAATATTTACCTACGTACGCAGCGTGAAAATTTCTAGGAACGTATTTTCAACATATTTAAATATTTACCTACGTACGCATCACTTAGGTTAGATTAGATTAGGTTAGAGACAGACAAAAAGTTAGGTATATGGTTAGGTTAGGTTAGATTATGTTAGGTTAGGTTAATTTAGGTTAGACTAGCTTAGCCTACGTACGCGCGTACGTAGGCTAAGCTAGTCTAACCTAAATTAACCTAACCTAACATAATCTAACCTAACCTAACCATATACCTAACTTTTTGTCTGTCTCTAACCTAATCTAATCTAACCTAAGTGATGCGTACGTAGGTAAATATTTAAATATGTTGAAAATACGTTCCTAGAAATTTTCACGCTGCGTACGTAGGTAAATATTAGAATATGTTGAAAATACGTTCCTAGAAATTTTCATGCCCCCTCCTGTGAATTGGGTGCTAGTCACTTTAATTCCCAATCAAATGAGTCCTTTTCAATGTTTCTGTGACGAGTCCTTCTGTGAGTACTTAGAAAATATAAAATGATATATCCAGGATATTCTTAAACCTGATTCCCCCTCCCCTCGCGTCATTTAAGTTGTAATAGCTCTGATTTTGGGGCATATTTCAAAATATCTTTTATCAATTTTTCTTCTTTTTTCTTTCTGATTACACAAGAAGTGTGAAATCACAGAGTTGATCAATCTTTGATAGTTTTACAGAAATTCTCACTCCCATTGATGCTTTCCTATGTCCAAAACAAAATCGAACGTAACAATTAATTAATCTGCATTGAAGATGTCTCGTTTGACACAATTAGTCTATGTGATGTAAGAAGTATTGTTTTGAATCCATTCTCCGTGAGTGAAAAGTGGCAATTCTAGTGAGTGTTAATTGATATATAGAAAGGTAATTATTGTTCTAAAATCAACAGTTTGCACGATTTCGTAAATAAATAACCGTTAGGTTAGTATATTTTAGGGCTTTGAAAAGGTTTAAAAGTCAGTATATGCTGAAATAAAGGACAAGATAGAAAATAATGGAAGGTTCTTCAAATGCAATCCCGCCAAAGTTTGATGTGAGTTCAAATAATATGTCTTTTCAGTGTGTTTTCCATCCAAAAATATGTAAAATATGATGAACTTGTCTAACTTTACAGAAAATTTAAGTTTGAACAATTATTCGTTATTATTTCATCATATCTTTGATTTAGTCTGGTAGCTCTTTACTTTTAGTCGAAAAGTGTCCTCTTGTGGGAAAGAGTTTTTGACACTCTAATAAGTTTATCGCTAAACATAACTTTACAGAAAATTTAAGTTTGAACAATTATTCGTTATTATTTCATCATATCTTTGATTTAGTCTGGTAGCTCTTTACTTTTAGTTGAAAAGTGTCCTCTTGTGGGAAAGAGTTTTTGTCACTAATAAGTTTATCGCTAAACATAACTTTACAGAAAATTTAAGTTTGAACAATTATTCGTTATTATTTCGTCATATATTTGATTTAGTAGCTCTTTACTTTTAGATGAAAAGTGTCCTCTTGTGGGAAAGAGTTTTTGTCACTCTAATAAGTTTATCGCTAAACATAACTTTACAGAAAATTTAAGTTTGAACAATTATTCGTTATTATTTCATCATATCTTTGATTTAGTCTGGTAGCTCTTTACTTTTAGTTGAAAAGTGTCCTCTTGTGGGAAAAAGTTTTTTGTCACTTTAACTAGTATGTCATTGGACATAAGTTTAAGTTTGAACAATTATTCGTTATTATTTCTGTTCATCTTTGATTTAGTCTGGTAGCTCTTTACTTTTACTCGAAAAGTGTCCTCTTGTGGGAAAAAGTTTTTTGTCACTCTAATAAGTCTATCGCTAAACATAACTTTACAGAAAATTTAAGTTTGAACAATTATTCATTATTATTTCATCATATCTTTGATTTAGTCTGGTAGCTCTATACTTTTAGTTGAAAAGTGTCCTCTTGTGGGAAAAAGTTTTTTGTCACTCTAATAAGTTTATCGCTAAACATAACTTTACAGAGAACTATGATCCATTTATTATAAAGGCGTGGCTAAAAAGGAATTGTCAGTGAAAAACTCACAATTGAGCCATTCTATTGCGAAAACACACAAAAGTTAGAAAAAATGCAAAATACGATTAAATTACGTTCCCATGGTTCTAATTCATATCCTTTAATTAGGGAGGTCAAGGCTTGGCAAAAAAAAGGAATTTTCAGATTTTTGTGTGTGTGTAAGTTTTTGTGTGTGTAAGTTTTGTGTGTGTGTGTGTGTGTGTGTGAGTTTTTGTGTGTGTGGGTAAGTTTTTGTGTGTGTGTGTAAATTTGTGTATGTGTGTAAGTTTTTGTTTGTGTGTAAGTTTTTGTGTGTGTGTAAGTTTGTGTGTGTGTGTGTGTTCTGATTTTTGTGTTCTCGCAAGAAAATGGCTAGCCTTTAACATGCATAGCCGTAGTTAGTTGAAACTGTGCATAAATATCGTAATTTTTAGTCTAATTGTGTGGCTACTAAAGGAACAATGAAACAATTATTCGTTATTATTTCATCATATCTTTGATTTAGTAGCTCTTTACTTTTAGTTGAAAAGTGTCCTCTTGTGGGAAAAAGTTTTTTGTCACTCTAATAAGTTTATCGCTAAACATAACTTTACAGAAAATTTAAGTTTGAACAATTATTCGTTATTATTTCATCATATCTTTGATTTAGTCTGGTAGCTCTTTACTTTTAGTTGAAAAGTGTCCTCTTGTGGGAAAAATTTTTTTGACACTTTAACTAGTATGTCATTGGACATAAGTTTACGTTTGAACAATTATTCGTTATTATTTCTGTTTATCTTTGGTTTAGTCTGGTAGCTCTTTACTTTTACTCGAAAAGTGTCCTCTTGTGGGAAAGAGTTTTTTGTCACTCTAATAAGTTTATCGCTAAACATAACTTTACAAAGAACTATGATCCATTGATTATAAAGGCGTGGCTAAAAAGGAATTGTCAGTGAAAAACTCACAATTGAGCCATTCTATTGCGAAAACACACAAAAGTTAGACACTTTAACTAGTATGACATTGGACATAAGTTTACGTTTGAACAATTATTCGTTATTATTTCATCATATCTTTGATTTAGTCTGGTAGCTCTTTACTTTTAGTTGAAAGTGTCCTCTTGTGGAAAAAAGTTTTTTGTCACTTTAACTAGTATGTCATTGGACATAAGTTTACGTTTGAACAATTATTCGTTATTATTTCATCATATCTTTGATTTAGTAGCTCTTTACTTTTACTCGAAAAGTGTCCTCTTGTGGGAAAGAGTTTTTTGTCACTCTAATAAGTTTATCGCTAAACATAACTTTACAAAGAACTATGATCCATTGATTATAAAGGCGTGGCTAAAAAGGAATTGTCAGTGAAAAACTCACAATTGAGCCATTCTATTGCGAAAACACACAAAAGTTAGACACTTTAACTAGTATGACATTGGACATAAGTTTACGTTTGAACAATTATTCGTTATTATTTCATCATATCTTTGGTTTAGTAGCTCTTTACTTTTACTTGAAAAGTGTCCTCTTGTGGGAAAAAGTTTTTTGTCACTCTAATAAGTTTATCGCTAAACATAACTTTACTGAAAATTTAAGTTTGAACAATTATTCGTTATTATTTCATCATATCTTTGATTTAGTAGCTCTTTACTTTTACTTGAAAAGTGTCCTCTTGTGGGAAAAAGTTTTTTGTCACTCTAATAAGTTTATCGCTAAACATAACTTTACAGAAAATTTAAGTTTGAACAATTATTCGTTATTATTTCATCATATCTTTGATTTAGTAGCTCTTTACATTTAGTTGAAAAGTGTCCTCTTGTGGGAAAGAGTTTTTGTCACTCTAATAAGTTTATCGCTAAACATAACTTTACATAAGTTTAAGTTTGAACAATTATTCGTTATTATTTCATCATATCTTTGATTTAGTAGCTCTTTACTTTTACTTGAAAAGTGTCCTCTTGTGGGAAAAAGTTTTTTGTCACTCTAATAAGTTTATCGCTAAACATAACTTTACTGAAAATTTAAGTTTGAACAATTATTCGTTATTATTTCATCATATCTTTGATTTAGTCTGGTAGCTCTTTACTTTTAGTTGAAAAGTGTCCTCTTCTGGGAAAAAGTTTTTTGTCACTTTAACTAGTATGTCATTGGACATAAGTTTACGTTTGAACAATTATTTAACTTTATTTCTGCTCATCTTTGATTTAGTAGCTCTTTACTTTTCTTTGAAAAACTTATTTTGTGGAAAGTTTTTTTAATTAATAAAACATTTCGTGGTAATGAAGTGTAAGTAAGGAGCGACCCAACTCAAAGGTATCCGAAACTCTAGAAAACGGAATTTTGATACCAATAGATACATCAAATGAATCAAATTTTAATGCTGATTTCAAATATATAAGTTTCATCAAGTTTAGTCCTACCCATCAAAAGTTAGGTGCCTGAGAAAATTTGGCTGATTTTCGAAAAAGGGTCGAAAGACCCCCTAAAAGCTATAGAACCTTAATGAAAATCACACTATCATATTCAACGTATCAGAGAAGCCTACTGTAGAGGTTTCAAGCTCCCTTCTACAAAAATGTGGAATTTTTCATTTTTTGCCAGAAGAAAGATCACGGATGCGTGTTTATTTGTTAGTTTGTTTTTTTTTCTCACGAGATAACATATCAAGCTAATGGAGCAAATTGTAAGAGGCAAAACGTATAATGTACTCAAGTAAAGCGGGATTTTCTACCATTTTGTGGTGCAAAATACCACTTCAACCTAAGGAAGGTCTAAGTGTTGTAGAAATAAAATTCTTAGATAGTAATCGACTTGAAATTATCGAAAACTATGTATTGAGTTTCTGAGTTTTTGAATTTCTCAGACCACAATGGTGCATCGTGGTGCACTTGGTCTTAAATATTTATGTAATCGGTACAAAATTAACTGTTAATACAATTTTTATTTATAAGCTTTGTTTAACTAATCTGATTCATTTAAATCTTCAAAAATAATGTACTCCTACTACCAACAACTCACTACAGCACCTAGCCGACCGAGAAGGACACAGCTGTGCATGCTCCCCCACCACAGAGGATGAGCGGTCTATACTTACCTTTTTAGGAGTGATTAATTAGAAGTATGTTTACAGAAAATTTACGTTTAAGCAATTATTCAACTTTATTTCTGCTCTCTTTGATTTAATGTCGTAGCTCTTTACTTTTCTTTAAAAACATAGTTCTTGGAAAGGTTTTTTTTCCTGGTTTTATCACAGACATTAAATCTCATACAGGCTTCTATCAATGACATTAAATCTCGCTCCGTATGTAAAAAATAATAAAAAAAAACCCACATCTGGCTAATTGATGAATTTTAGACATACAAAATTATAGATAAATGAAAAATAATAAGTAACCCTGTTTATTACATTTATAGAACACCCCTCAGTATATTCATGAAGACTATACCTTTCCACAGAGCTTTTGACCATAGTGTTCTCAATCTTTTTAGGATGTATGGAGCGAGTGGGAGCTCACGGAAATGAGGAGCTTCTTTTGTGCGATATAAGCATTGATGGTACCGATGATGATGTAATGGAAGTTCATTATACTTCATTAGGACTATCATACACATCTGATGATTTAGTGAGGAGGGGGCCTTCGGGTCGAATGTGTATTGAAGACGATGAGCGGTTGGCTGCTAGTATACCTGTAAGAGTACGAGAGGATTTATTTCAGGAGATGCCCCCTTTGATCGATATAACGGTCAATGATGAAGACGGGGTTCAATTACTTGAACCGGAGGTTGAATGTATACCCCACCCCCCTCTGTGTAATATAGCGATATTAGAAGATAGCGATAGTGATGTTGAAATAATTGAACCAGACATTATATATTTAAAAACCGTTGTAAATATTGATTTTTCAAATGAGTAAATGATTAGAAGAATGATTTATTTTTTATCTTTAATAGAAAACTAGACTGTGGATTGATAGTACTCTATTGGGTGATCTAATCAAACTAAACTCTTCATGTACAGAAGTCTCTGCTGGTATCCTTATTCTATACATATCTAGTAGGAGAAAATAAAAATAGCAGAAACAAATTTATTGTATGATTACAATATAAAACTCATTATGCATATCAAAAATGGGATTTATCGTAAAATGATCTATGAGAACTCTTCCACCACGGTTTTCGTTGTTTAAAATCCATTCCATAGAATAACGTCTTATGTTGTCTCTTAATGGTACACTTTTTCTTTTTTCTTGGAGCATAATCATCATAATAATCCGAGTTATATCTTGCACTATACACATTTTTCTTTGGGTTTTCACTGCTGTCTTTTAAACTATAGAGAAAGCCCTCTTTTACCAGTCTCTTCTTTTGATCCTCCTTTTCTATCATATCCATCCTTCTTTTATCTGAGCTTACTTGCAATCGGTATAAATTTCTCTCCGTGTCACATATAATTTTTCTTCTCGTTTCCCCCAGATTCTTCTCATCTGTCTCTGCCTCTAAGCTATCTAAACATTCAGTAGGTTCATGTGAATACTCAAAATCATGAAAATGTCCTTTACAAATAGAACAGTTGCAATAAAAGGATATTTCTAACTCTACTTGTTCACTCATGTTATTACACTGCTAACTAAAAACTTAGTGAATTCTATTCACAGACTAATAAAACTATAGTAAAAATCCTTTCCTCATATTCCCTCCGCCGCTAATATGTAAACAAAGCCCTCTGATTGGTTTGAGAATGAGGATGTAACCGACTCGCTGATTGGCTGAGAAGGAAACACGTGATCTAACTGTTTCCCATTATCGGATCAATAAAATTCCCAATCGATTACGCAATCAAGTTCTCGGAAATTCACTTCCCCTTGAGTCCTAGATCAATAACATTGTTCCCGTTAGAATTCAATGCACATGTGCAACCTTTGTCCCGGAGTTATTACACCTAGAAACAAGAAATAAATCGACCTTGAAAATTAGGTCATTGACTGATTATGCAATCATTTTCCCAGAAATCCATCTCCCCTATGGACTCTATACCAAACAACAAAGAAGCCATGTTTGTTTCTTAATTCCCCTTTTTGTGAATCAATAATTCCATCACCGATTATGTAAATCACCCTCATGTCATTACACGTGGCCAAACAATAACATTGACTATGACATCTGGCTCGAATAACAACAACAAATACTATTTCTGGATCATAACATCTGCCTCGAACAACAACAGGAAGGAAGTGTCATTAACTGTTTCCAGGAAACTCATAACATTTGGCTCGAATAACAACAACAAATACTATTTCTGGATCATAACATCTGCCTCGAACAACAACAGGAAGGAAGTGTCATTAACTGTTTCCGGGAAACTCATAACATTTGGCTCGAATAACAACAACAAATACTATTTCTGGATCATAATATCTGCCTCGAACAACAACAGGAAGGAAGTGTCATTAACTGTTTCCGGGAAACTCATAACATTTGGCTCGAATAACAACAACAAATACTATTTCTGGATCATAACATCTGCCTCGAACAACAACAGGAAGGAAGTGTCATTAACTGTTTCCGGGAAACTCATAACATTTGGCTCGAATAACAACAACAAATACTATTTCTGGATCATAACATCTGCCTCGAACAACAACAGGAAGGAAGTGTCATTAACTTTGCCTCGAACGACAACAACATTGACCCCATTAACCACGTGTTCTCCCAAATGACTCTATTGCGTGCCCAAAAACAACAACAACAACATTGACCCCATTAACCACGTGTTCTCCCTAATGACTCTGCACAAAACAACAACAACAACATCGACCTTGGAAATTTAGGTCATTGACCCCACTAACCACGTGTTCTCCCTAATGACTCTATGCCCATATTTGGTGTACTCGTCGGAGTAGAACCCCCCCTCTACTCTGAATCTACGTATTTGTATGTGTTTTTGTCTCTCTAACTCTTTTTGCCTGTGTGTCCTGGCGGGTGTTTGCTTATTTCAATGCATGCCATTCTCGGTTTGTGTGTATGAATCTACGTATTTGTATGTGTTTTTGTCTCTCTCACTCATTTTTGCCTGTGTGTCTGCGCGGTTGTTTGCTTATTCCAATGCATGTCTTTCTCGGTTTGTTTGTCTGAATCTACGTATTTGTATGTGTTTTTGTCTTTCTCACTCTTTTTGCCTGTGTGTCTCGGCAGGTTTTTGCTTATTCCAATGCATGGCTTTCTCGGTTTGTGTGTCTGAATCTACGTATTTGTATGTGTTTTTGTCTCTCTCACTCTTTTGCCTGTGTGTCTGGGCGGTTGTTTGCTTATTCCAATGCATGTCTTTCTCAGTTTGTGTGTGTGAATCTACGTTTTTGCATGTGTTTTTGTCTCTCTCACTCTTTTTGCCTGTGTGTCTGGGCGGGTGTTTGTTTATTCCAATGCATGTCTTTCTCGGTTTGTGTATCTAAATCTACGTTTTTGTATGTGTTTTTGTCTCTCTCACTCTCTTTGCCTGTGTGTCTGGGCGGGTGTTTGCTTATTCCACTGCATGTCTTTCTCAGTTTATGTGTCTGAATCCACGTATTTGTATGTGTTTTTGTCTCTATCACACGTATTTGTATGTGTTTTTGCCTCTCTCACTCTTTTTGCCTTTGTGTCTGGGCGGGTGTTTGCTTATTTCAATGCATGCCATTCTCGGTTTGTGTGTCTGAATCTACGTATTTGTATGTGTTTTGTCTATCTCACTCATTTTTGCCTGTGTGTCTGGGGCGGGTATTTGCTTATTCCAATGCATGGCTTTCTCGGTTTGTGTGTCTGAATCTACGTATTTGTATGTGTTTTTGCCTCTCTAACTCTTTTTGCCTGTGTGTCTGGGCGGGTGTTTGCTTATTTCAATGCATGTCATTCTCGGTTTGTGTGTCTGAATCTACGTATTTGTATGTGTTTTTGTCTCTCTCACTCTTTTTGCCTGTGTGTCTGGGCGGGTGTTTGCTTATTCCAATGCATGGCTTTCTCGGTTTGTGTGTCTGAATCTACGTATTTGTATGTGTTTTTGCCTCTCTAACTCTTTTTGCCTGTGTGTCTGGGCGGGTGTTTGCTTATTTCAATGCATGTCATTCTCGGTTTGTGTGTCTGAATCTACGTATTTGTATGTGTTTTTGTCTCTCTCACTCATTTTTGCCTGTGTGTCTGGGGCGGGTATTTGCTTATTCCAATGCATATCTTTCTCGGTTTGTGTGTCTGAATCTACGTATTTGTATGTGTTTTTGTCTCTCTCAATCATTTTTGCCTGTGTGTCTGGGCGGGTGTTTGCTTATTCCAATGCATGTCTTTCTCGGTTTGTATGTCTGAATCTACGTATTTGTATGTGTTTTTGTCTTTCTCACTCTTTTTGCCTGTGTGTCTCGGCAGGTTTTTGCTTATTCCAATGCATGTCTTTCTCGGTTTTTGTGTCTGAATCTACGTATTTGTATATGTTTTTGTCTCTCTCACTCTTTTTGCCTGTGTATCTGGGTGGGTGTCTGCTTATTCCAATGCATTTCTTTCTCGGTTTGTATGTCTGAATCTACGTATTTGTATGTGTTTTTGTCTCTCTCACTCTTTTTGCCTGTGTATCTGGGTGGGTGTCTGCTTATTCCAATGCATTTCTTTCTCGGTTTGTATATCTGAATCTACGTATTTGTATGTGTTTAAGTCTCTCTCTTTCTTTTTGCTTGTGTGTCTGGGCAGGTGTTTGCTTATTCCAATGCATGTCTTTCTCGGTTTGTTTGTCTGAATCTACGTATTTGTATGTGTTTTTGTCTCTCTCACTCTTTTTGCCTGTGTATCTGGGTGGGTGTCTGCTTATTCCAATGCATTTCTTTCTCGGTTTGTATATCTGAATCTACGTATTTGTATGTGTTTAAGTCTCTCTCTTTCTTTTTGCTTGTGTGTCTGGGCAGGTGTTTGCTTATTCCAATGCATGTCTTTCTCGATTTGTGTGTCTGAATCTACGTATTTGTATGTGTTTTTGTCTCTCTCATTCTTTTTGCTTGTGTGTCTGGGCAGGTGTTTGCTTATTCCAATGAATGTCTTTCTCGGTTTGTTTGTCTGAATCTACGAATTTGTATGTGTTTTTGTCTCTCTCACTCTTTTTGCCTGTGTATCTGGGTGGGTGTCTGCTTATTCCAATGCATTTCTTTCTCGGTTTGTATATCTGAATCTACGTATGTGTATGTGTTTTAGTCTCTCTCTTTCTTTTTGCCTGTGTGTCTGGGCCGGTGTTTGCTTATTCCAATACATGTCTTTCTCGGTTTGTGTGTCTGAATCTACGTATTTGCATATGTTTTTGTCTCTCTCACTCTTTTTGCCTGTGTATCTGGGTGGGTGTCTGCTTATTCCAATGCATTTCCTTCTCGATTTGTATATCTGAATCTACGTATTTGTATGTGTTTTAGTCTCTTTCTTTCTTTTTGCCTGTGTGTCTTGGCGGGTGTTTGCTTAATCCACTGCATGTCTTTCTCGGTTTGTATGTCTGAATGTACGTATTTGTTTGAAGTTTTTGTCTTTCTCACTCTTTTTGCCTGTGTGTCTCGGCAGGTTTTTGCTTATTCCAATGCATGTCTTTCTCGGTTTGTGTGTCTGAATCTACGTATTTGTATATGTTTTTGTCTCTCTCACTCTTTTTGCCTGTGTATCTGGGTGGGTGTCTGCTTATTCCAATGCATTTCTTTCTCGGTTTGTATGTCTGAATCTACGTATTTGTATGTGTTTTAGTCTCTCTTTTTGCTTGTGTGTCTGGGCAGGTGTTTGCTTATTCCAATGAATGTCTTTCTCGGTTTGTTTGTCTGAATCTACGTATTTGTATGTGTTTTTGTCTCTCTCACTCTTTTTGCCTGTGTATCTGGGTGGGCATCTGCTTATTCCAATGCATTTCTTTCTCGGTTTGTATATCTGAATCTACGTATTTGTATGTGTTTTAGTCTCTCTCTTTCTTTATGCTTGTGTGTCTGGGCAGGTGTTTGCTTATTCCAATGCATGTCTTTCTCGATTTGTGTGTCTGAATCTACGTATTTGTATGTGTTTTTGTCTCTCTCATTCTTTTTGCTTGTGTGTCTGGGCAGGTGTTTGCTTATTCCAATGAATGTCTTTCTCGGTTTGTTTGTCTAAATCTAAGTATTTGTATGTGTTTTTGTCTCTCTCACTCTTTTTGTCTGTGTATCTGGGTGGGTGTCTGCTTATTCCAATGCATTTCTTTCTCGGTTTGTATATCTGAATCTACGTATTTGTATGTGTTTTAGTCTCTCTCTTTCTTTTTGCTTGTGTGTCTGGGCAGGTGTTTGCTTATTCCAATGCATGTCTTTCTCGGTTTGTGTGTCTGAATCTACGTATTTGTATATGTTTTTGTCTCTCTCACTCTTTTTGCCTGTGTATCTGGGTGGGTGTCTGCTTATTCCAATGCATTTCTTTCTCGGTTTGTATATCTGAATCTACGTATTTGTATGTGTTTTAGTCTCTCTCTTTCTTTTTGCTTGTGTGTCTGGGCAGGTGTTTGCTTATTCCAATGCATGTCTTTCTCGGTTTGTTTGTCTGAATCTACGTATTTGTATGTGTTTTTGTCTCTCTCACTCTTTTTGCCTGTATATCTGGGTGGGTGTCTGCTTATTCCAATGCATTTCTTTCTCGGTTTGTATATCTGAATCTACGTATTTGTATGTGTTTTAGTCTCTCTCTTTCTTTTTGCTTGTGTTTCTGGGCAGGTGTTTGCTTATTCCAATGCATGTCTTTCTCGGTTTGTGTGTCTGAATCTACGTATTTGTATATGTTTTTGTCTCTCTCACTCTTTTTGCCTGTGTATCTGGGTGGGTGTCTGCTTATTCCAATGCATTTCTTTCTCGGTTTGTATATCTGAATCTACGTATTTGTATGTGTTTTAGTCTCTCTCTTTCTTTTTGCTTGTGTGTCTGGGCAGGTGTTTGCTTATTCCAATGCATGTCTTTCTCGGTTTGTGTGTCTGAATCTACGTATTTGTATATGTTTTTGTCTCTCTCACTCTTTTTGCCTGTGTATCTGGGTGGGTGTCTGCTTATTCCAATGCATTTCTTTCTTGGTTTGTGTGTCTGAATCTACGTATTTGTATATGTTTTTGTCTCTCTCACTCTTTTTGCCTGTGTATCTGGGTGGGTGTCTGCTTATTCCAATGCATTTCTTTCTCGGTTTGTATGTCTGAATCTACGTATTTGTATGTGTTTTTGTCTCTCTCACTCTTTTTGCCTGTGTATCTGGGTGGGTGTCTGCTTATTCCAATGCATTTCTATCTCGGTTTGTATATCTGAATCTACGTATTTGTATGTGTTTTAGTCTCTCTCTTTCTTTTTGCTTGTGTGTCTGGGCAGGTGTTTGCTTATTCCAATGAATGTCTTTCTCGGTTTGTTTGTCTGAATCTACGTATTTGTATGTGTTTTAGTCTCTCTCACTCTTTTTGCCTGTGTATCTGGGTGGGTGTCTGCTTATTCCAATGCATTTCTTTCTCTTCAACTCTTTTTTTCCCTGTTGTGTCTGGGCGGGTGTTCGCTTATTCCAATGCATGTCTGTCTCGGTGTGTGTGTCTGAATCTACGTATTTGTATGTGTTTTTGTCTCTCTCACTTTTTGCCTGTGTGTCTGGACGGGTGTTTGCTTATTAGAATGCATGTCTTTCTCGGTTTGTGTGTCTGAATCTACGTATTTGTATGTGTTTTTGTCTCTCTCACTCTTTTTGCCTGTGTGTCTGGGCGGGTGTTTGCTTATTCCAATGCATTCTCTGTTCTCTCGGTTTGTATATCTGAATCTACGTATTTGTATGTGTTTTAGTCTCTCTCTTTCTTTTTGCTTGTGTGTCTGGGCAGGTGTTTGCTTATTCCAATGCATGTCTTTCTCGGTTTGTTTGTCTGAATCTACGTATTTGTATGTGTTTTGTCTCTCTCACTCTTTTTGCCTGTGTATCTGGGTGGGTGTCTGCTTATTCCAATGCATTTCTTCTCCACTCTTTTTCCCTGTGTGTCTGGGCGGGTGTTCGCTTATTCCAATGCATGTTGTCTCGGTGTGTGTGTCTGAATCTACGTATTTGTATGTGTTTTTGTCTCTCTCATCTTTTTGCCTGTGTGTCTGGACGGGTGTTTGCTTATTCCAGTGCATGTCTTTCTCGGTTTGTTTGTCTGAATCTACGTATTTGTATGTGTTTTTGTCTCTCTCACTCTTTTTGCTTGTGTGTCTGGGCGGGTGTTTGCTTATTCCAATTCATATCTTTCTCGGTTTGTGTTTCTGAATCTACGTATTTGTATGTGTTTTTGTCTCTCTCATTCTTTTTGCCTGTGTGTCTGGGCGGGTGTTTGCTTATTCCAATGCATGTCTTTCTCGGTTTGTGTGTCTGAATCAACGTATTTGTATGTGTTTTTGTCTCTCTCACTCTTTTTGCTTGTGTTTCTGGGCAGGTGTTTGCTTATTCTAATGCATGTCTTTCTCGGTTTGTGTTTCTGAATCTACGTATTTGTATGCGTTTTTGTCTCTCTCACTCTTTTTGCCTGTGTGTCTGGGCAGGTGTTTGCTTATTCCAATGCATATCTTTCTCGGTTTGTGTGTCTGAATCTACGTATTTGTATCTGTTTTGTCTCTCTCACTCTTTTTGTCTGTGTGTCTGGGCGGGTGTTTGCTTATTCCAATGCATGTCTTTCTCGGTTTGTGTGTCTGAATCTACGTATTTGTATGTGTTTTTGTCTCTCTCACTCTTTTTGTCTGTGTGTCTGGGCGGGTGTTTGCTTATTTCAATGCATGTCTTTCTCGGTTTGTGTGTCTGAATCTACGTATTTGTATGTGTTTTTGTCTCTCTCACTCTTTTTGCCTGTGTCTCTGGGCGGGTGTTTGCTTATTCCAATGCATGTCTTTCTCGGTTTGTTGTCTGAATCTACGTATTTGTATGTGTTTTTGTCTCTCTCACTCTTTTTGGCTCTGTGTCTGGGCGGGTGTTTGCTTATTCCAATGCATGTCTTTCTCCGTTTGTGTCTAAATCTACGTATTTGTATGTGTTTTTGTCTGTCTCACTCTTTTTCCCTGTGTGTCTGGGCGGGTGTTCGCTTATTCCAATGCATGTCTTTCTCGGTGTGTGTGTCTGAATCTACGTATTTGTATGTGTTTTTGTCTCTCTCACTCTTTTTGCCTGTGTGTCTGGGCGTGTGTTTGCTTATTCCGATGCATGTCTTTCTCGGTTTGTGTGTCTGAATCTACGTATTTGTATGTGTTTTTGTCTCTCTCACTCTTTTTGCCTGTGTGTCTGGGCGGGTGTTTGCTTATTCCAATGCATGTCTTTCTCGGTTTGTGTGTCTGAATCTACGTATTTGTATGTGTTTTGTCTCTCTCATTCTTTTTGCCTGTGTGTCTGGGCGGGTGCTTGCTTATTCCAATGCATGTTTTTCTCGGTTTGTGTGTCTGAATCAACGTATTTGTATGTGTTTTTATCCCTCTCACTCTTTTTGCTTGTGTGTCTGGGCAGGTGTTTGCTTATTCTAATGCATGTCTTTCTCGGTTTGTGTTTCTGAATCTACGTATTTGTATGCGTTTTTGTCTCTCTCACTCTTTTTGCCTCTGTGTCTGGGCAGGTGTTTGCTTATTCCAATGCATGTCTTTCTCGGTTTGTGTGTCTGAATCTACGTATTTGTATCTGTTTTGTCTCTCTCACTCTTTTTGCCTGTGTGTCTGGGCGGGTGTTTGCTTATTCCAGTGCATGTCTTTCTCGGTTTGTGTGTCTGAGTCTACGTATTTGTATGTGTTTTTGTCTCTCTCACTCTTTTTGTCTGTGTGTCTGGGCGGGTGTTTGCTTATTTCAATGCATGTCCTTCTCGGTTTGTGTGTCTGAATCTACGTATTTGTATGTGTTTTTGTCTCTCTCACTCTTTTTGTCTGTGTTCTCTGTGCGGGTGTTTGCTTATTCCAATGCATGTCTTTCTCGGTTTGTTTGTCTCTCTACACGTATTTGTATGTTTTTTTTGTCTCTCTCACTCTTTTTGCCTGTGTGTCTGGGCGGGTGTTTGCTTATTTCAATGCATGTCATTCTCGGTTTGTGTGTCTGAATCTACGTATTTGTATGTGTTTTTGTCTCTCTCACTCATTTTTGCCTGTGTGTCTGGGCGGGTGTTTGCTTATTCCAATGCATGTCTTTCTCGGTTTGTGTGTCTGAATCTACGTATTTGTATGTGTTTTAGTCTCTCTCATTCTTTTTGCTTGTGTGTCTGGGTAGCTGTTTGCTTATTCCAATGCTTGTCTTTCTCGTTTGTGTGTCTGAATCTACGTATTTGTATGTTTTTTGTCTCTCTCACTCTTTTTGCCTGTGTGTCTGGGCGGGTGTTTGCTTATTCCAATGCATGTCTTTCTCGGTTTGTGTGTCTGAATCTATGTATTTGTATGTGTTTTTGTCTCTCTCACTCTTTTTGCCTGTGTGTCTGGGCGTGTGTTTGCTTATTCCAATGCATGTCTTTCTCGGTTTGTATGTCTGAATCTACGTATTTGTATATGTTTTTGTCTCTCTCACTCTTTTTGCCTGTGTGTCTGGGCTGGTGTTTGCTTATTCCAAGGCATATCTTTCTCGGTTTGTGTGTCTGAATCTTCGTATTTGTATGTGTTTTTGTCTCTCTCACTCTTTTTGCCTGTGTATCTGGGTGGGTGTTTGCTTATTCCAATGCATTTCTTTCTCGGTTTGTATGTCTGAATCTATGTATTTGTATTTGTTTTTGTCTTTCTCTCTCTTTTTGCCTGTGTGTCTGGGCAGGTGTTTGCTTATTTCAATGCATGTCTTTCTCGGTTTGTGTGTCTGAATCTACGTGTTTGTATGTGTTTTTGTCTCTCACTCTTTTTGCCTGTGTGTCTGGGTGGGTGTTTGCTTATTCCAATGCATGTCTGTCTCGGTGTGTGTGTCTGAATCTACGTATTTGTATGTGTTTTTGTCTCTCTCACTCTTTTTGGCTCAGTGTCTGGGCGGGGTTTGCTTATTCCAATGCATTTCTTTCTCGGTTTGTGTGTCTGATTCTACGTATTTGTATGTGTTTTTGTCTCTCTCACTCTTTTTGGCTCTGTGTCTGGGCGGGTGTTTGCTTATTCCAATGCATGTCTTTCTCGGTTTGTGTGTCTGAATCTACGTATTTGTATGTGTTTTTGTCTCTCTCACTCTTTTTGCCTGTGTGTCTGGGTGGGTGTTTGCTTATTCCAGTGCATGTCTGTCTCGGTGTGTGTGTCTGAATCTACGCATTTGTATGTGTTTTTGTCTCTCTCATTCTTTTTGCCTGTGTGTCTGGGCGGCTGTTTGCTTATTCCAGTGCATGTCTTTCCCGGTTTGTGTGACTGAATATACGTATTTGTATATGTTTTTGTCTCTCTCACTCTTTTTGCTTGTGTGTCTGGGCGAGTGGTTGCTTATTCCAATGCATATCTTTCTCGGTTTGTGTGTCTGAATCTACGTATTTGTATGTGTTTTTGTCTCTCTCATTCATTTTGCCTTTGTGTCTGGGCGGGTGTTTGCCTATTCCAATGCATGTTTTTCTCGGTTTTTGTGACTGAATCAACGTATTTGTATGTGTTTTTATCCCTCTCACTCTTTTTGCTTGTGTGTCTGGGCAGGTGTTTGCTTATTCCAATGCTTGTCTTTCTCGGTTTGTGTGTCTGAATCTACGTATTTGTATGCTTTTTTTGTCTCTCTCACTATTTTTGCTGTGTGTCTGGGCAGGTGTTTGCTTATTCCAATGCATGTCTTTCGCTGTTTGTGTGTCTGAATCTACGTATTTGTATGTGTTTTTGTCTCTCTCACTCTTTTTGCCTGTGTGTCTGGGTGGGTATTTGCTTTTTCCAATGCATGGCTTTCTTGGTTTGTGTGTCTGAATCTACGTATTTGTATGTGTTTTTGCCTATCTAACTCTTTTTGCCTGTGTGTCTGGGCGGGTGTTTGCTTATTTCAATGCATGTCTTTCTCTGTTTGTGTGTCTGAATCTACGTATTTGTATATGTTTTTGTTTCTCTCACTCTTTTTGCCTGTGTGTCTGGGCGGGTATTTGCTTATTCCAATGCATGACTTTCTCGGTTTGTGTGTCTAAATCTACGTATTTGTGGGGTTTTTTGTCTCTCTCACTCTTTTTGCCTGTGTGTCTCGGCAGGTGTTTGCTTATTCCAATGCTTGTCTTTCTCGGTTTGTGTGTCTGAATCTACATATTTATATGTGTTTTTGTCTCTCTCACTCTTTTTGCCTGTGTATCTGGGTGGGTGTCTGCTTATTCCAATGCATGTCTTTCTCGGTTTGTGTGTCTGAATCTACATATTTGTATGTGTTTTTGTCTCTCTCACTCTTTTTGCCTGTGTGTCTGGGCGGGTGTTTGCTTATTCCAATGCACGTCTTTCTCGTATTGTGTGTCTGCATCTACGTATTTGTATGTATTTTTTATCTCTCTCACTCTTTTTGGCTCTGTGTCTGGGTGGGTGTTTGCTTATTCCAATGCATTTCTTTCTCGGTTTGTGTGTCTGAATCTACGTATTTGTATGTGTTTTTGTCTCTCTCACTCTTTTTTGCCTTTGTGTCTGGGCGGGTGTTTTCTTAATCCAATGCATGTCTGGTTCGGTGTGTGTGTCTGAATCTACGTATTTGTATGTGTTTTTGTCTCTCTCAATCTTTTTGCCTGTGTGTCTGGGCGGGTGTTTGCTTATTCCAGTGCATGTGTTTCTCGGTTTGTTTGTCTGAATCTACGTATTTGTATGTGTTTTTGTCTCTCTCACTCTTTTTGCTTGTGTGTCTGGGCGGGTGTTTGCTTATTCCAGTGCATGTCTTTCTCGGTTTGTGTGTCTGAGTCTATGTATTTGTATGTGTTTTTGTCTCTCTCACTCTTTTTGTCTGTGTGTCTGGGCGGGTGTTTGCTTATTTCAATGCATGTCTTCTCGGTTTGTGTGTCTGAATCTACGTATTAGTATGTGTTTTTGTCTGTCTCATTCTTTTTGTCTGTGTCTCTGTGCGGGTGTTTGCTTATTCCGATGCATGTCTTTCTCGGTTTGTGTGTCTGAATCTACGTATTTGTATGTTTTTTTGTCTCTCTCACTCTTTTTGCCTGTGTGTCTGGGCGGGTGTTTGCTTATTCCAATGCATGTCTTTCTAGGTGTGTGTGTCTGAATCTACGTATTTGTATGTGTTTTTTGTCTCTCTCACTCTTTTTGCCTGTGTGTCTGGGCGGGTGTTTGCTTATTCCAATGCATGTTTTTCACGGTTTGTGTGTCTGAATCTACATATTTGTATGTGTTTTTGTCTCTCTCACTCTTTTTGCCTGTGTGTCTGGGCTGGTGTTTGCTTATTCCAATGCATGTTTTTCTCGGTTTGTGTGTCTGAATCTACGTATTTGTATGTGTTTTTGTCTCTCTCACTCTTTTTGCCTGTGTGTCTGGGCTGGTGCTTGCTTATTCCAATGCATGTCTTTCTCGTATTGTGTGTCTGCATCTACGTATTTGTATGTGTTATTTGTCTCTCTCACTCTTTTTGCCTCTGTGTCTGGGCAGGTATTTGCTTATTCCAATGCATGTCTGTCTCGGTGTGTGTGTCTGAATCTACGTATTTGTATGTGTTTTGTCTCTCTCACTCATTTTTGCCTGTGTGTCTGGGGCGGGTGTTTGCTTATTCCAATGCATGTCTTTCTCGGTTTGTGTGTCTGAATATACGTATTTGTATGTGTTTTGTCTCTCTAACTCTTTTTGCCTGTGTGTCTGGGCGGGTGTTTGCTTATTCCAATGCATGTCTTTCTCGTATTGTGTGTCTGCATCTACGTATTTGTATGTGTTATTTGTCTCTCTCACTCTTTTTGGCTCTGTGTCTGGGCGGGTGTTTGCTTATTCCAATGCATGTCTGTCTCGGTGTGTGTGTCTGAATCTACGTATTTGTATGTGTTTTGTCTCTCTCACTCATTTTTGCCTGTGTGTCTGGGCGGGTGTTTGCTTATTCCAATGCATGTCTTTCTCGGTTTGTGTGTCTGAATCTACGTATTTGTATGTGTTTTTGTCTCTCTGACTCTTTTTGCCTGTGTGTCTGGGCGGGTGTTTGCTTATTTCAATGCATGTCATTCTCGGTTTGGTTGTCTGAATCTACGTATTTGTATGTGTTTTGTCTCTCTCACTCATTTTTGCCTGTGTGTATGGGGCGGGTATTTGCTTATTCCAATGCATGTCATTCTCGTTTTGTGTGTCTGAATCTACGTATTTGTATGTGTTTTTGTCTCTCTCACTCATTTTTGCATGTGTGTCTGCGCGGTTGTTTGCTTATTCCAATGCATGTCTTTCTCGGTTTGTATGTCTGAATCTCCGTATTTGTATGTGTTTTTGCCTCTCTAACTCTTTTTGCCTGTGTGTCTGAGCGGGTGTTTGCTTATTTCAATGCATGTCTTTCTCGGTTTGTGTGTCTGAATCTACGTATTTGTATGTGTTTTTGTCTCTCTCACTCATTTTTGCATGTGTGTCTGCGCGGTTGTTTGCTTATTCCAATGCATGTCTTTCTCGGTTTGTATGTCTGAATCTACATATTTGTATGTGTTTTAGTCTCTCTCATTCTTTTTGCTTGTGTGTCTGGGCAGGTGTTTGATTATTCCAATGCATGTCTTTCTAGGTTTGTGTGTCTGAATCTACGTATTTGTGTGTTTTTTTTGTCTCTCTCACTCTTTTTGCCTGTGTGTCTGGGCGGGTGTTTGCTTTTTCCAATGCATGTCTTTCTCGGTTTGTGTGTCTGAATCTACGTATTTGTATATGTTTTTGTCTCTCTCACTCTTTTTGCCTGTGTATCTGGGTGGGTGTCTGCTTATTCCAATGCATTTCTTTCTCGGTTTGTGTGTCTGAATCTACGTATTTGTATGTGTTTTTGTCTCTCTCACTCTTTTTGCCTGTGTGTCTGGACAGGTGTTTGCTTATTCCAATGCATGTCTTTCTCGTATTGTGTGTCTGCATCTACGTATTTGTATGTGTTTTTTGTCTCTCTCACTCTTTTTGGCTCTGTGTCTGGGCGGGTGTTTGCTTATTCCAATGCATGTCTTTCTCCGTTTGTGTGTCTAAATCTACGTATTTGTATGTGTTTTTGTCTCTCTCACTTTTTGCCTGTGTGTCTGGACGGGTGTTTGCTTATTCCAGTGCATGTCTTTCTCGGTTTGTTTGTCTGAATCTACGTATTTGTATGTGTTTTTGTCTCTCTCATTCTTTTTGCCTGTGTGTCTGGGCAGGTTTTTGCTTATTCCAATGCATGTCTTTCTCGGTTTGTGTGTCTGAATCTACGGATTTGTATCTGTTTTGTCTCTATCACTCTTTTTGCCTGTGTGTCTGGGCGGGTGTTTGCTTATTCCAGTGCATGTCTTTCTCAGTTTGTGTGTCTGAGTCTATGTATTTGTATGTGTTTTTGTCACTCTCACTCTTTTTGTCTGTGTGTCTGGGCGGATGTTTGCTTATTTCAATGAATGTCTTCTCGGTTTGTGTGTCTGAATCTACGTATTTGTATGTGTTTTTGTCTCTCTCACTCTTTTTGTCTGTGTCTCTGTGCGGGTGTTTGCTTATTCCGATGCATGTCTTTCTCGGTTTGTTTGTCTGAATCTACGTATTTGTATGTGTTTTTGTCTCTCTCACTCTTTTTGCTTGTGTGTCTGGGCGGGTGTTTTCTTATTCCAATGCATGTCTGTTCGGTGTGTGTGTCTGAATCTACGTATTTGTATGTGTTTTTATCTCTCTCAATCTTTTTGCCTGTGTGTCTGGGCGGGTGTTTGCTTATTCCAGTGCATGTGTTTCTCGGTTTGTGTGTCTGAATCTACGTATTTGTATGTGTTTTTGTCTCTCTCACTCTTTTTGCCTGTGTGTCTGGGCGGGTGTTTGCTTATTCCAGTGCATGTCTTTCTCGGTTTGTGTGTCTGAGTCTATGTATTTGTATGTGTTTTTGTCTCTCTCACTCTTTTTGTCTGTGTGTCTGGGCGGGTGTTTGCTTATTTCAATGCATGTCTTCTCGGTTTGTGTGTCTGAATCTACGTATTTGTATGTGTTTTTGTCTCTCTCACTCTTTTTGTCTGTGTCTCTGTGCGGGTGTTTGCTTATTCCGATGCATGTCTTTCTCGGTTTGTGTGTCTGAATCTACGTATTTGTATGTTTTTTGTCTCTCTCACTCTTTTTGCCTGTGTGTCTGGGCGGGTGTTTGCTTATTCCAATGCATGTCTTTCTAGGTTTGTGTGTCTGAATCTACGTATTTGTTGTGTTTTTTGTCTCTCTCACTCTTTTTGCCTGTGTGTCTGGGCTGGTGTTTGCTTATTCCAATGCATGTCTTTCTCGGTTTGTGTGTCTGAATCTACATATTTGTATGTGTTTTTGTCTCTCTCACTCTTTTTGCCTGTGTGTCTGGGCTGGTGTTTGCTTATTCCAATGCATGTTTTTCTCGGTTTGTGTGTCTGAATCTACATATTTGTATGTGTTTTTGTCTCTCTCACTCTTTTTGCCTGTGTGTCTGGGCTGGTGTTTGCTTATTCCAATGCATGTCTTTCTCGTATTGTGTGTCTGCATCTACGTATTTGTATGTGTTATTTGTCTCTCTCACTCTTTTTGGCTCTGTGTCTGGGCGGGTGTTTGCTTATTCCAATGCATGTCTTTCTCCGTTTGTGTGTCTAAATCTACGTATTTGTATGTGTTTTTGTCTCTCTCACTCTTTTTTCCTGTGTGTCTGGGCGGGTGTTTGCTTATTCCAATGCATGTCTTTCTCGTATTGTGTGTCTGCATCTACGTATTTGTATGTGTTTTTGTCTCTCTCACTCTTTTTGGCTCTGTGTCTGGGCGGGTGTTTGCTTATTCCAATGCATGTCTTTCTCGGTTTGTGTGTCTAAATCTACGTATTTGTATGTGTTTTTGTCTCTCTCACTCTTTTTTGCCTGTGTGTCTGGGCGGGTGATTGCTTATTCCAATGCATGTCTGTCTCGGTTGTGTGTCTGAATCTACGTATTTGTATGTGTTTTGTCTCTCTCACTCTTTTCGCCTGTGTGTCTGGGCGGGTGTTTGCTTATTCCAATGCATGTCTTTCTCGGTTTGTGTGTCTGAATCTACGTATTTGTATGTGTTTTGTCTCTCTCACTCTTTTTGCCTGTGTGTCTGGGCGGGTGTTTGCTTATTCCAATGCATGTCTTTCTCGGTTTGTGTTGTCTGAATCTACGTATTTGTATGTGTTTTGTCTCTCTCACTCATTTTTGCCTGTGTGTCTGGGCGGGTATTTGCTTATTCCAATGCATGGCTTTCTCGGTTTGTGTGTCTGAATATACGTATTTGTATGTGTTTTTGCCTCTCTAACTCTTTTTGCCTGTGTGTCTGGGCGGGTGTTTGCTTATTCCAATGCATGTCATTCTCGATTTGTGTGTTTGAATCTACGTGTTTTATGTATTTTGTCTCTCTCACTCTTTTTGCATGTGTGTCTGCGCGGTTGTTTGCTTATTCCAATGCATGTCTTTCTCGGTTTGTATGTCTGAATCTACGTATTTGTATGTGTTTTTGTCCTCTCTAACTCTTTTTGCCTGTGTGTCTGGGCGGGTGTTTGCTTATTTCAATGCATGTCTTCTCGGTTTGTGTGTCTGAATCTACGTATTTGTATGTGTTTTTGTCTCTCTCACTCTTTTTGCATGTGTGTCTGCGCGGTTGTTTGCTTATTCCAATGCATGTCTTTCTCGGTTTGTATGTCTGAATCTACGTATTTGTATGTGTTTTAGTCTCTCTCATTCTTTTTGCTTGTGTGTCCGGGCAGGTGTTTGCTTATTCCAATGCATGTCTTTCTCGGTTTGTGTGTCTGAATCTACGTATTTGTGTGTTTTTTTTGTCTCTCTCACTCTTTTTGCCTGTGTGTCTGGGCGGGTGTTTGCTTATTCCAATGCATGTCTTTCTCGGTTTGTGTGTCTGAATCTACGTATTTGTATGTGTTTTTGTCTCTCTCACTTTTTTTGCCTGTGTGTCTGGGTGGGTGTCTTGCTTATTCCAATGCATTTCTTTCTCGGTTTGTGTGTCTGAATCTACGTATTTGTATGTGTTTTTGTCTCTCTCACTCTTTTTGCCTGTGTGTCTGGGCGGGTGTTTGCTTATTCCAATGCATGTCTTTCTCGTATTGTGTGTCTGCATCTACGTATTTGTATGTGTTTTTTGTCTCTCTCACTCTTTTTGGCTCTGTGTCTGGGCGGGTGTTTGCTTATTCCAATGCATGTCTTTCTCCGTTTGTGTGTCTAAATCTACGTATTTGTATGTGTTTTTGTCTCTCTCACTCTTTTTGCCTGTGTGTCTGGGCGGGTGTTTGCTTATTCCAGTGCATGTCTTTCTCGGTTTGTTTGTCTGAATCTACGTATTTGTATGTGTTTTTGTCTCTCTCACTCTTTTTGCCTGTGTGTCTGGGCAGGTTTTTGCTTATTCCAATGCATGTCTTTCTCGGTTTGTGTGTCTGAATCTACGTATTTGTATCTGTTTTGTCTCTCTCACTCTTTTTGCCTGTGTGTCTGGGCGGGTGTTTGCTTATTCCAGTGCATGTCTTTCTCGGTTTGTGTGTCTGAGTCTATGTATTTGTATGTGTTTTTGTCTCTCTCACTCTTTTTGTCTGTGTGTCTGGGCGGGTGTTTGCTTATTTCAATGAATGTCTTCTCGGTTTGTGTGTCTGAATCTACGTATTTGTATGTGTTTTTGTCTCTCTCACTCTTTTTGTCTGTGTCTCTGTGCGGGTGTTTGCTTATTCCGATGCATGTCTTTCTCGGTTTGTGTGTCTGAATCTACGTATTGTATGTTTTTTTGTCTCTCTCACACGTATTTGTATGTGTTTTTGTCTCTCTCACTCTTTTTTTGCCTGTGTGTCTGGGCGGGTGTTTGCTTATTCCAATGCATGTCTGTCTCGGTGTGTATGTCTGAATCTACGTATTTGTATGTGTTTTTGTCTCTCTCATTCTTTTTGCTTGTGTGTCTGGGCAGGTGTTTGCTTATTCCAATGCATGTCTTTCTAGGTTTGTGTGTCTGAATCTACGTATTTGTGTGTTTTTTGTCTCTCTCACTCTTTTTGCCTGTGTGTCTGGGCGGGTGTTTGCTTATTCCAATGCATGTCTTTCTCGGTTTGTGTGTCTGAATCTACGTATTTGTATATGTTTTTGTCTCTCTCACTCTTTTTGCCTGTGTGTCTGGGTGGGTGTTTGCTTATTCCAATGCATGTCTTTCTCGGTTTGTGTGTCTGAATCTACGTATTAGTATATGTTTTTGTCTCTCTCACTCTTTTTGCCTGTGTATCTGGGTGGGTGTTTGCTTATTCCAATGCATTTCTTTCTCGGTTTGTGTGTCTGAATCTACGTATTTGTATGTGTTTTTGTCTCTCTCACTCTTTTTGCCTGTGTGTCTGGGCGGGTGTTTGCTTATTCCAATGCATGTCTTTCTCCGTTTGTGTGTCTGAATCTACGTATTTGTATGTGTTTTTGTCTCTCTCACTCTTTTTGCTTGTGTGTCTGGGCGGGTGTTTGCTTATTCCAATTCATATCTTTCTCGGTTTGTGTTTCTGAATCTACGTATTTCTATGTGTTTTTGTCTCTCATTCTTATTGCCTGTGTGTCTGGGCGGGTGTTTGCTTATTCCAATGCATGTCTTTCTCGGTTTGTGTGTCTGAATCTACGTATTTGTATCTGTTTTGTCTCTATCACTCTTTTTGCCTGTGTGTCTGGGCGGGTGTTTGCTTATTCCAGTGCATGTCTTTCTCGGTTTGTGTGTCTGAGTCTATGTATTTGTATGTGTTTTTGTCTCTCTCACTCTTTTTGTCTGTGTGTCTGGGCGGGTGTTTGCTTATTTCAATGCATGTCTTTCTCGGTTTGTGTGTCTGAATCTACGTATTTGTATGTGTTTTTGTCTCTCTCACTCTTTTTGTCTGTGTCTCTGTGCGGGTGTTTGCTTATTCCGATGCATGTCTTTCTCGGTTTGTGTGCCTGAATCTACGTATTTCTATGTGTTTTTGTCTCTCTCACTCTTTTTGCCTGTGTGTCTGGGCGGGTGTTTGCTTATTCCAATGCATGTCTTTCTCGGTTTGTGTGTCTGAATCTACGTATTTGTATGTGTTTTTGTCTCTCTCACTCTTTTTGCCTGTGTGTCTGGGCAGGTGTTTGCTTATTCCAATGCATGTTTTTCTCGGTTTGTGTGTCTGAATCTACGTATTTGTATGTGTTTTGTCTCTATCACTCTTTTTGCCTGTGTGTCTGGGCGGGTGTTTGCTTATTCCAATGCATGTCTTTCTCGTTTGTGTGTCTGCATCTACGTATTTGTATGTGTTATTTGTCTCTCTCACTCTTTTTGGCTCTGTGTCTGGACGGGTGTTTGCTTATTCCAATGCATGTCTTTCTCCGTTTGTGTGTCTGAATCTACGTATTTGTATGTGTTTTTGTCTCTCTCACTCTTTTTTCCCTGTGGGTCTGGGCGGGTGTTTGCTTATTCCAATGCATGTCTTTCTCGTATTGTGTGTCTGCATCTACGTATTTGTAAGTGTTATTTGTCTGTCTCACTCTTTTTGGCTCTGTGTCTGGGCGGGTGTTTGCTTATTCCAATGCATGTCTTTCTCCGTTTGTGTGTCTAAATCTACGTATTTGTATGTGTTTTTGTCTCTCTCACTCTTTTTGCCTGTGTGTCTGGGCGGGTGTTTGCTTATTCCAATGCATGTCTGTCTCGGTTTGTGTGTCTGAATCTACGTATTTGTATGTGTTTTTGTCTCTCTCACACGTATTGTATGTGTTTTTGTCTCTCTCACTCTTTTTTGCCTGTGTGTCTGGGCGGGTGATTGCTTATTCCAATGCATGTCTGTCTCGGTGTGTATGTCTGAATCTACGTATTTGTATGTGTTTTTGTCTCTCTCTTTCTTTTTGCTTGTGTGTCTGGGCAGGTGTTTGATTATTCCAATGCATGTCTTTCTAGGTTTGTGTGTCTGAATCTACGTATTTGTGTGTTTTTTTTTACTCTCTCACTCTTTTTGCCTGTGTGTCTGGGCGGGTGTTTGCTTATTCCAATGCATGTCTTTCTCGGTTTGTGTGTCTGAATCTACGTATTTGTATATGTTTTTGTCTCTCTCACTATTTTTGCCTGTGTATCTGGGTGGGTGTTTGCTTATTCCAATGCATTTCTTTCTCGGTTTGTGTGTCTGAATCTACGTATTAGTATATGTTTTTGTCTCTCTCACTTTTTTTGCCTGTGTATCTGGGTGGGTGTCTGCTTATTCCAATGCATTTCTTTCTCGGTTTGTGTGTCTGAATCTACGTATTTGTATGTGTTTTTGTCTCTCTCACTCTTTTTGCCTGTGTGTCTGGGCGGGTGTTTGCTTATTCCAATGCATGTCTTTCTCCGTTTGTGTGTCTGAATCTACGTATTTGTATGTGTTTTTGTCTCTCTCACTCTTTTTGCTTGTGTGTCTGGGCGGGTGTTTGCTTATTCCAATTCATATCTTTCTCGGTTTGTGTTTCTGAATCTACGTATTTCTATGTGTTTTTGTCTCTCATTCTTATTGCCTGTGTGTCTGGGCGGGTGTTTGCTTATTCCAATGCATGTCTTTCTCGGTTTGTGTGTCTGAATCTACGTATTTGTATCTGTTTTGTCTCTATCACTCTTTTTGCCTGTGTGTCTGGGCGGGTGTTTGCTTATTCCAGTGCATGTCTTTTTCGGTTTGTGTGTCTGAGTCTATGTATTTGTATGTGTTTTTGTCTCTCTCACTCTTTTTGTCTGTGTGTCTGGGCGGGTGTTTGCTTATTCCAATGCATGTCTTTCTCGGTTTGTGTGTCTGAATCTACGTATTTGTATGTGTTTTTGTCTCTCTCACTCTTTTTGTCTGTGTCTCTGTGCGGGTGTTTGCTTATTCCGATGCATGTCTTTCTCGGTTTGTGTGTCTGAATCTACGTATTTCTATGTGTTTTTGTCTCTCTCACTCTTTTTGCCTGTGTGTCTGGGCAGGTGTTTGCTTATTCCAATGCATGTTTTTCTCGGTTTGTGTGTCTGAATCTACATATTTGTATGTGTTTTTGTCTCTCTCACTCTTTTTGCCTGTGTGTCTGGGTGGGTGTTTGCTTATTCCAATGCATGTCTTTCTCGTATTGTGTGTCTGCATCTACGTATTTGTATGTGTTATTTGTCTCTCTCACTCTTTTTGGCTCTGTGTCTGGACGGGTGTTTGCTTATTCCAATGCATGTCTTTCTCCGTTTGTGTGTCTAATCTACGTATTTGTATGTGTTTTTGTCTCTCTCACTCTTTTTTCCCTGTGGTCTGGGCGGGTGTTTGCTTATTCCAATGCATGTCTTTCTCGTATTGTGTGTCTGCATCTACGTATTTGTATGTGTTATTTGTCTCTCTCACTCTTTTTGGCTCTGTGTCTGGGCGGGTGTTTGCTTATTCCAATGCATGTCTTTCTCCGTTTGTGTGTCTGAATCTACATATTTGTATGTGTTTTTGTCTCTCTCACTCTTTTTGCCTGTGTGTCTGGGCGGGTGTTCGCTTATTCCAATGCATGTCTGTCTCGGTGTGTGTGTCTGAATCTACGTATTTGTATGTGTTTTTGTCTCTCTCACACGTATTGTATGTGTTTTGTCTCTCTCACTCTTTTTGCCTGTGTGTCTGGGCGGGTGATTGCTTATTCCAATGCATGTCTGTCTCGGTGTGTGTGTCTGAATCTACGTATTTGTACGTGTTTTGTCTCTCTTACTCATTTTTGCCTGTGTGTCTGGGGCGGGTATTTGCTTATTCCAATGCATGGCTTTCTCGGTTTGTGTGTCTGAATATACGTATTTGTATGTGTTTTGTCTCTCTAACTCTTTTTGCCTGTGTGTCTGGGCGGGTGTTTGCTTATTTCAATGCATGTCATTCTCGGTTTGGTTGTCTGAATCTACGTATTTGTATGTGTTTTGTCTCTCTCACTCATTTTTGCCTGTGTGTCTGGGCGGGTATTTGCTTATTCCAACGCATGGCTTTCTCGGTTTGTATGTCTGAATCTCCGTATTTGTATGTGTTTTTGCCTCTCTAACTCTTTTTGCCTGTGTGTCTGGGCGGGTGTTTGCTTATTTCAATGCATGTCATTCTCGGTTTGTGTGTCTGAATCTACGTATTTGTATGTGTTTTTGTCTCTCTCACTCATTTTTGCATGTGTGTCAGCGCGGTTGTTTTCTTATTCCAATGCATGTCTTTCTCCGTTTTGGCTGTCTGAATCTACGTATTTGTATGTGTTTTTGCCTCTCTAACTCTTTTTGCCTGTGTGTCTGGGCGGGTGTTTGCTTATTTCAATGCATGTCATTCTCGGTTTGTGTGTCTGAATCTACGTATTTGTATGTGTTTTTGTCTCTCTCTTTCTTTTTGCTTGTGTGTCTGGGCAGGTGTTTGATTATTCCAATGCATGTCTTTCTAGGTTTGTGTGTCTGAATCTACGTATTTGTGTGTTTTTTTTTTTACTCTCTCACTCTTTTTGCCTGTGTGTCTGGGCGGGTGTTTGCTTATTCCAATGCATGTCTTTCTCGGTTTGTGTGTCTGAATCTACGTATTTGTATATGGTTTTGTCTCTCTCACTATTTTTGCCTGTGTATCTGGGTGGGTGTCTGCTTATTCCAATGCATTTCTTTCTCGGTTTGTGTGTCTGAATCTACGTATTAGTATATGTTTTTGTCTCTCTCACTTTTTTTGCCTGTGTATCGGGGTGGGTGTCTGCTTATTCCAATGCATTTCTTTCTCGGTTTGTGTGTCTGAATCTACGTATTTGTATGTGTTTTTGTCCTCTCACTCTTTTTGCCTGTGTGTCTGGGCGGGTGTTTGCTTATTCCAATGCATGTCTTTCTCCGTTTGTGTGTCTAAATCTACGTATTTGTATGTGTTTTTGTCTCTCTCACTCTTTTTGCTTGTGTGTCTGGGCGGGTGTTTGCTTATTCCAATGCATATCTTTCTCGGTTTGTGTGTCTGAATCTACGTATTTGTATGTGTTTTTGTCTCTCTCATTCTTATTGCCTGTGTGTCTGGGCGGGTGTTTGCTTATTCCAATGCATGTCTTTCTCGGTTTGTGTGTCTGAATCTACGTATTTGTATCTGTTTTGTCTCTATCACTCTTTTTGCCTGTGTGTCTGGGCGGGTGTTTGCTTATTCCAGTGCATGTCTTTCTCGGTTTGTGTGTCTGAGTCTATGTATTTGTATGTGTTTTTGTCTCTCTCACTCTTTTTGTCTGTGTGTCTGGGCGGGTGTTTGCTTATTTCAATGCATGTCTTCTCGGTTTGTGTGTCTGAATCTACGTATTTGTATGTGTTTTTGTCTCTCTCACTCTTTTTGTCTGTGTCTTTGTGCGGGTGTTTGCTTATTCCGATGCATGTCTTTCTCGGTTTGTGTGTCTGAATCTACGTATTTGTATGTGTTTTTGTCTCTCTCACTCTTTTTGCCTGTGTGTCTGGGCGGGTGTTTGCTTATTCCAATGCATGTCTTTCTAGGTGTGTGTGTCTAAATCTACGTATTTGTATGTTTTTTTGTCTCTCTCACTCTTTTTGCCTGTGTGTCTGGGCGGGTGTTTGCTTATTCCAATGCATTTCTTTCTCGGTTTGTGTGTCTGAATCTACGTATTTGTATGTGTTTTTGTCTCTCTCACTCTTTTTGCCTGTGTGTCTGGGCAGGTGTTTGCTTATTCCAATGCATGTTTTTCTCGGTTTGTGTGTCTGAATCTACGTATTTGTATGTGTTTTTGTCTCTCTCACTCTTTTTGCCTGTGTGTCTGGGCGGGTGTTTGCTTATTCCAATGCATGTCTTTCTCGTATTGTGTGTCTGCATCTACGTATTTGTATGTGTTATTTGTCTCTCTCACTCTTTTTGGCTCTGTGTCTGGACGGGTGTTTGCTTATTCCAATGCATGTCTTTCTCCGTTTGTGTGTCTAAATCTACGTATTTGTATGTGTTTTTGTCTCTCTCACTCTTTTTTCCCTGTGGGTCTGGGCGGGTGTTTGCTTATTCCAATGCATGTCTTTCTCGTATTGTGTGTCTGCATCTACGTATTTGTATGTGTTATTTGTCTCTCTCACTCTTTTTGGCTCTGTGTCTGGGCGGGTGTTTGCTTATTCCAATGCATGTCTTTCTCCGTTTGTGTGTCTAAATCTACGTATTTGTATGTGTTTTTGTCTCTCTCACTCTTTTTTCCCTGTGTGTCTGGGCGGGTGTTCGCTTATTCCAATGCATGTCTGTCTCGGTGTGTGTGTCTGAATCTACGTTTTTGTATGTGTTTTTGTCTCTCTCACACGTATTTGTATGTGTTTTTGTCTCTCTCACTCTTTTTTGCCTGTGTGTCTGGGCGGGTGATTGCTTATTCCAATGCATGTCTGTCTCGGTGTGTGTGTCTGAATCTACGTATTTGTACGTGTTTTGTCTCTCTTACTCATTTTTGCCTGTGTGTCTGGGGCGGGTATTTGCTTATTCCAATGCATGGCTTTCTCGGTTTGTGTGTCTGAATATACGTATTTGTATGTGTTTTGTCTCTCTAACTCTTTTTGCCTGTGTGTCTGGGCGGGTGTTTGCTTATTTCAATGCATGTCATTCTCGGTTTGGTTGTCTGAATCTACGTATTTGTATGTGTTTTGTCTCTCTCACTCTTTTTGCCTGTGTGTCTGGGGCGGGTATTTGCTTATTCCAACGCATGGCTTTCTCGGTTTGTGTGTCTGAATATACGTATTTGTATGTGTTTTTGCCTCTCTCACTCTTTTTGCCTGTGTGTCTGGGCGGGTGTTTGCTTATTCAATGCATGTCATTCTCGGTTTGTGTGTCTGAATCTACGTATTTGTATGTGTTTTTGTCTCTCTCACTCATTTTTGCATGTGTGTCTGCGCGGTTGTTTTCTTATTCCAATGCATGTCTTTCTCGGTTTGTATGTCTGAATCTACGTATTTGTATGTGTTTTTGCCTCTCTCACTCTTTTTGCCTGTGTGTCTGGGCGGGTGTTTGCTTATTTCAATGCATGTCATTCTCGGTTTGTGTGTCTGAATCTACGTATTTGTATGTGTTTTTGTCTCTCTCACTCATTTTTGCATGTGTTTCTGCGCGGTTGTTTGCTTATTCCAATGCATGTCTTTCTCGGTTTGTATGTCTGAATCTACGTATTTGTATGTGTTTTAGTCTCTCTATTTCTTTTTGCTGTGTGTCTGGGCCTGTGTTTGATTATTCCAATGCATGTCTTTCTAGGTTTGTGTGTCTGAATCTACGTATTTGTATGTTTTTTTTGTCTCTCTCACTCTTTTTGCCTGTGTGTCTGGGCGAGTGTTTGCTTATTCCAATGCATGTCTTTCTCGGTTTGTGTGTCTGAATCTACGTATTTGTATATGTTTTTGTCTCTCTCACTTTTTTTGCCTGTGTATCTGGGTGGGTGTCTGCTTATTCCAATGCATTTCTTTCTCGGTTTGTGTGTCTGAATCTACGTATTTGTATGTGTTTTTGTCTCTCTCACTCTTTTTGCCTGTGTGTCTGGGCGGGTGTTTGCTTATTCCAATGCATGTCTTTCTCGTATTGTGTGTCTGCATCTACGTATTTGTATGTGTTTTTTGTCTCTCTCACTCTTTTTGGCTCTGTGTCTGGGCAGGTGTTTGCTTATTCCAATGCATGTCTTTCTCCGTTTGTGTGTCTAAATCTACGTATTTGTATGTGTTTTTGTTTCTCTCACTCTTTTTTCCCTGTGTGTCTGGGCGGGTGTTCGCTTATTCCAATGCATGTCTGTCTCGGTGTGTGTGTCTGAATCTACGTATTTGTATCTGTTTTTGTCTCTCTCACTCTTTTTTGCCTGTGTGTCTCGGCGGGTGTTTGCTTATTCCAATGCATGTTTTCTCGGTTTGTGTGACTGAATCAACGTATTTGTATGTGTTTTCATCCCTCTCACTCTTTTTGCTTGTGTGTCTGGGCAGGTGTTTGCTTATTCTAATGCATGTCTTTCTCGGTTTGTGTTTCTGAATCTACGTATTTGTATGCGTTTTTTTCTCTCTCACTCTTTTTGCCTGTGTGTCTGGGCAGGTTTTTGCTTATTCCAATGCATGTCTTTCTCGGTTTGTGTGTCTGAATCTACGTATTTGTATCTGTTTTGTCTCTCTCACTCTTTTTGCCTGTGTGTCTGGGCGGGTGTTTGCTTATTCCAGTGCATGTCTTTCTCGGTTTGTGTGTCTGAGTCTATGTATTTGTATGTGTTTTTTCTCTCTCTCACTCTTTTTGTCTGTGTGTCTGGGCGGGTGTTTGCTTATTTCAATGCATGTCTTTCTCGGTTTGTGTGTCTGAATCTACGTATTTGTATGTGTTTTTGTCTCTCTCACTCTTTTTGTCTGTGTCTCTGTGCGGGTGTTTGCTTATTCCAATGCATGTCTTTCTCGGTTTGTGTGTCTGAATCTACGTATTTGTATGTTTTTTGTCTCTCTCACTCTTTTTGCCTGTGTGGCTGGGCGGGTGTTTGCTTATTCAAATGCATATCTTTCTCGGTTTGTGTGTCTGGATCTACGTTTTTGTATGTGTTTTTGTCTCTCTCGCTCTCTTTTCTTGTGTGTCTGGGCGGGTGTTTGCTAATTCCAATGCATGTCTTTCTCAGTTTATGTGCTGAAACCACGTATTTGTATGTGTTTTTGTCTCTCTCACACGTATTTGTATGTGTTTTTGCCTCTCGCACTCTTTTTGCCTGTGTGTCTGGGCGGTTGTTTGCTTATTTCAATGCATGTCATTCTCGGTTTGTGTGTCTGAATCTACGTATTTGTATGTGTTTTTGTCTCTCTCACTCTTTTTGCCTGTGTGTCTGGGCAGGTGTTTGCTTATTCCAATGCATGTCTTTCTCGGTTTATATGTCTGAATCTACGTATTTGTATGTGTTTTAGTCTCTCTCATTCTTTTTGCTTGTGTGTCTGGGCAGCGGTTTGCTTATTCCAATGCATGTCTTTCTCGGTTTGTGTGTCTGAATCTACGTATTTGTATGTGTTTTTGTCTCTCTCACTCTTTTTGCCTGTGTGTCTGGGCGGGTGTTTGCTTATTCCAATGCATGTCTTTCTCGGTTTGTGTGTCTGAATCTACGTATTTGTATGTGTTTTTGTCTCTCTCACTCTTTTTGCCTGTGTGTCTGGGCGGGTGTTTGCTTATTCCAATGCATGTCTTTCTCGGTTTGTATGTCTGAATCTACGTATTTGTATATGTTTTTGTCTTTCTCACTCTTTTTGCCTGTGTGTCTGGGCAGGTGTTTGCTTATTCCAAGGCATGTCTTTCTCGGTTTGTGTGTCTGAATCTTCGTATTTGTATGTGTTTTTGTCTCTCTCACTCTTTTTGCCTGTGTATCTGGGTGGGTGTCTGCTTATTCCAATGCATTTCTTTCTCGGTTTGTGTGTCTGAATCTACGTATTTTTATGTGTTTTTTGTCTCTCTCACTCTTTTTGGCTCTGTGTCTGGGCGGGTGTTTGCTTATTCCAATGCATGTCTTTCTCGGTTTGTGTGTCTGAATCTACGTATTTGTATGTGTTTTTGTCTCTCTCACTCTTTTTGCCTGTGTGTCTGGGTGGGTGTTTGCTTATTCCAATGCATGTCTGTCTCGGTGTGTGTGTCTGAATCTACGTATTTGTATGTGTTTTTGTCTCTCTCACTCTTTTTGGCTCAGTGTCTGGGCGGGGGTCTGCTTATTCCAATGCATTTCTTTCTCGGTTTATGTGTCTGATTCTACGTATTTGTATGTGTTTTTGTCTCTCTCACTCTTTTTTGCCTGTGTGTCTGGGTGGGTGTTTGCTTATTCCAGTGCATGTCTTTCTCAGTGTGTGTGTCTGAATCTACGTATTTGTATGTGTTTTTGTCTCTCTCATTCTTTTTGCCTGTGTGTCTGGGCGGGTGTTTGCTTATTCCAGTGCATGTCTTTCCGGTTTGTGTGACTGAATCTACGTATTTGTATATGTTTTTGTCTCTCTCACTCTTTTTGCTTGTGTGTCTGGGCGAGGTGTTGCTTATTCCAATGCATGTCTGTCTCAGTGTGTGTGTCTGAATCTACGTATTTGTATGTGTTTTTGTCTCTCTCATTCTTTTTGCCTGTGTGTCTGGGCGGGTGTTTGCCTATTCCAATGCATGTTATTCTCGGTTTGTGTGACTGAATCAACGTATTTGTATGTGTTTTTATCCCTCTCACTCTTTTTGCTTTGTGTCTGGGCAGGTGTTTGCTTATTCTAATACATGTCTTTCTCGGTTTGTGTGTCTGAATCTACGTGTTTGTATGCGTTTTTGTCTCTCTCACTATTTTTGCTGTGTGTCTGGGCAGGTGTTTACTTATTCCAATGCATGTCTTTCTATGTTTGTGTGTCTGAATCTACGTATTTGTATCTGTTTTTGTCTCTCTCACTCTTTTTGCCTGTGTGTCTGGGCGGGTATTTGCTTATTCCAATGCATGGCTTTCTCGGCTTGTGTGTCTGAATCTACGTATTTGTATGTGTTTTTGCCTATCTAACTCTTTTTGCCTGTGTGTCTGGGCGGGTGTTTGCTTATTCAATAAATGTCTTTCTCGGTTTGTGTGTCTGAATCTACGTATTTGTATGTGTTTTTGTCTCTCTCACTCTTTTTGCCTGTGTTTCTGCGCGGTTGTTTGCTTATTCCAATGCATGTCTTTCTCGGTTTGTATGTCTGAATCTACATATTTGTATGTGTTTTTGTCTTTCTCACTCTTTTTGCCTGTGTGTCTCGGCAGGTGTTTGCTTATTCCAATGCTTGTCTTTCTAGGTTTGTGTGTCTGAATCTACGTATTTGTATGTGTTTTTGTCTCTCTCACTCTTGTTGCCTGTGTGTCTGGGCGGGTGTTTGCTTATTCCAATGCATGTCTTTCTCGGTTTGTGTGTCTGAATCTACGTATTTGTATGTGTTTTTGTCTCTCTCACTCTTTTTGCCTGTGTGTCTGGGCGGTTGTTTGCTTATTCCAAGGCATGTCTTTCTCGGTTTGTGTGTCTGAATCTACATATTTGTATGTGTTTTTGTCTCTCTCACTCTTTTTGCCTGTGTGTCTCGGGCAGGTGTTTGCTTATTCCAATGCTTGTCTTTCTCGGTTTGTGTGTCTAAATCTACGTATTTGTTTGTGTTTTTGTCTCTCTCACTCTTTTTGCCTGTGTGTCTCGGCGGGTGTTTGCTTATTCCAATGCATGTCTTTCTCGGTGTGTGTGTCTGAATCTAAGTATTTGTATGTGTTTTTGTCTCTCTCACTCTTTTTGCTTGTGTGTCTGGGCGGGTGTTTGCTTATTTCAATGCATGTCTTCTCGGTTTGTGTGTCTGAATCTACGTATTTGTATTTGTTTTTGTCTCTCTCATTTTTTTGCCTGTGTGTCTGGGCGGGTGTTTGCTTATTCCAATGCATGTTTTTCTCGGTTTGTGTGACTGAATCAACGTATTTGTATGTGTTTTTATCCCTCTCACTCTTTTTGCTTGTGTGTCTGGGCAGGTGTTTGCTTATTCTAATGCATGTCTTTCTCGGTTTGTGTTTCTGAATCTACGTATTTGTATGCGTTTTTGTCTCTCTCACTCTTTTTGCCTGTGTGTCTGGGCAGGTGTTTGCTTATTCCAATGCATGTCTTTCTCGGTTTGTGTGTCTGAATCTACGTATTTGTATCTGTTTTGTCTCTATCACTCTTTTTGCCTGTGTGTCTGGGCGGGTGTTTGCTTATTCCAGTGCATGTCTTTCTCAGTTTGTGTGTCCGAGTCTATGTATTTGTATGTGTTTTTGTCTCTATCACTCTTTTTGTCTGTGTGTCTGGGCGGGTGTTTGCTTATTTCAATGCATGTCTTCTCGGTTTGTGTGTCTGAATCTACGTATTTGTATGTGTTTTTGTCTCTCTCACTCTTTTTGTCTGTGTCTCTGTGCGGGTGTTTGCTTATTCCAATGCATGTCTTTCTCGGTTTGTGTGTCTGAATCTACGTATTTGTATGTTTTTTGTCTCTCTCACTCTTTTTGCCTGTGTGTCTGGGCGGGTGTTTGCTTATTCCAATGCATGTCTTTCTCCGTTTGTGTGTCTGAATCTACGTATTTGTATGTGTTTTTGTCTCTCTCACTCTTTATTGCCTTTGTGTCTCGGCGGGTGTTTGCTTATTCCAATGCATGTCTGTCTCGGTGTGTGTGTCTGAATCTACGTATTTCTATGTGTTTTTGTCTCTCTCACTTTTTTGGCCTGTGTGTCTGGGCGGGTGTTTGCTTATCCGAATGCATGTTTTTCTCGGTTTGTGTGACTGAATCAACGTATTTGTATGTGTTTTTATCCCTCTCACTCTTTTTGCTTGTGTGTCTGGGCAGGTGTTTGCTTATTCTAATGCATGTCTTTCTCGGTTTGTGTTTCTGAATCTACGTATTTGTATGCGTTTTTGTCTCTCTCATTTTTTTGCCTGTGTGTCTGGGCGGGTGTTTGCTTATCCCAATGCATGTTTTTCTCGGTTTGTGTGACTGAATCAACGTATTTGTATGTGTTTTTATCCCTCTCACTCTTTTTGCTTGTGTGTCTGGGCAGGTGTTTGCTTATTCTAATGCATGTCTTTCTCGGTTTGTGTTTCTGAATCTACGTATTTGTATGTGTTTTGTCTCTCTCACTCTTTTTGCCTGTGTGTCTGGGCAGGTGTTTGCTTATTCCAATGCATGTCTTTCTCGGTTTGTGTGTCTGAATCTACGTATTTGTATCTGTTTTGTCTCTATCACTCTTTTTGCCTGTGTGTCTGGGCGGGTGTTTGCTTATTCCAGTGCATGTCTTTCTCAGTTTGTGTGTCCGAGTCTATGTATTTGTATGCGTTTTTGTCTCTCTCACTCTTTTTGTCCTGTGTGTCTGGGCGGGTGTTTGCTTATCCCAATGCATGTTTTTCTCGGTTTGTGTGACTGAATCAACGTATTTGTATGTGTTTTTATCCCTCTCACTCTTTTTGCTGTGTGTCTGGGCAGGTGTTTGCTTATTCTAATGCATGTCTTTCTCGGTTTGTGTTTCTGAATCTACGTATTTGTATGCGTTTTTGTCTCTCTCACTCTTTTTGCCTGTGTGTCTGGGCAGGTGTTTGCTTATTCCAATGCATGTCTTTCTCGGTTTGTGTGTCTGAATCTACGTATTTGTATCTGTTTTGTCTCTATCACTCTTTTTGCCTGTGTGTCTGAGCGGGTGTTTGCTTATTCCAGTGCATGTCTTTCTCAGTTTGTGTGTCCGAGTCTATGTATTTGTATGTGTTTTTGTCTCTCTCACTCTTTTTTGCTTGTGTGTCTGGGCGGGTGTTTGTGTATTCCAATTCATATCTTTCTCGGTTTGTGTGTCTGAATCTACGTATTTGTATGTGTTTTTGTCTCTCTCACTCATTTTTGCCTGTGTGTCAGCGCGGTTGTTTTCTTATTCCAATGCATGTCTTTCTCCGTTTTGGCTGTCTGAATCTACGTATTTGTATGTGTTTTTGTCCTCTCTCACTCTTTTTGCCTGTGTGTCTGGGCGGGTGTTTGCTTATTCTCAATGCATGTCTTTCTCGGTTTGTGTGTCTGAATCTACGTATTTGTATGTGTTTTTGTCTCTCTCACTCTTTTTGCCTGTGTGTCTGGGCAGGTGTTTGCTTATTCCAATGCATGTCTTTCTCGGTTTGTGTGTCTGAATCTACGTATTTGTATGTGTTTTTGTCTCTCTCACTCTTTTTGCCTGTGTGTCTGGGCGGGTGTTTGCTTATTCCAATGCATGTCTTTCTCGGTTTGTGTGTCTGAATCTACGTATTTGTATGTGTTTTTGTCTCTCTCACTCTTTTTGCCTGTGTATCTGGGTGGGTGTTTGCTTATTCCAATGCATGTCTTTCTCGGTTTGTGTGTCTGAATCTACGTATTAGTATGTTTTTGTCTCTCTCACTTTTTTTGCCTGTGTATCGGGGTGGGTGTTTGCTTATTCCAATGCATGTCTTTCTCGGTTTGTGTGTCTGAATCTACGTATTTGTATGTGTTTTTGTCTCTCTCACTCTTTTTGCCTGTGTGTCTGGGCGGGTGTTTGCTTATTCCAATGCATGTCTTTCTCCGTTTGTGTGTCTGAATCTACGTATTTGTATGTGTTTTTGTCTCTCTCACTCTTTTTGCTTGTGTGTCTGGGCGGGTGTTTGCTTATTCCAATGCATGTCTTTCTCGGTTTGTGTGTCTGAATCTACGTATTTGTATGTGTTTTTGTCTCTCTCACTCTTTTTGCCTGTGTGTCTGGGCGGGTGTTTGCTTATTCCAATGCATGTCTTTCTCGGTTTGTGTGTCTGAATCTACGTATTTGTATCTGTTTTGTCTCTCTCACTCTTTTTGCCTGTGTGTCTGGGCGGGTGTTTGCTTATTCCAGTGCATGTCTTTCTCGGTTTGTGTGTCTGAGTCTATGTATTTGTATGTGTTTTTGTCTCTCTCACTCTTTTTGTCTGTGTGTCTGGGCGGGTGTTTGCTTATTTCAATGCATGTCTTCTCGGTTTGTGTGTCTGAATCTACGTATTTGTATGTGTTTTTGTCTCTCTCACTCTTTTTGTCTGTGTCTTTGTGCGGGTGTTTGCTTATTCCGATGCATGTCTTTCTCGGTTTGTGTGCCTGAATCTACGTATTTCTATGTTTTTTTGTCTCTCTCACTCTTTTTGCCTGTGTGTCTGGGCGGGTGTTTGCTTATTCCAATGCATGTCTTTCTAGGTGTGTGTGTCTAAATCTACGTATTTGTGTTTTTTTTGTCTCTCTCACTCTTTTTGCCTGTGTGTCTGGGCGGGTGTTTGCTTATTCCAATGCATTTCTTTCTCGGTTTGTGTGTCTGAATCTACGTATTTGTATGTGTTTTTGTCTCTCTCACTCTTTTTGCCTGTGTGTCTGGGCAGGTGTTTGCTTATTCCAATGCATGTTTTTCTCGGTTTGTGTGTCTGAATCTACATATTTGTATGTGTTTTTGTCTCTCTCACTCTTTTTGCCTGTGTGTCTGGGCGGGTGTTTGCTTATTCCAATGCATGTCTTTCTCGTATTGTGTGTCTGCATCTACGTATTTGTATGTGTTATTTGTCTCTCTCACTCTTTTTGGCTCTGTGTCTGGGCGGGTGTTTGCTTATTCCAATGCATGTCTTTCTCCGTTTGTGTGTCTAAATCTACGTATTTGTATGTGTTTTTGTCTCTCTCACTCTTTTTTCCTGTGGGTCTGGGCGGGTGTTTGCTTATTCCAATGCATGTCTTTCTCGTATTGTGTGTCTGCATCTACGTATTTGTATGTGTTATTTGTCTCTCTCACTCTTTTTGGCTCTGTGTCTGGGCGGGTGTTTGCTTATTCCAATGCATGTCTTTCTCCGTTTGTGTGTCTAAATCTACGTATTTGTATGTGTTTTTGTCTCTCTCACTCTTTTTTCCCTGTGTGTCTGGGCGGGTGTTCGCTTATTCCAATGCATGTCTGTCTCGGTGTGTGTGTCTAAATCTACGTATTTGTATGTGTTTTTGTCTCTCTCACACGTATTTGTATGTGTTTTTGTCTCTCTCACTCTTTTTTGCCTGTGTGTCTGGGCGGGTGATTGCTTATTCCAATGCATGTCTGTCTCGGTGTGTGTGTCTGAATCTACGTATTTGTACGTGTTTTTGTCTCTCTTACTCATTTTTGCCTGTGTGTCTGGGGCGGGTATTTGCTTATTCCAATGCATGGCTTTCTCGGTTTGTGTGTCTGAATATACGTATTTGTATGTGTTTTGTCTCTCTAACTCTTTTTGCCTGTGTGTCTGGGCGGGTGTTTGCTTATTTCAATGCATGTCATTCTCGGTTTGGTTGTCTGAATCTACGTATTTGTATGTGTTTTGTCTCTCTCACTCATTTTTGCCTGTGTGTCTGGGGCGGGTATTTGCTTATTCCAACGCATGGCTTTCTCGGTTTGTGTGTCTGAATATACGTATTTGTATGTGTTTTTGCCTCTCTAACTCTTTTTGCCTGTGTGTCTGGGCGGGTGTTTGCTTATTTCAATGCATGTCATTCTCGGTTTGTGTGTCTGAATCTACGTATTTGTATGTGTTTTTGTCTCTCTCACTCATTTTTGCATGTGTGTCTGCGCGGTTGTTTTCTTATTCCAATGCATGTCTTTCTCGGTTTGTATGTCTGAATCTACGTATTTGTATGTGTTTTTGCCTCTCTAACTCTTTTTGCCTGTGTGTCTGGGCGGGTGTTTGCTTATTTCAATGCATGTCATTCTCGGTTTGTGTGTCTGAATCTACGTATTTGTATGTGTTTTTGTCTCTCTCACTCATTTTTGCATGTGTGTCTGCGCGGTTGTTTGCTTATTCCAATGCATGTCTTTCTCGGTTTGTATGTCTGAATCTACGTATTTGTATGTGTTTTAGTCTCTCTATTTCTTTTTGCTTGTGTGTCTGGGCCTGTGTTTGATTAATCCAATGCATGTCTTTCTAGGTTTGTGTGTCTGAATCTACGTATTTGTATGTTTTTTTTGTCTCTCTCACTCTTTTTGCCTGTGTGTCTGGGCGAGTGTTTGCTTATTCCAATGCATGTCTTTCTCGGTTTGTGTGTCTGAATCTACGTATTTGTATCTGTTTTTGTCTCTCTCACTTTTTTTGCCTGTGTATCTGGGTCGGTGTTTGCTTATTCCAATGCATTTCTTTCTCGGTTTGTGTGTCTGAATCTACGTATTTGTATGTGTTTTTGTCTCTCTCACTCATTTTTTGCCTGTGTGTCTGGGCGGTGTTTGCTTATTCCAATGCATGTCTTTCTCGTATTGTGTGTCTGCATCTACGTATTTGTATGTGTTTTTTGTCTCTCTCACTCTTTTTGGCTCTGTGTCTGGGCAGGTGTTTGCTTATTCCAATGCATGTCTTTCTCCGTTTGTGTGTCTAAATCTACGTATTTGTATGTGTTTTTGTCTCTCTCACTCTTTTTCCCTGTGTGTCTGGGCGGGTGTTTGCTTATTCCAATGCATGTCTTTCTCGGTTTGTGTGTCTGAATCTACGTATTTGTATGTGTTTTTGTCTCTCTCACTCTTTTTTGCCTGTGTGTCTGGGCGGGTGTTTGCTTATTCCAATGCATGTCTTTCTCGGTTTGTGTGACTGAATCAACGTATTTGTATGTGTTTTTATCCCTCTCACTCTTTTTGCTTGTGTGTCTGGGCAGGTGTTTGCTTATTCTAATGCATGTCTTTCTCGGTTTGTGTTTCTGAATCTACGTATTTGTATGCGTTTTTTTCTCTCTCACTCTTTTTGCCTGTGTGTCTGGGCAGGTTTTTGCTTATTCCAATGCATGTCTTTCTCGGTTTGTGTGTCTGAATCTACGTATTTGTATCTGTTTTGTCTCTCTCACTCTTTTTGCCTGTGTGTCTGGGCGGGTGTTTGCTTATTCCAGTGCATGTCTTTCTCGGTTTGTGTGTCTGAGTCTATGTATTTGTATGTGTTTTTTCTCTCTCTCACTCTTTTTGTCTGTGTGTCTGGGCGGGTGTTTGCTTATTTCAATGCATGTCTTCTCGGTTTGTGTGTCTGAATCTACGTATTTGTATGTGTTTTTGTCTCTCTCACTCTTTTTGTCTGTGTCTCTGTGCGGGTCTTTGCTTATTCCAATGCATGTCTTTCTCGGTTTGTGTGTCTGAATCTACGTATTTGTATGTTTTTTGTCTCTCTCACTCTTTTTGCCTGTGTGGCTGGGCGGGTGTTTGCTTATTCAAATGCATTTCTTTCTCGGTTTGTGTGTCTGGATCTACGTTTTTGTATGTGTTTTTGTCTCTCTCGCTCTCTTTGCTTGTGTGTCTGGGCGGGTGTTTGCTAATTCCAATGCATGTCTTTCTCAGTTTATGTGCCTGAAACCACGTATTTGTATGTGTTTTTGTCTCTCTCACACGTATTTGTATGTGTTTTTGCCTCTCGCACTCTTTTTGCCTGTGTGTCTGGGCGGTTGTTTGCTTATTTCAATGCATGTCATTCTCGGTTTGTGTGTCTGAATCTACGTATTTGTATGTGTTTTTGTCTCTCTCACTCATTTTTGCCTGTGTGTCTGCGCAGTTGTTTGCTTATTCCAATGCATGTCTTTCTCGGTTTATATGTCTGAATCTACGTATTTGTATGTGTTTTAGTCTCTCTCATTCTTTTTGCTTGTGTGTCTGGGCAGCGGTTTGCTTATTCCAATGCATGTCTTTCTCGGTTTGTGTGTCTGAATCTACGTATTTGTATGTTTTCTTGTCTCTCTCACTCTTTTTGCCTGTGTGTCTGGACGGGTGTTTACTTATTCCAATGCATGTCTTTCTCGGTTTGTGTGTCTGAATCTACGTATTTGTATGTGTTTTTGTCTCTCTCACTCTTTTTGGCTCTGTGTCTGGGCGGGTGTTTGCTTATTCCAATGCATGTCTTTCTCGGTTTGTATGTCTGAATCTACGTATTTGTATATGTTTTTGTCTTTCTCACTCTTTTTGCCTGTGTGTCTGGGCAGGTGTTTGCTTATTCCAAGGCATGTCTTTCTCGGTTTGTGTGTCTGAATCTTCGTATTTGTATGTGTTTTGTCTCTCTCACTCTTTTTGCCTGTGTATCTGGGTGGGTGTCTGCTTATTCCAATGCATTTCTTTCTCGGTTTGTGTGTCTGAATCTACGTATTTTTATGTGTTTTTGTCTCTCTCTACTCTTTTTGGCTCTGTGTCTGGGCGGGTGTTTGCTTATTCCAATGCATGTCTTTCTCGGTTTGTGTGTCTGAATCTACGTATTTGTATGTGTTTTTGTCTCTCTCACTCTTTTTTGCCTGTGTGTCTGGGTGGGTGTTTGCTTATTCCAGTGCATGTCTTTCTCGGTGTGTGTGTCTGAATCTACGTATTTGTATGTGTTTTTGTCTCTCTCACTCTTTTTGGCTCAGTGTCTGGGCGGGGGTCTGCTTATTCCAATGCATTTCTTTCTCGGTTTGTGTGTCTGAATCTACGTATTTGTATGTGTTTTTGTCTCTCTCACTCTTTTTTGCCTGTGTGTCTGGGTGGGTGTTTGCTTATTCCAGTGCATGTCTGTCTCAGTGTGTGTGTCTGAATCTACGTATTTGTATGTGTTTTTGTCTCTCTCATTCTTTTTGCCTGTGTGTCTGGGCGGGTGTTTGCTTATTCCAGTGCATGTCTTTCCCGGTTTGTGTGACTGAATCTACGTATTTGTATATGTTTTTGTCTCTCTCACTCTTCTTGCTTGTGTGTCTGGGCGAGTGGTTGCTTATTCCAATGCATATCTTTCTCGGTTTGTGTGTCTGAATCTACGTATTTGTATGTGTTTTTGTCTCTCTCATTCATTTTGCCTTTGTGTCTGGGCGGGTGTTTGCCTATTCCAATGCATGTTTTTCTCGGTTTGTGTGACTGAATCAACGTATTTGTATGTGTTTTTATCCCTCTCACTCTTTTTGCTTTTGTGTCTGGGCAGGTGTTTGCTTATTCTAATACATGTCTTTCTCGGTTTGTGTGTCTGAATCTACGTGTTTGTATGCGTTTTTGTCTCTCTCACTATTTTTGCTGTGTGTCTGGGCAGGTGTTTACTTATTCCAATGCATGTCTTTCTATGTTTGTGTGTCTGAATCTACGTATTTGTATCTGTTTTTGTCTCTCTCACTCTTTTTGCCTGTGTGTCTGGGCGGGTGTTTGCTTATTCCAATGCATGTCTTTCTCGGTTTGTGTGTCTGAATCTACGTATTTGTATGTGTTTTTGCCTATCTAACTCTTTTTGCCTGTGTGTCTGGGCGGGTGTTTGCTTATTTCAATAAATTTCATTCTCGGTTTGTGTGTCTGAATCTACGTATTTGTATGTGTTTTTCTCTCTATCACTCATTTTTGCCTGTGTTTCTGCGCGGTTGTTTGCTTATTCCAATGCATGTCTTTCTCGGTTTGTATGTCTGAATCTACGTATTTTTATGTCTTTTAGTCTCTCTCTTTCTTTTTGCTTGTGTGTCTGGGCAGGTGTTTGCTTATTCCAATGCATGTCTTTCTAGGTTTGTGTGTCTGAATCTACGTATTTGTGTGTTTTTTTGTCTCTCTCACTCTTGTTGCCTGTGTGTCTGGGCGGGTGTTTGCTTATTCCAATGCATGTCTTTCTCGTTTGTGTGTCTGAATCTACGTATTTGTATGTGTTTTTGTCTCTCTCACTCTTTTTGCCTGTGTGTCTGGGCGGTTGTTTGCTTATTCCAAGGCATGTCTTTCTCGGTTTGTATGTCTGAATCTACATATTTGTTTGTGTTTTTGTCTTTCTCACTCTTTTTGCCTGTGTGTCTCGGCAGGTGTTTGCTTATTCCAATGCTTGTCTTTCTCGGTTTGTGTGTCTAAATCTACGTATTTGTATGTGTTTTTGTCTCTCTCACTCTTTTTTGCCTGTGTGTCTCGGCGGGTGTTTGCTTATTCCAATGCATGTCTTTCTCGGTGTGTGTGTCTGAATCTAAGTATTTGTATGTGTTTTTGTCTCTCTCACTCTTTTTTGCTTGTGTGTCTGGGCGGGTGTTTGTTTATTCCAATTCATATCTTTCTCGGTTTGTGTGTCTGAATCTACGTATTTGTATTTGTTTTTGTCTCTCTCATTTTTTTTGCCTGTGTGTCTGGGCGGGTGTTTGCTTATCCCAATGCATGTTTTTCTCGGTTTGTGTGACTGAATCAACGTATTTGTATGTGTTTTTATCCCTCTCACTCTTTTTGCTTGTGTGTCTGGGCAGGTGTTTGCTTATTCTAATGCATGTCTTTCTCGGTTTGTGTTTCTGAATCTACGTATTTGTATGCGTTTTTGTCTCTCTCACTCTTTTTGCCTGTGTGTCTGGGCGGGTGTTTGCTTATTCCAATGCATGTCTTTCTCGGTTTGTGTGTCTGAATCTACGTATTTGTATCTGTTTTGTCTCTCTCACTCTTTTTGCCTGTGTGTCTGGGCGGGTGTTTGCTTATTCCAGTGCATGTCTTTCTCAGTTTGTGTGTCCGAGTCTATGTATTTGTATGTGTTTTTGTCTCTATCACTCTTTTTGCCTGTGTGTCTGGGCGGGTGTTTGCTTATTTCAATGCATGTCTTCTCGGTTTGTGTGTCTGAATCTACGTATTTGTATGTGTTTTTGTCTCTCTAACTCTTTTTGTCTGTGTCTCTGTGCGGGTGTTTGCTTATTCCAATGCATGTCTTTCTCGGTTTGTGTGTCTGAATCTACGTATTTGTATGTTTTTTGTCTCTCTCACTCTTTTTGCCTGTGTGTCTGGGCGGGTGTTTGCTTATTCCAATGCATGTCTTTCTCCGTTTGTGTGTCTAAATCTACGTATTTGTATGTGTTTTTGTCTCTCTCACTCTTTTTTGCCTGTGTGTCTCGGCGGGTGTTTGCTTATTCCAATGCATGTCTGTCTCGGTGTGTGTGTCTGAATCTACGTATTTCTATTTGTTTTTGTCTCTCTCATTTTTTTGGCCTGTGTGTCTGGGCGGGTGTTTGCTTATCCGAATGCATGTTTTTCTCGGTTTGTGTGACTGAATCAACGTATTTGTATGTGTTTTTATCCCTCTCACTCTTTTTGCTTGTGTGTCTGGGCAGGTGTTTGCTTATTCTAATGCATGTCTTTCTCGGTTTGTGTTTCTGAATCTACGTATTTGTATGCGTTTTTGTCTCTCTCATTTTTTTGCCTGTGTGTCTGGGCGGGTGTTTGCTTATCCCAATGCATGTTTTTCTCGGTTTGTGTGACTGAATCAACGTATTTGTATGTGTTTTTATCCCTCTCACTCTTTTTGCTTGTGTGTCTGGGCAGGTGTTTGCTTATTCTAATGCATGTCTTTCTCGGTTTGTGTTTCTGAATCTACGTATTTGTATGCGTTTTGTCTCTCTCACTCTTTTTGCCTGTGTGTCTGGGCAGGTGTTTGCTTATTCCAATGCATGTCTTTCTCGGTTTGTGTGTCTGAATCTACGTATTTGTATCTGTTTTGTCTCTATCACTCTTTTTGCCTGTGTGTCTGGGCGGGTGTTTGCTTATTCCAGTGCATGTCTTTCTCAGTTTGTGTGTCCGAGTCTATGTATTTGTATGCGTTTTTGTCTCTCTCACTCTTTTTGTCTGTGTGTCTGGGCGGGTGTTTGCTTATCCCAATGCATGTTTTTCTCGGTTTGTGTGACTGAATCAACGTATTTGTATGTGTTTTTATCCCTCTCACTCTTTTTGCTTGTGTGTCTGGGCAGGTGTTTGCTTATTCTAATGCATGTCTTTCTCGGTTTGTGTTTCTGAATCTACGTATTTGTATGCGTTTTTGTCTCTCTCACTCTTTTTGCCTGTGTGTCTGGGCAGGTGTTTGCTTATTCCAATGCATGTCTTTCTCGGTTTGTGTGTCTGAATCTACGTATTTGTATCTGTTTTGTCTCTATCACTCTTTTTGCCTGTGTGTCTGAGCGGGTGTTTGCTTATTCCAGTGCATGTCTTTCTCAGTTTGTGTGTCCGAGTCTATGTATTTGTATGTGTTTTTGTCTCTCTCACTCTTTTTTGCTTGTGTGTCTGGGCGGGTGTTTGTTTATTCCAATTCATATCTTTCTCGGTTTGTGTGTCTGAATCTACGTATTTGTATTTGTTTTTGTCTCTCTCATTTTTTTTGCCTGTGTGTCTGGGCGGGTGTTTGCTTATCCGAATGCATGTTTTTCTCGGTTTGTGTGACTGAATCAACGTATTTGTATGTGTTTTTATCCCTCTCACTCTTTTTGCTTGTGTGTCTGGGCAGGTGTTTGCTTATTCTAATGCATGTCTTTCTCGGTTTGTGTTTCTGAATCTACGTATTTGTATGCGTTTTTGTCTCTCTCACTCTTTTTGCCTGTGTGTCTGGGCATGTGTTTGCTTATTCCAATGCATGTCTTTCTCGGTTTGTGTGTCTGAATCTACGTATTTGTATCTGTTTTGTCTCTATCACTCTTTTTGCCTGTGTGTCTGGGCGGGTGTTTGCTTATTTCCATGCATGTCTTCTCGGTTTGTGTGTCTGAATCTACGTATTTGTATGTGTTTTTGTCTCTCTCACTCTTTTTGTCTGTGTCTCTGTGCGGGTGTTTGCTTATTCCAATGCATGTCTTTCTCGGTTTGTGTGTCTGAATCTACGTATTTGTATGTTTTTTGTCTCTCTCACTCTTTTTGCCTGTGTGTTTGGGCGGGTGTTTGCTTATTCCAATGCATGTCTTTCTAGGTTTGTGTGTCTGAATCTACGTATTTGTGTGTTTTTTTTGTCTCTCTCACTCTTTTTGCCTGTGTGTCTGGGCGGGTGTTTGCTTATTCCAATGCATGTCTTTCTCGGTTTGTGTGTTTGAATCTACGTATTTGTATGTGTTTTTGTCTCTCTCACTCTTTTTGTCTGTGTCTCTGTGCGGGTGTTTGCTTATTCCAATGCATGTCTTTCTCGGTTTGTGTGTCTGAATCTACGTATTTGTATGTTTTTTTGTCTCTCTCACTCTTTTTGCCTGTGTGTCTGGGCGGGTGTTTGCTTATTCCAATGCATGTCTTTCTAGGTTTTTGTGTCTGAATCTACGTATTTGTGTGTTTTTTTTGTCTCTCTCACTCTTTTTGCCTGTGTGTCTGGGCGGGTGTTTGCTTATTCCAGTGCATGTCTTTCTCAGTTTGTGTGTCCGAGTCTATGTATTTGTATGTGTTTTTGTCTCTCTCACTCTTTTTGTCTGTGTGTCTGGGCGGGTGTTTGCTTATTTCAATGCATGTCTTCTCGGTTTGTGTGTCTGAATCTACGTATTTGTATGTGTTTTTGTCTCTCTCACTCTTTTTGTCTGTGTCTCTGTGCGGGTGTTTGCTTATTCCAATGCATGTCTTTCTCGGTTTGTGTGTCTGAATCTACGTATTTGTATGTTTTTTGTCTCTCTCACTCTTTTTGCCTGTGTGTCTGGGCGGGTGTTTGCTTATTCCAATGCATGTCTTTTAGGTTTGTGTGTCTGAATCTACGTATTTGTGTGTTTTTTTTGTCTCTCTCACTCTTTTTGCCTGTGTGTCTGGGCGGGTGTTTGCTTATTCCAATGCATGTCTTTCTCGGTTTGTGTGTTTGAATCTACGTATTTGTATGTGTTTTTTGTCTCTCTCACTCTTTTTGCCTGTGTGTCTGGGCGGGTGTTTGCTTATTCCAATGCATGTCATTCTCGGTTTGTATGTCTGAATCTACGTATTTGTATGTGTTTTTGTCTTTCTCACTCTTTTTGCCTGTGTGTCTGGGCGGGTGTTTGCTTATTCCAATGCATGTCTTTCTCGTATTGTGTGTCTCTACGTATTTGTAGGTGTTTTTTGTCTCTCTCACTCTTTTTGGCTCTGTGTCTGGGCGGGTGTTTGCTTATTCCAATGCATGTCTTTCTCCGTTTGTGTGTCTAAATCTACGTATTTGTATGTGTTTTTGTCTCTCTCACTCTTTTTTGCCTGTGTGTCTGGGCAGGTGTTTGCTTATTCTAATGCATGTCTTTCTCGGTTTGTGTTTCTGAATCTACGCTTTTGTATGCGTTTTTGTCTCTCTCACTCTTTTTGCCAGTGTGTCTGGGCAGGTGTTTGCTTATTCCAATGCATGTCTTCTCAGTTTGTGTGTCTGAATCTACGTATTTGTATCTGTTTTGTCTCTCTCACTCTTTTTGCCTGTGTGTTTGGGCGGGTGTTTGCTTATTCCAGTGCATGTCTTTCTCGGTTTGTGTGTCTGAGTCTATGTATTTGTATGTGTTTTTGTCTCTCTCACTCTTTTTGTCTGTGTGTCTGGGCGGGTGTTTGATTATTTCAATGCATGTCTTCTCGGTTTGTGTGTCTGAATCTACGTATTTGTATGTGTTTTTGTCTCTCTCACTCTTTTTGTCTGTGTCTCTGTGCGGGTGTTTGCTTATTCCAATGCATGTCTTTCTCGGTTTGTGTGTCTGAATCTACGTATTTGTATGTTTTTTTTTGTCTCTCTCACTCTTTTTGCCTGTGTGTCTGGGCGGGTGTTTGCTTATTCCAATGCATGTCTTTCTCGGTTTGTGTGTCTGAATCTACGTTTTTGTATGTGTTTTTATCTCTCTCACTCTCTTAGCTTGTGTGTCTGGGCGGGTGTTTGATTATTTCAATGCAGGTCTTCTCGGTTTGTGTGTCTGAATCTACGTATTTGTATGTGTTTTTGTCTCTCTCACTCTTTTTGTCTGTGTCTCTGTGCGGGTGTTTGCTTATTCCAATGCATGTCTTTCTCGGTTTGTGTGTCTGAATCTACGTATTTGTATGTTTTTTTTTGTCTCTCTCACTCTTTTTGCCTGTGTGTCTGGACGGGTGTTTGCTTATTTCAATGCATGTCATTCTCGGTTTGTGTGTCTGAATCTACGTATTTGTATGTGTTTTTGTCTCTCTCACTCATTTTTGCCTGTGTTTCTGCGCGGTTGTTTGCTTATTCCAATGCATGTCTTTCTCGGTTTGTATGTCTGAATCTACGTATTTGTATGTGTTTTAGTCTCTCTCTTTCTTTTTGCTTGTGTGTCTGGGCAGCTGTTTGCTTATTGAAATGCATGTCTTTCTAGGTTTGTGTGTCTGAATCTATGTATTTGTGTTTTTTTTTGTCTCTCTCACTCTTTTTGCCTGTGTGTCTGGGCGGGTGTTTGCTTATTCCAATGCATGTCTTTCTCGGTTTGTGTGTCTGAATCTACGTATTTGTATGTGTTTTTGTCTCTCTCACTCTTTTTGCCTGTGTGTCTGGGCGAGTGTTTGCTTATTCCAATGCATGTCTTTCTCGGTTTGTATGTCTGAATCTACGTATTTGTATGTGTTTTTGTTTTTCTCACTCTTTTTGCCTGTGTGTCTCGGCAGGTGTTTGCTTATTCAAATGTATGTCTTTCTCGGTTTGTGTGTCTGAATCTACGTATTTGTATGTGTTTTTGTCTCTCTCAATATTTTTGCCTTTGTATCTGGGTGGGTGTAGCTTATTCCAATGCATTTCTTTCTTGGTTTGTGTGTCTGAATCTACGTATTTGTATCGGTTTTTGTCTCTCTCACTCTTTTTGCCTGTGTGTTTGGGCGGGTGTTTGCTTATTCCAATGCATTTCTTTCTCGGTTTGTGTGTCTGAATCTACATATTTGTATGTGTTTTTGTCTCTCTCACTCTTTTTGCCTGTGTCTCTGGGCAGGTGTTAGCTTATTCCAATGCATGTCTTTCTCGGTTTGTCTGTCTGAATCTACATATTTGTATGTGTTTTTGTCTCTCTCACTCTTTTTGCATGTGTGTCTGGGCGGGTGTTTGCTTATTCCAATGCATGTCTTTCTCGTATTGTGTGTCTCTACGTATTTGTATGTGTTTTTTGTCTCTCTCACTCTTTTTGGCTCTGTGTCTGGGCGGGTGTTTGCTTATTCCAATGCATGTCTTTCTCCGTTTGTGTGTCTAAATATACGTATTTGTATGTGTTTTTGTCTCTCTCACTGTTTTTTGCCTGTGTGTCTGGGCAGGTGTTTGCTTATTCTAGTGCAAGTCTTTCTCGGTTTGTGTTTCTGAATCTACGTATTTGTATGCGTTTTTGTCTCTCTCACTCTTTTTGCCTGTGTGTCTGGGCAGGTGTTTGCTTATTCCAATGCATGTCTTTCTCAGTTTGTGTGCCTGAATCTACGTATTTGTATCTGTTTTGACTCTCTCACTCTTTTTGCCTGTGTGTCTGGGTGGGTGTTTGCTTATTCCAGTGCATGTCCTTCTCGGTTTGTGTGTCTGAATCTACGTATTTGTATGTGCTTTTTTCTCTCTCCCTCTTTTTGCCTGTGTGTCTGGGCGGGTGTTTGCTTATTCCAATGCATGTCTTTCTCGGTTTGTGTGTCTGAATCTATGTATTTGTATGTGTTTTTGTCTCTCTCACTCTTTTTGTCTGTGTGTCTGGGCGGGTGTTTGCTAATTCCAATGCATGTCTTTCTCAGTTTATGTGTCTGAATCCACGTATTTGTATGTGTTTTTGTCTCTCTCACACGTATTTGTATGTGTTTTTGCCTCTCTCACTCTTTTTGCCTGTGTGTCTGGGCGGGTGTTTGCTTATTCCAATGCATGTCTTTCTCGGTTTGTGTGTCTGAATCTACGTATTTGTATGTGCTTTTGTCTCTCTCACTCTTTTTGCCTGTGTGTCTGGGCGGGTGTTTGCTTATTCCAATGCATGTCTTTCTCGGTTTGTATGTCTGAATCTACGTATTTGTATGTGTTTTTGTCTTTCTCACCCTTTTTGCCTGTGTGTCTCGGCAGGTGTTTGCTTATTCCAATGCATGTCTTTCTCGGTTTGTGTGTCTGAATCTACGTATTTGTATGTGTTTTTGTCTCTCTCACTCTTTTTGCCTGTGTATCTGGGCGGGGGTCTGCTTATTCCAATGCATTTTTTTCTCGGTTTGTGTGTTTGAATCTACGTATTTGTATGTATTTTTGTCTCTCTCACTCTTTTTGCCTGTGTGTCTGGGCAGGTGTTTGCTTATTCCAATGCATGTCTTTCTCGGTATGTGTGTCTGAATCTACATATTTGTATGTATTTTTGTCTCTCTCACTCTTTTTGCCTGTGTGTCTGGGCAGGTGTTTGCTTATTCCAATGCATGTCTTTCTCGGTTTGTGTGTCTGAATCTACATATTTGTATGTGTTTTTTGTCTCTCTCACTCTTTTTGGCGCTGTGTCTGGGTGGGTGTTTTCTTATTCCAATGCATGTCTTTCTCCGTTTGTGTGTCTAAATCTACGTATTTGTATGTGTTTTTGTCTCTCTCACTCTTTTTTGCCTGTGTGTCTGGGCGGGTGTTTCTTATTCCAATGCATGTCTGTCTCGGTGTGTGTGTCTGAATCTACGTACTTGTATGTGTTTTTGTCCCTCTCACTCTTTTTTGCCTGTGTGTCTGGGCGGGTGTTTGCTTATTCCAATGCATGTCTGTCTCGGTGTGTGTGTCTGAATCTACGTATTTGTATGTGTTTTTGTCTCTCTCAATCTTTTTGCTGTGTGTCATGGCGGGTGTTTGCTTATTCCAGTGCATGTCTTTCTCGGTTTGTTTGTCTGAACCTACGTATTTGTGGATGTCTGCTTATTCCAATGCATTTCTTTCTCGGTTTGTGTGTCTGAATCTACGTATTTTTATGTGTTTTTGTCTCTCTCACTCTTTTTGGCTCTGTGTCTGGGCAGGTGTTTGCTTATTCCAATGCATGTCTTTCTCGGTTTGTGTGTCTGAATCTACGTATTTGTATCTGTTTTTGTCTCTCTCACACTTTTTGCCTGTGTGTCTGGGCGGGTGTTTGCTTATTCCAATGCATGTCTTTCTCGGTTTGTGTGTCTGAGACTATGTATTTGTATGTGTTTTTGTCTCTCTCACTCTTTTTGTCTGTTAGTCTGGCGGGTGTTTGCTTATTTCAATGCATGTCTTCTCGGTTTGTGTGTCTGAATCTACGTATTTGTATGTGTTTTTGTCTCTCTCACTCTTTTTGCCTGTGTGTCTGGGCGGGTGTTTGCTTATTCCAATGCATGTCTTTCTCGGTTTGTGTGTCTGAATCTACGTTTTTGTATGTGTTTTTGTCTCTCTCTCTCTCTATGCCTGTGTGTCTGGGCGGGTGTTTGCTTGTTCCAATGCATGTCTTTCTCAGTTTATGTGTCTGAATCCACGTATTTGTGCGTGTTTTTGTCTCTCTCACACATATTTGTATGTGTTTTTGCCCTCTCACTCTTTTTGCATGTGTCTGGGCGGGTGTTTGCTTATTTCAATGCATGTCATTCTTGGTTTGTATTTCTGAATCTACGTATTTGTATGTGTTTTGTCTCTCTCACTCTTTTTTGCCTGTGTGTCTGCGTGGTTGTTTGGTTATTCGCAATGCATGTCTTTCTCGTTTTGTATGTCTGAATCTACGTATTTGTATGTGTTTTAGTCTCTCTAATTCTTTTTGCTTGTGTGTCTGGGCGGGTGTTTGCTTATTCCAATGCATGTCTTTCTAGGTTTGTGTGTCTGAATCTACGTATTTGTATGTGTTTTTCTCTCTATCACTCATTTTTGCCTGTGTTTCTGCGCGGTTGTTTGCTTATTCCAATGCATGTCTTTCTCGGTTTGTATGTCTGAATCTACGTATTTTTATGTGTTTTAGTCTCTCTCTTTCTTTTTGCTTGTGTGTCTGGGCAGGTGTTTGCTTATTCCAATGCATGTCTTTCTAGGTTTGTGTGTCTGAATCTACGTATTTGTGTGTTTTTTTGTCTCTCTCACTCTTTTTGCCTGTGTGTCTGGGCGGGTGTTTGCTTATTCCAATGCATGTCTTTCTCGGTTTGTGTGTCTGAATCTACGTATTTGTATGTGTTTTTGTCTCTCTCACTCTTTTTGCCTGTGTGTCTGGGCGGGTGTTTGCTTATTCCAATGCATGTCTTTCTCGGTTTGTATGTCTGAATCTACATATTTGTTTGTGTTTTTGTCTTTCTCACTCTTTTTGCCTGTGTGTCTCGGCAGGTGTTTGCTTATTCCAATGCTTGTCTTTCTCGGTTTGTGTGTCTAAATCTACGTATTTGTATGTGTTTTTGTCTCTCTCACTCTTTTTTGCCTGTGTGTCTCGGCGGGTGTTTGCTTATTCCAATGCATGTCTGTCTCGGTGTGTGTGTCTGAATCTACGTATTTGTATGTGTTTTTGTCTCTCTCACTCTTTTTGCCTGTGTGTCTGGGCGGGTGTTTGTTTATTCCAATTCATATCTTTCACGGTTTGTGTGTCTGAATCTACGTATTTGTATTTGTTTTTGTCTCTCTCATTTTTTTGCCTGTGTGTCTGGGCGGGTGTTTGCTTATCCCAATGCATGTTTTTCTCGGTTTGTGTGACTGAATCAACGTATTTGTATGTGTTTTTATCCCTCTCACTCTTTTTGCTTGTGTGTCTGGGCAGGTGTTTGCTTATTCTAATGCATGTCTTTCTCGGTTTGTGTTTCTGAATCTACGTATTTGTATGCGTTTTTGTCTCTCTCACTCTTTTTGCCTGTGTGTCTGGGCAGGTGTTTGCTTATTCCAATGCATGTCTTTCTCGGTTTGTGTGTCTGAATCTACGTATTTGTATCTGTTTTGTCTCTATCACTCTTTTTGCCTGTGTGTCTGGGCGGGTGTTTGCTTATTCCAGTGCATGTCTTTCTCAGTTTGTGTGTCCGAGTCTATGTATTTGTATGTGTTTTTGTCTCTCTCACTCTTTTTGTCTGTGTGTCTGGGCGGGTGTTTGCTTATTTCAATGCATGTCTTCTCGGTTTGTGTGTCTGAATCTACGTATTTGTATGTGTTTTTGTCTCTCTCACTCTTTTTGTCTGTGTCTCTGTGCGGGTGTTTGCTTATTCCAATGCATGTCTTTCTCGGTTTGTTTGTCTGAATCTACGTATTTGTATGTTTTTTGTCTCTCTCACTCTTTTTGCCTGTGTGTCTGGGCGGGTGTTTGCTTATTCCAATGCATGTCTTTCTCCGTTTGTGTGTCTAAATCTACGTATTTGTATGTGTTTTTGTCTCTCTCACTCTTTTTTGCCTGTGTGTCTCGGCGGGTGTTTGCTTATTCGAATGCATGTCTGTCTCGGTGTGTGTGTCTGAATCTACGTATTTGTATGTGTTTTTTGTCTCTTTCACTCTTTTTTGCTTGTGTGTCTGGGCGGGTGTTTGTTTATTCCAATTCATATCTTTCTCGGTTTGTGTGTCTGAATCTACGTATTTGTATTTGTTTTTGTCTCTCTCATTTTTTTTGCCTGTGTGTCTGGGCGGGTGTTTGCTTATCCGAATGCATGTTTTTCTCGGTTTGTGTGACTGAATCAACGTATTTGTATGTGTTTTTATCCCTCTCACTCTTTTTGCTTGTGTGTCTGAGCAGGTGTTTGCTTATTCTAATGCATGTCTTTCTCGGTTTGTGTTTCTGAATCTACGTATTTGTATGCGTTTTTGTCTCTCTCACTCTTTTTGCCTGTGTGTCTGGGCGGGTGTTTGCTTATTCCAATGCATGTCTTTCTCGGTTTGTGTGTCTGAATCTACGTATTTGTATCTGTTTTGTCTCTATCACTCTTTTTGCCTGTGTGTCTGGGCGGGTGTTTGCTTATTTCAATGCATGTCTTCTCGGTTTGTGTGTCTGAATCTACGTATTTGTATGTGTTTTTGTCTCTCTCACTCTTTTTGTCTGTGTCTCTGTGCGGGTGTTTGCTTATTCCAATGCATGTCTTTCTCGGTTTGTGTGTCTGAATCTACGTATTTGTATGTTTTTTGTCTCTCTCACTCTTTTTGCCTGTGTGTTTGGGCGGGTGTTTGCTTATTCCAATGCATGTCTTTCTAGGTTTGTGTGTCTGAATCTACGTATTTGTGTGTTTTTTTGTCTCTCTCACTCTTTTTGCCTGTGTGTCTGGGCGGGTGTTTGCTTATTCCAATGCATGTCTTTCTCGGTTTGTGTGTTTGAATCTACGTATTTGTATGTGTTTTTGTCTCTCTCACTCTTTTTGTCTGTGTCTCTGTGCGGGTGTTTGCTTATTCCAATGCATGTCTTTCTCGGTTTGTGTGTCTGAATCTACGTATTTGTATGTTTTTTGTCTCTCTCACTCTTTTTGCCTGTGTGTCTGGGCGGGTGTTTGCTTATTCCAATGCATGTCTTTCTAGGTTTGTGTGTCTGAATCTACGTATTTGTTTTTTTTTTTTTTGTCTCTCTCACTCTTTTTGCCTGTGTGTCTGGGCGGGTGTTTGCTTATTCCAGTGCATGTCTTTCTCAGTTTGTGTGTCCGAGTCTATGTATTTGTATGTGTTTTTGTCTCTCTCACTCTTTTTGTCTGTGTGTCTGGGCGGGTGTTTGCTTATTTCAATGCATGTCTTCTCGGTTTGTGTGTCTGAATCTACGTATTTGTATGTGTTTTTGTCTCTCTCACTCTTTTTGTCTGTGTCTCTGTGTGGGTGTTTGCTTATTCCAATGCATTTCTTTCTCGGTTTGTGTGTCTGAATCTACGTATTTGTATGTTTTTTGTGTCTCTCACTCTTTTTGCCTGTGTGTCTGGGCGGGTGTTTGCTTATTCCAATGCATGTCTTTTTAGGTTTGTGTGTCTGAATCTACGTATTTGTGTGTTTTTTTTGTCTCTCTCACTCTTTTTGCCTGTGTGTCTGGGCGGGTGTTTGCTTATTCCAATGCATGTCTTTCTCGGTTTGTGTGTTTGAATCTACGTATTTGTATGTGTTTTTGTCTCTCTCACTCTTTTTGCCTGTGTGTCTGGGCGGGTGTTTGCTTATTCCAATGCATGTCTTTCTCGTATTGTGTGTCTCTACGTATTTGTAGGTGTTTTTTGTCTCTCTCACTCTTTTTGGCTCTGTGTCTGGCGGGTGTTTGCTTATTCCAATGCATGTCTTTCTCCGTTTGTGTGTCTAAATCTACGTATTTGTATGTGTTTTTGTCTCTCTCACTCTTTTTTGCCTGTGTGTCTGGGCAGGTGTTTGCTTATTCTAATGCATGTCTTTCTCGGTTTGTGTTTCTGAATCTACGTTTTTGTATGCGTTTTTGTCTCTCTCACTCTTTTTACCTGTGTGTCTGGGCAGGTGTTTGCTTATTCCAATGCATGTCTTCTCAGTTTGTGTGTCTGAATCTACGTATTTGTATCTGTTTTGTCTCTCTCACTCTTTTTGCCTGTGTGTTTGGGCAGGTGTTTGCTTATTCCAATGCATGTCTTTCTCGGTTTGTCTGTCTGAATCTACGTATTTGTATGTGTTTTTGTCTCTCTCACTCTTTTTGCCTATGTGTCTGGGCGGGTGTTTGCTTATTCCAATGCATGTCTTTCTCGTATTGTGTGTCTCTACGTATTTGTAGGTGTTTTTTGTCTCTCTCACTCTTTTTGGCTCTGTGTCTGGGCGGTGTTTGCTTATTCCAATGCATGTCTTTCTCCGTTTGTGTGTCTAAATCTACGTATTTGTATGTGTTTTTGTCTCTCTCACTCTTTTTTGCCTGTGTGTCTGGGCAGGTGTTTGCTTATTCTAATGCATGTCTTTCTCGGTTTGTGTTTCTGAATCTACGCTTTTGTATGCGTTTTTGTCTCTCTCACTCTTTTTGCCTGTGTGTCTGGGCAGGTGTTTGCTTATTCCAATGCATGTCTTTCTCAGTTTGTGTGTCTGAATCTACGTATTTGTATCTGTTTTGTCTCTCTCACTCTTTTTGCCTGTGTGTTTGGGCGGGTGTTTGCTTATTCCAGTGCATGTCTTTCTCGGTTTGTGTGTCTGAGTCTATGTATTTGTATGTGTTTTTGTCTCTCTCACTCTTTTTGTCTGTGTGTCTGGGCGGGTGTTTGATTATTTCAATGCATGTCTTCTCGGTTTGTGTGTCTGAATCTACGTATTTGTATGTGTTTTTGTCTCTCTCACTCTTTTTGTCTGTGTCTCTGTGCGGGTGTTTGCTTATTCCAATGCATGTCTTTCTCGGTTTGTGTGTCTGAATCTACGTATTTGTATGGTTTTTTTTTGTCTCTCTCACTCTTTTTGCCTGTGTGTCTGGGCGGGTGTTTGCTTATTCCAATGCATGTCTTTCTCGGTTTGTGTGTCTGATTCTACGTTTTTGTATGCGTTTTTGTCTCTCTCACTCTCTTAGCTTGTGTGTCTGGGCGGGTGTTTGATTATTTCAATGCATGTCTTCTCGGTTTGTGTGTCTGAATCTACGTATTTGTATGTGTTTTTGTCTCTCTCACTCTATTTGTCTGTGTCTCTGTGCGGGTGTTTGCTTATTCCAATGCATGTCTTTCTCGGTTTGTGTGTCTGAATCTACGTATTTGTATGTTTTTTTTGTCTCTCTCACTCTTTTTGCCTGTGTGTCTGGACGGGTGTTTGCTTATTTCAATGCATGTCATTCTCGGTTTGTGTGTCTGAATCTACGTATTTGTATGTGTTTTTTGTCTCTCTCACTCATTTTTGCCTGTGTGTCTGGGCGGGTGTTTGCTTATTCCAATGCATGTCTTTCTCGGTTTGTGTGTCTGAATCTACGTTTTTGTATGTGTTTTTGTCTCTCTCACTCTCTTAGCTTGTGTGTCTGGGCGGGTGTTTGATTATTTCAATGCATGTCTTCTCGGTTTGTGTGTCTGAATCTACGTATTTGTATGTGTTTTTGTCTCTCTCACTCTTTTTGTCTGTGTCTCTGTGCGGGTGTTTGCTTATTCCAATGCATGTCTTTCTCGGTTTGTGTGTCTGAATCTACGTATTTGTATGTTTTTTTGTCTCTCTCACTCTTTTTGCCTGTGTGTCTGGACGGGTGTTTGCTTATTTCAATGCATGTCATTCTCGGTTTGTGTGTCTGCATCTACGTATTTGTATGTGTTTTTTGTCTCTCTCACTCTTTTTGGCGCTTTGTCTGGGTGGGTGTTTTCTTATTTCAATGCATGTGCCTTCGTTTGTGTGTCTAAATCTACGTATTTGTATGTGTTTTTGTCTCTCTCACTCTTTTTGCCTGTGTGTCTGGGCGGGTGTTTGCTTATTCCAATGCATGTCTGTCTCGGTGTGTGTGTCTGAATCTACGTACTTGTATGTGGTTTTGTCCCTCTCACTCTTTTTTGCCTGTGTGTCTGGGCGGGTGTTTGCTATTCCAATGCATGTCTGTCTCGGTGTGTGTGTCTGAATCTACGTATTTGTATGTGTTTTTGTCTCTATCAATCTTTTTGCCTGTGTGTCATGGCGGGTGTTTGCTTATTCCAGTGCATGTCTTTCTCGGTTTGTTTGTCTGAATCTACGTATTTTTGGATGTCTGCTTATTCCAATGCATTTCTTTCTCGGTTTGTGTGTCTGAATCTACGTATTTTTATGTGTTTTTGTCTCTCTCACTCTTTTTGGCTCTGTGTCTGGGCGGGTGTTTGCTTATTCCAATGCATGTCTTTCTCGGTTTGTGTGTCTGAATCTACGTATTTGTATCTGTTTTTGTCTCTCTCACTCTTTTTGCCTGTGTGTCTGGGCGGGTGTTTGCTTATTCCAATGCATGTCTTTCTCGGTTTGTGTGTCTGAGACTATGTATTTGTATGTGTTTTTGTCTCTCTCACTCTTTTTGTCTGTTAGTCTGGGCGGGTGTTTGCTTATTTCAATGCATGTCTTCTCGGTTTGTGTGTCTGAATCTACGTATTTGTATGTGTTTTTGTCTCTCTCACTCTTTTTGTCTGTGTCTCTGTGCGGGTGTTTGCTTATTCCAATGCATGTCTTTCTCGGTTTGTGTGTCTGAATCTACGTATTTGTATGTGTTTTTGTCTCTCTCACTCTTTTTGCCTGTGTGTCTGGGCGGGTGTTTGCTTATTCTAATGCATGTCTTTCTCGGTTTGTGTGTCTGAATCTACGTTTTTGTATGTGTTTTTGTCTCTCTCCCTCTCTATGCCTGTGTGTCTGGGCGGGTGTTTGCTTGTTCCAATGCATGTCTTTCTCAGTTTATGTGTCTGAATCCACGTATTTGTGTGTGTTTTTGTCTCTCTCACACATATTTGTATGTGTTTTTGCCCTCTCACTCTTTTTGCATGTGTCTGGGCGGGTGTTTGCTTATTTCAATGCATGTCATTCTTGGTTTGTATGTCTGAATCTACGTATTTGTATGTGTTTTTTCTCTCTCACTCTTTTTTGCCTGTGTGTCTGCGGGGTTGTTTGGTTATTCCAATGCATGTCTTTCTCGGTTTGTATGTCTGAATCTACGTATTTGTATGTGTTTTAGTCTCTCTAATTCTTTTGCTTGTGTGTCTGGGCGGGTGTTTGCTTATTCCAATGCATGTCTTTCTCGGTTTGTGTGTCTGAATCTACGTATTTGTATGTGTTTTTGTCTCTCTCACTCTTTTTGCCTGTGTGTCTGGGCGGGTGTTTGCTTATTCCAATGCATGTCTTTCTCGGTTTGTGTGTCTGATTCTACGTATTTCTATGTGTTTTTGTCTCTCTCACTCTTTTTGCCTGTGTGTCTGGGCAGGTGTTGCTTATTCCAATGAATGTCTTTCTCGGTTTCTGTATCTGAATCTACGCATTTGTATGTGCTTTTTTCTCTCTCACTCTTTTTGCCTGTGTGTCTGGGCGGGTGTTTACTTATTCCAATGCATGTCTTTCTCGGTTTTTGTGTCAGAGTCTATGTATTTGTATGTGTTTTTGTCTCTCTCACTCTTCTTGTCTGTGTGTTTGGGCGGGCGTTTGCTTATTTCAATGCATGTCTTCTCGTTACTGTGTCTGAATCTACGTATTTGTATGTGTTTTTGTCTCTCTCACTCTTTTTGTCTGTGTCTCTGTGCGGGTGTTTGCTTATTCCAATGCATGTCTTTCTCGGTTTTTGTGTCTGAATCTACGTATTTGTATGTGTTTTTGTCTCTCTCACTCTTTTTGCCTGTTTGTCTGGGCGGGTGTTTGCTTATTCCAATGCATGTCTTTCTCGGTTTGTGTGTCTGAATCTGCGTATTTGTATGTGTATTTGTCTCTCTCACTCTTATTGCCTGAGTGTCTGGGCAGGGGTTTGTCTTATTCCAATGCATGTCTTTCTCGGTTTGTGTGTTTGAATCTACATATTTTTATGTGTTTTTGTCTCTCTCACTCTTTTTTGAATGTGCGTCTGGGCGGGTGTTTGCTTATTCCAATGCATGTCTGTCTCGGTGTGTGTGTCTGAATCTACGTATTTGTATGTGTTTTCGTCTCTCTCACTCTTTTTTGCCTGTGTGTCTGGGCGGGTGTTTGCTTATTCCAATGCATGTCTTTCTCGGTTTGTGTGTCTGAATCTACGTATTTGTATGTGTTTTTGTCTCTCTCACTCTTTTTTGCCATTGTGTCTGCGTGGTTGTTTGCTTATTCAAATGCATGTCTTTCTCGGTTTGTATGTCTGAATCTACGTATTTGTATGTGTTTTAGTCTCTCTCATTCTTTTTGCTTGTGTGTCTGGGCGGGTGTTTGCTTATTCCAATGCATGTCTTTCTCGGTTTGTGTGTCTGAATCTACGTATTTGTATGTGTTTTTGTCTCTCTCACTCTTTTTGCCTGTGTGTCTGGGCGGGTGTTTGCTTATTCCAATGCATGTCTTTCTCGGTTTGTGTGTCTGATTCTACGTATTGTATGTGTTTTTGTCTCTATCACTCTTTTAGCCTGTATGTCTGGGCAGGTGTTTGCTTATTCCAATGAATGTCTTTCTCGGTTTGTGTATCTGAATCTACGTATTTGTATGTGATTTTTTCTCTCAAACTCTTTTTGCGTATTTGTATGTGTTTTAGTCTCTCTCATTCTTTTTGCTTGTGTGTCTGGGCGGGTGTTTGCTTATTCCAATGCATGTCTTTCTCGGTTTGTGTGTCTGAATCTACGTATTTGTATGTGTTTTTGTCTCTCTCACTCTTTTTGCCTGTGTGTCTGGGCGGGTGTTTGCTTATTCCAATGCATGTCTTTCTCGGTTTGTGTGTCTGATTCTACGTATTTGTATGTGTTTTTGTCTCTATCACTCTTTTTGCCTGTGTGTCTGGGCGGGTGTTTGCTTATTCCAATGCATGTCTTTCTCGGTTTGTGTGTCTGAATCTACGTATGTGTATATTTTCTTGTCTCTCTCACTCTTTTTGCCTGTGTGTCTGGGCCGGTGTTTGCTTATTCCAATGCATGTCTTTCTCGGTTTGTGTGTCTGAATCTGCGTATTTGTATGTGTATTTGTCTCTCTCACTCTTTTTGCTTGTGTGTCTGGGCGGGTGTTGCTTATTCCAATGCATATCTTTCTCGGTTTGTGTGTCTGAATCTACGTATTTGTATGTGTTTTTGTCTCTCTCATTCTTTTTGCCTGTGTGTCTGGGCGGGTGTTTGCTTATTCCAATGCATGTCTTTCTCGGTTTGTGTGTCTGAATCTACGTATTTGTATGTGTTTTTGTCTCTCTCACTCTTTTTGCCTGTGTGTCTGGGCGGGTGTTTGCTTATTCCAATGCATGTCTTTCTCGGTTTGTGTGTCTGAGTCTATGTATTTGTATGTATTTTTGTCTCTCTCACTCTTTTTGTCTGTGTGTCTGGGCGGGTGTTTGCTTATTTCAATGCATGTCTTCTCGGTTTCAGTGTCTGAATCTACGCATGTGTATGTGTTTTTGTCTCTCTCACTCTTTTTTGCCTATGTGTCTGCGTGGTTGTTTGCTTATTCCAATGCATGTCTTTCTCGGTTTGTATGTCTGAATATACGTATTTGTATGTGTTTTAGTCTCTCTCATTCTTTTTGCTTGTGTGTCTGGGCGGGTGTTTGCTTATTCCAATGCATGTCTTTCTCGGTTTGTGTGTCTGAATCTACGTATTTGTATGTGTTTTTGTCTCTCTCACTCTTTTTGCCTGTGTGTCTGGGCGGGTGTTTGCTTATTCCAATGCATGTCTTTCTCGGTTTGTGTGTCTGAAGCTACGTATTTGTATGTGTTTTTGTCTCTATCACTCTTTTAGCCTGTATGTCTGGGCAGGTGTTTGCTTATTCCAATGAATGTCTTTCTCGGTTTGTGTATCTGAATCTACGTATTTGTATATGCTTTTTTCTCTCTCACTCTTTTTGCCTGTGTGTCTGGGCCGGTGTTTGCTTATTCCAATGCATGTCTTTCTCGGTGTGTGTGTCTGAAGCTGCGTATTTGTATGTGTATTTGTCTCTCTCACTCTTATTGCCTGTGTGTCTGGGCGGGTGTTTGCTTATCCCAGTGCATTTCTTTGCCGGTTTGTGTGTCTGAATCTACGTATTTGTATGTGTTTTGTGTCTCTCACTCTTTTTGCTTGTGTGTTTGGGCGGGTGTTTGCTTATTCCAATGCATGTCTTTCTCGGTTTGTGTGTCTGAATCTACGTATTTGTATGTGTTTTTGTCTCTCTCACTCGTTTTGCTTGTGTGTCTGGGCGAATGGTTGCTTATTCCAATGCATATCTTTCTCGGTTTGTGTGTCTGAATCTACGTATTTGTATGTGTTTTTGTCTCTCTCATTCTTTTTACCTGTGTGTCTGGGCGGGTGTTTGCTTATTCCAATGAATGTCTTTCTCGGTTTTTGTGACTGAATCAACGTATTTGTATGCGTTTTTATCCCTCTCCCTCTTTTTGCTTGTGTGTCTGGGCAGGTGTTTGCTTATTCTAATGCATGTCTTTCTCGGTTTGTGTGTCTGAATCTACGTATTTGTATCTGTTTTTGTCTCTCTCACTCTTTTTGCCTGTGTGTCTGGGCGGGTGTTTGCTTATTCCAATGCATGTCTGTCTCGGTGTGTGTGTCTGAGACTATGTATTTGTATGTGTTTTTGTCTCTCTCACTCTTTTTGTCGGTGTGTCTGGGCGGGTGTTTGCTTATTTCAATCCATGTCTTCTCGGTTTGTGTGTCTGAATCTAAGTATTTGTATGTGTTTTGTCTCTCTCACTCTTTTTGCTTGTGTGTCTGGGCGGGTGTTTGCTTATTCCAATGCATGTCTTTCTCGGTTTATGTGTCTGAATCCACGTATTTGTGTGTGTTTTGTCTCTCTCACTCTTTTTGCCTGTGTGTCTGGGTGGGTGTTTCCTTATTTCAATGCATGTCATTCTCGGTTTGTGTGTCTGAATCTACGTATTTGTATGTGTTTTTGTCTCTCTCACTCTTTTTGCCTTTGTGTCTGGGCGGGTGTTTGCTTATTCCAATGCATGTCTTTCTCGGTTTGTGTGTCTGATTCTACGTAGTTGTATGTGTTTTTGTCTCTCTCACTCTTTTTGCCTGTGTGTATGGGCAGGTGTTTGCTTATTCCAATGAATGTCTTTCTCGGTTTGTGTATCTGAATCTACGTATTTGTATGTGCTTTTTTCTCTCTCACTCTTTTTGCCTGTGTGTCTGGGCGGGTCTTTGCTTATTCCAATGCATGTCTTTCTCGGTTTGTGTGTCTGAGTCTATGTATTTGTATGTGTTTTTGTCTCTCTCACTCTTCTTGTCTGTGTTTCTGGGCGGGTGTTTGCTTATTTCAATGCATGTCTTCTCGTTTCTGTGTCTGAATCTACGTATTTGTATGTGTTTTTGTCTCTCTCACTCTTTTTGTCTGTGTCCTCTGTGTGGGTGTTTGCTTATTCCAATGCATGTCTTTCTCGGTTTGTGTGTCTGAATCTACGTATGTGTATGTGTTTTTGTCTCTCTCACTCTTTTTGCCTGTGTGTCTGGGCGGGTGTTTGCTTATTCCAATGCATGTCTTTCTCGGTTTGTGTGTCTGAATCTACGTATTTGTATGTATTTTTGTGTCTCTCACTCTTTTTGCCTGTGCGTCTGGGCGGGTGTTTGCTTATTCCAATGCATGTCTTTCTCGGTTTGTGTGTCTGAATCTACGTATTTTTATGTGTTTTTGTCTCTCTCACTCTTTTTGCCTGTGTGTCTGGGCGGGTGTTTGCTTATTCCAATGCATGTCTTTCTCGGTTTGTATGTCTGAATCTACGTATTTGTATGTGTTTTTGTCTTTCTCACTCTTTTTGCCTGTGTGTCTGGGCAGGTGTTTGCTTATTCCAATGCATGTCTTCTCGGTTTGTGTGTCTGAATCTACGTATTTGTATGTGTTTTTGTCTCTCTCACTCTTTTTGTCTGTGTCTCTGTGCGGGTGTTTGCTTATTCCAATGCATGTCTTTCTCGGTTTGTGTGTCTGAATCTACGTATTTGTATGTGTTTTTGTCTCTCTCACTCTTTTTGCCTGTGTGTCTGGGCGGGTGTTTGCTTATTCTAATGCATGTCTTTCTCGGTTTGTGTGTCTGAATCTACGTTTTTGTATGTGTTTTTTGTCTCTCTCCCTCTCTATGCCTGTGTGTCTGGGCGGGTGTTTGCTTGTTCCAATGCATGTCTTTTCTCAGTTTATGTGTCTGAATCCACGTATTTGTGCGTGTTTTTGTCTCTCTCACACATATTTGTATGTGTTTTTGCCCTCTCACTCTTTTTGCATGTGTCTGGGCGGGTGTTTTGCTTATTTCAATGCATGTCATTCTTGGTTTGTATGTCTGAATCTACGTATTTGTATGTGTTTTGTCTCTCTCACTCTTTTTTGCCTGTGTGTCTGCGGGGTTGTTTGGTTATTCCAATGCATGTCTTTCTCGGTTTGTATGTCTGAATCTACGTATTTGTATGTGTTTTAGTCTCTCTAATTCTTTTTGCTTGTGTGTCTGGGCGGGTGTTTGCTTATTCCAATGCATGTCTTTCTCGGTTTGTGTGTCTGAATCTACGTATTTGTATGTGTTTTTGTCTCTCTCACTCTTTTTGCCTGTGTGTCTGGGCGGGTGTTTGCTTATTCCAATGAATGTCTTTCTCGGTTTCTGTATCTGAATCTACGCATTTGTATGTGCTTTTTTTCTCTCTCACTCTTTTTGCCTGTGTGTCTGGGCGGGTGTTTACTTATTCCAATGCATGTCTTTCTCGGTTTGTGTGTCAGAGTCTATGTATTTGTATGTGTTTTTTGTCTCTCTCACTCTTCTTGTCTGTGTGTCTGGGCGGGCCTTTGCTTATTTCAATGCATGTCTTCTCGTTACTGTGTCTGAATCTACGTATTTGTATGTGTTTTTGTCTCTCTCACTCTTTTTGTCTGTGTCTCTGTGCGGGTGTTTGCTTATTCCAATGCATGTCTTTCTCGGTTTTTGTGTCTGAATCTACGTATTTGTATGTGTTTTTTGTCTCTCTCACTCTTTTTGCCTGTTTGTCTGGGCGGGTGTTTGCTTATTCCAATACATGTCTTTCTTGGTTTGTGTGTCTGAATCTGCGTATTTGTATGTGTATTTGTCTCTCTCACTCTTATTGCCTGAGTCTCTGGGCAGGTGTTTGTCTTATTCCAATGCATGTCTTTCTCGGTTTGTGTGTTTGAATCTACATATTTTTATTAGTTTTTGTCTCTCTCACTCTTTTTTGAATGTGCGTCTGGGCGGGTGTTTGCTTATTCCAATGCATGTCTGTCTCGGTGTGTGTGTCTGAATCTACGTATTTGTATGTGTTTTCGTCTCTCTCACTCTTTTTTGCCTGTGTGTCTGGGCGGGTGTTTTGCTTATTCCAATGCATGTCTTTCTCGGTTTGTGTGTCTGAATCTACATATTTGTATGTGTTTTTGTCTCTCTCACTCTTTTTTCTGTGTGTCTGGGAGGGTGTTTGCTTATTCTAATGCATGTCTTTCTCGGTTTGTGTGTCTGAGACTCTGTATTTGTATGGTGTTTTTGTATCTCTCACTCTTTTTGTCTGTGTGTCTCGGCGGGTGTTTGCTTATTTCAATGCATGTCTTCTCGGTTTGTGTGGCTGAATCTACGTATTTGTATGTTTTTGTCTCTCTCACTCTTTTTGTCTGTGTCTCTGTGCGGGTGTTTGCTTATTCCAATGCATGTCTTTCTCGGTTTGTGTGTCTGAATCTACGTATTTGTATGTGTTTTTGTCTCTCTCACTCTTTTTTTCTGTGTGTCTGGGAGGGTGTTTGCTTATTCTAATGCATGTCTTTCTCGGTTTTGTGCGTCTGAATCTACGTTTTTGTAAGTGTTTTTGTCTCTCTCCCTCTCTTTGCCTTTGTGTCTGGGCGGGTGTTTGCTTATTCCAATGCATGTCTTTATCAGTTTATGTGTCTGAATCCACGTATTTGTGCGTGTTTTTGTCTCTCTCACACGTATTTGTATGTGTTTTTGCCCTCTCACTCTTTTTGCCTGTGTGTCTGCGCGGGTGTTTGCTTATTTCAATGCATGTCATTCTCGGTTTGTGTGTCTGAATCTACGTATTTGTATGTGTTTTTGTCTCTCTCACTCTTTTTTGCCATTGTGTCTGCGTGGTTGTTTGCTTATTCCAATGCATGTCTTTCTCGGTTTGTATGTCTGAATCTACGTATTTGTATGTGTTTTAGTCTCTCTCATTCTTTTTGCTTGTGTGTCTGGGCGGGTGTTTGCTTATTCCAATGCATGTCTTTCTCGGTTTGTGTGTCTGAATCTACGTATTTGTATGTGTTTTTGTCTCTCTCACTCTTTTTGCCTGTGTGTCTGGGCGGGTGTTTGCTTATTCCAATGCATGTCTTTCTCGGTTTGTGTGTCTGATTCTACGTATTTGTATGTGTTTTTGTCTCTATCACTCTTTTAGCCTGTATGTCTGGGCAGGTGTTTGCTTATTCCAATGAATGTCTTTCTCGGTTTGTGTATCTGAATCTACATATTTGTATGTGTTTTTTTCTCTCAAACTCTTTTTGCGTATTTGTATGTGTTTTAGTCTCTCTCATTCTTTTTGCTTGTGTGTCTGGGCGGGTGTTTGCTTATTCCAATGCATGTCTTTCTCGGTTTGTGTGTCTGAATCTACGTATTTGTATGTGTTTTTTGTCTCTCTCACTCTTTTTGCCTGTGTGTCTGGGCGGGTGTTTGCTTATTCCAATGCATGTCTTTCTCGGTTTGTGTGTCTGATTCTACGTATTTGTATATTTTCTTGTCTCTCTCACTCTTTTTGCCTGTGTGTCTGGGCCGGTGTTTGCTTATTCCAATGCATGTCTTTCTCGGTTTGTGTGTCTGAATCTGCGTATTTGTATGTGTATTTGTCTCTCTCACTCTTTTTGCCTGTGTGTCTGGGCGGGTGTTTGCTTATTCCAATGCATGTCTTTCTCGGTTTGTGTGTCTGAATCTACGTATGTGTATATTTTCTTGTCTCTCTCACTCTTTTTGCCTGTGTGTTTGGGCCGGCGTTTGCTTATTCCAATGCATGTCTTTCTCGGTTTGTGTGTCTGAATCTGCGTATTTGTATGTGTATTTGTCTCTCTCACTCTTTTTGCTTGTGTGTCTGGGCGGGTGTTTGCTTATTCCAATGCATATCTTTCTAAGTTTGTGTGTCTGAATCTACGTATTTGTATGTGTTTTTGTCTCTCTCATTCTTTTTGCCTGTGTGTCTGGGCGGGTGTTTGCTTATTCCAATGCATGTCTTTCTCGGTTTGTGTGTCTGAATCTACGTATTTGTATCTGTTTTTGTCTCTCTCACTCTTTTTGCCTGTGTGTCTGGGCGGGTGTTTGCTTATTCCAATGCATGTCTTTCTCGGTTTGTGTGTCTGAGTCTATGTATTTGTATGTATTTTTGTCTCTCTCACTCTTTTTGTCTGTGTGTCTGGGCGGGTGTTTGCTTATTTCAATGCATGTCTTCTCGGTTTCAGTGTCTGAATCTACGCATGTGTATGTGTTTTTGTCTCTCTCACTCTTTTTTGCCTATGTGTCTGCGTGGTTGTTTGCTTATTCCAATGCATGTCTTTCTCGGTTTGTATGTCTGAATATACGTGTTTGTATGTGTTTTAGTCTCTCTCATTCTTTTTGCTTGTGTGTCTGGGCGGGTGTTTGCTTATTCCAATGCATGTCTTTCTCGGTTTGTGTGTCTGAATCTACGTATTTGTATGTGTTTTTGTCTCTCTCACTCTTTTTGCCTGTGTGTCTGGGCGGGTGTTTGCTTATTCCAATGCATGTCTTTCTCGGTTTTGTGTGTCTGATTCTACGTATTTGTATGTGTTTTTGTCTCTATCACTCTTTTAGCCTGTATGTCTGGGCAGGTGTTTGCTTATTCCAATGAATGTCTTTCTCGGTTTGTGTATCTGAATCTACGTATTTGTATGTGCTTTTTTCTCTCTCACTCTTTTTGCCTGTGTGTCTGGGCCGGTGTTTGCTTATTCCAATGCATGTCTTTCTCGGTGTGTGTGTCTGAAGCTGCGTATTTGTATGTGTATTTGTCTCTCTCACTCTTATTGCCTGTGTGTCTGGGCGGGTGTTTGCTTATCCCAGTGCATTTCTTTGCCGGTTTGTGTGTCTGAATCTACGTATTTGTATGTGTTTTGTGTCTCTCACTCTTTTTGCTTGTGTGTCTGGGCGGGTGTTTGCTTATTCCAATGCATATCTTTCTTGGTTTGTGTGTCTGAATCTACGTATTTGTATGTGTTTTTGTCTCTCTCACTCGTTTTGCTTGTGTGTCTGGGCGAGTGGTTGCTTATTCCAATGCATATCTTTCTCGGTTTGTGTGTCTGAATCTACGTATTTGTATGTGTTTTTGTCTCTCTCATTCTTTTTACCTGTGTGTCTGGGCGGGTGTTTGCTTATTCCAATGAATGTCTTTCTCGGTTTTTGTGACTGAATCAACGTATTTGTATGCGTTTTTATCCCTCTCCCTCTTTTTGCTTGTGTGTCTGGGCAGGTGTTTGCTTATTCTAATGCATGTCTTTCTCGGTTTGTGTGTCTGAATCTACGTATTTGTATCTGTTTTTGTCTCTCTCACTCTTTTTGCCTGTGTGTCTGGGCGGGTGTTTGCTTATTCCAATGCATGTCTGTCTCGGTGTGTGTGTCTGAGACTATGTATTTGTATGTGTTTTTGTCTCTCTCACTCTTTTTGTCGGTGTGTCTGGGCGGGTGTTTGCTTATTTCAATCCATGTCTTCTCGGTTTGTGTGTCTGAATCTAAGTATTTGTATGTGTTTTGTCTCTCTCACTCTTTTTGCTTGTGTGTCTGGGCAGGTGTTTGCTTATTCTAATGCATGTCTTTCTCGGTTTGTGTGTCTGAATCTACGTATTTGTATCTGTTTTTGTCTCTCTCACTTTTTTTGCCTGTGTGTCTGGGTGGGTGTTTCCTTATTTCAATGCATGTCATTCTCGGTTTGTGTGTCTGAATCTACGTATTTGTATGTGTTTTTTGTCTCTCTCACTCTTTTTGCCTTTGTGTCTGGGCGGGTGTTTGCTTATTCCAATGCATGTCTTTCTCGGTTTGTGTGTCTGATTCTACGTAGTTGTATGTGTTTTTGTCTCTCTCACTCTTTTTGCCTGTGTGTATGGGCAGGTGTTTGCTTATTCCAATGAATGTCTTTCTCGGTTTGTGCATCTGAATCTACGTATTTGTATGTGCTTTTTTCTCTCTCACTCTTTTTGCCTGTGTGTCTGGGCGGGTCTTTGCTTATTCCAATGCATGTCTTTCTCGGTTTGTGTGTCTGAGTCTATGTATTTGTATGTGTTTTTGTCTCTCTCACTCTTCTTGTCTGTGTTTCTGGGCGGGTGTTTGCTTATTTCAATGCATGTCTTCTCGTTTCTGTGTCTGAATCTACGTATTTGTATGTGTTTTTGTCTCTCTCACTCTTTTTGTCTGTGTCTCTGTGTGGGTGTTTGCTTATTCCAATGCATGTCTTTCTCGGTTTGTGTGTCTGAATCTACGTATGTGTATGTGTTTTTGTCTCTCTCACTCTTTTTGCCTGTGTGTCTGGGCGGGTGTTTGCTTATTCCAATGCATGTCTTTCTCGGTTTGTGTGTCTGAATCTACGTATTTGTATGTATTTTTGTGTCTCTCACTCTTTTTGCCTGTGTGTCTGGGCGGGTGTTTGCTTATTCCAATGCATGTCTTTCTCGGTTTGTGTGTCTGAATCTACGTATTTTTATGTGTTTTTGTCTCTCTCACTCTTTTTGCCTGTGTGTCTGGGCGGGTGTTTGCTTATTCCAATGCATGTCTTTCTCGGTTTGTATGTCTGAATCTACGTATTTGTATGTGTTTTTGTCTTTCTCACTCTTTTTGCCTGTGTGTCTGGGCAGATGTTTGCTTATTTCAATGCATGTCTTTCTCGGTTTGTGTGTCTGAATCTACGTATTTGTATGTGTTTTAGTCTCTCTCACTCTTTTTGACTGTGTATCTGGGTGGGTGTCTGCTTATTCCAATTCATTTCTTTCTCGGTTTGTGTGTCTGAATCTACGTATTTGTATGTGTTTTTGTCTCTCTCACTCTTTTTGCCTGTGTGTCTGGGCGGGTGTTTGCTTATTCCAATGCATGTCTTTCTCGTTTTGTGTGTCTGAATCTACGTATTTGTATGTGTTTTTGTCTCTCTCACTCTTTTTGCCTGTGTGTCTGGGCGGGTGTTTGCTTATTCCAATGCATGTCTGTCTCTGTTTGTGTGTCTGAATCTACGTATTTGTATCTGGTTTTGTCTCTCTCACTCTTTTTGTCTGTGTCTCTGTGCGTGTGTTTGCTTATTCCAATGCATGTCTTTCTCGGTTTGTGTGTCTGAATCTACGTATTTGTATGTGTTTTTGTCTCTCTCACTCTTTTTGCCTGTGTGTCTGGGCGGGTGCTTGCTTATTCTAATGCATGTCTTTCTCGGTTTGTGCGTCTGAATCTACGTTTTTGTATGTGTTTTTGTCTCTCTCCCTCTCTTTGCCTTTGTGTCTGGGCGGGTGTTTGCTTATTCCAATGCATGTCTTTATCAGTTTATGTGTCTGAATCCACGTATTTGTGCGTGTTTTTGTCTCTCTCAAACGTATTTGTATGTGTTTTTGCCCTCTCACTCTTTTTGCCTGTGTGTCTGGGCGGGTGTTCGCTTATTTCAATGCATGTCATTCTCGGTTTGTGTGTCTGAATCTACGTATTTGTATGTGTTTTTGTCTCTCTCACTCTTTTTTGCCTGTGTGTCTGCGTGGTTGTTTGCTTATTCCAATGCATGTCTTTCTCGGTTTGTATGTCTGAATCTACGTATTTGTATGTGTTTTAGTCTTTCTCACTCTTTTTGCCTGTGTGTCTGGGTGGGTGTTTGCTTATTCCAATGCATATCTTTCTCGGTTTGTGCGTCTGAATCTACGTATTTGTATGTGTTTTTATCTCTCTCATTCTTTTTGCCTGTGTGTCTGGGCCGGTGTTTGCTTATTCCAATGCATGTCTTTCTCGGTTTGTGTGTCTGAATCTACGTATTTGTATGTGTTTTTGTCTCTCTCACTCTTTTTGCCTGTGTGTCTGGGCGGGTGTTTGCTTATTCCAATGCATGTCTTTCTCGGTTTGTGTGTCTTAGTCTATGTATTTGTATGTTTTTTTGTCTCTCTCCCTCTTTTTGTCTGTGTGTTTGGGCGGGTGTTTGCTTATTCCAATGCATGTCTTTCTCGGTTTGTGTGTCTTAGTCTATGTATTTGTATGTTTTTTTGTCTCTCTCCCTCTTTTTGTCTGTGTGTCTGGGCGGGTGTTTGCTTATTTAAATGCATGTCTTCTCGGTTTGAGTGTCTGAATCTACGTATTTGTATGTGTTTTTGTCTCTGTCACTCTTTTTGCCTGTGTGTCTGGGCGGGTGTTTGCTTATTCCAATGCATGTCTTTCTCGGTTTGTGTGTCTGAATCTACGTTTTTGTATGTGTTTTTGTCTCTCTCACTCTCTTTTCCTGTGTTTTTGGGCGGGTGTTTGCTTATTCCAATGCATGTCTTTCTCAGTTTATGTGTCTGAATCCACGTATTTGTATGTGTTTTTGTCTCTCCCACACGTATTTGTATGTGTTTTTGCCCTCTCACTCTTTTTTCCTGTGTGTCTGAGCGAGTGTTTGCTTATTTCAATGCATGTCAGTCTCGGTTTGTGTGTCGGAAGCTACATATTTGTATGTGTTTTAGTCTCTCTCATTCTTTTTGCTTGTGTGTCTGCGTGGTTGTTTGCTTATTCGAATGCATGTCTTTCTCGGTTTGTATGTCTGAATCTACGTATTTGTATGTGTTTTTGTCTCTCTCACTCTTTTTGCCTGTGTGTCTGGGCGGGTGTTTGCTTATTCCAATGCATGTCTTTCTCGGTTTGTGTGTCAGAGTCTATGTATTTGTATGTGTTTTTGTCTCTCTCACTTTTTTGTCTGTGTGTCTGGGCGGGCGTTTACTTATTTCAATGCATGTCTTCTCGTTTTTGTGTCTGAATCTACGTATTTGTATGTGTTTTTGTCTCTCTCACTCTTTTTGTCTGTGTCTCTGTGCGGGTGTTTGCTTATTCCAATGCATGTCTTTCTCGGTTTGTGTGTCTGAATCTACGTTTTGTATGTGTTTTTGTCTCTCTCACTCTCTTTGCCTGTGTGTCTGGGCGGGTGTTTGCTTATTCCAATGCATGTCTTTCTCAGTTTATGTGTCTGAATCCACGTATTTGTATGTGTTTTTGTCTCTCTCACACGTATTTGTATGTGTTTTTGCCTCTCTCACTCTTATTGCCTGTATGTCTGGGCGAGTGTTTGCTTATTTCAATGCATGTCATTCTCGGTTTGTGTGTCTGAATCTACGTATTGTATGTGGATTAGTCTCTCTCATTCTTTTTGCTTGTGTGTCTGGGCAGGTGTTTGCTTATTCCAATGCATGTCTTTTTCGGTTTGTGTGTCTCTGAATCTACGTATTTGTATGTGTTTTTGTCTCTCTCACTCTCTTTGCCTGTGTGTCTGGGCGGGTGTTTGCTTATTCCAATGCATGTCTTTCTCAGTTTATGTGTCTGAATCCACGTATTTGTATGTGTTTTTGTCTCTCTCACACGTATTTGTATGTGTTTTTGTCTCTCTTACTCTTTTTTGCCTGTGTGTCTGCGTGGTTGTTTGCTTATTCCAATGCAAGTCTTTCTCGGTTTGTATTTCTGAATCTACGTATTTAATTTGTATTAGTCTCTCTCATTCTTTTTGCTTGTGTGTCTGGGCAGGTGTTTGCTTATTCCAATGCATGTCTTTCTCGGTTTGTGTGTCTCTGAATCTACGTATTTGTATGTGTTTTTGTCTCTCTCACTCTTTTTGCCTGTGTGTCTGGGCGGGTGTTTGCTTATTCCAATGCATGTCTTTCTCGGTTTGTGTGTCTGATTCTACGGATTTGTATGTGTTTTAGTCTTTCTCACTCTTTTTGCCTGTATGTCTGGGCAGGTGTTTGCTTATTCCAATGAATGTCTTTCTCGGTTTGTGTATCTGAATCCACGTATTTGTATGTGTTTTTGTCTCTCTCACTCTTTTTGCCTGTGTGTCTGGGCGGGTGTTTGCTTATTTCAATGCATGTCTTTCTCGTCTTGTGTGGCTGCATCTACATATTTGTAGGTGTTTTTTGACTCTCTCACTCTTTTTGGCTCTGTGTCTGGGCGGGTGTTTGTTTATTACAATGCATGTTTTTCTCGGTTTGTGTGTCTGAATCTACGTATTTGTATTTGTTTTTATCTCTCTCACTCTTTTTGCCTGTGTGTCTGGGCGGGTGTTTGCTTATTCCAATGCATGTCTGTCTCGGTGTGTGTGTCTAAATCTACGTATTTGTATGTGTTTTTGTCTCTCTCACTCTTTTTGCCTGTGTGTCTAGGCGGGTGCTTGCTTATTCCAATGCACGTCTTTCCCGGTTTGTGCGTCTGAATCTACGTATTTGTATGTGTTTTTGTCTCTCTCACTCTTTTTGCCTGTTTTTCTGGGAGGGTGTTTCCTTATTCCAAATGCATGTCTTTATACGTTTGTGTGTTTGAATCTATGTATTTGTATGTGTTTTTGTCTCTCTCACTCTTTTTGCCTGTGTCTCTGTGCGGGTGTTTGCTTATTCCAATGCATGTCTTTCTCGGTTTGTGTGTCTGAATCTAAGTATTTGTATGTGTTTTTGTCTCTTTCACTCTTTTTGCCTGTGTGTCTGGACGGGTGTTTGCTTATTCCAATGCATGTCTTTCTCGGTTTGTGTGTCTGAATCTACGTATTTGTATGTGTTTTTGTCTCTCTCACTCTTTTCGCCTGTGTGTCTGGGCGGATGTTTGCTTATTCGAATAAATGTCTTCTCGGTTTGTGTGTCTGAATCTACGTATTTGTATGTGTTTTTGTCTCTCTCACTCTTTTTGTCTGTTTCTCTGTGCGGGTGTTTGCTTACTCCAATGCATGCCTTTCTCGGTTTGTGTGTCTGAATCTAAGTATTTGTATGTGTTTTTGTCTCTCTCACTCTTTTTGCCTGTGTGTCTGGACGGGTGTTTGCTTATTCCAATGCATGTCTTTCTCGGTTTGTGTGTCTGAATCTACGTATTTTTATGTGTTTTGTCTCTCTCACTCTTTTTGCCTGTGTGTCTGGGCGGGTGTTTGCTTATTCCAATGCATGTCTTTCTCGGTTTGTGTGTCTGAATCTATGTATTTGTATGTGTTTTTGTCTCTCTCACTCTTTTTGCCTGTGTGTCTAGGTGGGGGTTTGCTTATTCCAATGCATGTCTTTCTCGGTTTGTGTGTCTGACTCTACGCATTTGTATGTTTTTTTTGTCTGACTCAGTCTTTTTGTCTGTGTCTCTGTGCGGGTGTTTGCTTATTGCAATGCATGTCTTTCTCGGTTTGTGTGTCTGAATCTAAGTATTTGTATGTGCTTTTGTCTCTCTCACTCTTTTTGCCTGCGTGTCTGGGCGGGTTTTTGTCTCTCTCACCATGTGTTTTTGTCTCTCTCACTCTGTTTTGCCTGTGTGTCTGGGCGGTTGTTTGATTATTCCAATGCATTTCTTTCTCGGTTTTGTGTGTCTGTATCTAAGTGTTTTTATGTGTTTTTGTCTCTCTCACATTTTTTGACTGTGTGTCGGGGCGGTTATTTGCTTATTCCAATGCATTTCTTTCTCGGTTTGCGTGTCTGAATCTACTTATTTGTATGTGTTTTTGTCTCTCTCACTCTTTTTGCCTGTGTGTCTGGGCGGTTGTTTGCTTATTCCAATGCATGTCTTTCTCGGTTTGTGTGTCTGAATCTACGTATTTGTATGTGTTTTGTCTCTCTCACACGTATTTGTATGTGTTTTTGTCTCTCTCATTCTTTTTGCTTGTGTGTCTGGTCAGGTGTTTACTTATTCCAATGCATGTCTTTCTCGGTTTGTATGTCTGAATCTACGCATTTGTATGTGTTTTTGTCTCTCTCACTCTTTTTGCCTGTGTATCTGGCCGGGTGTTTGCTTATTCCAATGCATATCTTTCTCGGTTTGTATGTCTGAATCTACGTATTTGTATGTGTTTTATCTTTCTCGCTCATTTTTCCTGTGTGTCTGGGCGGTCGTTTGCTTATTCCAATGCATATCTTTCTCGGTTTGTGTGTCTGCATCTACGTATTTGTATGCGTTTTTGTCTCTGTCACTCTTTTGCCTGTTTGTCTGGGCGGGTGTTTGCTTATTCCAATGCATATCTTTCTCGGTTTGTATGTCTGAATCTACGTATTTGTATGTGTTTTATCTTTCTCGCTCATTTTTCCTGTGTGTCTGGGCGGTCGTTTGCTTATTCCAATGCATTTCTTTCTCGGTTTGTGTGTCTGTATCTAAGTATTTTTATGTGTTTTTGTCTCTCTCACTTTTTTTTTGCCTGTGTGTCTGGGCGGTTGTTTGCTTATTCCAATGCATGTCTTTCTCGGTTTTTGTGTCTGAATCTACGTATTTGTATGTGTTTTGTCTCTCTCACACGTATTTGTATGTGTTTTTGTCTCTCTCATTCTTTTTGCTTGTGTGTCTGGTCAGGTGTTTACTTATTCCAATGCATGTCTTTCCCGGTTTGTATGTCTGAATCTACGCATTTGTATGTGTTTTTGTCTCTCTCACTCTTTTTGCCTGTGTGTCTGGGCGGGTGTTTGCTTATTCCAATGCATGTCTTTCTCGGTTTGTGTGTCTGAATCTACGTAAAGGTATGTGTTTTTGTCTCTCTCACTCTTTTGCCTGTGTGTCTGGGCGGGTGTTAGCTTATTCCAATGCATGTCTTTCTCGGCTTGTGTGTCTGAATCTACGTATTTGTATGTGTTTTTGTCTCTCTCACTCTTTTTGGCTGTGTGTCTGGGCGGGTGTTTGTTTATGCCAATGCATGTCTTTCTCGGTTTGTGTGTCTGCATCTACGTATTTGTATGCGTTTTTGTCTCTGTCACTCTTTTGCCTGTTTGTCTGGGCGGGTGTTTGCTTATTCCAATGCATATCTTTCTCGGTTTGTATGTCTGAATCTACGTATTTGTATATGTTTTTATCTTTCTCGCTCATTTTTCCTGTGTGTCTGGGCAGGTGTTTGCTTATTCCAATGCATGTATTTCTCGGATTGTGTGTCTGAATCTACGTATTTGTATGTGTTTTTGTCTCTCTCACTCTTTTTGCCTGTGTGTCTGGGCGGGTTTTTGCTTATTCCAATGCATGTCTTTCTCGGTTTGTGTGTCTGAATCTAGGTATTTGTATGTTTTTGTCACACATATTCAACAATATATAAAAAAAACCATCTCTGTAATAACAATCAGACTTCCATACAATGAAACATGAAATATAACACCAATACAACAATGAAAATTCATAAACATAAAACATCCATATACCTGTATTGTCTCTTTAGTTGATACAGTAATGTCCTACCACCCCCGTACCTTTAATTGACACTGTAATGTCCCACCTGGCCGCTACCTTTCATTGATACAGTAATTTGCTACCACCCCCGTACCTATCATTATAGCTACACTGCTGATACCTCTAGGACGCGTTACGACAAACAAGCTAAACCTATTCTTGAGAGATATGGGGCGCCCACTTCTAATGGAAGGAAATTCTATTCGCATTACTTTAAGACTTATGAATGGTTTGACTATTAGAAAAACCTGTATTCCATGTTTTGTTTGGCTTGCTGACATTTTTCTATTAGGGTTCTAAGGGCTAAAGAGACTGGGGGGAAAAGGACTTTCATTGAGTCAGGATTTTGCAAGTAGTTCTGCGCAATTAAAGCAGTACGATGGTTCTGAAATCATTGTATGTCAGCATAGACAGAATTTAAGATGATTTGCACTGATACTTTGAGATCTATGGTAAATTCCTTAATCTAATCCAGATCTCAAGAGGTTCAACGAAATACAGATATAACGAAGTAAATTATTTGCTTTCTTGGCCGCCAGCGTCTTGCTTTGAGGTGTAATGACGAATGAGAAACATCCAGAAACCAGAATCATTTTGTTGAACTGCTGGAGGAAATGAAATATCCAAAGGCGACGAAAATATGAAGGCCAAGTTAAAGCGTCAACATGGTCACTATTGCAGTCATAAGTACCAAAATGACGCAATTAAACTGACAGAAAATGCATTTCACCAAGATATAATTTCAGAAGTAAAATTCAGCTAGTTACTTAAGTATTCTTGTCGGCAAGGCAAAAGACATTTCTAGAAAAGAACAAATACCGATCCTATTCAGGTATAAATCAAATGGAGAAGTAGTGGAGCGACCGATCGGCTGCTACCACACGCAAAAGTTGGACGCCGAAAGCTTATCCACCTCGATTTGTGAAACTAATGAATACCTTGTTGTAGGTGTGATGTTGTGTATTACCCAATGTTACGACGACACATCCTTTATGAACGGAGAATTTAATAGGGTTCAAACAAACCTTAGGGAGAAGTACCTCATGGAGTTTATGAACACTATTACGCCCAAAGATTAAACTTGGTTTTGACTGACTGCCTAAACAGCATCGGCGAACTTTCAACATTTTCCTCTGTGTTGCAAAGACTTTGAACATTTATATTATGGAGCAAAACTCGACATGAACTATTTTTCGAATCCCAGCATTTTAGTGGCCAAAGTCTTGGAGCTTCGTATGACCGTGCATACTTGCTGGTTTTACACAGTCCACTCTATTTCAAACTTAAAGACCAGATTTGATTGTGGCTGCGCTAGTCGCAGACTCTGATAATTCCAATGGTAAGGCAGCGTGAGGAGCAAAAGGACTAATAGACAAAATCGATCCGGCTTCTTCTGTTTCATCTTTGCATATAACGCAAAAAGTGATTGTAATTGTAAACTGTTTATCACACCAACTTCAATCAGAAAATTTTCGGATTTATAAGGCACTTGCACTGATTTATTCGACATATGAGACGCTCCAAAAGCTGAGAAATGATAATGAATGAACAACTTAAGCAAAAACATATCCAAATTCTTGACGTTACACGATATCAAGGAAACGAAATCTCCCCAATCTAAAACCAGTGCTCGAAGCAAGAGGGGTCAAGCCATTTTTAGTCGTCTAAAAGACTTTCTTTCAAACTCAACAGCCTGTAAATGCAATAACAGTCAGCCAGTTCAACTAGACTCTGATAAATCTATGTACTTTGAGGTAATAGAGCGTTTCACGAGCAAAATGAACCAACGTTTTTGTATGTGTTTTTGTCTCTCTCACCATGTGTTTTTGTCTCTCTCACTCTGTTTTGCCTGTGTGTCTGGGCGGTTGTTTGCTTATTCCAATGCATGTCTTTCTCAGTTTGTGTGTCTGTATCTAAGTATTTTTACGTGTTTTTGTCTCTCTCTCACTTTTTCTTGCCTGTGTGTCTGGGCGGTTGTTTGCTTATTCCAATGCATGTCTTTCTCGGTTTGTGTGTCTGAATCTACGCATTTGTATGTGTTTTTGTCTCTCTCACTCTTTTTGCCTGTGTGTCTGGGCGGGTGTTTGCTTATTCCAATGCATGTCTTTCTCGGTTTGTGTGTCTGAATCTACGTATTTGTATGTGTTTTGTCTCTCTCACACGTATTTGTATGTGTTTTTGTCTCTCTCATTCTTTTTGCTTGTGTGTCTGGTCAGGTGTTTACTTATTCCAATGCATGTCTTTCTCGGTTTGTATGTCTGAATCTACGCATTTGTATGTATTTTTGTCTCTCTCACTCTTTTTGCCTGTGTGTCTGGGCGGGTTTTGTGTTTGCTTATTCCAATGCATGTCTTTCTCGGTTTGTGTGTCTGAATCTACGTAAAGGTATGTGTTTTTGTCTCTCTCACTCTTTTTGCCTGTGTGTCTGGGCGGGTGTTAGCTTATTCCAATGCATGTCTTTCTCGGCTTGTGTATCTGAATCTCCGTATTTGTATGTGTTTTTGTCTCTCTCACTCTTTTTGGCTGTGTGTCTGGGCGGGTGTTTGTTTATGCCAATGCATGTCTTTCTCGGTTTGTGTGTCTGCATCTACGTATTTGTATGCGTTTTTGTCTCTGTCACTCTTTTGCCTGTTTGTCTGGGCGGGTGTTTGCTTATTCCAGTGTATATCTTTCTCGGTTTGTGTGTCTGAATCTACGTATTTGTATGTGTTTTTATCTTTCTCGCTCATTTTTCCTGTGTGTCTGGGCAGGTGTTTGCTTATTCCAATGCATGTCTTTCTCGGTTTGTGTGTCTGAATCTACGTATTTGTATGTGTTTTTGTCTCTCTCACTCTTTTTGCCTGTGTGTCTGGGCGGGTGTTTGCTTATTCCAATGCATGTCTTTCTCGGTTTGTGTGTCTGAATCTAGGTATTTGTATGTTTTTGTCTCTCTCACTCTTTTTGCCTGTGTGTCTGGGCGGGAGTTTGCTTATTCCAATGCATGTCTTTCTCGGTATGTGTGTCTGAATCTACGTATTTGTATGTGTTTTTGTCTCTCTTACTCTTTTTGCCTGTGTGTCTGGGCGGGTGTTTGCTTATTCCAATGCATGTCTTTCTCGTTTTGTGTGTCTGAATCTAGGTATTTGTATGTTTTTGTCTCTCTCTCTCACTCTTTTTGCCTGTCTGTCTGGGCGGGAGTTTGCTTATTCCAATGCATGTCTTTCTCGATTTGTGTGTCTGAATCTACGTTTTTGTATGTGTTTTTGTCTCTCTCACCATGTGTTTTTGTCTCTCTCACTCTGTTTTGCCTGTGTGTCTGGGCGGTTGTTTGCTTATTTCAATGCATTTCTTTCTCGGTTTGCGTGTCTGTATCTAAGTATTTTTTATGTATTTTTGTCTCTCTCACTTTTTTTTTGCCTGTGTGTCTGGGCGGTTGTTTGCTTATTCCAATGCATGTCTTTCTCGGTTTGTGTGTCTGAATCTACGTATTTGTATGTGTTTTGTCTCTCTCACACGTATTTGTATGTGTTTTTGTCTCTCTCATTCTTTTTGCTTGTGTGTCTGGTCAGGTGTTTACTTATTCCAATGCATGTCTTTCTCGGTTTGTATATCTGAATCTACGCATTTGCATGTGTTTTGTCTCTCTCACTCTTTTTGCCTGTGTGTCTGGGAGGGTGTTTGCTTATTCCAATGCATGTCTTTCTCGGTTTGTGTGTCTGAATATACGTAAAGGTATGTGTTTTTGTCTCTCTCACTCTTTTTGGCTGTGTGTCTGGGCGGGTGTTAGCTTATTCCAATGCATGTCTTTCTCGGCTTGTGTGTCTGAATCTACGTATTTGTATGTGTTTTTGTCTCTCTCACTCTTTTTGGCTGTGTGTCTGGGCGGGTGTTTGTTTATGCCAATGCATGTCTTTCTCGGTTTGTGTGTCTGCATCTACGTATTTGTATGCGTTTTTGTCTCTGTCACTCTTTTGCCTGTTTGTCTGGGCGGGTGTTTGCTTATTCCAATGCATATCTTTCTCGGTTTGTATGTCTGAACCTACGTATTTGTATGTGTTTTTATCTATCTCGCTCATTTTTCCTGTGTGTCTGGGCAGGTGTTTGCTTATTCCAATGCATGTCTTTCTCGGTTTGTGTGTCTGAATCTACGTATTTGTATGTGTTTTTGTCTCTCTCACTCTTTTTGCCTGTGTGTCTGGGCGGGTGTTTGCTTATTCCAATGCATGTCTTTCTCGGTTTGTGTGTCTGAATCTAGGTATTTGTATGTTTTTGTCTCTCTCACTCTTTTTGCCTGTCTGTCTGGGCGGGTGTTTGCTTATTCCAATGCATGTCTTTCTCGGTTTGTGTGTCTGAATTTAAGTATTTGTATGTGTTTTTATCTTTCTCGCTCATTTTGCCTGTGTGTCTGGGCAGGTGTTTGCTTATTCCAATGCATGTCTTTCTCGGTTTGTGTGTCTGAATCTACGTATTTGTATGTGTTTTTGTCTCTCTCACTCTTTTTGCCTGTGTGTCTGGGCGGGTGTTTGCTTATTCCAATGCATGTCTTTCTCGGTTTGTGTGTCTGAATCTAGGTATTTGTATGTTTTTGTCTCTCTCACTCTTTTTGCCTGTCTGTCTGGGCGGGTGTTTGCTTATTCCAATGCATGTGTTTCTCGGTTTGTGTGTCTGAATTTACGTATTTGTATGTGTTTGTATCTTTCTCGCTCATTTTGCCTGTGTGTCTGGGCAGGTGTTTGCTTATTCCAATGCATGTCTTTCTCGGTTTGTGTGTCTGAATCTACGTATTTGTATGTGTTTTTGTCTCTCTCACTCTTTTTGCCTGTGTGTCTGGGCGGGTGTTTGCTTATTCCAATGCATGTCTTTCTCGGTTTGTGTGTCTGAATTTACGTATTTGTATGTGTTTGTATCTTTCTCGCTCATTTTGCCTGTGTGTCTGGGCAGGTGTTTGCTTATTCCAATGCATGTCTTTCTCGGTTTGTGTGTCTGAATCTACGTATTTGTATTTGTTTTTGTCTCTCTCACTCTTTTTGCCTGTGTGTCTGGGCGGGTGTTTGCTCATTTCAATGCATGTCTTTCTCGGTTTGTGTGTCTGAATCTAGGTATTTGTATGTGTTTTTGTCTCTCTCACTCTTTTTGCCTGTCTGTCTGGGCGGGTGTTTGCTTATTCCAATGCATGTCTTTCTCGGTTTGTGTGTCTGAATCTACGTATTTGTATGTGTTTTTGTCTCTCTCACTCTTTTTGCCTGTGTGTCTGGGCGGGTGTTTGCTTATTCCAATACATGTCTTTCTCGGTTTGTGTGTCTGAATCTAGGTATTTGTATGTTTTTGTCTCTCTCACTCTTTTTGCCTGTGTGTCTGGGCAGGTGTTTGCTTATTCCAATGCATGTCTTTCTCGGTTTGTGTGTCTGAATCTACGTATTTGTATGTGTTTTTGTCTCTCTCACTCTTTTTGCCTGTGTGTCTGGGCGGGTGTTAGCTTATTCCAATGCATGTCTTTCTCGGCTTGTGTGTCTGAATCTACGTATTTGTATGTGTTTTTGTCTCTCTCACTCTTTTTGGCTGTGTGTCTGGGCGGGTGTTTGTTTATGCCAATGCATGTCTTTCTCGGTTTGTGTGTCTGCATCTACGTATTTGTATGCGTTTTTGTCTCTGTCACTCTTTTGCCTGTTTGTCTGGGCGGGTGTTTGCTTATTCCAATGCATGTCTTTCTCGGTTTGTGTGTCTGAATCTACGTATTTGTATGTGTTTTTGTCTCTCTCACTCTTTTTGCCTGTGTGTCTGGGCGGCTTTTTGCTTATTCCAATGCATGTCTTTCTCGGTTTGTGTGTCTGAATCTAGGTATTTGTATGTTTTTGTCTCTCTCACTCTTTTTGCCTGTCTGTCTGGGCGGGTGTTTGCTTATTCCAATGCATGTCTTTCTCGGTTTGTGTGTCTGAATTTACGTATTTGTATGTGTTTTTATCTTTCTCGCTCATTTTGCCTGTGTGTCTGGGCAGGTGTTTGCTTGTTCCAATGCATGTCTTTCTCGGTTTGTGTGTCTGAATCTACGTATTTGTATGTGTTTTTGTCTCTCTCACTCTTTTTGCCTGTGTGTCTGGGCGGGTGTTTGCTTATTCCAATGCATGTCTTTCTCGGTTTGTGTGTCTGAATCTAGGTATTTGTATGTTTTTGTCTCTCTCACTCTTTTTGCCTGTGTGTCTGGGCGGGTGTTTGCTTATTCCAATGCATGTCTTTCTCGGTTTGTGTGTCTGAATCTAGGTATTTGTATGTTTTTTGTCTCTCTCACTCTTTTTGCCTGTCTGTCTGTGCGGGTGTTTGCTTATTCCAATGCATGTCTTTCTCGGTTTGTGTGTCTGAATTTACGTATTTGTATGTGTTTTTATCTTTCTCGCTCATTTTGCCTGTGTGTCTGGGCAGGTGTTTGCTTATTCCAATGCATGTCTTTCTCGGTTTGTGTGTCTGAATCTACGTATTTGTATGTGTTTTTGTCTCTCTCACTCATTTTGCCTGTGTGTCTGGGCGGGTGTTTGCTTATTCCAATGTATGTCTTTCTCGGTTTGTGCGTCTGAATCTAGGTATTTGTATGTTTTTGTCTCTCTCACTCTTTTTGCCTGTCTGTCTGGGCGGGTGTTTGCTTATTCCAATGCATGTCTTTCTCGGTTTGTGTGTCTGAATTTACGTATTTGTATGTGTTTGTATCTTTCTCGCTCATTTTGCCTGTGTGTCTGGGCAGGTGTTTGCTTATTCCAATGCATGTCTTTCTCGGTTTGTGTGTCTGAATCTACGTATTTGTATTTGTTTTTGTCTCTCTCACTCTTTTTGCCTGTGTGTCTGGGCGGGTGTTTGCTCATTCCAATGCATGTCTTTCCCGGTTTGTGTGTCTGAATCTAGGTATTTGTATGTGTTTTTGTCTCTCTCACTCTTTTTGCCTGTCTGTCTGGGCGGGTGTTTGCTTATTCCAATGCATGTCTTTCTCGGTTTGTGTGTCTGAATCTACGTATTTGTATGTGTTTTTGTCTCTCTCACTCTTTTTGCCTGTGTGTCTGGGCGGGTGTTTGCTTATTCCAATGCATGTCTTTCTCGGTTTGTGTGTCTGAATCTAGGTATTTGTATGTTTTTGTCTCTCTCACTCTTTTTGCCTGTGGGTCTGGGCAGGTGTTTGCTTATTCCAATGCATGTCTTTCTCGGTTTGTGTGTCTGAATCTACGTATTTGTATGTGTTTTTGTCTCTCTCACTCTTTTTGCCTGTGTGTCTGGGCGGGTGTTAGCTTATTCCAATGCATGTCTTTCTCGGCTTGTGTGTCTGAATCTACGTATTTGTATGTGTTTTTGTCTCTCTCACTCTTTTTGGCTGTGTGTCTGGGCGGGTGTTTGTTTATGCCAATGCATGTCTTTCTCGGTTTGTGTGTCTGCATCTACGTATTTGTATGCCTTTTTGTCTCTGTCACTCTTTTGCCTGTTTGTCTGGGCGGGTGTTTGCTTATTCCAATGCATATCTTTCTCGGTTTGTATGTCTGAATCTACGTATTTGTATGTGTTTTTATCTTTCTCGCTCATTTTTCCTGTGTGTCTGGGCAGGTGTTTGCTTATTCCAATGCATGTCTTTCTCGGTTTGTGTGTCTGAATCTACGTATTTGTATGTGTTTTTGTCTCTCTCACTCTTTTTGCCTGTGTGTCTGGGCGGGTGTTTGCTTATTCCAATGCATATCTTTCTCGGTTTGTGTGTCTGAATCTACGTATTTGTATGTGTTTTTGTCTCTCTCACTCTTTTTGCCTGTCTGTCTGGGCGGGTGTTTGCTTATTCCAATGCATGTCTTTCTCGGTTTGTGTGTCTGAATTTACGTATTTGTATGTGTTTTTGTCTTTCTCGCTCATTTTGCCTGTGTGTCTGGGCGGGTGTTTGCTTATTCCAATGCATGTCTTTCTCGGTTTGTGTGTCTGAATCTACGTATTTGTATGTGTTTTTGTCTCTCTCACTCTTTTTGCCTGTGTGTCTGGGCGGGTGTTTGCTTATTCCAATGCATGTCTTTCTCGGTTTGTGTGTCTGAATCTAGGTATTTGTATGTTTTTGTCTCTCTCACTCTTTTTGCCTGTCTGTCTGGGCAAGTGTTTGCTTATTCCAATGCATGTCTTTCTCGGTTTGTGTGTCTGAATCTACGTATTTGTATGTGTTTTTGTCTCTCTCACTCTTTTTGCCTGTGTGTCTGGGCGGGTGTTTGCTTATTCCAATGCATGTCTTTCTCGGTTTGTGTGTCTGAATCTACGTATTTGTATGTGTTTTGTCTCTCTCACTCTTTTTGCCTGTCTGTCTGGGCGGGTGTTTGCTTATTCCAATGCATGTCTTTCTCGGTTTGTGTGTGTGAATCTACGTATTTGTATTTGTTTTTGTCTCTCTCACTCTTTTTGCCTGTGTGTCTGGGCGGGTGTTTGCTCATTCCAATGCATGTCTTTCTCGGTTTGTGTGTCTGAATCTAGGTATTTGTATGTTTTTGTCTCTCTCACTCTTTTTGCCTGTCTGTCTGGGCGGGTGTTTGCTTATTCCAATGCATGTCTTTCTCGGTTTGTGTGTCTGAATCTACGTATTTGTATGTGTTTTTGTCTCTCTCACACTTTTTGCCTGTGTGTCTGGGCGGGTGTTTGCTTATTCCAATGCATGTCTTTCTCGGTTTGTGTGTCTGAATCTAGGTATTTGTATGTTTTTGTCTCTCTCACTCTTTTTGCCTGTCTGTCTGGGCGGGTGTTTGCTTATTCCAATGCATGTCTTTCTCGGTTTGTGTGTCTGAATTTACGTATTTGTATGTGTTTTTATCTTTCTCGCTCATTTTGCCTGTGTGTCTGGGCAGGTGTTTGCTTATTCCAATGCATGTCTTTCTCGGTTTGTGTGTCTGAATCTACGTATTTGTATTTGTTTTTGTCTCTCTCACTCTTTTTGCCTGTGTGTCTGGGTGGGTGTTTGCTTATTCCAATGCATGTATTTCTCGGTTTGTGTGTCTGAATCTAGGTATTTGTAATTTTTTTGTCTCTCTCACTCTTTTTGCCTGTCTGTCTGGGCGGGTGTTCGCTTATTCCAATGCATGTCTTTCTCGGTTTGTGTGTCTGAATTTACGCATTTGTATGTGTTTTCATCTTTCTCGCTCATTTTGCCTGTGTGTCTGGGCAGGTGTTTGCTTATTCCAATGCATGTCTTTCTCGGTTTGTGTGTCTGAATCTACGTATTTGTATGTGTTTTTGTCTCTCTCACTCTTTTTGCCTGTGTGTCTGGGCGGGTGTTTGCTTATTCCAATGCATATCTTTCTCGGTTTGTATGTCTGAATCTACGCATTTGTATGTGTTTTTGTCTCTCTCACTCTTTTTGCTTGTGTGTCTGGGCGGGTGTTTGCTTATTCCAATGCATGTCTTTCTCGGTTTGTGTGTCTGAATCTACGTAAATGTATGTGTTTTTGTCTCTCTCACTCTTTTTGCCTGTGTGTCTGGGCGGGTGTTTGTTTATTCCAATGCATGTCTTTCTCGGTTTGTGTGTCTGAATCTACGTATTTGTATGTGTTTTTCTCTATCTCACTCTTTTTTGCCTGTGTGTCTGGGCGGGTGTTTGCTTATTCCAATGCATGTCTTTCTCGGTATGTGTGTCTGAATCTACGTATTTGTATGTGTTTTTGTCTCTCTCACTCTTTTTGCCTGTGTGTCTGGGCGGGTGTTTGCTTATTCCAATGCATGTCTTTCTCGTTTTGTGTGTCTGAATCTAGGTATTTGTATGTTTTTGTCTCTCTCTCACTCTTTTTGCCTGTGTGTCTGGGCGGGTGTTTGTTTATGCCAATGCATGTCTTTCTCGGTTTGTGTGTCTGAATCTACGTATTTGTATGTGTTTTTGTCTCTCTCACTCTTTTCAAGTCTAGGTGTCAATGACTATGCCAAGGAATCCGAGCTTCCTCTTGCAATGTTGCATCTTTCAAAAAGTGATATTTAAAAAAGCAATCTTTTCAGAGGTATTGAAATCTTATCTGACCTCCCATTTCAGTATTCTGCAGTGCTAAAACCGATGAAAGTAGATGCTTGCCTCTGACCACTGCCAGCAATGGATTATTGTTTTCAGAATTAACGCGTATAAACGATTATCTGTCATTGACGATGGGAAATGACTTGCTCAGCCCTCGAAAAAGAAGAGATAAATAATCTAGATTTATACAGATAAGTCGACGATTTCACCAAGCAGCAAAGTCGTCACTACCCCCTGTTTAGACACATTTGCTCAATGTTGTTCTTTTTTTATCTCGTCAAATAGACCATTCTTCAAAATTCTTCAAATAGCAAAGCTGGCTTCATTCAGAGATGGATTTTGCAATAGCATGACATACTGATGACCCTAAAACTTGGAGTACTTGATGAAATTTAAGGGGCACCAGAGTTGCTACTCTGAGGCCAGGAGACTCCCCTCCTTCTTACAGACACGTTATAACTTTTTAAAATCAGCAACATCCAGAATTGGGGCTTAGGAGCGACATATGCCTCTAAAAACCGTCCCCTTGGTCCATAGCCTTCAAGCGCATCTGAGTACTTTCATTGCAAAGGTCATAATTCTCTTGTCAAAAGCTGATAAGAGGTAAAGACTACCTCTTAGGTAAAGAGGTAAAAATTCGAAAGGGCTCGCTTCCTACTTTTGGTACAACTGTCTTACTGTGCACCCCCAATTAAAAAGCCTTAACCCTTAACGTGATTTTGCTTCAAATACGGTGCAACATGCCTATCATTCTGCTGAAAAGCTGACGGGAAAGCCAGAGGGGAGGGAACAGATGGAAACAAGGGCTTGCTTTGAGTCTTAAATGAAATTGATTGAAAATTGCTGCATGATTCTGGTTCAAAAAGTGGTAACTATACAAATATTTTAGCTAAAAAACTGGCAATGGGGGAGGAGGTATGGTGGAGGGGCCAGGGCCTATTTTGATCCTGTCATTATACCTATTGAAAATACTTGCAGGTTTCCATCTGAAACAAGGTGCGACACACTTACTTTTCTTCTAAATTCTGGTGGTAGGAAGGGCAGGGGGATGGTGGTGTGGTGGAGGTGGCTGAGACCACTTCATGGTGCCGACAATGCAGATTGAGATCCTTGAGTGTTCTCACTTCAAACAACATACAAAATGTCTGCTTTCGACCGCTGCATGGGAGGGAGGGGTGAGGGGCTGCTGCAGCAGCTTCTACAGTTTTACCAATTCAAAATCCTTACGTTAATCTCTTTCAAACAAAGGTCTGACATAGTTGCCTTTTTGCTGAAAATTTGGAGGGGAGAGCAGAGAAGGGGGTCATTGGAGGGGTAGAGAATCCAAATTGAACCTTGAAATCCTACTCGTCAAAAATACTTTTAGGATTCCTGTTCAAATAAGGTTCCAAATGCATACCTTTCCACTGAAAAGATCATGGGGTGATGCAGGAGGGACCGATGGCCAACGCTGACCCTGTAGTTATATAGATTCAAAACCCTTGTATGATTCCAGTTAAAACAAGGTGCAACATGTCTACCCGTTCTTTGAACAGTAGGCAAAACAGGGTTCGAGGTGTTGGAGGCGTTGCTGGCCCACTTTGCTTTCCAACGACACAGATTGAAAATCCGTGGATGATTTCGGATCAAACAAGGTGTAAAATGTCCACTTTTGGGGTAAAAAGATGGCAGATGATGTTGGAGTGGGCACAGGCCCAAAATTTACCTTTAATATTACCATTTTCTTCACCGATTTGAAAGCTATTAAGGCGCAACAGTCACATATAGTATGATTTTTGCGCCTTAGCACCAGACTTTATAAATGAAATGGTTAATTCAACTAAATTACGAACATAAAGGGCTAAAAGCAAACAGAACTGACCCACGTGAAAATGCTCTATTTTTTCCTAATTTTATTACTTAGGAAAATGTGTCAGCGATGGGGCCACAGAGCTTTTCATTAAAAAGCAAATATTTATCGAAATCAAAGCTTGGCGAAATGACTTCAGATAGTCCTTTTTAACATAGATTTTAGACCATAAAAATAGGCTGACTATCTTAGAACTTTTTTCAAGCTGGCAAATGTAAAAAAAAATTTGTTTCTTTTCTTCATAAAATTTGGCAGATTAGTTTAACTCAATCGCTTTCAACTGTCGAAAACGGGACTAGAACTTTAAATTTTCAATCGAATGAGCCCTCTCCCAAGTTTCTACGACCCAACCTTCTATAAAGTGGTGAAAAAGAAAACAGATAGAGACCTCATCGTTCTTTACTAAGTGTGCCCCAGTAGGCACACTTACCTTTGGTTCCCATTGCTGCGATTTTTAACACAAAACGGCTCACGGACAGCGGATGCAGGAAAATCGAAAAAATTTTCACACAGAAACGGTTCACTGCGGCCGTCACTGCAACACAAAAAAATATTATAAATATTTAAAAATCATATGCAAAAGCTAAATCCAATTCTAGAAGCAAAGTAAAATATTTAAAGGGCTAAACTGTATTAGCCTAGGGCTAATACAGGTTACCTATGCCTAATGGAAAATATAACTCTTATCTTCTATGCTCATTTCCTTGAAGATATCCCCTCAGGCCTCGTGTATTAAAATCTTGTATTAAAAGGACGCGAACCTCATGTTGTTTGTCAAATATTAATGGAAAACTTCTGATAAACATGGTTAGTTTCTCAGTTAGGCCTACTTGCAATTTATGCTCTTACAAAGCTTTCAAATCAGAATAACGAATGGGATTTTCAACGACTAAGCAGAAATATTTGAACGCAGCCGCTGAACTGTTATGACGCATAAACTTGCAGCAAAAAAAAGAGGAAAGTTGATTGATCACGCAAAAACCGCTGCTGTCGCACGAAATCGCATCCAGGGTTGCCACCGAGGTTATGTTCGTACCATTTTTGGTACGTTTTAAATAAAACGGTACGTTTTACGTTACGATCCTAAAAACGTTACATTTTCGTTACGTTTTTGAATTTATGTTACAATTATGTTACGCTTTTGAATAATGAGGAAGTTTCACATTTTTTTTATCACTCAGTTATTAGGATGAGAAAATACCCACTTCGCTTACTCGCATAGTAAGTTAAGATACCATTCTCTCTCATGAGCATACGATTATCATTTGTTTAGTGACAATAGTCAGTTAGTCACCGCACCAGCTTTCAATTTCATCAGTTGACTTTGAATCTTGTTCAGTCAACAGTCATACTAAAATTAAATGGAGGAGGAGCTAGTTTCATTAGTTAATGCTAATGAAATAAAACAAAATATGATGAAAATATAAAAGTTTAGAACCAAATTTGGGCTATACATTTGCACATTAGGGTGGGGAGTGGGAGTAAAGCATAGTATATATTAAATACGTAACCTAATCTAGGTACTTTTTCCCCCTTAACCCCAACTTTAAATATTGTAAACGCAATGACAAACCACGCTTTGTGATCCAATTCTCTACTGACTGATACCCGTTTGCCTAGTTTCCTTTAGCATCTATCTTGCGTGTGTATCAGCTAATTGACAAGTACCGATGATATATGTATTATTCTTTCCGTAACCACCTCATCCCCCCCCCTTCTGATTGGTTTGACATAATATCAGGTTATATACAAAAGTTGCTCTTTTTACATGGAATTATGAACAGCTGATGGTGTTGACAAAATATATGAAACTGTAAAAATGAGCCATTTTTTGGTTATATCTAAGCATTGAAGAGGGGGTGGGTTAGTTGAGCCGGAATTTTGATTTTATTCTAAACTTTTTCCATATATCATGGTCACTTTTTTGACATTAGATCCCCCTCCAAATCTGTGAGATCCCATACATAACTGTTTAAATTCATTTAATCGTTGTTTCGAATCTTGTGATGACATTCTTTCTCGTTACATTCTTTCGTGTTCTTTCATATTGTAAAGTAAGAATTATATTGGTTGATCTTTGTTTTGAATATATTCCTAGGGCTATATCCCAGACCATTAGGGGGTGGGCGTATTTTCAGAAAAGGGGCCATGATATTTGGAAATAGTATAAAATAAATAATTTAATGGTGCTTTAATGTTTAGCATGTTTTCTTCAGAAAAGGACAATCACTAAATATTTAGCTTTAGAAAACGACAACTAGACTAATGCCCATTTTTATGAAGAAGATAAACAGTCTTGTATCTGTATAGGGTAGGCTTACAGTTTACTTAAAAAAACTGATCCATAGGGACCATGCTGGCTGGACTGGGGCCCCAACCCCCTGAAAACGTAAATTTCTCGGCATTTCTTTATTAAATTATAGGTTTTTTTATTATCCCCCTTAATTTTTTTAATTAAATCATTTCCAGTTAATTTTTATTAACTAACTGATCTTTTTGTTCCATCTTCCTTTTATTTCTTTGTCACACAATTTTTTTTTTAATTTGTGAACTATTTTTCAACCACTTCCGAATGTTCAGTTACTTCCCATTTTTATCAGTATAGCACAACGGTAAGAGCACATCCCGAGGCTGTGTTAACTTAGGTTGTAATCTTGGATGAGATATTGTATTTTTTTTTTTTATTTAAAAATATGAAATATAAGTGAAAATTCGGGGCCAAAACTCGATTCGTTTTTGCATAATTTGATCTTTTTTATTTGTCTCAACTCATCGACTTTTTCCGTTTATGCATTTAAAACCTAGATAAATTTGGTGTTTATGCTATGTAAAACCAAATGCTTGTTGTGCCCCTCATGTTCGCTTATATTCATATATTCTTGAGAAAAAAAATTCCCTACTTTTTGGTTCATTTTGAAAATGAGGTTAATTCTTTTTTTATTGTTTGACCTCCTCCCCTAAAAATTCTTTGTACGTGCCTGGACTTGTGAGACCCATCAAAACAGCGCTAGGGTAACATTCTTGGGGTTGAAGTGTGTGAACTCTTAATTTATTTCTTACTTTCTTTTGGGTGGGAGTTACTATTCAAATTACAAGCGGAAAAATGCATATTATGCAAAATAACTGTTGTTTTGTATAGGAACTGAAGACAACGATGAAATATTTTTTGTTCTATAAAATAAAAACAGAACAAAAACTCTGTCACTCGGAATTGCTTAAATCTTCATGTTGGAGCGATGCAGATTTGAAGCTAGAGGAGGTGAGACTGAGACCGAGCCGAACTAAAATATTAGACGGGAAGGGAGCGACTAAAATGATTTTTTGGGTCTTTTTAAGAAGCTGGATTTATTAGGATCGTTTTTATTGAAATTTAACAATAAATAAAAAAAAATCTATTTGGTTTTCTTCTTTTCTTCAAAACTCTAAAGTATCCTGTGTTTATTGATTTGCCTTTTATTTTGTACGTATTACTCATCAGCTTTTGGTTTAAAACACCAATAATGGCAATTAAAAACAACAACAACAAGATAAGCAAAATAGTAGCCTGGTGTTTTATACACGCATCGGGGGGGGGGAGGGGTGTCTTTCCGTTGTGCAGGTAAACTGGAAGCAGCACTTACATATGAATAAATGGGAATTTTCAGAAGGTAACGAAGCATGAATTGTTTTTATTGTATACTTTTTAGGCACCTTTTAAAAGTTTGAGGGAGGATTTTTAATGAGATTACGTAAAAATATATTTTTAAAATTAAACAGGCAACAAATGTCCCCTCCCCCCTTTAAGTACCGCTCTTGATAGCGAAATTAAGGCACCCTACCTTGAAAAGAGACTTTCCTATCAAAAGTTACGAAAAAGTTACGTTTTTAAGAGTTGGACGTTACGAAATTTTTTGGCCTGGTGGCAACCCTGATCGCATCAGTGGAAATCCAGGGTTAGACTATGAAACTCCACTTCAGCTGACGCTCTGTAGCAGGGCCGTATCCAGGATTTTTGTTCAGGGGGGTTTTTCACTAATTTTTGACTTTTTTTTTGGGGGGGGGGGTTACTAGTTTTTGACTCAGTTTTCGACTAATTTTACTGATTTTTACCTAGGTTTTACTAATTTTCGACTTATTTTCGGGGGGGGGGGGGTCAAACCGGGTAACCCCCCCCCCTGGATACGGCCTTGCTCTGTAGTATCTTGCTTAAAGACAAGCAAAATCCAATTTTCTTTTTACTTCAAATTAAAGAGTTCATGAATTCACCATGAGGTGCATATTTTTTGTAAAAACACAGATTTAGATACTTATCATAATATACAGAAATCGAACGTCATATAAAAAAGACCAAGAACGAAGTGTTGCTCCCACAGCACAATATTCTACGAAACCAAGGCTGTAGCCTTAAATTTTCGATCGGGGTGAGGGGGGGGGTGTAAGATGTTTTTTGTAACGCATCGGAATTTATTTACATGCATTTTGTACGTTTCTGCGAGTCTGATAAATATTTCCGAGGGGGAGGAGGTTCAAACCATCCTAATCTTCCCTGGATACGGCCTTGTATGAAACAAGTCTTTGAAACGACAACTTTCATTTTCCTTAAAATTTTAAGATAAATACAAAAAAAAACTAATCAGACAAGCCGTACATCTCATTTCCTTTATTTTTAGTCGTTTTTAGACTAATAATCATCAAAATAATTATTACTGGTATTTTTTTGCAACCAGGTAATTAAAGAAGATAATTTTCAATTCTGCGGAAATGTTTCAGTTTTTCTTCAATTTTGTCAATTTAGGTGGGTCATTTCCGCCAAACGTCTTGCCAAAAATACCGTTACCCGGTTGAATACATACTTTTTTCTCATCTTTATTATGGAAGACATAATCATAAAAGATAATAATTTCAGAAAATTGACAAGTAAGTACTTCATTTTGGTGTCAAATAAAATATAAAATCGTGATGCACAAAATTTATGGTAATCTTTTTCTGTTGTTGATAATCTGATAGAAATTGTAATTCGATACGGTGCTGTTTTTGTTTGTTTTATATTCAAAATATAATGCTATACGCGTACTTTATAGTGCGTTTCTTCATTTGTTTGGTAAAAAGCACAGGATATGTTGCAATACTCTCATCTTTCGGCTCTTAAAATGTTAACAAAAAACCCTTAACATCAATATCCAATATCAGAGAAAATTGAATTCAGCAGTGTTGCTAAATAATATTATTTGTGGGATAATATTGATTTGGCTGTTGCTATGATTCAAAGAACCTTTGCTTGTTCATCAATATCAGAGAAAATTGAATTCAGCAGTGTTGCTAAATAATAGTATTTGTGGTACAATATTGACTTGGCTGTTGCTTTGACTCAATGAACCTTCTCTTGTATTTGCTTGTACATCAATATCCAATGTTAGAGAAAATTAAGTTCAGCAGTGTTGCTAAATAATAGCATTTGTGGGGTAATATTGATGTGGCTGCTGCTTCGAGTCAAAGAACCATTGCTTGTATTTCCTTGTACATCATTCAGTGAAAATTGAATCAATAGTGGTGCTAAATAATACCATTTGTGGAATAGTATTGATTTGGCTGCTGCTTTGATTCAAAGAACCTTTGCTTGTACATTAATATCCAATATCAGAGAAAATTGAATTCAGCAGTGTTGCTAAATAATATTATTTGTGGGATAATATTGATTTGGCTCTTGCTTTGATTCAAAGAACCTTTGCTTAAAACAATTGTGTGTGTGTGTATTTTCTTTTGTGTTTTATAACAAAATTAATCCTTCAGCTCATAGATTAAATACTTTATTTCGACATTTCGACACAATGTTTTGATTCTAGGTTTTCCAACATCATTTAATGTTTCTAACTACAAAAATGTAAAAATTCTCAGTGCGGAGACGAGCTAAATGCTATGGAATCAATTCACTTCTCATATCTAACAAATTTGAGATTATTTTCGGAGCCAACAAATAGGGAAGGGTACAAAGAAACGGAGGCTCTTCCCCCTGGTTCCTGACTTTTCCCAAAATTTCGGTCACTTTTCATTCAAGTTATCGAACAAAATTTGTTTACTTATTATTACCCCCCCCCCAAAAAAAAAAAAAATCTACGACGGTGCCTGCAATAAAAGTCAACGTTTTTCGTGCAGGATAATTACGAGGCCTCTTCCATTGACAAACCGAATTGTAAATTCATTATCTGTCTAGCTGGAAAAAAGATTACAAGTTTTGGCAAATTGTGGAATTATAAATTTTGCTATTGCACAGTTAACAATTCCAAAATCCAGTTAAAAAAACTGGTTTTGTAAACTGATAATTCTGAATCCTGTTTCAAGAATCTGGTTTGTCAGTGGCAAAGAAACATGACCAGTTCTTGAGTGCTTATCAGAGCATGCTGTTCGAATATACAATTGTTTTTTTTTTATTAAGTTAAAGTTTTGCATAGTAACGTTTTCTTTTTATTAAATTTGAGTTACTTTTTTTTTGCGAAATTCAAACATCCATGTGAACTTACTTTTATTTGAAGACTTCTATTTGTTTACATTTGTTTCGGCAGGTTCAATCACAATTGTTTTCTTTCACAATCACAATTGAAACACGCAAGATTGCAGCAAGACAAGCCTACAGCTATAACTTGTGCCGAAAGGACAAAATACTTATATCTTTGGACTCATTAGCGCCAAACCTACCAAATCACGAAGCCAGACTTAAGATATGTTTTAATTTTCCTTAAAAGCATGACTGAAATTTACATCCAAAATAGGGAAATTTGCATAATTTTAAATATTTTCGCATCTTTTCAACATGTTTTTTCGATCTAAAAAAAACAAAACGCAAAGCAAATTTGACAAATATAATTTATAGGTAGATAAAGCTGAACCCACGCTATCGAATAATTCAAAAATTTTTGTGTTAGAGTGGATTAATAAAACCGTCGGACGGCACAAAAATAACACATCAAGAATTTTTACAGAGATGATAAGCCTTTACGGATTTATCTATTAATATTCCCCTTATATATTGTCCTTATGCTATTGATTTGTCTACAATGCGGGAGCAGAGATATTTTACGATTAATTAAAAAAACTTTCCACAAAATAAGCTTTTCAAAGAAAAGCAAAGGACTCCATTAAGCAAAAAATGAGCAAAAATAAAATCAAATAATCTACCAAGCGTGAAACTACCACAAATCAGCATCGATAAATGAATGAAACCCAAAACGAACAGAAATTACAATGAATAACCGAGTCAAACTCAAAACGAGCAGAAATTAACATAAGCTGGGCGCAAAACCCCTATGCCTTCCCAAGGCCAGAACAAAATTTGCACTTTACTGAAAAAATACAAATAAATGTGCATTGTCAGTTTAATATACATATACTGATATTTAGTAATCAAAATGTTAATATTATTTGATTTATTAAAGTTATAAAAGTAAAAACAGTTGCAGGATGAGTTGCAGGCTGAATCGTTGGTCTACTTCCAAAGTCTACGGTAATTAGTTTATCCTTTGTTTGCCCAACACACCTGCTTGTGCCATCAATTTGCAGAAATTAGTGGGGGGAGGGGCAAAAATGTAGTCTTTAAAATCTAAGGAAGGGGATGTTTATTTTTTTAATTTTATCAATAAAAATGCCACTTTTCAATGGAACAACAAAAAGGGATTTGTGAATGGTGGGCGTGAGAGGGGGGTTTGTTACCGTCCAATCACTTTCAACTATTAAAAAGGGCACTAGCCCTCTCAATTTCCAATTGAATGAGCCCCTTTTGAAGTTTTTACGACAACTCTCATTAAAAACCTTATATGCCTCCAGGGCATAACTTACAACCTTTGCCCTGGGGACTCTGGGGGGTTTGTCATCCTTAAACACATAATTTCCAGAACTTTGAACTAAGTTGAACAAAATGGCTATCTCTAAACTTTGATTGGATGTGTTTGGGGAAATGGTGGGCATGAGAGGGGGGTTAATTGCTCTCCACTCACTTTCGACTATTAAAAAGGGCAATTTCAATTTCCAATCAAATCAGCCCCTTTTGAAATTTCTACTAAAACCTTCTATATAAACCTTATATGCCCCCGGGGCATAACTGACAAGGCTTGCACTGAGGGCTCTGATGGGGTTATCATCCTAAAAGACCTAATTTCCAGAACTTTCGACTACGTTAAACAAAATGGATATCTCAAATTTTTATTGGATGTGTTTGAAGAAATGGTGGGCGTGAGAGGGGGGTTAGTTGCCCTTCAATCACTTTCGACTATTAAAAGGGCACTAGCCCTTTCAATTTTCAATTCAATGAACCCTTTTTGATGTTTTTACAACATCGCTTTGGCATACTAGCCCAGTTTCACACATTCCTCGCTATTTCAATTCAATTGTCATCAACTAGGTACAGCTACACAGGTGCACGGATGCTTATGGCCGTGAATGGTAGGATCGTTGCTCTAGCGATGCTACCATGTGCTACACCAATACCCAACAATAGATTCATTTTGACATGGATCTTGCAGTAGCCCATGTCCACCGCTTCCATCAATCACGCTCCATTTTTCTTTTCTATAGATACCCCCTCATATAAGGTCTGTGGATTATCGGCAGGGGTTCAGAATGCAAATTTTTAAGTAATTATTAAACAAAATTTTGACATTTTCAGAATTGGGGTCTTAGTCAAGCAGCCTGAATGGTTGACACCAACAAGCCATCTCATCTTCATACGGATTCGAGTCCAATTTAAGACACATATATTGGAGTCAAACTTTCACTTGACTTCTAAATACAAGATAGAAGCGACAGATTTGATCTGTCAAAGTCTGACTGACCAATTGGTCTAACTACTGCGAGCCTTGCCGTAACAACAAACAGACCAAAACATACCCCACAGGCCCTAGTAGAAATGAAAGGCACATAGGCTCTCTCTCTCTCCATAGGCCTTCACTGGCATCCTAGTCCACCTTCCTTTTTAGAGGTTTCAAATTCCACACACATCAACTGGGCAGAGCTATCACAGGTGCACGGTTGCTTAAGGCCGTGAATGGTAAGACCGTTGCTCAAGAGCGATGCTACCATGTGCTACACCAATACCCAACAATAGATTCATTTCGACATGGATCTCGCCTAGACCATGTCCTCCACCGTTTCCATCCATCAATCACGCTCAATTTTTCTTTTCTATAGGTACCCCCTCATATAAGGTCTGTGGATTATCGGCAGGGGTTCAGAATGCAAATTTTTAAGTAGTTATTAAACAAAATTTGGACATTTTCAGAATAGGGATCTCAGTCCACCAGCCTGAATGGTTGAAATCCACTAGCTCAGCATTGGGGTCTCAGCCCACCAGCCTGAATGGTGGAAATCCACTAGCTCAGAATTGGGGTCTTAGTCCACCAGCCTGAATGGTGGAAATCCACTAACTCAGAATTGGGGTCTTAGTCCACCAGCCTGAATGGTGGAAATCCACTAGCTCAGAATTGGGTTCTTAGTCCACCAGCCTGAATGGTTGAAATCCACTAGCTCAGAATAGGGATCTCAGTCAACCAGCCTGAATGGTTGAAATCCACGCCCAAAAAATTATTCCAAATTTTTCTCTTGCCTTAGCAGTGGTTAACGGAAGCTTTAGGTAGTGAATGACTAGACCATTACTCTAGCGCTAACCATCTGCCCTTCCATCAATCACGCTCAATTTTTCTTTTCTATAGTTACCCCCTCATATATGGTCTGTGGATTATATATATATATATATATATATATATATATATATATATATATATATATATATATATATATATATATGTGTGTATATATATATATATTAATTTCTCTCAGCAGGCTCCTTTTTGCTCAATAAAAATTTTCAAACTGAGGAGATTCACCTAATCACCTTGGGTGGTTGGCTTTTGTTTTGATTCCAATAGATTCCCGATCATCACAAATCCAAGTGTCATTATAGTTTCAGAGTTCATGGTGTTAAGACCTCTTTTTGGATTTAACCGATCGCTAATAATTGGTAAAGGATTATAGTCTCTTCTTGACCTTCAGCCAATATAGTCAAAATCATTAATTCAGTGAACAAAGGATTATAATTTGAATAAGCATTACAACTTGAGTGAGAATTCCCTTGGGACTGTGGATTTTCTTATTGTTATTTCCATAGCAGTGACCTATATGATATAGGTCAAGATCAAAGTCAAGAGTGATAATATTGGAGAAAAGAATTTTTAGAGCAGTGTTGCCACCTACTGTACTGACTGAATATAAGCCAAAATTCTAAAGTAGTTTCCGGAACAGAATATTGATTGATAACATATACTAGACAACAAGCAGAAGAGGGGAGGGTTCCTGCCGCAAGCGCCGTATGTACCTGCCGGTATTTAGTTACCCTTAAATTGCGGGGAATTGGTGAGCGGGTCCCGACACTTCCCTTGTTCCTAGTATTGTGTGGACGGAGGCATTTGAAGTCTTAGAGGCGTTTGTCTGTGCAAAAAAAAAAGCAGAATTCGTCAGTCGTGCGCGCAACATCCCATGCTGCTGTGCATAGAGCTTGTTACGTCATGATGTTTGAACAGAGTGAGAATTTGCATTATTCGCCCGTGTTGAATTTCGTTCAGCGAAACAAGGAAGAGGGAATAGATGATGAGACTATCAAAAGATTTGGAGCGGAGTTTTTTGATTGCGAAGTGATTGTGATCGCAAAGAAATGGCTGGGCTTGAAGCTGGATCCTGATGCGCCATTTCAGAAGCGAACCGGAACGAAGGCTCCATCTAGTCACCTTGGTGATATCTTGGAAATGCTGAGAAAAGGTGATTCAGATTGTTTTACAATTCCGACTTTCGTCATTCGAAGCCCTTCGGAAGTGCCAGTTATCCCGGCTTCGGCTTACTCGGCTTTGCTCTCGAAAGTCAATGAACTGAACTTGCATCTAAAAACTATATCCAATCAGTTCGAGTCTTATTCAGCCAATTTTCCACCGCTACCCCAGCCTGGGGATGCTGCTTCTTCACTATCGAGTAGCCATGCTACAGTGATTGTTTCAAACCTTCCGCAAACAGTTTGCAACCCAAAAAGTCGAAAGGAATTCTTAGACCAATTGTCAGGTCACGAGTCAGTTTCCAGTGTCCGCCCACGAGGTGACAAGTTGTATGTCAACATTGAGAAATCTGTTATTTCGGATTTCTGCAATTCGATTAGTGCAGCCGCATCGGGTGCTACCACTAAAACTGTGCTTAAGCGTCACCTTGGGATTGCTAGAGGTATCCCTGAGGATTTTGACATTGCTGGACTAAATTCGTACCCTGGTGTGACTGAAGCCACTCGTTTCGGCTCTTCACAAACAATTAAGCTAGAGTTTTCGGATACATTCGCAAAAGGCAATGCCATCAAGAACGGCCTGAAAATAGGTTACGAAATATTCCGTGTGTACGATTTCATCAGTGTACCCCGTTGCTGCTTCAAATGCCGATCCCCAGATCACATGATGAAGGATTGCACCAGTCCTGTTGATAAATGTGCTCGTTGTGCCGGTAATCATACTGCCACTAAGGAAACGCCTTGCCAAAATAGCCCCAAATGTGCGAACTGCAACGGTGATCATACATCCTTTAGTTTGAAATGTCCAGTGCTCAAGTCTCGCGTTTCGAGTAGTGCCCGAAAATGATGCAGTCCCTTTCAGCTGTCTCGTACAACATAAATGGTACCAGAAGAAAAGAGCATGTTATTGACGAACTTGCATGTAACTATGACATTGTCTGTTTGCAAGAACACTTATTATCGTCGGCTAATACAAACCTTCTAAAACGTAGTGCTAATCACGTCGTTTTCGTATCGGCGGCACGATCTACTTTCGGACGGCCGTCGGGTGGGCTTGCATGTATACTGAACCGAAATAGTGTTGCTTGCTACTCGCCTGTGCTTTTTCACAGTGATCCTAACATTTTGGCTGTGCGGATTAACGATTTAGTGATCGTAAATGTTTACTTGCCTTGTGACAGAAAATCGGTTCAGTCTCTTAACAGATTCGCTAAGACTTGCAGTGTATTACAGAAACTTTTGGAATCCGTCTCAAATCAAGGTTATCGTTTTTTGATCGCTGGAGACTTTAACGCTGACCTGCTGTCATCGAATATTCGCTCGGATTTGATATTTGATTCGCTGCCGCAGTTTAAGCTGGTTGAAAAAACTTGTATATATTCTTATCTTCATCATTCCGGTAGTCAAAGTAATATTGATCATGTTGTTTGTTCTCCGGGCCTACCCGTTTCTACTGTAACTGTTCATGAAGATCATTGCGATTTAGATCACCTACCGATTTCGTTTGTTTTTCAAATACCGATTTGTACTAATCGTAATGCTTTACAAGCAGGACGAAGATGGGTTTTCCGTCGAAATTGGAATAAGATAAATTTATCGCTGTATATTTCTACGCTAGCTATGCTACTTGCTACAATTCAAGTTCCTTTCCACCTTCTACAGCTTAGTTGTAAGTCTTCAAATGATAAAAATACTCTAAATGATTATTATCTAAAATTAGTATCTTGCCTTAAAACAGCTGAATTGACCGCTGTACCACGGGAGCGAGTCAGGCGAAACACGCGTAAACCGGAGTGGTCGTGGGATCCTGAATTGAAATCGATTAAAAATAAAGCAAAGTTTTGGTTGCGGATTTGGGTTTCTTGTGGTCGTCCGTCTGAAGGGGTTATTCATCAAATAAAGCAAAAGACAAAATTAGAATATAAAAATTACCTGCGCTCGACTAAATCAAAAATATCGAATTTCCCGTTAAGTAAATCTGATTGGCAAAAGGTAATTAATTCTGAAAAACTTGATGATTCTTTTGCTACAAGCCCGATTAGTGCCGGTGCATGGCATAGTTATTACAGTAAAGTTTTTAGTTCAGTGAATTATCATGTCCATTCGGTTTTTTCGAAACTTCTCACTGCCGCACTTCCCGTATCGCTGAGCCAAACTCAGATTTTGTCTGTCGAGCTCTCTGTGGTTCAGCAGGCAGTAAAAAGGTTGAAATCAAATTCCCTCGATTGCGATGGCATTTCTGCCAACCATTTAAAAGTTGATTGCCCACTTCTTTTTCAACACCTGCAGTTGCTTTTCCAAATGTGCTTGTGTGCGTCTGCGGTACCGGATAGCTTCCTATGTGGGTCTGTAACATCAATTCTTAAAAGAGGGAAACCTCCTAGCGATTGCTCGTCGTATCGGCCAATAACTGTGTCATGCAATCTCAGTAAAGTTTTTGAATATGTTCTTCTTCCGTCCATATCGAGTGCACATTTTGGCGAAAATCAGCTTGGATTTTCGTCTGGGGTAGGGTGCCAGCAAGCCCATCGAGTTCTAATTAATCTTCTTATCGATGCGACTAAAAAGGGATATGAACTCCATCTTTGCGCCTTGGACCTTTCCAAGGCTTTTGACAGCGTCGTCCACTCACAAGCTCTGTTTTCCCTTTTTAGTCACGGCATTAATCTTTCTCTGGTTTCTCTCCTTCGTTATTGGTATGCCAATTCTTTTCTACGAATAAAAGCTGAAGGGGTTATTTCCGATTCTAAAATTCCGGTTCGGTGTGGTGTCAGACAAGGGGCTGTCCTTTCCCCTTCTATCTTTAAACTTTGCATTTCTTCTGTTTTATCTTCTATCCCAACCACTTGTATTTTTCAGGCGATTAATCTTTCTTACATAGCATATGCTGATGATATACTTCTAATTAGTAGGACTAGAAAAGGTCTTTCTGTTTCTGTATCTACAGTTGCAACAAACCTTAGTAAGATTGGTCTATCACTGAATTTCTCTAAATGTGAATATCTTTCGTTTAATAGTAATGGTAACTCGCCTTTAGATTGCGCTTTTTTTTCTGTCCCATGTGTCTCTTCTTTTCGGTGGTTGGGTATAAATATTGCTAAAAATCTTAAATCTCTCCGAGAACAAGCCGTGGCGAATTGTAAGAAAAAGATCCAAGTATCTTACTCCAAAATTGTTGCCAATCGGGGGAAATACAGTAGGAAGACCCTTGCTAAATTGTATTCTGTTTTTACTGATCATTCAATTTTGTTCCTTTCTGGTGTTTATCCCATTCTTGGGCGAAAAAATACCCGGTCATTACGTTCTTATTATTTTCGGTTCTCGCGTTTTCTACTGTATTTGCCTCCGTGGTACCGGAACCGTAACCTTGTCTCAGTTTTTGGGCTTCCAGATATAACTGAAAAGCTAGTTGGGCTTGCTGATAAACTCCCCCAGACAGTGAAGGCTCTCCCAGCTCATCATGGGTTTGTACGCCTCCTTCATTGATTTAGTGTCTTTACTGTGTATTTAGTCGATTTGTATGTATTTTGTGTCTTACTTTTTTTGTGTTTTACTTTTTTGTGTTTACTTTTTTGTATTTTGTGTCTTACTTTGTATGTGATTTAGTGTCTTTACTGTGTATTTAGTCGATTTGTATGTATTTTTTCTTTTCTTTTATTTATACTCCGCTTTTGTTACCTTAGCGGGTTAAAAATAAATTATTATTATTATTATAGCTTCATTTTTAGTTGGTAAGATTTGATACACAGAAAGCTGATTTTGTCGACCTTTAGACGCCGGAAGTGAAGTGTCTGTTTATGAAAATAGGTCACTACTTGTCTGTCTCTGAGACAGACAAGCAAAATTGTAAAACAGACAGGCAAAAATTGTAAATTGCCATATGGTTACGATAGTTTTTTTCCCTGAATTCATGAAAATAAAAAAAAAGTTTTGTTTACTATAAATCATGACTTTTTACTAGTTTTTAACTAGATTTCGGGAAATTTACGAGATCCTCTAAATTTACTAGATTTTTTTTTACTAGATCTAGTAAAATCCTACTGAAGGTGGCAACCCTGGTTGTCATCCTTAAAGACCTAATTTCCAAAACTTTCAACTGCGTTGAATAAAATGGCTATCTAAAAATTTTGATTGGATGTGTTTGGGGAAAAGGTGGGCGAGAGAGGGGGCTAGTTGCCTTCAAATCACTTTCGACTATTAAAAAGAGCACTAACCCTTTGAATTTCCAATTGAAATATCCCTTTTTCAAGTTTCTACGACAAAGATTTCAATAAAAACCTTATGTTCCCCCAGGGCATAAATTATAACCATTGCCCTGAAGACTGTGGGGGGATTGTCCTGCTCAAAGGTATAATTTCCTGAATTTTAAACTGCGTGGAACAAAATGGCTATCTCAAAATTTTGATTGGATATGTTTGAGAAAATGGTGGGCGTGGAAGGGGTGTCCGTTGCCTTCCAATCATTTTCGACTATTAAAAAGGGCACTACCCATTTCAATTTCCAATCGAAAGAGCCCTTTTTGAAGTTTCTACGACAAAGCGTTCTATAAAAACCTTATATGCCCCCAGGGCATAACTCACAACCCTTGCCCTCAGGGCAGTGGGAGAGTGTCCTCCTCAAAAACATGATTTCTATCTTAAAATCCACAACACTGAACAAAATGGCTATCTAAAAATTGAATTGGATGTATTTGGGGAAAAGGTGGGCGAGAGAGGGGGGCTAGTTGCCCTCAAATCACTTTCGACTATTAAAAAGGGCACAGGACCTTTGAATTTCCAATCGAATGAACCCTTTTTCAAGTTTCTACAACAACGCGTTCTATAAAACTTTATATGCCCCAGGGCAAAACTTAAAACCCTTGTCCTGAGGGCTGTGAGGGGGTTGTCATCCTCAAAAACCTAATCTACAGAACTATAGAACTACGTTGAATAAAATGGGTACCTCAATATTTGGATTGGATGTGTTTGGGGAAAGGGTGGGCGTGAGAGGGGGCTTAGTTGCCCTCTAATCACTTTCGACTATTAAAAAGGGCACTAGCCCTTTGAATTTCCAATCGAATGAGCCTTTTTTGAAGTTTCTATGACAACGCCTTCTATAAAACCTTATATGCCCCCAGAGCATAATTTACAACCCTTGCCCTGAAGGCTGTGGGGGAGTGTCCTCCTCCAAAAAATAATTTCTCAAATTTTTGATTGGATGTGTTTGGGGGAATGATGGGCGTGGGGGGGGGGGGGGCTAGTTGCCCTCCAATCACTTTTGACTATTAAAAAGGCCAATAGCCCTTTGAATTTCCAATCGAATAAGCCTTTTTTGAAGTTCTACGACAACGCCTTCTATAAAAACCTTATATGCCCCCAGGACATAACTTACAACCCTTGACCTGAAGGCTGTGGGGGAGTTTCCTCCACAAAAACATAATTTTATCTGGAAATCAACTACGCTGAACAAAATGGCTATCTCAAAATTTTGATTGGATGTGTTTCGGGAAATGGAGGGCGTGGAAGGGGTGTTAGTTGCCTTGCAATCACTTTTGACTACTAAAAAGGGCACAAACCACTCCAATTCCCAATTGAACGATCCCTTTTCGAAGTCTCTACGACATCTTCTTCGATACGAAAAAAAAATAGGAACAAAAAATAATAAATGATACATTGTGGCAACATCGTTCTTATATGCCCTCAGGGCATAACTTAAAACCCTTGCCCCGAGGGTTGTGGGGTAGTGTCCTCCTCAAAAACATATTTTCTATCTGGAAATCAACTATGCTGAACAAAACGGATATCTCAAAATTTTTATTGGATGTGTTTGGGGAAAAGGTGGGCGTGAGAGGGGGGTTATTTGCCCTCAAATCACTTTCGACTATTAAAACGGGTACTAGCCCTTTGAATTTCAAATCGAATGAGCCCTTTTTCAAGTTTCTACGAAAAAGATTTCAATAAAAACTTTATATGCCCTCAGGGCATAACTTATAATCCTTGCCCTGAGGGTTGTGGGGGAGTGTCCTCCTCAAAAATATGTTTTCTATCAGGAAATCAACTGCGCTGAACAAAACGGATATCTCAAAATTTTTATTGGATGTGTTTGGGGAAAAGGTGGGCGTGAGAGGGGGGTTAGTTGCCCTCAAATCACTTTCGACTATTGAAAAGGGCACTAACCCTTTGAATTTCCAATCGAATGACCTTTTTTTGAAGTTTCTACGACAACGCCTTCTTTAAAAACCTCATATGCCCCCAGGGCATAACTTAAAACCCTTGCCCTGAGGGTTGTGGGGGAGTGTCCTCCTCAAAGACATATTTTCCATCTGGAAATCAACTACGCTGAACAAAATGGGTATATCAAAATTTTTATTGGATGTGTTTGGGGGAATGATGGGCGTTGGGGGGGGGGGGGCTAGTTGCCCTCCAATCACTTTCGACTATTAAATAGGGCACTAGCTCTTTGAATTTCCAATCGAATGAGCCTGTATTGAAGTTTCTACGACAACGCCTTCTATAAAAACCTTATATGCACCCAGGGCATAATTTAAAACCCTTGCCCTGAGGGTTGTGGGGGAGTGTCCTCCTCAAAAACATATTTTCTATCTGGAAATCAACTACGCTGAACAAAATGGCTATCTCAAAATTTTGACTGGGTGTGTTTGGGGGAATGATGAGCGTGGGAGGGGCTAGTTGCACTCCAATCACTTTCGACTATTGAAAAGGGCACTAGCCACTCCAATTTCCAATCGAATGAGCCCTTTTCGAAATTTCTACGACAACTCCTTCGATACGAAGTGCCCGGGTATGGAGAAAAAAAAATACATTGTGCCCACATAGTTCTTTACTAAGGCAGCGCTAGCGCGCTGCCTATGATTTGTCTCACAATTCAAATCTACTTATTCTACTATCGATTAAATTAAAAAAAAACTAGTTTTTTCAACTGAAAGTAAGGAGCAACATGAAAATAAAACGAAAAGAAATCATTACAAATATGAGGGGGTTGCAACCTCCTCAATACCTCTCTCTTTACGCTAACGTTTGACTTTTTGTTCCAATTATTTAAGAATGACTCATAAAACACAAGGGGTCGTTTAATTAGAATAATAAGCTTTTTTAAAGTTCTAAAGAAAAATTTAGCGTAAAGACCGAGATATTGAGGAGGGGGCAACCCCCCGTCGTATTTGTAATAATTTCTGTTCGTTTTAAGTTTTAATGTTGCTCCTTACTTTCATTTAAAAAAATTTGTTTTTTTCATTTAATTCCTAACCGTTTTTTAAATAGTGCCGGGAAATCCAGCTCCCTCTCCATGGAAAATCTCTTCCCTCACAAAAATTACTCCTTGAAAAGATCTTCTCACGTAGACCCCCCCCCCGTCAGAAAATCCACCCCAAAAATTATCTGTATACTTCCCAATAGCCGGTACTATATGTAAACAATGGTCAAAGTTTATTGCTTGTATCTCTTCCCCGGGGGCTGTGGAGGGTAAAGTCATCCTCAAAGATATAGTTAATAGATGTTTCGACTATGCTGAACAAAATGGCTATCTCAAAATTTTGATGGGAAGATTTTTTGGGGGAAAATGGGCGTCTGAGGGGGGCTAGCTGTCTTCTTATATGTTTGTTCACTTGAAAAAGGCACTAGAACTTTTAATTTCCGATCAAATGCCCCCTCTACCGATCTTCTAGGATAACTGATTCTATACGATACCCCTGGAAAGCAAAATAGAAATAAATAAATAAACACGCATCTTTGATCTTGCTTTTGACAAACAATGTTAAATTCCACATTTTTGTAAATAGGAGCTTGAAACCTCGACAGAAAGGTTCTGTGATATGCTTAATCTGACGGTGTGATTTTCAATAAGATCAATTGATGTTTTGGGGGTGTTTCACCCCTTCTTCAAATTGGGCATAACTTTTGATGGGTGACATTAAACTTGATGAATTTTATATATTCTAAATAAGCATCAAAATTCGTTTCTTTTGATGTATCCATTGTTACCACGACTCTGTTTCTTAGAGTTTCGGTTGCTATTGAGCCGCATCGCTCATTACTTACAGTTCGTTACAACAAACTGTTTGATAGCCAGAGCTTTGACAGTAATAATGTGTAGAAATAGCAGGAACACACCCAGGCGGGTTTTCCAGTTTAGGCCCCCAGGTTTTAGAATTTCCATGTTTTTCACAATTTTTTTTTTTAATAATACACCTATTTTTCCGATTTTAACGGATTTCCACCCCCCCCCCCCAAAAAAAAAAAAAAAAATACAAAATACATACCTGGCAATCAGATATACCTTCTTCTCCCATTAGACCATACAAATAGTCCGTATAAGTTGCATCTAGTGAAAAGGATACTAATCAACAGGTATTGTATTTTTTCCCCTTTACTTTTATTATGATGTAGCTTGCCAGAGGCAGGCACAAATGCACACTTCCTTCAAAAATCTGATGATTCTTTCAGTTTTGATTATAAACCCGATACTTCCATATAATTCAATAGTTTTTTCTATGTCTTCAAGTCTTGCACACCCCCTCCACCAGTGTGTGACTGGTATTTTTTTTATGAGACTGTTTTGATTGGTTTTAGACACTTCCCCTAGGCAATTTATGGTGATGCCCTTTGCGTTATGCCTTTGCATCAGGAAATTTTTAGTGATGCGTTATGCCTAGGCGCGATGCCTGTACATCAGACAATCTTTGGTATTTTTGGTGATGCCCAGGCAATTTTTGATGATGCACTTTGCGTGATGCCTATGTACCAGGAAATTTTTGATGATGCCCTACGCGTGACGCCTTTGCATCAGTAACGTTTTGTGATGCCAATGCATCAGGCAATTTTTGGTGATGCCCTATGGTGATACATATGCCCAGATATTGCAAATTGCTAGCTTAGTCACATTTTTAAGGTAAATTACAAAAAAAAAATTCTGTACCAATTCAAAAATTCTTGACACCAGAGGTGCAAAATAAACATAGGCCTAGCGAAGAAATAGTAAATAGAACAAACTATAATTTATTAACAGATATATTACCAGGGTTAAATATTTAGCTCTCCAACCATTTTGCACTGACTTAAAAGAGACCAATTAGGAGATTGACCCTTACTCAGCCAATTGAAATCATCTACTTTTTTATGACTTCCTGGATCAAACTTAAAGCCACACAAATCAAATTTATCACTATCAGCATATTTAAGTGGCAAAGGACCAAAGCGAATTTTGCTACAATCCTCTATGATAGCACGACTGTTGACATGAAGAGAGACGTTACAATCTGTTGAAGCGTGCATTCGCAATTGTTGACAAGAAAGGTAGAACTGGCAGTTCTTACAGTCGCGGATGAAAATTGATGTTTTCACTGGTGATGCAACTATCACAGAATTTGATAAATTTATAAGATGAACAGTTCCAGGGATTTCGCTTATCGTTATTTTAGCATTTTTGCAATCTTTAATAAGAACGTCCTCATCCTTACAGTTCAGTATAGTTTTTTGGTCATTTTGGAGTCCCTCAAGGACAAATTTGGGAACTGCGTTTATATCTTGTTCAATATATCTGTCTATTTTTGCAGCTTCTCTCTTCGGCAATTCCCCATCTACGACGTCTTTCTTTAAATTATTTTCGACCGCGTTGCGACGAAATCCAAACTTTTTAGGTTTCAAATCAATAGCTTGAGTAAGATCAGCACTATACTTTTGGAGGTTAGACTGTATTTTACGCCTCTCGTAAGATGGCAATACCTCTAAGGATTCATTTAACGTACGGCTAATATCACTAATTTTTGATTTCACCAATTCAATATCTTCCTTGTCTTTATGTTCCTTAATACTTTTTAATAGTTTCTCTACTTCATCTTGCAGCCCACCAACCTGAGATACGATTTTTTCTATTTCACTCATGTCACCTAGTATATAAGATTTAAATAGAAAACTAATCTAATCTTTCTTCATTCTCCAGATGGGTTCTCCTTCTGTGGCTTTTTTAATTGCGTTCATTAAATCTTTATTTCGCTTCTTTTCTTCTGATTCTGTATGTCCCCCTTCAACTCGTCTCAGCTCCTGAGAAAGAGATTAAAATTGAAAACTAATAAATTACCATCCTCTATTAGGACTGACTTTAAAAGCTCAATTGATGATACCGCAGCTTGACTTTTTTTCCCTTTAATATGTGAGGTTTCCAGATATTGGGAGTGAATCAGGGCTCAAGCGGAACTGTTTTTTGTGATAGCGCAGCAGAATGTTATCTACGAGGGTCCTATCATTGTATGGTACAGGGCCATATCCAGTATTTTTTCGGGGGGGGGGGGGGCTTTTAAATGGTATGTGGAAAAGCCAGCTGTTTCAAAATAGTTTTTCAGCAAGCCGGATTCTGTCAGGGTTGTAACTTTTGGTACGAATGTACCATTGTTTATGGTAAATTTTTATAGGCTGTTGTAAAAATTTTTGTATGGTTCATTTAAATCACAAAATGTGGTATTTTTTAGATCCTCAGTTACCCATGACACTCAATTAATTTATTAAATAGGTATTACAACTCGTGTATTTGTAAGGCTGAATCAACCGTTTAAAGGGGATATCAATAATCGATGTCTTAGAGATTTTACTGTCTGAAGATGGAGCTGACTAGAAAGACCTGCCACGTTAATTCTCCTCTGATTTTTCTTTTTGCTTAGCCAACCCCTGATTGCGTGGGCGCCCATATGGGGGGGGGGCAGAGGGGGGCTATAGCCCCCCCCCCCTGGCTGAATGATGCTGCCTTATATTTCATATTTTTGTTTTGAGATTCTATTATACAGCATTGGAAGCTCCGATTGGACCAGGTAGCCCCCCCCCCTGAAATTCAGCTTATGGGCGTCCATGCCTGATTGCCAAAAGCGGTTTGAATTTAGTGGTTGACCACTTCTAAAGAAAACATTTCAAATAAATACAACTAGTAACATTAGATTCCTTGTTTTATGATAGACCAAATATCTGTGTTATTTTTATGACAACGCACCCCATCTCCCCACACTAAAACAATAAAATTCTTACTTTATAATATTCAGTATGTTTCTACTTATATGTTATATGTTTCTACTTATATGTTATATGTTTCTGGACAGTATGTTATCATGGTTCCTTCCTTTATTGTCAACATTTTAAATAGTATTCTTATGAATAATTCTTTTGTAATCATTCAGGCAAAACTGAATTTCATAGATTTAAATTGCTTCAAACCCGTTTTAACAGAGAAAAATGACGTATCACGGGATTCAAAGAACGGATAAATATATTATTAGGAGTATATGAGACTATCAGGGGAGCGGGGGCGTGCTTTGTTAAAAAAGTGATATTTACAAAGGGCATACAAAAAATGGTAATACTTTTATTTTATTAAAATGTTTCTTTAAAACTGGTCAACCACTAAATTGATACCCGAGAAGCTATGTCGCTATTTATGATTAGACATTTCGTCTGATAACCAACTGTTGAAGGCTGAGCCTAGAAATTATGGGTTAAAGCGTTTTGGCTCAAAGGCTTACGACAGAAACTTTATGTTGCCCTTAGAAGACGTACATGAAAACAGGCAACCCTGTACGTGTTTTCAAAATATCTTGTCTCCTCTATCTATTTTTTTACGGTAGACAACTCTGGAAATGCTTTCAAAATATATCGTCTTCTCTATCTATTTTCTTGCGTCTTTAAGACCAGTTTTTGGTCTTTAACAGGCAACATTGCACATGTTTTCAAAATATCTTGTCTCCTCTATTAATTTTTTCACAGTTGCATAACTTGCTGTTGTTAATGATTGCTGGGTGTTTCGCCCCAAGCTATCACGAACTACATAGAAATAAAACTAAATAGAAAGTTAAGCGTACTCTTTAAGCACGCTTAAAAGTGCTATGCATAGTATACAGTGCTATATACTCGACTGGTGTAGAATCGATCGAAGTCGGGCTTTTAGGCGAAAGATAAAGAGCTTGCATCGGAAGCAAAGGGAGCACAGTGCATTATTGGTCAATCAGCTCTTGCTACCAAAACTCTTTCCAACCCTTTCTAAGAAGTACTCGACTATTTGGTGGCGAAGTTCGAGTAGTGCTGTCTCCTCGACTAGTGGAATTAGATGCCAAAACATGTCATTTGTCTGTATCAATTTTGTTGTCTAGTTGAAAGACATGAATTGGTATAAGCAAATAATTGCGCAATGAGAAAAAAAATCCAGTGCGAACTGGAACGAGTTCCGAGGCAGCATAAGCAAAGATTTGCAAATGAGTAAAATCCAGTAAAAATTCTTGCATAACTTAAATTTTTAAACCTGAAGCATAAGTTTTACACTGAACAATTTTTTTAGATGCTTTTTTATTTAGTTTTATTTTTATTTAGTCCGTTTATTCTATTTTAATCCATTAATGCGTTTAGGCAGGGGGGACAAAAGAATTTTTTTCGGGGGAGGGGGGGGGGGGGAGGGGTATATAAAGAACTAAAACGCCTCGAAAATTTGTTTATATTCATTTTTGTTACGTTTTTTACGAGTCGGACAAACATTTGGGGGGGGGGTTAACCCCCCCCCCCTCCTTGGATACGGCATTGGTATGGTATACCCAATTGGTACATCAAAATCATTAGTTTTATGGACGAGAACAGTATTGTTGCGATTAAGGTAGGATGTGAGGTTATCAGTTGGTTCAGTGTTGAATTTGTAGTTAAGCAGGGTTGTGTCCTATCCCCACATATACAGATTATTTGGAAGGAATTCATCATAAAGACCACAACCAAGACTATGGAACAGCACGGAGTCAAATGGAAAGTAAATCCCTCCTAGGCTTAACGCAGATGATTTGAGTGCCCCAAATAAAATTTTTAGCAAAATGAATGAATTTGTGGAGGTTTTGATAGTTCAGGATGAGAGGAAAGGTTAGAAAAATAAAGCTAAGAAGACTAATTTGCTTAGACTAGGAACAAATAAATGAAGCTTTTAATAGATTTGAGTCAAAGAGACGTGCGCGAAACTGTGTCGGTTACAAGTGAGTGGGTGCAGCAGTGAGTTGTTAGTAGTAGCAGCAGTAGATTGTTCAAAACGAACAGACTTCATGTATTGTGATTAAATTAAACATGCTTTCATTTTACAAGTTAAGAGTACTGGTGAAAGAAAACAAAAATGAGCAACTTATAAACTTAAAAAACAAATGAAAATAACAAGACAATAAACAAAGGAGCAACCCATAAAATGCTAAACATAAATCCCAAAGCGGATCTTCCGGGTTACCATTTGCTTTGCTATAGAGGTCAACAGCAATTGCAATCGACTTGAGGCGATTGTGCCACTTATGTTATGCCACTATAAAAGCTGTTATGCCACTTTTATCGCCGAAGAATGCTGATTTCTCCCGAGGAATGGGCTCAAACCAGGTGCAAAAACGGGGGCATTTATTCAGATATCTCAAAATATTTCAGAGCTGAACCTTGTTTCTTGGGGATTAAGTTGCTTCTAAGTAACTTCTAAGAAAATAACAAGACAATAAACAAAGGAGCAACCCATAAAATGCTGAACATAAATCCCAAAGCGGATCTTCCGGGTTACCATTTGCTTTGCTATAGAGGTCAACAGCAATTGCAATCGACTTGAGGCGATTGTGCCACTTATGTTATGCCACTATAAAAGCTGTTATGCCACTTTTATCGCCGAAGAATGCTGATTTCTCCCGAGGAATGGGCTCAAACCAGGTGCAAAAACGGGGGCATTTATTCAGATATCTCAAAATATTTCAGAGCTGAACCTTGTTTCTTGGGGATTAAGTTGCTTCTAAGTTTCATTTGAAAGAAGCCTTGGCCTCGAGGCCCTCCGTACTTTACGCCTATGATAGTTTTTATGTTCCCAGCTAAGGTTTGTAATAGACTGACGAAAATAAATTAAGTTTATACAAGAGAGGGTGGGGGAGCAAACAACTAGTCACCAATCTTCGCAAAAAAAAACTAAGGAAAATTAAAAAAAAAAAAAAATAGCAACAGTAAGAAAAACATTTGGGATATTCAATCTCGTTTGTTTTACAATAAACCGAAAAAGAAAAAAAGAGATCATTGCTGCCGAAAGACAACAATATAAAATAAAAAAAACTATTAAAAAATATAAATAGTTTTAGTTTAACCATATAAAACTATTACATGGTTAGAAATATTGTTGCATAAAGTTAGACATCTACAGCCTATAGCAAGGTTACTCCATAGCTATAATAAAAAACATCTTCAAGACCCCAACCCAGGGTCTCACCTCCTACATACTAGTCGCAAAAGTATTGAAGATACTTTTACTGTACTCATAAAACTTTGAACTGGAGAGGGGTAAAACATGACTGTGACGTTATCTAATTGAATGATGATGTTAATGCAATGACAGTAGTGATGCAATGACAGTAGATGCAATGACAGTAATGCAATGACAGTAGTGACAGTAGTGATAATTAGATTTAAACAATAAAAGAAATTATCATTCAGAGTTTGGCAGCATTAGCTCAGTTTACCAAACCTAGTGTTGACCTAACCTACTTTTAGATTGAAATCTTGAAACCTAAAAAACAAAACAAAAAATTACATAGACAATGACAGATAGGATATTTATTTCAAAAAACCGCTATTACAATCCCAGAAGGGCCGATTTAGAAACTAGCTAAAAATTTAGAAAATTTGAAAGTAGCCAAACAAAATCAAAGTGTTTATACTCTTGTTACGGATCCCCGCCGCAGCAAGGTTGAGTGACAAGCTTGCTACTTGTCCCTGTGAAAAGACTCAGTAACTAAAACGTTCATTCGACACCCTATGCGTCAACAATGGCTCTGGAGGATCTTTATCCTTGTTACGGATCAATGAGTAATCTAAACTTAAAGCTCCCTCTTTAGTCAAGCAATATGAAAACGAACTACTTTAAAGCAAATATCCCGATTTTTTCTTTTTATATATATTCCCTTTATTCGATAAATTAGTGACGTGAAAATAGAAAATAGAAAATCTCTTGAAAGTTTACGCGAAAAAAAAGAAGAGAATCAAAAAAAAGTTTACGAAAAAAAGAGAATATATTGTCCTTTTGTCACCATTTCCTTTGCTCTATCCCAAAAATCCTTTGATTCTCACATTATGCTTTTCTCCACTCTGAGTACGGTAAGTTTATACTTTTTCATATAATTTAGCTAGGAAGAAAGTGAATACATCGTTTGATGCCCTTTTTAAGCTCTTTCAAAATATAACAATAACTTCCGGGGCAAATTTCATTTTAACCCCTTAAATGGGGCCCCAAATGGTAACATACTATAGTTTTTAGACTATGATGTAAAGTTGAAAAAAAATTCACCCCGATCTGGGTTTGTTGTGGATTCAAAACAAAAAAGAAGAAGTATCTTAAAAAAGAACAAGAAGAAAAAAGAAGAAGTATCTTAGGTCAGAAAGGTATCGCAGCATAGATTTGTGAATAAACGTGAATGGCGTAAAGTGATTAATTCCGAAATGCTTGAGAATGATTATTGCTGCAGTGATGCCATACCACCATCTATCTGGAAGAAGCATTATTCTTCTATTTTTTCGTTTCTTAATTATCCCATACACGCTGTGTATTCTCCTCTCATTGCACCTTTTTTCTCTATACGTACTTCGCAGCGACATGCAATTCTATTACATGCTCCGCTGCTTGTGGTGCTATTAAGAATTCAAATTCTGATTCTGCTGCTGTAATGGAATATCTTAAGTTTGTCTATAAGTTCATCTTTCGCAAAATTGCCCTGCACTCGTTTTCGTTTACAGTTATTTTTTCAGATGTGTATTTGCACATCGAATGACCCTAAGAGTTTGTTGTATGGTCATATAAGTTCAATATTAAAAAATATTCCTTAATTAGGGATTATTAAAAAATAATCCCTTCTTCTGAAAAATAATTCTAAGAATAAAGGAATTTATTTGTGCTTTTAAATCTTTCAAAAGCATTTGACAGTGTAATCAACTCCCAGCATTTTTATTTCCTTTATATTTCAGGTGTTAATTTTTCAGTTATTCTGCTTCTGCAGCATTGGTATTCAAATTCTTCCCTTATTTTGAAATCTTCTCCAACTAATAATATTAAAGTTATAAAAGGTGTAAGACAAGGCGGCGTTTTGTCACTTACACTTTTTAAAATTTGTATTTCTGGCGTGCTTGCGAAAATCCCCTCTACATATTTTTCTGTTCTTTCAGGTGTCTCTTATCTTGCATATGCTGGCGATTTACTCCTGGACAGTCGGACTAGAACTGGTCTCTCCAAAATGGTATCTTCTGTTTCCAATGTTTTTTTCCAGGACTGGCCTTACGTTAAACGTAGAGAAGTATGAGTTTCTTTCGTTCCAACTTCTTCGTCTCCTCTTAATTGTGATACTTTCCTTATTCCTCCAGGAGACCATTTTGGGGGTTAAGCATAACCCTTACTAATAATTTTTCTGGTTTTTGTCAGTGCACTGTTTCAGATATCTCTAACAGAATACAATTTGGAAATACATTTTTTTTTTCAAACGAGGGAAATTTAATAGACGGGCGCTGGCGAAACTCTAGTCTAACTATTGCAATCATTCAGTCCTTTACACGGCAGGAATTTTCCCCATCCTGAGAAAGTGATTTAAAAAATTCCTGAGTAGTTATTTGAGATATTGTAAGTTTCTTCTTTTCATTCCTCCTTGGAAATGTAACCGGATTCTAACTAATAAATATAATATACCTGACATAAGATGTTGGAAAAGCAATACAGAAAGCTCTCAAGTACTCCACTTGATCGACTTTCTCCTTATCTTGCTGAATTTTTTCTATAGTTCATATTTTTCGTTTTTGTATGTTTTGTAATTGCGTGTATTTAATTTCTTTTCACTCCATACTCTAATACTTCTTGTACAGCATTTTTGTGGGTAATCAAACAATTATTATAATTAATTAAGAATTAAACAGATATAAAAAATATCCTTTAAATGGGCCCTAAAACTACTCTCTATGATGTTTCAGCACCCTGATAGCAACAAAGAAATAAAAAAATAGAAAAAAAAAGAAAAAGAGAAAATTGTCAGGCAAATGTGATAATGTGCCATGCGGTTCCATTGCAACTGAACCACCAAGTAACTGAACCCCAAGCAACTGAGCCACTGTAACTGAACCCTCGTGCAGCTGAACCACCGCACAGCTGAACCGCCGTGCAACTGAACCCCCGTGTAACTGAACCTTCGTGTAACAGAACCCCCGTGTAACTGAACCTTCGTGTAACTGAACCCTCGTGCAACTCAACTCCCGTGTAACTCAACCCCATTTAACTAAATCCCCGTGAAACTAAACTACTGTGCAACTGAAACACCGTGCAACTGAACCACCGTGCAACTGTACCATCGCAAAACTGAACCCTCGTATAACTGAACTCTTGTGCAACTTAACTACCGTACTTACATTGGGTAAAACACAAGTTAGAATCTTTACATGTTCAACCTTGTTGGAATGGTTTGCTTTTTAAAGTCATGATATAAATGACTGTCAAAATCATTAATTTAAAAAAAATTTCTGTTTTGTTTGAACAAAAACCAAGAAAATCGGACGTCATAAATTCTTAAAGCCAGATTTATTCCCCCTCTTTTATGTCTGTTAATGCGGGTTTTCTTCACCATGTCACTGTCTACGTGTCTAGGTGTTTACCTCCCCCCCTCTCCTGTGGAAAAACCCTCCCCTGAAAAATAGCCCCTCGCGGAAAATATAGTTTTGCAAACTAGAATATTTTATTTGAGTTCTGTTATTTTTTAGTTTAGTTGAGAAGTGCTTAGCAAAGTGGAAAAGATGAATTTATGTGTACGTCTTGCCCCCCCCCTCCGTACAAAAATGTTCTTCTCATGGAAAATCCCCCAGAAACTCTCCTCCCCCGTTCAGAAAACTCCCACGCGAAAAATGTCCGTATGTTTCCAATAACAAACACTATCTGTAAGCAATGGACAAATTACAGAACTTAAAAGGACAGTACTTAAACTTCTGTATTGGGGTTTTCTGATTGTTTTGTATCTAGGGAAAGAGGGGGATACATCAAAGGATGCATTTTAATGCCAAAAAATCTCAGCTCTCATTGAGCCTTCGGATAAATACAGAAAATATCTAAGGGAGAGACGAGAGGAGGATTAAGGTAGTAACTGTTTTATAAACCCCATGCAGTTCTAGTTTTTTTTTATAAGTCGAAAGTGATTGAATACCAACCAGCCGCAAGGGGTATTTTTCGGGGGGAGATTTTTCACGGGGACGTATTTTCCAGGGGGGGGGGTATTTTCCGCGAGGTGGTATTTCCCAATGGTGTTTTCCACAGGTGGTGTTTTTCCCGGGGGCTGGTTGCCCTCCAATCACTCTTGAATTTTAAAAAGGGCCCTAAAACTTTCAATTTCCAATCGAATAATAAAACGTGGCTAATAAACGTTATTAAATAAAAACCCTCACAGTCCTAGGGGCAACGACTGTAGGTTATTGCAAATTACCCATCGTTAAAATTTAAGGTTTTTATAGAAGGGATGATCGTACAAACTTTCTGAGAAGGCTCATTCGATTTTAAATTGAAATTTCAAGTTCAATTTTGAAGAATCAAAGATAATCAGAGGGCAATCAGCCTCTCCCTCTTAACCGTCATTTTCCCCCTAAATGAATCAGATATTTTTTTCTTTTTTTTAATAGTCTAAAGGTTAAATAACCATGGCTCTGGGTTTAACAATCCCACCAGCAGCTCCTGGAGCAAAGGCTGTAAGTTAAGGTAGTTACTCAATATTAACATATAAGATTTATGAAAAGATTTTTTATGAACTTGGGGTGGGGTGTTCATTCAATTGGAAATCAAAAGTTCCAATGTACTTTCTAAGAGTTAAAAATGATCAAAGGGCTACCATCCCCACCCTTTTTTCCTCATATGCATCCGATTGATAATTTTGAAATGACCGTTTTATTTAAAACAGTTCAAAGGATAAATGACTATGCCTCCACGGTTCACAGCCTCTAGCCCTTGGTGCAAGGGCTGTAAGTCATGCAAGTTACCCATTGTTAACATACAAGGTGTTTTTTTTTTATCAAGAAAAAAGGGCATGTTTGATGCTATAAATAAAAAAAGCATGGAGCATTAAGGTCAAACCTTAGGAAAATGTCAAGAAGAATGCCAAACACAATCAAAAAACATTTTTTCCTTTATTGGTTGTGAAAATGAAATACCAGCAATATTTAGAATAATTTTAGATGGTATCAGCCGTCACAGAGAACGTTTAGGAGAACGTTGAGGACAGTGTTCAGAGAACGTTTAGGACAGTTGTTGACAGTGACAGTGTTCAGACAGTGACAGTGTTCAGAGTTGTTGACAGTGACAGTGTTCAGAGAACGTTGAGGACAGTGTTCAGAGAACGTTTAGAACGTATTTAGAATAATTTTAGATGGTATCAGCCGTCACAGAGAACGTTTAGGAGAACGTTGAGGACAGTGTTCAGAGAACGTTTAGGACAGTTGTTGACAGTGACAGTGTTCAGACAGTGATAGTGTTCAGAGTTGTTGACAGTGACAGTGTTCAGAGAACGTTGAGGACAGTGTTCAGAGAACGTTTAGAACGTATTTAGAATAATTTTAGATGGTATCAGCCGTCACATCGTTCAGAGAACGTTGAGGAGCATCTTCAACTGAATCAAGAGGTACTTTGTGCATCCAATTTTACAAGACGACGTGTCTGCAATGTGTCGAAAACGACTGAGGGTATAAACCTGAGAGTATGAAGTTTTAACTTTTAGGGCATGTTTAAGGAATGTTGATAAAAGGGGCTAGAGTGCAACCAATCTCCCTCCCATATCCTTTTTAACTACAATCTTCTCAAAGACACCTGATAAAAATTCGTTATCGAGATTGAGAAAGTCAAATATTTTCAGCACATATTTTTATTACTTAACGGCCAGAAAGGCCTAATTAATCTGAAAAAAAAAAAAATCAGCTTTAATGTTTTGTGACATCGAATCTTCTTTTTTTGCAAAAATAAAACAAAGTATTTATTATGAATGATCTTGACAGGCGTTTATATCATGACTTTAGGAAACAAACAATTCCAATAAGATTGAACATGTAAAGATTCTAACTTGTGTTTTACCCAATAATATTGCCTAATATTTTCAGAATACTAAAAAACTGAGTTCAGTGGTTCAGTTGCAGGTGGGTTTAGGTGCGCGGTGTTTCATTTGCACGGTGGTTCAATCAAACGGGGTTGAGTTGCACGGGGGTTTAGTTGCATGAGGGTTTAGTTAAATGGGTTCAGTTGCCCGGTGGTTCAGTTGCACGAGGGTTGGGTAATACCAAGGTTCAGTTGCACAGTGGTTCAGTTGCAAGGTTGTTCAGCTGCACGGTGGTTCAGTCACAAGAGTTCAGCTGCTTGTCGTTCAGTTACACGCACACCGTGCCATGCAAATGATACCCATGCAAAGATGTGATTTTCCTTGTTATTCAAGGTTCCTGTTTAGGATTTTCAACAATTGTGATTCAAATGGTGTACTTTTTGTTTTCCTGTGATGCCATTTTCGAGGGGTTTCAGGCTCCTTTTTTTAAATTCCTGCAAGTTTGTTTTCAAAATAACATTTTACTACTCAAATTAATCAAAACAACAGTCACCATTACTGAATGAGCTGCAAATGACATCCCAGAAGTAATTATTATATTTGTAAATAGCATAAAAAGGCATCAAATCGTATATTCACATTCTTGATGAAAGTATAAATTTACCCAAATACGACTTTTGAACACAACCTTCATCTTAAAAAATCCTTTAGTACACCCCCAACCTTCGAAAGTTATGACTGTGTCCAATAATCGTCATACCCACTAAAGGCAGGGCAATAAAATACCCGTAGAGAGGTATTGTAGCGTTCATAAAACTGGAAATGTCACATTCAGAAAATTGCACGTTGTGTCCTCTGGTATTGCAATTAACAAGAACCATTCACTAGAAACAGTACAGAGGAAGTCCCAGAAAGTTTATTAAAAATATTATTCAAAGTAAAGTTCTGATCAAGCAAAATCACGAGTCTTATTTACTTTATATCTGCACTGTCATTGACGATCGATTCTAGATTCCTTTTTCCTCATTTATACAAATGCGCTTTTTTCTACCTTAAGGTATGTGGTCCCTCTGTACCGAAGTGACTTTGCGACAATCCTCCAGCTCCAACTTGCACAAAGAGGACAAAATACTTAGTAATCGATTCTAGATTACTTCTTCCTCATTTATGCAAAGGCACTTTTTTTCTATCTTAAGGTATATGGTCCTTCTGAACCGAAGTGACTGCGACAATCCTCCAGCTCCAACTTGCACAAAGAGGACAAAATACTTAGTAATCGACTCTAGATTACTTCTTCCTCATTTATGCAAAGGCACTTTTTTTCTATCTTAAGGTATATGGTCCCTCTGTACCGAAGTGACTTTGCGACAATCCTCCAGCTCCAACTTGCACAAAGAGGACAAAATACTTAGTATCGACTCTAGATTACTTCTTCCTCATTTATACAAAGGCGCTTTTTTTCTATCTTAAGGTATATGGTCCCTCTGTACCGAAGTGACTTTGCGACAATCCTGCAGCTTCAACTTGCACAAAGAGGACAATTTGTAACTGGTAAAATTGGTAGTATTTGTAATTGGTAAAATTGTATTTAATAAATTGGTAAAATTGGTAAAAATTACATGTATTTAATAAAATAGCCATACCTGAAGTTTTTGTTCGGATGGCCTTGCTATATTGGTCAGATAATAACCACCAACACCTGTGACAACTAAATATACAAGTGATTTAAAATAGAGATTCAGTTGCATCCTATTCAATCTTTCCTTCTTGTCTCCAAAGAGCTAAGTCTTTTTCTCGTTGCTTATTGGAAGAGTCACAAAATTCAATAAAACGATAGAACCCTGAAAAGCGAACAAAGAGATAACAACTACAAAAATTGCCAGAAAATATTGCTCCCAAATTCGAGAGGAAACATAAAACTACCAAAAAAAAAAAACAACTAATAACCACCAACACCTATGACAACTAAATATACTAGTGATTTAAAATAGAGATTCAGTTGCATCCTGTTCAATCATTCCTTCTTGTCTCCAACGAGCTAAGTCTTTTTCTCGTTGCTTATTGGAAGAGTCAGAAAATTCAATAAAACTATAGAACCCTGAAAAGCGAACAAAGAGATAACAACTACAAAAATTGCCAAAAAATATTGTTTCTAAATTCGAGAGGAAACATAAAACTACCAAAAAAAAAAAAAAAAAACTAATAACCACCAACACCTATGACAACTAAATATACTAGTGATTTAAAATAGAGATTCAGTTGCATCCTGTTCAATCTTTCCTTCTTGTCTCCAAAGAGCTAAGTCTTTTTCTCGTTGCTTATTGGAAGAGTCAGAAAATTCAATAAAACTATAGAACCCTGAAAAGCGAACAAAGAGATAACAACTACAAAAATTTCCAAAAAGGAATACCTAAATATGAAATTCACCTGACAATCCGTCGCCACCTGGAATAGCCTCCCAGCCGAGGTAATCCCTAAAAACCCTCGATTGAAGAATCCAAGCGAAGCTAAAACAAAATAAAATTAGGAAATTACCAGGACTAGCGGAATATCATAAATGCTGATAGTAATAGATAGTAATACAAAAGGGGACGAATGACAGCTTTTTTAAAACCATCTTCTAAGAATAAAGTGTTCTATCATCATATTAAGCTTCAAGGTGCTTGATAAAGCCATGACGTCATTAAGAACTAACATGTTTTCAAAACTTAATTTCAGTGGAGGAGAAATGGTTATGACGTCATTAAGAATAACAGCTTGGAATCATATGTTTATAAATTGACTTGTAAACAAATTCCAGAAGCTAAAAAGAAAGGAAAGTTTAAGAAAGAAAACAAAGTTGCTTAAAATTAATTTCTGGCAAATTCCAAAACATAAACAGTTTTATAAGTAATTTAATTTATTTTTGTCTTTTAAATTATAGCTCAATTAAAAGCAGCAAAAAGTCCTGACCTATAATAAAAACCTCTAAACAAATTTTCATTTATCACAAAGTGGTAAAATTTACTAATCCCTCTAAAAAAACGAATTTTTTGAAGAGCCTAAACCAAACTGATTTCCTTTCTTTTAATATAGATATTTTTCGACCGAAAAAATCACCTGAGAGATAGTAGTATCTTGATCAAGATTGACTTAGGCGTAGGACGATGACGAAACGAGATAGCGTGGGACACTTAAAAAAAGATCAGCAAAAAAAGAAGAACGCAAGTTTTTTTATACATATATACAGGCTTCACAAGGGATGATATGGCGCAAGTCCTGGTAATTACCACGCCAATTATTTTTAATGTGTTTATTATACCTTCCCTTGAACACATCAAGAGAGGGATTTTTCGAGATTACCCCAACAGGAAACCATTCCATGTGGCAACGGATGGTCGAGCGAAACTCGCCTTCAAGTACTCCTGGCCTAGATGTACCCTGCACAAGGTGGTCCATTCGAGCTGTACTTTGGCGAGTTTATCGATCGCGGCCGAGAACTCTGCTCAGATGCCCTTAATGCAGAAGTCCAGGAAACGGAATAAAAAGACAAACTTAAAGAAAAAACCGTTAAGATCACCTTCTTAAGTGAACAGCAAGAATACACATAAATAATCTTGGGGGGCACCCCCAAGATTTTTTCTGGCGCCCTCTTTCCCTGTTTTTTTCTTTTGTTTTTACTCTTTTTTTAGAATGAATTTGCCAATTTGGTCAATTATTGACACCTTTGTCACATTGGGCCCCCCAAGATTTTGCTTATTGGCATCCTTGTCACATGGATCCTTCCCCGAGATTTTGCTCTAGATCCACCCCTGGTTGAGGAGGGGACAACCCCCCTCATATAGGTAATAATCTCTGTCCATGTTGCTCCTTACTTTCAGTTAAGTTTTAATGTTGCTCCTTAATTTCAGTTCAAAAACTTTTCAATTTCTTTAATCTCTGATCGTCTGTTAAATTATGCCGGGAAATCTGCCTCTACCCCCACGGAAAATACCCCACCCCACTAAAAGATTCTCTAGTCAATTCAATCCCGTTGAGAATTTTCCCCTTGACAATTACCCTTAGCATCTTCACAGGCAAGATTACATTGGCAAAGAGAAAGTAAGACAAATAAAAATAATTTCGTGTAGGAATTCTGTCAAAGTTTCCCCAGTATAAAACTAACCCTGAAAAGTTCAACCCCCGGAAACTTCCATCCCCATGGAAAATCCCCCCATTAGAAAATTACCCCCACCCCAACCAAAAAATGTATGCACACTTTCCAATAACAATTAGACCTATTATACATAAACGATGGGCAAATTTTATAGCTTAAGGACCTTTTCCCAGGGGCTGTGGGGGTCATGTTATCTCCAAAACCATAATTATTGGACCTTTCAACTATGCTGAATAAAATGGCAATCTCAGAATTTTGCTTTTTGAGAATAAAAGTTATATATTAACTAGGACTAAAAGTCAGAAAAACATTACTTTTTCCAAACAACATAGTCTGAAAATAGGAACTTACAATTCAAAACGAAAGGAGCTCTCTGATACGCGAAAAAACGGGAATCTGAAATAAAATTCATTTGTTAAAAGAACGCCACACGATATTCAAAAAGTATTCATGACCAAAATAAAGTGTAAAACAAACGTTAAATCAACATAAGATTGCTTAATTCCCACAATAGGATATACAAAAATCAAATAACTTTCAGTTGCATGTCTTTGTGGTGGACAATGCCATTTCAATATGACGGACGTAGTTCTCTTTCATTCAGGTTGGCTCAAAAGACTATCAAAATTGAAATGAATTCCCAAATCCAGGGACTATTTTCCCCTCAGCTTACTTAGAAATTCAAACTTTAATGTTTGATTAAATATTCTACACTTTTTTTTAGCCCCTTTCATATTTTTGTTTTACCCTATTTTACCCCATTTTTACACCTCTTTTTTTCACAACTACGTTTTATTCAATTTTACACTATGTCTGTTTTCTTCGTAACTTGCTTTTCAATTTTTGCAATAGTATGTTTCGATTTTTTTTTTTCGTTTTCTTACATGCTTAGGCTATATTTGTTTTTTTTTTTATTTGTCATCCATAAGTGGTACAAAAAAAGCACGAGAAGAAATAGAACAAAAAGAGTACAAAAAAATACAAAAAGAGCAAAGAAAAATAGAAGAAAGGACACAACCACAAAAAGAATAGAAGATAAGGACTTAAACTTCCAAAATCAACAATAACAAAGAATAAAACGAAAAACAAAAAGAGAAAATTAGCCATTACCTAGAAACAAAACTGAACAGGAGACTCATCCTAAACACAGGGACCAACTTTTTCATCACAGCGTCGACAATATTGGAGTAGAATCTCTAACGCGAAACTGATTAATTTTTTGTATCATAATTTTTTATGTTTTTGAATCGATTTTATTTTTGGTTGATCTTTACCGTTTTTCTTTCACCAAAACTTTTGTGTATTTCGCCGTTTTTGCTTTGTATAGTGTTGGTTTCTTTAACAACAAATGCACATTTAGCAATATTAGATTGTGACAGCCATTTAAGGAACTTTCAATGGGATTTCACACTTGGGAGAGGGTCTCCTGTTTCTATTTCTCTGTTTCTTTTTCATTATTAGAATGGATAAAATGACCCCTAGATTTTTTTATTTTTTTTTTATTTTTTTTTTTTTTTTTTTTTTTTTAAGGAGGTTTGATGTATTCAATTTCATAACAGTTGCAGGTTATGGACACAATGCTAGAGTGCAATCCTTTTAGTTACAACTTAAAGTCAAGGATAGGTCTATTATGTAATTTATTTGTAAAAATTTACATGTTCTGCAAAAATTCTATTTGTTCTGCAAGAGTAAGTGGAAACCACAATAAACAAAGCAAAGCCTTGTTAAATTAAAAAGAATAATTTTTTTTTGAAGGAGGTTTTATGTGGAGGCAAGGAGGCAAGAGTGAGTGGAAGCTAAAATAAACAAAACAAATCAAATGAAAAAGAATAAAAAATCTATAAAACCGAAAACGTGCTATCAGAAGGGTATTTTAATTATTACATCATTTTTCAACAATTTCAATCATTTATGAGAAGGTCTTAGTTCATTTCAGGTTTAGTTTACCTAACTAAATGAGAGAGTCTTAGTTTACTCGAGCAAACGTGCTAGATTAAGCTATCAGAAGGGTATTTTAATTATTACATCATTTTTCAACAATTTCAATCATTTATGAGAAGGTCTTAGTTCATTTCAGGTTTAGTTTACCTAATTAAATGAGAGGGTCTTAGTTTACTCGAGCAAACATGCTAGATTAAGCATCACGAGGGTATTTTAGTAATTACATAATTTTCAATAATTTCAATAGTTATTTAGAGGGTCTTAGTTCATTTTAGGAAAAAATAATTAATAAATTTAATGATAAACCACATAATTGTGAGAAAAAAAACACCACCTAGAATTGACAACGGATTAAATAGAATATTAAATAGAAAAGGAAGAACGCAAATATAAAATATAAAAGTATATAAAATATATAAATATAAAAGAAAAGAAAAGAGGTAGGTTTTCAGAGGAAAATCAAGGACTCAAAATGGAAAATGCATTAATTAATGAAATAACAATGAAAAATACAATCATGGACAAAAACACAATAGGCTGAAAAAAACTCAAGAGGAAAATAAAGCAAAAAAAGGCATGCCTAAACAGTCACTTAGCTTGTAAAAAAAAACTTAATAAATGAAGTAAAGATATAATCAACCACTACCAGAGATTTTTAATAAATTTTAATGTATGGAAACTTGAAAAAGATGAATATATTTTGGCTAGATTGCTTAAGTTATACTTACTAGCTATATTTTGCTAATGTAAGTTAAAGATAGAAGAGAAAGCCAATTACCAATAGAACTAATCAAATAGAAATAAACAGTCTAAGACAAACAATTACCATGAGAAATATTCAAATAATGATAAACAGTATAAGAGCCAAAAAAGAATAAATGGGAAAAAAGGAAAGAATAAATAGAAATAAACAGTCTAAGATAAACAATTACCATGAGAAATATTCAAATAATGATAAACAGTATAAGAGCTGAAAAAAAATAAATGGGAAAAAAGGAAAGAATAAATAGAAATAAACAGTCTAAGATAAACAATTACCATGAGAAATATTCAAATAATGATAAACAGTATAAGAGGCGAAAAAGAATAAATGGGGAAAAAGGGAAGAATAAATAGAAATAAACAGTCTAAGACAAACAAATACCATGAGAAATATTCAAATAATGATAAACAGCATAAGAGGCAAAAAAGAATAAATGGGAAAAAAGGAAAGAATAAATAGAAATAAACAGTCTAAGATAAACAATTACCATGAGAAATATTCAAATAATGATAAACAGTATAAGAGGCAAAAAAGAATAAATAGAAAAAGAGAAAGAATAAATAGAAATAAACAGTCTAAGATAGACAATTACCATATGAAGTATTCAAATAATGATAAACAGTATAAGAGGCGAAAAAGAATAAATCGGAAAAAAGGAAAGAATAAATAGAAATAAACAGTCTAAGATAGACAATTACCATAAGAAGTATTCAAATAATGATAAACAGTATAAGAGCCGAAAAAGAATAAATGGGAAAAAATGAAAGAATAAATAGAAATAAACAGTCTAAGATAAACGATTACCATAAAAATATTCAAATAATGATAAACAGTATAAGAGGCGAAAAAGAATAAATGAGAAAAAAGGAATGAATAAATAGAAATAAACAGTCTAAGATAGACAATTACCATATGAAGTATTCAAATAATGATAAACAGTATAAGAGGCGAAAAAGAATAAATAGAAAAAGAGAAAGAATAAATAGAAATAAACAGTTTAAGATAGACATTTACCATAAGAAGTATTCAAATAATGATAAATAGTATAAGAGCCAAAAAAGAAGGCTACTTCAGCAACAAAAGCTCCTTTGATTAACTTCACAAACAATCCTGATTTTCTTGGCTTCTTCACAAGCATATCATATTAGTCAGTCCTATAAAAATAAGCCAAAATTAATTAGCAGCACTGAAAGAAATAATTGTTTGTGCCTAATATCTCAAACCTGATATTTCATATACTTGGGCCACTTAATCTAATTAAGAGATTATTTTTCTTTATTGGGTCCAATGTTTTTTGAAGATATGTCTAATTATTTACCATTGTTTTTCTTAAGATGTAATTATTTACCATTGTTCTTAAGACATAAAGAGCAGGGCATTGAGGAGGGGTCTGCCCCTTTCATATGCAGAATAATTTCTGTTCGTTTTAAGTTTTAATGTTGCTCCTTACTTTCAGTTAAAAAAACTTGTTTTTTTTTAATTTAATTTCTGAACGTTTTGAATTAGTACAGGTTTTGAATTTGGCTCTCCATGCATGAATAATTAAAACGAAATTTGCATATTTATTTTACTTTTTAACTGATAATAACCTTATAATAACCTAAGTTTGATTTTTGTTCAGTTATTTAAGAATGATTTCTCAATCACAAAGGCTGTTTAATTAGAATAATAAACTCTTTTAAAAGTTGAAAAAAAAACTTTAGCATAAGAGTGAGCTATTGAAGAAAGGCAACCCCCCTTATATACATAATATTTTCTGTTTGTTTTAAGTTTTAATGTTGCTCCTTACTTTCAGTTGAAAAAAACTTGTTTTTTTAAATTTCTGATTGATTTTAAAATAATGCTGAGAAATCCAGCACCCCCTTCATGAAAATTCTCTTCCCCCATGAAAAATTCTTTCATGGAAAGATACTCCCGTGTAACCGCCTCCCTTACATATTTAAAAATCAGCATTAAAATACAATTCTTTTGATGTACCTATTGGTATTAAAGTTCTTTTTTTAGAGTTTCAGTTACTATTGAGCCAAATTCCTCCTTTCTTACAGTTTGTTACCACAAACTGTTTGATAATACATCTATGGCTATGAGGAATGGCAAAAAGTCTGCCATTTCCAAAAAAAGTTCCAAAAAAGTGTTTTATTTACCAAGTCCAGAAACAGAGCAGACCTGAGTCACACACAACTGAGTTGAGTCACACACAACTCTGAAAAGAGTCAGAACAGATTACAAACCATCTCAAAGAAATGTAGAGTATATAATACATATGTATGGAAGGGGATCACTGCTCCAGAATCACGTAACTGGTATGTATAATTTTATTACAGATCCTGGGCCCAATTACTTTATTGCAATGAAAGCTGGTCACCGCAGCTGTAACAACAAGGCAATGAAAATATGTCATGATACATGAAAAAGGAATAATAAATAAATGTGTTTGGGAATGAAGCCCACTATATATTGTTGTGAAGTACAGCTATATTAGAAATGGATTTGTTTTAATTGAGAACACTTTTTTATGTATTTTTTTTTTCAAACTTCAAATCAAACTGACAGAAATTGAGACAACTTATTTGGGGCCCCTCCTAAAATCAGGGTAGGGCTATAGCCCCAGCCAGTCCCCCTAAATGACGCCCCTGTTCAACACACCATGATATTAACAATAGCAACATTCTTCAAGTTGACCTCAATAGGCTTATTGCATGGACATTGACCTGGCTTCTTGAATTCAAAATTGATAAGTGCTGAGTCATCCACTTTGGGTCTTGTAACCCCAAGACTGCATGTTTTCTTAAGATGGGTAACAATATAAGTTGACAAGAATCAGATCCTTGGCATCATTGTTGAGTACAAAGTCATGTTCACTTCCAATACCCAATCTATTGTTAGATTGACACAGAAATTGCCCACACTCATCAAAGGAAACCCCTGCCAGCAGATCAAAGGAAGTTATTAACAAACTCTAAAAAGGTTTAGTCAGAACAAAACTGGAATATTGTATAACAGAAGCTTGCCAAGCCAATTGAGGAGAAAGAGCTTCAGAAGAAAAAATGTAAAAGAAAGCAAAAAATTTTGTTAGCAGTTGTGCCAAGCTGATGGATGTTGTACTTATCTACACCTATTTATAGGAGAAAAAGAAGAGTTCCAATCACAATCTATAAACTTTAGCAAAACCAAACACAGCTGCTCCACCATCCCCTAACAAAAGAACATGCAGTCAATGCTACAAATTATGGGTACAATTCAAGTCAAAAAGAAGCAGAGCTTCATTTTTCAAATATGATGGTGACACTTTGGGATTCTCTGAGTGAAAAACCTATTACTTCTTTATCTATCTACACATTCAAAAAGGCATGGATGCTGATTGGCCTAGTAAACCATGGAAACTAGACTGGGAAGTTCTCAAACCTGTAGTTAAAGCATAGTGGATGGCACTGGGCAAAGCTAGACTAGTTGTGGCATGTTGCAAATTGTTATACTCTATAACCTGGCCACACTAAATCTGAAGTTACAGTTGTGCAAGAGCTTCAACTTTAGACCATTGGAGTATGTCTAGTGTAGAATTGCATGCATATCAATGGTGGCTGACAATGATGGGCTAAATTTAAGAGTCTAACAAATCTTCAGCTGATGCTGTTTTTCACTGTAGACATTTTTTACCTAACCTTATGTTAGTTTATCTACTTTGGTACTTATTAAGAATCCAGTAAACATGCAAGAAGTGAAGTATTGTTAATGCTTATAAAATAAAACAGGATGAAAATATAATAGTTTATGAACAAATTTGGGCTATATATTTGCTTATTAGGGCTGGTGGGGGTACAGCATAGCATATATTAAATGCAAAACCTAACCTGGGTACCTTTTTTTGCCCCTTCAACCCTAAAAGACTAAAGTTTAAATCTTCATCATGGAGTGAGAAATACCTCACTAGCCAGCAAAAACCTGTTTTTCATATAGCATCTTTGAGATTTCAATGCAGTCTTTCTTGCATGTTTACTGAATTCTTAATAAGTCCCTCTACTTTTAGTGTCAAGATCACTACCCATGGAAACATATGTGCAGTATCATCTTGTTGCTAGCAAGTGCATTCGGCAAATGCTTTGTAAAGTGAAAATTTGGCAAAATGCTTTTACTGAGATCCAGTCTTCTATACCATTTTCTAAGCCTTGGAGTCAATGAAGGAGATCAGGGGTGTAATTTGCTATAGGGCGGGGGGGCAACAGCCAGTCCTAGACCTTGGTTTGCTCTCTCCCCCCCCCTCAGCTGAAATTTAGTTTCTTCAAAAGTCTTGTCATAACTAAGGTAAGCCTGCTTAATTCAAGCATCAACAGAGATGGATCAGTTTTTGGTAAAATTCTAGTTTAGCTACATTTTGCTATTTTGGAAAGGGTCTAGGTTTGGAAAATGAGACTTTCAGGGATGGGTCTACAGACAAAAGCATGTCCTGGGAAGGTATTTTGTAGTGCCTACCTTCACTCCTTCTCCCTCTAGAGGGTAGTGACCTTTGAAAATTTTAGTGCTATAAAAATGAAATCTTACAAAATAAATCTTCAGCTTAAATGAAGCACAACAAACTTTTTTTGGTAAATTTTTACCAAAGCATATTATTGAGTTAGGAATAAAGTGTATACCCCATTTGATGCCTTTTTTTATGCTGATTACAAATATAATAATCATTTCTATTGGAAATGAATTTCAGCCCCCCCCCCTAACCTAACCCCCACCCCCATATGTGCAATTATATATCCTGAATTGACATATATAGTGGGGGAGCAAAAATTCATTTCCAATAGAAATGATTGTTATATTCATAATCAGCATAAAAAAGGCTTCAAATGGTGTATTCACTTTATTCCTAAATCAATAATATGATTTGGTAAAACTTTACCCTTTTTTCAGCTTCACAGCTTTGCTCAATCCCAATTTATGAGATTTCATATACCTACAGATAGATTTCCTAAATTTAGAAATAGGCTAACTTATTGATATGGCTTAAAATTCTACTCAAATCATATAAATTGTATTTTCTGAACTAAAACCAAAGTAAAATTAAGTGCATGGACACCCATATGATGGGGGGGGGGGGGGGGGGGGCAGAGGGTGACCCCCCCCCATGGCTGACTGATGGTGTCTTATATTTTTGTTTTGATATTTCTATTTTACAGCATTGGAAGTGCTGATTAGACTGGCTAAGCCCCTCCCCCCCTAAAATACAGCTTCTGTCAAGTAGGCAGATTTCTAAGACTTAGAAATCAGAAGAGGTTTTAAATAGAAGCTTGGCAAAACATTCCCATAGTATATTTAGCCTATGGCCCTGGATTAATTACTGAAATTTTCAGCATCCTAACCCCTAACCCCTTTCCAAAGTAGCTAAACTAGAATTTTACCCAGTTTTCTTTAGTACCTTATATAGCTGTTGTAGTATATAGCTTTAGTAGCAGCTGTTGATGGTGTTACTGTGCAGTGGATACAGAGTTTCCTATCAGAAAGAACACAAGCTGTCAGGGTCTATGATTCTCAAGGTGTTCCTCATTTATTGTCATCCAAAACTGTGTTAAGTGGCATCCCCCAGGGGACCATCCTTGGACTGAGTCTCTTCAATTTTTATATTATTGATGCACCAAACCTTCTCTCAAACCTCCTCACACTTTATGCTGATGACTCAAAACTTATTGGCAAAGCTGCTATACCATCTGATCTCTAATCTATACAAATGGACCTTGATATTCTTGGAAGCTGGGATGATAAATGGCTCCTTTCCTTTAATGCTGAAAAATGTCATGTCATTCATTTTGACAAACATAATCCACATCAGCAGTACCATCTCCAAGGTAACCCCTTCTCTGCAGTTACTGAAGAAAGAGATCTTGGAGTCATTGTTGATCATTGGCTGAGTTTCAGTACCCATGCAAAATCTGTATCTTCTTCTGCCTTCCAATACCTTGGACTTATTAAAAGAACTATCTCTAGCCAGCGTCCTAAAGTATTTATGAAGCTCTACAAGGCACTGGTTTGTCCATGCCTTGAGATTGGAATGTCCCTGGCATCCCCCTATTTTAAGAAGGACAGGGAAATACTAGAAAAAGTACAGAGAAGAGCAACTAAGATGGTTGATGGCCACAAACAAGTGGCATACAAAGAGAGTTTGCATCATCTGAAGCTCCCTACCCTCACATACCAGAGGAAGTGAGGTGACATGATTCTAACCCACAAAGTCATTTCAAAAATACTCTTCCTGGTCTCCTTGCTCCCCCAGAATGCCTTGTGACGAGAGGACATTCAATGAAAATTTTCAAGAAGCACTCTTCTATCCAAGAGAGAAGCCATTTCTTCAGCCAATGAATAACCAACTTGTGGAATCAGCTCTCTGAAGATACAGTGTCAATGATTGCCTTCAAGCAAAGACTTAACAAAGATTGGCAACAGCAGGAGTTCCTCTACAACTTGGATGCTGCTGAGTCTACAACCTGAATGTAGCAAGCAAATCATGACAAACAAAAAAAAAAACATTAGATGCCATCATGGAGCATCACAAGGATGGAAAATCTTTAAATTTGCTCCAAGCTGCAATTTAAGGTAATATATTTACTTTTATAGTAGGCTACTAGGCCTATAAAGTATCTTCATAGTACTTTCATGGTATTAATGGCTCATTTTTCAGTTTTTACTGTAATTTTCACTAGATTTGGGAAAACTTGCTCCAAATTTGCCCCCTCCTCCTGAAATTATGCCACTGAAGGAGATAAAGTAGGCCTGAGAACTTGAAAACCCCTCCCTAGTGCCAAGGCCTAATGTAGGCTTTTGATATCTTCATCTAAGCTGAACCTATTTCCCAGATAGAAATAAAATTATCTATCATTATTTTTTACTCAATTGACATTATTAGCGAACACAAAAAGCACATTCGTCATATAACACGCCAAAATCTGAATATTACACACCAAATGAATTCTTGTTTTAAAAAAGTTGCTTATTATGTATGAAATGCCATCTACTTTTTTTGAAAAAGGATTTCTTGGGATAATTAGATTTCGTGAAATTATGTGATATTTTAAGTTCAACATAACTCATTCCCTGGTTCCACTGATATGATTTTTTTAACGCAATACGGCTCAAGTACAGCTGATGCAGGAAAATCGTAAAATATTTACACAGAAACAGTTCGCTGCAAGTGCTGAAGCGCATAAAATATTAGGAGATACTTAAACAACAAATGCATAGGAATTGGCTAAATCAAGTTTTAGAAGCTAAGAACAATATTCAAAGGGTTAAACTGTATTAGCCTAGTCTAGCTATGCCAAATTAGAAATATAATTCTTATCTTGTATTTTCATCTCCCTGGAAATATCCCCCTGGCGCTAAAGATTAGAATCCTGGATTAAAAAGACCTGACCTTCATGTTACTTGTTTAATATTAATAAGAAACTTCTGATAACATGATTAGTTTATTACATACTTGAAATTTATGGTTATAATAATTTCGATTCAGAATAACAAACGCAAATTTCAACGGCTAGTTCTTGTCTGTTCATCCATAGTAATTTACGTTTGTTTTAAGTTTGGCATACACTTGGATTTTGTTTCGTTTCATTTAATGCTTTAACTTCATTTTTCTCAATTCTCTGAAAAAAAAATCTTTTGGAAAAATATTTTTCCTAATTTATGTTCTAAAAACCAAAGTCAGCGGAGCTTAAACATGATCTTAACAAAAGTTATAACGTCAGGGAAACTAAAATACAAATTAATTTGATTAGTCAATCGCTAGAGACACTGCTAGAAAGATTAAAGAATAATAAGGTCTCAGACACCGGTAGTGAGACAAATGTTTTTTTTTTTTTTGAATATGGTGGTTTTGAAGTTAGAGATAAAGCCCTATATACTAGGAATATGATTTCTTTAGAAGGAAAAGTACCTAATGATTTTAGGAAACCTTTCATTAAACCCCCTTATAAGCAAAGTGATAAGAATAAGTGTAGTACTTACAAAGGCATTAGCTTGATATCTGTAGGAGGCAAATTACTTGGTAAGATTCTACTTACTAGACTTAGAGTTGCTCTAAATAAACTTTAAGAGAAGAAGAGTATGGCTTTAATTTTACAGTATTATTTAATTTTAGAACAGTATGGCTTTAACCCCAAGACTGCATGTTTTCTTAAGATGGGTAACAATGTAAATTTACAAGAATCAGATCCTTGGCATCATTGTTGAGTACAAAGTGATGTTCACTTCCAATACCCAATCTATTGTCAGATTAACACAGAAATTGCCCACACTCATCAAAGGAAAGAGAAGAACAGTATGGCTTTAATTTGAGGAGAGGATTTGTTGACCAAATTTTCACTCTTTGATTAAAAATTAAGAAGTTTCAGAATCATCAATCCTCTGTAGTCCTCTTCGGTCTTGTAACCCCAAGACGTCATCATCAATCCTCTGTAGTCCTCAGCTTAAAGATTATGAAAAAATATTTGCTTTAGCCGACAGATAAAATTTTGTGAAGGTCTTACCCTTAAGTACATCCCTTTAATGATATTCCCTTTAATGAGTACATTAGAGGGACTGCTGCTGATAGACAATAGCGCAGCAAAACTAAGAAGTGGTATTAGTAGTTGGTTCGGTGTGGAATCAAGATTTAAGCAGTGTTGTGTCCTGTCTACTTTTAAGATTTTGTTCTAAGGAATACTACAAAGACTAGAGGGTAGTAGGGTATCGAATGAAGAGGTACAATTTCCCTAGACTTAGGTTTTCCAGGTGATTTTATTGTTCTAAATAAAAATACTAGCGGATCGAATGATATTAGAGATCATCGGCGCATAGGGTGCAAGAATGGGGTTAAAATTTGATGCAAAAAAATTCTGTTGTTTAGAATAAAATAGTGAGGGTAAGGAGGTGTTGCTAGGTAGCAATAATGTAAATCAAGTGTATAGCTCCACTTATCTGGATAGTAGTTGTAATACTATGAAAATGTTTGAAATAGCTAAGATCCAAAAAGAAGAACAGCCAAGGTGCTGGATATTTTTTTCGTAATTAAGAAAAGTTAAGGAGAATAATGACCTAACCTTAACCTAACCTTGACATAACCTTAACCTAATATTAACCTAGCCTTAACCTAACCTTGTCAATACTAAAAAAATTAAAACAAACCATAATGTGAAACCTCTTGAATATCTTCTGAGTGCGCTGCTAGTTGTGCACTCAGATTTGCGAAGACACGACCACCAAGTGAAGGTTTTGCACAGACAGCCCCATCTACCCCCTAGCACCTAACCCATCCCCCAATTATCCTCCCACTAGCAACGCATGTGCATATACGAAGGATTAAACCCTTTCCAAAAAGAGTTGATTAGACTGCAACAAGATTGCAAATATAATATCTATTTAATCACCTCTCCTGCCATAAAAAAAAGAACAAACTTGAAATACAAAAACATAATCCTCAAAACCCAATCAACGAAATTAAAACCAGAATAACAAGAAATTTGATACTCTGACAACAAGAAATTTAAATCTAAATACAAAAAGTTTCTCCATAAAAATTTCAAAGAAAATTTGAGAAAAGTATAAAGGAAAAAGACAATTTTGTCCTTAAGATATTAAAGATATATAAAGATATTAAGATATTTAATATATTAGATATTAAAGATATTAATAGATTAAATAAATAGATTTTATTAATAGAAATTAAAACCGGACTAACAAGAAATTTGATACTCCGACAACAAGAAATCTAAATCTACAGCCAGCCAGCCCTATCCACTACCTAGCATCAAACCAAACCCCCTAAGATCCTTCCACTAGCAACGCATTTGCTGATACGTAAGATTAAACACATCCCCAAAAGACCTGATAAGAATCCAACAAAACACAAAAAATTAGATATTAAAGATATTTAGAGATATTTAGATACTGAATATATTAGATATTAAATGTATTAATATATTAAATAAACAGATTAAATATTGATAAATTTACATGTTAACTAAACATTAATATTATATATTAAAGATTTAAGATGTTAAAATTTAAGCCCTAAGCATCAATCCAGGAAAATAAAACCTGACAAACAAAAGATATTATAAATAAATAAATTAAACTTTTTGTAATTGTGAGAAAACACACAATTTAAGCCCTATAGACGAAAACTTCAAAACTAGTAAAACTTTAAATCTAAAAAACAGCCATTCTGCGTCCATCCCCTAGCACCAAACCCGACCCCCTAATATCCTCCCACTAGCAACACATGTGCATAAAAGTATTGAATATTAAAATATTGGATATTAAAAATTTAGGATATTAGAATTTAAGCCCTAAGCATCAATTCAGTGAACTGAAACCTGACAAACAAAACATATTATAACAAAATAAATTTAACTTTTTCTAACTGTCTGAAAACCGACAATTTAAGCCCTATAGACAAAAACTTCAAAAACTAGCAAAACTTTAAATCTAAATACAAAAACTTTAACTCCCCCATTAAAGCACAAATCTAACAAATGATATTTTTAACTAAACACATAAAAAACAAGAAAAATAAACAAAAACCGTCAATACTAAAAATTAAACAAACCTTAATTTGAAACCATAATGTTGATAATGCATCTTCTGAATGTGCTGTTAGTTGTGCACTCAGATTTGTGAAGACAGGACCACCAAGTGAAGGTTTTGCACAGAAAGCCCTATCTACCCTCTAGCACCAAACCCATCCCCCAATTATCCTCCCACTAGCAACGCATGTGCATATACGAAGGATTAAACACTTTCCAAAAAGAGTTGATAAGACTGCAACAAGACTCCAAATATAATATCTAATTAATCACCTCTCCCGCAATAAAAAAAAGAACAAAACTTAAAATATAGAAACATAATCCCCAAAACCCAATCAAGGAAATTAAAACCAGAGTAACAAGAAATTTGATACTCTGACGAAAAGAAATTTCAATCTAAACACAAAACCTTCACTTCCACATAAAAATTTAGAAGAAAATTTGAGAAAAGTAGAAAGGAAAGAGACAATTTTGTCCTTAAGATATTAAAGATATAAAAAGATATTAAGATATTAAATGCATTAGATATTAAAGATATTAATAGATTAAATAAATATATTTTAGTAATAGAAAGTAATACAAGACTAACAAGAAATTTGGTACTCCGACAACAAGAAATCTAAATCTACAGCCAGCCAGCCCCGCCCACCCCCTAGAATCAAACCAAACCCCCTAAGATCCACCCACTAGCAACGCATGTGCTTATGCACTGGATTAAACACATCCCCAAAAGACCTCCAACAAGACACCAAAAAATTAGAGATTAAAGATCCAAACTTTAAATCTAAATAAAAAAAACTTTGACTCCCCATAAAAACATAAATTAAATAAATGAAATTTTTAACTAAACACACAAAAAAAAACAAGAAAAGTAAACGAAAACCGTCAATACTAAAACTTAAAAAACTTTAATATCAAACCATAATGTTTGAAACTGTATCTGCTGAATGCGCTGGTAGTTGTGCGCTCATATTTGTAAAGACAGGACCAAGTGAAGGTTTAGCGCAGATAGCCCCATCCACCCCTAGCATCAAACCCCTCCCTCTACTATCCTCCCACTAGAAGCGCATGTACATATACGAAGGATTAAACATTTTCCAAAAAGAGTTGATAAGACTTCAACAAGACTCCAAATGTAATTTCTACTTAATCACATTCCCCGCCATCAAAAAAGAAAAAAACTTAAAATACAAAAACATAATTCCTAAAACCCAATCAACGAAATTAAATCCGGACTAACAAAAATTTGATACTCTGAGAACAAGGAACTTACATCAAAACGCAAAACCTTCGCTTCCTCATAAACACTTGAAAGAAATTTTGAGAAAAGTAGAAAGAAAAAAGACAAGTTTTGTCTTAGAATATTCAAGATAATTAAAAATCTTAAGATTTTAAGTCTATTAGATATTAAAGATATTAATAGATTAATTAAATAGATTAAATATTAAAAAATTACAGATATTAACTAGATATTAAATATTAGATATTAAAGATTTAAAATGTTAAAATTTAATCCCTAAGCATCAATTCAGGGAACTGAAACCTAACCATATAAACATATTATGCATAATTAAATAAAACTTTTCGCAAATGTGTGAAAACACGCAATTTAAGCCCTATAAACAAAAACTTCAAAACTAGCAACACTATAAATCTTAATCCAAACAGCCTTAACTCCCCCATAAACAGACAAATCTAACAAATGAAATTTTTAATGAAACACAAAAAAAAAACAAGAAAAACAAACGAAAACCTTCAGTACTACAAATTAAAACGAACCTTAATGTGAAACCATAATGTTTGATTCTAGATCTCCTGAATGCGCTGGTAGTTGTGAACTTAGATTTGTGAAACAGGGCCATCGCGTGAAGGTTTTTTTCAGAGTCAGCCCCGTCCACCCCCTAGCTTCAAGCCCAAACCCCTAATATCCTCCCACTAGCAACGCATGTGCATATATGAAGGGTTAAATATTTCCCAAAAAGAGTTTACAAGACTCCAATAATACTCCAAATACACCATTTATTCTATTTTCTCCCCCGCTATAAAAAAGAACAAAACTTTAAAATACAATAACATAATCCCAAAACCCAATCAAGGAAATTAAAACCAGATTAACAAGATATTTAAACCTAAATACAAAACCTTCACTTTCCCATAAAAATTTGAAAGAAAATTTGAGAAAAGTAGAAAGGAAAAAGACAATTTTTGTCTTTAAGATATTAAAGGTGTTTAAAGATACTAAGATATTAAACATATTAGATTTTAAAGATATTAAATCAATGGAATGACTATTAATAAACTACAGATATGACCTTTATATTAATATTAGATATTAAAGATTAATGATATTAAAATATAAGCCCTAAGCATCAAATCAGGAAACTGAAAACTAACTAACGAAACAGACTATAAAAAAAATAAATTGAACTTTTGTAATGGGGGAAAAATATTAAATTACTCTAGCAAGACTCCGAATATAACATTTACTTAATCACCTCCCCCCCCCCATCAAAAACGCAAAAAAACTTAAATTACAAAAACATGATCTCCGAAACTCAATCAAGGAAATTACAACAGGACTAACAAGAAAATTGATGCTCTGCAACAAAAAATTTAAATCTAAATATAAAATATTCATTTCCGCATTAAACATTTGAAAAAAAATTTGAGAAAAGTGGAAAGAAAAAAGACAAGTTTTGTCTTTAAGATAATAAAGATATTTAAAGATATTAATATATTAGTTATACTTTATATTAAAATATTAATAGATTAAATAAATAGATTAAATATTAATAAATTAAAAATATTACCTAGATGTTCATATTAGATATTAAAGATTTAAGATATTAAAATCTAAGCCATAAGCATCAATTAGTTAAACTAAAACCTGACTTTCAAAATACATTATAAATAAATTAATTAAACTTTTTGTACTTGTGTGAAAACACGCAATTTAAGCCAAAAGACGAAAACTTCAAAAGCTTGCAAAATTTGAAATCTAAATACAAAAACTTAAACTCCCCCATAAAAGCACAAATCTAACAAACAAAATTTATAACCTAACACGAAAAAAAAACAAAAAAAAAACAAAACCCGCAATACTAAAAATTAAAACGAACCTTAATGTAAAATCATAAGGGTTGGTTCTGTATCTCCTGAATGTGCTGCTAGTTGTGCCCTTAAATTTGTATTTATTTGTGATAATATAAACATAGTAATTAATGACGATTCTAAGAAAAGCAAACCACTGGTGAATGTTGCTAGTATCATCGGCAGTTTACCATCAGATACTGTCAATGAACAGCAATAATACCGATACTGAGACGCATATTGAATCCGTAGGTGACACTCTACTAAAAATAGTGTACGACTCAAAATGGATTTATGATTATTCTACTGGTTACAAACTAAGAGACGAGAGTTGCTACAGTATCAAGAGAGAACATGAATTATTTTATGGAACAGATTCAAAATTTCCAAAGCTGTTCAATGATATTAATAATGTATAATAATGTATGTAACATACTTTTATATTAATATTCTACATGTCGATATTTCATTAAAAATATTGTATGTATTACTTTGTTATGTGATCATTATATTTAGTGCACGCTAGCATGTCAAACGTTTAGAATGTCTATTAAAAAGTCGGAGATAAAAGACAAGGAATTTTCAGAGATTTAGATACTACTAACAGACTCATAAAACTATTAATTAATGACTGAGTATAAAAAATTAATAAAAAAAAGGTGCTTTTGCATAAAACTAAATTCAACTACACAGGTATTTTTGAGCATCAAAAGGGTTTTACAACATTTCACAGAATTCAGAAGCTATTCAAATGTTTCAGAATCTATGCTTTTGCAGTTTCCATGTAATCAAAACCTTCTATTATCAATTAATATAGATATTTTTTAGCATCGAAAGGATTTTACAACATTTAACAGAATAAAGAAGCTATTCAAATGTTTCAGAATATATGCTTTTGCAGTATAAATGTTACTAAAATCTTCCATCATCAATTAATACGGATATTTTTTAGCATCAAAAATATTTTACAACATTTCATAGAATCATAGAATCAACTATTCAAATGTTTCAGAATCTGTGCTTTTGTAGTTTGGGTGTAACTCAAATCTTCCATTATAAATTAATACAGATATTTTTTTAAGCATCAAAAGGATTTACAACATTTCAGAGAATCAAGAAACTATTCAAATGCTTTAGAATCTATGCTTTTGCAGTTTCCATATAACTAAAATCTTCCAATATCAATTGATACAGGTATTTTTTTTTTAGCGTCAACAGGTATTATTACATTTCAAAGAATCAAGGAACTATTCAAATGTTCAAAATGTATGCTTTTGTAGTTTGCATGTAACTAAAATCTTGCGTTATCCATATATACAGGTATTTTTTAGTATCAAAAGGATTTTACAACATTCACAGAATCATGAAACTATTCAAATGTTTCTGAATCTATGCTTTTGCAGTTTGTATGTAACTAAATGCTTCTAATTGTCAATTAATACAGGTATTTCTTAGCGTCAAAAGGATTTTGCAACATTTCAGAGAATCATGAAATATTCAAATGTTTCAAATCTATGCTTTTGCAGTATACATGTAACTAAAATCTACCATTATCAATTAATACGGATAATTTTTAGCATCATAAGGATTTTCCAACATTTCAGAGAATCAAGAAACTATTCAAATGTTTCAGAATCTATGCTTTTGCAGTTTCCATATAACTAAAATCTTCCAATATCAATTAATACAGGTATTTTTTTTTTAGCATCAAAAGTAGTTTACAACATTTCACTATGTTGTAAACAGAAACTATTCAAATGTTTCAGAATCTGTGCTATTGCAGTTTGCATGTAACTAAAATATTCCGTTATCAATTAATTCAGATAGTTTTTAGCATCAAAAGCATTTTGTAACATTTTACAGAAACAGAAAACTATTCAAATGTTTTCGAATATATGCTTTTTCAGTTTGCTAGTGACTAAAATCTTCCCATTATTAATTAATACAGATAGTTTTTAGCATCAAAAGAATTTTACAACATTTCACAGAACCAAAAAACTATTCAAATGTTTCAGAATGTATGCTTTTTCTGTTTGCATGTAACTAAAATCTTCCAATTATCAATTAATAAAGATATTTTTTAGCATCAAAAGCATTTTATATCATTTTACAGAATCAAGAAACTATTCAAATTTTTCAGAATCTATGCTTTTGCAGTTTACATGTAACTAAAATCTTCCATTATCAATTAATAAAGATATTTCTTAGCATCAAAAGGATTTTATAACATTTCACAGAACCAAAAAACTATTCATATGTTTCAGAATCTATGCTTTTACAGTTTGCATGTCACTAAAATCATCCATTATCAATTAATACAGATATTTTTTTGCATCAAAAGAATTTTACAACATTTCACAGAATCAAGAAACTATTCAAATGTTTCAGAATGTATGCTTTTTCTGTTTGCATGTAACTAAAATCTTCCAATTATCAATTAATACAGATATTTTTTAGCATCAAAAGCATTTTACATCATTTTACAGAATCAAGAATCTATTCAAATTTTTCAGAATCTATGCTTTTGTAGTTTAAATGTAACCAAAATCTTCCATTATCACATAATACAGATATTTTTTTAGCATCAAAAGGATTTTATACCAATTCACAGAATCAACAAACTATTCAAATGTTTCAGGATCTATGCTTTAGCAATTTATATGTAACTAAAATCTTTCATTATTAATTAATACAGGTTTTTTTTAGCATCGAAAGGACTTTACAATATTTCACAGAATTAATAAAAAACTATTCACAAGTTTCAGAATCTATACTTTGGCAGTTTGCATGTAAATAAAATTTTTCATTATAAATTAATACAGATACTTTTTAGCTCGAAAGGATTTTACAACATTTTACTGAATCAACAAACTATTCAAATGTTTCAGAATCTCTGCCTTTGCAGTTTGCATGTAACTAAAATCTTCCATTACAAAGTAATACAGGTATTTTTTTCAGCACCAAAAGGATTTTAAAATGTCACAGAATTAAGAAACTATTCAAATGTTTCAGAATCTATGCTTTTGCAGTTCACATATAACTAAAATCTTCCAATTATCAATTAATACAGGTATTTTTTCAGCACCAAAAGGATTTTACAAAATTTCACAGAATTAAGAAACTATGCAAATGTTTCAGAATTTATACTTTTAAAGTTTGCATATAACTAAAATCTTCCATTATCACATAATACAGATATTTTTTTTTTAGCATCAAAAGGATTTTAAAATGTCACAGAATTAAGAAACTATTCAAATGTTTCAGAATCTATGCTTTTGCAGTTTACATATACCTAAAATCTTCCAATATCAATTAATACAGGTATTTTTTTTAGCATCAAAAGTAGTTTACAACATTTCACTATGTTGTAAACAGAAACTATTCAAATGTTTCAGAATTTGTGCTTTTGCAGTTTGCATGTAACTAAAATCTTCCATTATCAATTAATACAGATATTTTTTTGCATCAAAAGAATTTTACAACATTTCACAGAATCAAGAAACTATTCAAATGTTTCAGAATGTATGCTTTTTCTGTTTGCATGTAACTAAAATCTTCCAATTATCAATTAATACAGATATTTTTTAGCATCAAAAGCATTTTACATCATTTTACAGAATCAAGAAACTATTCAAATTTTTCAGAATCTATGCTTTTGCAGTTTACATGTAACTAAAATCTTCCATTATCAATTAATACAGATATTTTTTAGCATCAAAAGAATTTTACAACATTTCACAGAATCAAGAAATTATTCAAATGTTTCAGAATCTATGCTTTTGCAGTTTGCATGTAACTAAAATCTTCCATTATCAATTAATACAGGTATTTTTTCAGCACCAAAAGGATTTTACAAAATTTCACAGAATTAAGAAACTATGCAAATGTTTCAGAATTTATACTTTTAAAGTTTGTATATAACTAAAATCTTCCATTATCCTTTTAAAGTTTGTGTATATAACTAAAATCTTCCATTATCACATAATACAGATATTTTTTTAGCATCAAAAGGATTTTATACCAATTCACAGAATCAACAAACTATTCAAATGTTTCATGATCTATGCTTTAGCAATTTATATGTAACTAAAATCTTTCATTATTAATTAATACAGGTTTTTTAAGCATCAAAAGGACTTTTGTATTGAACAAATTCAACTACACAGGCACTTTTTAGCATAAAAAGGATTTTACAACATTTCACAGAATCAAGAATCTATACCAATGTTTCAGAATCTATGCTTTTGCAGTTTGTATATAACTAAAATCTTCCAATTATCAATTAATACATATATTTGCAGTTTACATGTAGCTAAAATCTTCCATTATAAGTTAATACAGAAATTTTGTAGCATCAAAAGGATTTTACAACATTTCACAGAATCAAGAAACTATTCAAATGTTTCAGAATCTGTGCTTTTGCAGTTTGCATGTATTTAAAATCTTCCATTATCAATTAAAGCAGATAGTTTTTAGCATCAAAAGGATTTTGTAACATTTAACAGAATCAAAAAACTATACAAATGTTTCAGAATCTATATTTTAGAAGTTTACATGTAATTAAAATCTTCCACTATCAATTAATACAGGTATTTTTTAGCATCAGAAGGAGTTTACAACATTTCACAGAAGCAAGAAACTATTCAAATGTTTCAGAATCTAGGCTTTTGCAGTTTGTATGTAACTAAAATCTTCCAATTATCAATTAATACATATATTTGCAGTTTACATGTAGCTAAAATCTTCCACTATAAGTTAATACAGAAATTTTGTAGCATCAAAAGGATTTTACAACATTTCACAGAAGCAAGAAACTATTCAAATGTTTCAGAATCTAGGCTTTTGCAGTTTGCTGTAACTAAAACCTTCCATTATCAAGTAACACAGGTATTTCTTAGCGCAAAAAAGATTTTACAATATTTCACAGGATCAAGAAACTATTCAAATGTTTCAGAATCTATACTTTTGCAGCAGGCATGCAACTAAAATCTTCCATTATAATAATATTTTTTTTGCCCTCTTTCGATACATTAAAAATGCAATAGAGGAGTACAAACAAAGAGACAAAAAAGAAAAGAAACGAAACACAAATAATTAATGAATACAGTACCAACATGTCCAGCAAGAAAAAAAAAGAAAAAAAGACAAACAAGTGGAAACTTAAATAAACTGTGGAGACTTAAATCAACACTATCCAGCCATAAATAAAACAGTTAAACAGAAAGTCTAATAAATTCCCATATCAGTCATCAAATGGCAAATAAATCGTATGCCTCACAGAATAAATCGTATGGCTCATAGAACATACATTAAAAAACAACGAGATGAGATATTAGAGGATTTTTTTTGCTATTGATCATTAGTAACGTCAAGGTGACGTTGATAACTCAGCAATGTTGGGAATTCCTTCTCCTTACTATATAAATACATATACATACATACATACATACACACACAACCTTTTTTTCGCTACATTAAAACAATGATGCACTAAAGGAGTAATAAAGAGGAAAGAACAAAACACGAAAAATCATCAGCTATACAACAAAGTGACAACCACCACTGACGAGAAAAATAACCAAAACTAAAAGGCTGCTCAGACCAGGGACTAAAAATTTATTCCAGCGTATATAGTAGATGGTTAAGCGGAAAATCTGGTATTTTATTGCAACGGTTTCTAAATCGAGCCGATAATTCTTCCAACTTCTCAGATATATCAAAGACATGGGATTTATTACAAATGTATGAGTTACGGAATCATAGAGGAATACCATTAAAGAATTTAGCAAACCGGTAAAATTTAACCCTAATTTGTTTCTTTCCTATTGACAAAAAAAGTTTCAAAAATGGAGTTAGAAAAAACACATGCGGTGCAAACATAGAGGTGTAGAGCTTTCCTAATTTATACTTGTCAAATTGCCCTTCAACTTTTGACAGCAAACCATATGTTTTGCAAAGTTCCGTTTTAAACTCATTAATAACCAGAGTGCGTGTCGCTCTTATCGATGACCCAAAATGAGCACCTAAATACTTGTGTGAATCAGACTTAGGAAGAGTGATCGAGCCTACTTTAAGGGACTCTGAATGTATCTTTTCATTCTGGTTTAATATTACAAACTCAGTTTTCGACGGTTCAATAGCAAGGCCAATATTAGACAAACTAGCCTGAAGAGCCTCAAAAGCCCTTTCCATTGATGACAGGTTATCAGCAAGAAGAAGTATCCCATCTGCATACGACAGGTGACTAATATCGATATGACCATCAATAATATAGGGTGGGATATTTCTCGTCGCAGTTCTAAGTGCATTGTTGAACATTAATGGACTAAAAACTGAGCCCTGCTTTACCCCACGCTTTACAGGGATGAGACTTGTTAAACCACTTCCAAAGGCACGCACAAATAAAGCCGCTAGTTCCGCTATTTGACAAAGCAACTAAAGATTGTGAATGCAAAATTGAATCAAAAGCCTTAGCAATATCAACTGCGCATACACACAGACTCTTCTTCATCATCTTGTCACGTTCCATTATAGACAAGAACACAGAATGTACATTTTGGACTCCCAAATCTTGCCTGCAACCAAATTGATGGTCCCCAAAATCACACTTTTCACGCAGAAACGGGAAAATTATTTTTTCAAGTTACTTGCTAAGCACAGAGCAAAGGGTTATAGGTTTATATGAATTGCATAGCGTGGGGTCCTTACTCTTTTTAGACATACATTATCAGTTAATAAAGATAATTTTTAGCATCAAAAGGATTTTACAACATTTCACAGAATCAAGGAACTATTCAGAAATTACAGGATCTCTACTTTTGCAGTTTGCATGTAACTAAAATCTTCCATTATCAATTAACACAGGTATTTCTTAGAATCAAAATGGAAGGGGTGTTATTCGCTTTCAAAGCACTTTTGACTATTAAAAAGGGCACTCTGAAAGCATTTCAATTGCCAATCGAATGAGCCCTGTTTGAACTTTCTACGACAACGCGTTCTATAAAAACCTTATGTGCCCCCTGGGCATAATTTCCAACCCTTGCCCTCAGGGATGTGGGGGGCATGTCTTCCTCAAAGACCTAATTTCCAGAACTTAAAAGTATGTTGAATAAAATGGCTATCTCAAAGTTTTGATTAGATGTGTTTGGGGAAAAGTTGGACGTGAGAGGTGGGCTATTAGCCCTCTAATCACTTTCGACTATTAAAAAGGGCACTAGCCCTTTGAATGTCCAATCGAACGAGCCTTTTTTGAAGTTTCTACGACAACGTCTTCTATAAAAAACCTTATATGCCCCCAGGGCATAACTTACAACCCTTGCCCTAAGGGCTGTGGGGGACTGTCCTCCTCAAAAACATAATTTTTATCTGGAAATCAACTACACTCAACAAAATGGCGCAAAATTTTGATTGAATGTGTTTTGGGAAATGGTGGGCGTGGAAAGGGTGTGTTAGTCCCCTTCCAATCACTTTTGATTATTAAAAAAGGCACAAGCCACAGCAATTGCCAACTGAATGAGCCCTTTTCAAAGTTTCTACGACAACTTCTTCGATACGAAGTGCCCTGCTCTAAAGGAAAAAATTAATAAATCATACATTGTGCCAACATCGTTCTTATATCACCCCAGGGCATAACTTAAAACCCTTTCCCTGAGGGTTGAAGGGGGAGTGTCCTCAAAAACATATTTTCTATCCGGAAATCAACAACGCTGAACAAAATGGCTATCTCAAAATTTTGATTGGATGTGTTTGGAGAAATGATGGGGGGGGGATTCTGGTTGCCCTCAAATCACTTTCGACTATTAAAAGGGCACTAGCCACTCCAATTTCCAATCGAATCAGCCCTTTTCGAAGTTTCTACGACAACTCCTTCGATACGAAGTGGAAAAAATACATTGTGCCAACATCGTTCTTTACTTAGGCAGCGCGATCGCGCTGCCTATGATTTATACAACAACTTTCATTATAAAACTTATATGCCCCCAGAGCATAACTAACAACCCTTGCACTGAGGACTCTGAGGGGGTTATCATCCTAAAAGACCTAATTTCCAGAACTTTCAAACAAGTTGAACAAAATTGATATCTCGAAATTTTTATTGGATGTGTTTGGGAAAATGGTGGGTGTGAGAGGGGCGTTAGTCGCTATCCAATCACTTTCAACTATTAAAACAGGCACTAGCACTTTCAATATCCAATTTAATGAGCCTTTTTAAAGTTTCTACGACAACGCTTTCAATAAAAACTTTATATGCCCCCAGGGCATAACTAACAACCCTTGCACTGAGGACTCTGAGCGGGGTTATCATCCTAAAATACCTAATTCCCAGAACTTTCAAACAAGTTGAACAAAATTGATATCTCAAAATTGCGATTAGATGTGTTTGGGAAAATGGTGGGCGTGAGAGGGGCGTTAGTCGCTATCCAATCACTTTCAACTATTAAAAAAGGTACTAGTCCTTTCAATTTCCAATTGAATGAGCCCTTTTGAAGTTTCTACGACAACGCTTTCAAAATTTTATATGCCCCCAGGGCATAACTTACAACCCTTGCCCTGAGGGCTGTGGGGGGAGGGGTTGTCATCCTTAAAAACCCAATTTCCAAAACTTTCAACTACGTTGAATAAAATCGCTATCTTGAATTTTGATTGGATGTGTTTGGGGAAAAGGTGGGTGTGAGAGGGGGGTTAGTTGCCCTCAAATCACTTTCGACCATTAAAATGGGTACTAGTCCTTTGAATTTCAAATCGAATGAGCCCTGTTTGAAGGTTCTACGACAAAGATTTCAATAAAAACCTTATATGATCCCAGGGCATAACTCGTAACCCTTGTCCTTAGGGCTGTGGGGAAGTTTCCTGCTCAAAGGTATAATTTCCTGAACTTTCAACGTCGTGGGACAAATTGGCTATCTCAAAATTTTTATTGGATGTGTTTGAGGAAATGGTGAGCGTGGAAGGGGTGTTAGTTGACTTTCAATCACTTTCGACTATTAAAAAAGGCACTAGCCATTTAGGGTTAGTTGCCCTCAAATCACTTTCAACCATTAAGAAGGGTACTAGTCCTTTGAATTTCAAATCGAATGAGCCCTTTTTCAAGTTTCTACGACAAAGATTTCAATAAAAACCTTATATGATCCCAGGGCATAACTTACAACCCTTGCCACGAAGGTTGTTGGGGAGTGTCCTCCTCCAAAACATAATTTCTATGTGGAAATCAACTACGCTGAGCAAAATGGCTATCTCAAAATTTTGATTGGATGCGTTTCGGGAAATGATGGACGTGGGGGGGGGCTAGTTGCCTTCCAATCACTTTCGACTATTAAAAAGGGCACTAGCCACTTCAATTTCCAATCGAATAATCCCTTTTCGAAGTTTCTACGACAACTCCTTCGACAGGAAGTGCACGGGTATGGAGAAAAAAAAAAATAATACATTGTGCCAACATAGCTCTTTACTTAGGAAGCGCGATCGCGCTGCCTATGATGTACATGTTTTTCTGCTACAGAATTAATTTGACATGTACTGCAATACTGAAAAGTCAGGTATTCGTCTATGAGAATTCAGAGATGAAAGCAATTTGTTTTCCCAATCTTTGTAATAAAATCAGATATTATGATCGTGTGTGATTCTGCTAATTTTATTAATCAAACAGTTTGTGGTAACGAACTGTAAGTAAGGAGCGACCCGGCTCAATAATAACCGAAACTCTAAAAACGGGATTTTAATATCAATAGTTAAATCAAAAGAATCAGATTTTAATGCTGATTTCAAATATGTAATTTTCATCAAATTTAGTCCTACCCATCAAAAGTTAGGCGCCTGAGGAAATTTAGTTGGTTTTCGAAAAAGAGAGAAAGACCCCCCTAAAAGGTATAGAACCTTGATTTTCAAATCACACCATCAGATTCAGCGTATCAGAGACCCCCACTGTAGAGGTTTCAAACTCCTATCTGCAAAAATGTGGAATATTGTGGTTTTTTTTTGCCAGAAGAAAGATCCCGGATACGTGTTTATTTATTTTTTTTTCCCAGGGGTGATCGTATCGAGCCAGTGGTTCTAGAATATCGGGAGAGGGCTCATTGGAACTGAAATTAAAAGTTATAGTGCCCTTTTTAAGTGACCAAAAAAATGAAGGGCAACTAGGCTCCCTCCCACGCTCATTGTTTTCCCAAAGTCACCCGATCATAATTTTGAGACAGCCATTTTGCTCACCATGGTCGAAAATATGGTAGCTATGTCTTTTAGGACGACTTAATCCCCAAAGTCTCCTGGGGGAGGGCTGAAAGCTATGAACTTTACCCAATGTCAACATATAGTATTGGTTATTGGGAAGTATACAGACGTTTTCAGGGGGGATTTTTTCTGGTAGTGGGGTTGGGTGGGTCGGGGGTTATATGGGAGGATCTTTAAATGGAGGAAGTTTTCATGTGGGAAGGGACATTGCTATGAAGGGGGTGCCTGATTTCCCGGCATTATTTAAAAAAAGATCAGAAATTAAATAAAAAAAAAAAGTTTTTAAACTGAAAGTAAGGAGCAACATCAAAACTTAAAACGAACAGAAAATATTACGTATATGAACAGATTCATCCCTTAGTCAATACTTTGCTCTTTAAGCCAAAGATTTTTTACTACTTTCATAAGATCTAATTATTCTAATTAACGGCTTTTGTGATTAAGGGTCATTTTTAAAGAATCAGAACAAAATTCGAACTTTAGCGTAAAGAGCGAGGTATTAACTAGGGGGCGAACCCCCTAATATACGTATTGAAAATATATGAATATAGAAGTTCGTTACGTAAGTTAATTCGTAAGTTACGTATATTTATTACTAATAAAAACCTTCGTAAATAAAATTAAACAACGTCCGAAAAAGCCATTTAACCAAATAAAAGTAAGATTAATATGCAAATTTGGTTTTAATTATTCATGTACGGTGAGCCAAAATAAAATCCTGCATTAATTCAAAAACGTTCAAAAATTAAATTAAAAAATATAAGTTTTTTTTTAACTGAAAGTAAGGAGCGACGTTAAAACTTAAAACGAACAGAAATAATTCCGTATATGAAAGGGGCTGCTCCGTCCTCAACCCCTCGCTCTTTACGCTAAAGCTTGACTCTGTCTCATAACTTTGTTTCTTTATACAATAAAAAACTTTAGCGTAAAGAGTGAGGGGTTGAGGAGGGGGCAGCCCCTTTCATATACGGAATAATTTCTGTTCGTTTTAAGTTTTAACGTCGCTCCTTACTTTCAGTTAAAAAAAAAAACTTGTTCTTTTATTTAATTAGACAGTATCCGTATCACTCCATCCATACCCGGTGTATGGATGACAAGCCGTATCACTGACCAGACTCAATAGTACCGAAAGTTAGTGACTGAGTTTGAGTCAATGCCAACCAAAAACGTTCTGGCCATGGAATTGTGTTTGGGACTAGTCTAGCTAAGAATTGAATATATCATCTTTAAGCTGAGTAGGTCTTATTTTCTATACATTATTCTTTTCTTAGCTGATGTATTTTTCTTTCTTTTAGATGTATTCCTGAAAAGGGTTTCAGAGGGGTAGATACTGCAGCTGTGCGCAGTGGCCCTGTTCAATTTGAAAATGTTGTTGAAGACGATATTTTCGGTTTGGACCTTTCTTAATTGAAGTAAGACACCTAAGTGACAAAAACCGTGGTGCCGAAGATCGAGATGAACTTGAAAAAAAGAAACGTCGAGAATAAAAAAATTTTGTTAAACGTCCATTTAAACTGGATCGTGGAGATCATAAATACAGAAAATATGTGAGCCTGCTCAAAAATATTTCATTAACATCCAAGAAACTATTTTCTCACATAGCTAAGATGTATTGCCGTTTTGATTCTTAAGTGACATTTCCACCTGTTGGCTCCAATCATGAGTGCCGCTTGGAGTTTCCCGAGTGGAGGAGTAAATGATACCTGCCGCTTTGTTTTACCAAATTTAAAGTAGACTATTTCTCATTTTACCACTTTTATACATTTTTTTTAAATGTATCTTTGTTTTTCAAGATTGACCACCTCTCGGCCACTTGTTGTGTCAGCGTCCTGGCTATAATAATGTTTTGAATTTTTTACCAGCAATAGCGAAAGATCACGATAAATTTTACTACTGAACTACCTAATATATGGTTAACTATATGCTTAAAGTAATATAGCATGTCCATTTTTAGTATTTTCAACTTTTTTCTAAGTATTACGCTCTGACAAATTCTTTTCCTTTTTGCTATACTTAGATAGGTCCAACATCCTTCACAGTAGCGCACTTCTTATTTTATTGCCAAGATTTTTAGTTTTCATTGACTTAAACCAGTTTAAAAAAAAAAAACTGTTCCAACTATTTTTTTATTCGTGTCTTGAGAAACTATGTCACATCTTCATTGGTTAACTAGGATATTTCCTAGGAACATTAAACTTTTATTCTGAGAAATATGTGAAAACACCAACTTGTTTTAATGCAAGGGCACCTAGGCCTTACAACAATTTAACGTTAGCCTTTCTCCCAGACGATTTTGTGCAGACTTCTCCCATATTCAACAAATATCTGTGGGTACCCCTGCTTCAGTCATGTTAAAGAGTTTGTATGTTTTAGTTGTAAGATCGGTTGTTGTTTTTAAACTTTTGCAATAAAATTGTTGATTACATGTTACATATGTAACATGTAGTCTAGATTACTAGATCTCAGCAACTCTGAGATCTCTGGTCCATGATCACTATTCTTGGTCCTTTGCAGAGACTAGTAACCCATTGTTTGTTTTAGTCCGATCGACGTTTTCTATGCTTCATAGGATGTATCAGAGGTTTTCTGGATTTGTAATCTTGTTTTATTGTATTTCTGTCACTCCCTCGCGGACAAGTTTTTTGCTTCCCGGGATTCCCGTTAAACTGGAGTTGTTGTTTCGTTTGGTATATTAAATAAATCTTATTAAATATTAATTAAATAAATATTAATTAAATAAATCTCTCGGTAGATTTGGGAAAATGTCCTGAAGCCAGCAAAGACTCAATTTCTACTAAATTTAAGCTATCTATATTATTAATCTTGTGTCTTTTGTGTCATCATTATTAACCATGGCTGAACCAAGAGATACTCTGAAGATTTAAGACAATTAAATTATGAAAAATAGTTCCGGCCAAGCAAGGCGGTTCAACTGCCTGAAAGAGTTACAGTTTAGAGTCTTTTATAAGTTCTTCAGAAGAATTCTGAATAATAGAGGAGGGTCCATCCTCAGACTCCATCACTTATATGAGAAAAATAAAACTTGGTCAGTGTTAAACAAGACAGCGAAATTATTTGTAAATATGAACCAACTAAATTTACGTGGAACTTTTGTTTTGTAATAGCACTTGATCCTTAACCGCATCGAACGTCCATTTCATAGAGCAAAGAATGATTGAAAGCTAAATACAAGTTAATATATTTATTGCTAACCTGATTAGCAGTAGCGGATCCAGGGGAGGGGAGTGGGTACCCCCCCCCCCTCTAACGTAGTCTAAAATAGTGTAATTTACTTAATTAACGCAGTTTTGCGTTAATTAAACTTACTCCTAAAGCAAGTTTATCGGATCAAACTATTTTACACCCCCCCCCTAAAAAAGTCCTGGATCTGCCTTTGCTGATTAGCAATAGGTAAGTTTGTCCCTAAAACTAAAACCACATCCGTATTATATTATATACAACTGAACAAAAAATCACAGAAGTTTAACCTTATGATTTTGCCTTTAACCATGAATTGACTTGAATTTAATAAGGACGCAACACTAGAAATGCTTTCAAAACTAGGTACTCTCTAGCCAAAATGAACATGAGATAAATTAAATCTTTTAAGATTCTCTTCCTTTTTTTCATATAAATGTCCTTTCGTAGCCGTTATTTTCTTTTTGAGACTTTTCAATTATTTCCCGGACACTAGCGGTCCGCAAAAAAAGAAAACTTGGATATGCCAAAAAGTTCAAACACTTGCATGGTTCTGAAGAACTCAATCGGTACCTTTACTCTGATATTTTATCAAAAAGGGATAAATAATCAAAATATAGGGGGGGGGGGAATAAAAGTGAGTTAGGAAACGAATAGAACGAAATGAGGAATCAAAACTGGCCAAGGCCGTACCCAGGATTTTTTTTCGGAGGGGGTTTTACCCAAAGATTTTTTCGGGGCGGGGGGATTACATAAAAAAAAAGTAAAAAAATGTATACAAAATTTGTTTATATCCATTTTTTTACGTTTTTACGAGTAAAAAAAAAACATTTCGGGAGGGGTTAAAATCCCCCTAACCCCCCTCTGGGTGCAGCATTGCAATTGGCCAAATATGTATGCCTATGTATCAGCTCTTTGATAGTTTAGATACAATTTTTAAAACCAAAAATTATCAACTGCAATAATCAAAAAAAGGCGTAAAAGTTACCTTCCTATACCTAAAGAAGTTTTAGAAAAGAAAAGTTTGTTGGTAATTGGTCAGGAATTTCGTTTCGATGAATTAAACTAGTTGGTTACTAGTTACTTCTCTTCTCAAATTCAACTTCGGAATAAGATGCTTATATCTTTCCTGATGTCAGCATACGTGATCATCAAAGCAGGTTAGCATAATTCCTGATCATGAAAGAAGGTTAGCATAATTCCTGATCATCAACAAAGGTAAGCATAATTCCTGATCATCAAAGAAGGTTAGCATAATCGCTTCCTAAGGTGATATGATTTACATTTATAAAGACATAAATATTAGAGATTAATGCAAGGCATAAAAACATAAACAAAAATGTTCGGTGTTTGAAACAGTTGTTAGTAGACTCGCGCAATCGCACCAATCTACGAAAATTTAGGGTTGGGGGCAAATGTGTTTTTCAATAACTAGGGGGAGGAACTGTCGCTTTTTTTCTCAATGAAAATACTTGACGAAAGGTATTTTTTTTCAAAATCTAGGGGCAGAGGTCCCACCAGCCCTGTCCCAATTAACGCTGCAGGACCCACGGATTCAAAGCAAAGAGCAGTTTGGTTAAGAATTCACTACTCACACGAAATAAGGGTAGCACTTTCATAATAAGTTGAGACATGCTGAAAGTAAGATTTTCCAGCCTCTACAAATTTCGCTACAAATTTCAACTTTATTGCTTTTTTTTTCAAGTAGGAAAAAGTCAGACTGACGGTTTTTTCATTCTGTTTTTACATCTATGTAAAATCAATGGCATTCCATATTCTTATTTACGGTTTTTGCAAATCAAGAGGCCGCTTGAGACCATTACACCAGCGTGTCTGAGCTTGCCATCATTGAGACGAAATAAAATACACTGAGGAACCGAAACTGATTTGACTTAAGATATAAAGCACATGATTCAAATAAAAAATTTTATGCTCAATTCGAAAATTATATAAAAATTTTCCTTTCCCCACGATCTGCCTAACAATTTTTTAAATATTGTTTCTTTCAGTGTTTTAGTCTTTGAATAACAAATGTTAATTGCTTATAAAATTCCCTAGCCCTTTCTTTCATAGTTGAAAAGTCTTCAGCAGGGGTTTAAAATTTTTCATCCAAAAGCAAATAAAATCACAGTTTAGGCATACTAGCAGTCTTTTTCTCCTCGCAAGCGTTAGCAGCAAGCGTTTTCCTAGAAACTTCAAAAAAGGCTCATTCGATTGGAAATTGAAAGGACTAGTGCTCTTTTTAATAGTCGAAAGTGATTGGAGGGCAACTAGCCCTCCTCTCAAGCTCACCATTTCTACAAACACATCCAATCAAAATTTTGAGATGGCCATTTTGTTAAACGTAGTTGACAGTTCTGCAAATTAGATCTTTGAGGATGACACTCCCCCCAGAGCCCTCAGGACTAAGGTTGTAAGTTATGCCCTGGGGGCATATATGGTTTTCTTATAGAAAATGTTGTCGTAGAAACTTCAAAAAAGGCTCATTCAATTGGAAATTGAAAGGGCTAGCGCCCTTTTCAATAGGCTAGTCGAAACTGATTGGAGGGCAACTAACCTCCCTGTCATGCCCACCATTTCCCCAAACACATCCAATCAAAATTTTGAGATAGCCATTTTTTCAACTTAGTTGAAAGTTTTGGATATTATGTCTTTGAGGATGATCAACTCCCCCCCCCACACACCCTCAGGGCAAGGGTTGTAAGCTATGCACTTGGGGCATATAACGTTTTTATAGAGCGTTTTTGTTCAGCGTAGTTGAAAAGTGCGGGAATTATGTCTTTAAGGATGACACTCCCCCCACAGCCCTCAGCCCAAGGGTTGTAAGTTATGCCCTGGGGGCATATAAGGTCTTATAGAAAGCGTTGTCGTAGAAACTTCAAAAAGGGCTCATTCGACTGAAAATTCAAAGCGCTAGTGCCCTAATTAATAATCAAAGTGATAGGAGGGCAACTAACGCCCCTCTCAAGCCTACCGTTTCCCCAAACACATCCAATCAAAATTTTGAGACAGACATTTTGTTCAACGTATTTGAAAGTGCTGGAAATTAGGTCTTTGGCAGCGTTGTCGTAGAAAATTCAAAAAGGACTCATTCAATTGGGAATTGAGAGGGCTAGTGCCCTTATTAATAGTCAAAAGCGATCAGAGGGCAATTGCCCCCCATATCCATCATTTGCCCAGACACTTCCGATCAATATTTTGATATAGCAATTTTGTTGAACGTAGTTGAATGGTCCGGAAATTATGTTTTTGAGTATGACAACCCCCAACAGCCCTCAGGGCTAAGGTTGTAATTTATGCCCTGGGGGCATGTAATGTCATATAGAAAGTGTTGTCGTAAAAACTTCAAAAGGGCTCTTTCGATTGGAAATTGAGAGGGCTATTGTCCTTTTTAATAGTCGAAAGTAATCAGAGGGAGAATCCCCCCCCAACGCCCATCATTTCCGATCAACATTTCTGGAAATTATGAAAGGTCTAGAAATTATGTCTTTGAGGATGACACCCCCCCCCGTAGCCCTCATGACAAGGGTGGTAATTTATGCCCTTGGGGCATACAACGTTTTTATAGAAATTTTTGTCGTAGAAGCTTCAAAAAGGGCTCGTTCGATTGGAAATTGAGAGGACTAGTGCCTTTTTTATTAGTCGAAAGTGATCAGAGGGCAAATGTCTCCCTCCACGCCTATCATTTCCCCAAACACTTCCAATCAAAATTTTGATACAGCCATTTTGTTCGGCCTATCAGAAAGGTCTGGAAATTATGTCCTTGTGGATAACAAATCCTCCCAGCCCTCAGGGCAAGGGTTATGAGTTGTGCCCTGGGGACATATAGGGTTTTTATAGTATGGTCATAAAAACTTCAAAGGGGGCTGCTCAGAGGGCAGCTACCCTCTCAACCCTACATACACGTCATATTGTTCCGAAATGTGTCTAATAGAAATTTTGAGATAGCCATTCTATTCAAAATAGTGTAAATATCATACAACAAGGCTTTTGGGGTTGAAAAAAACCCCAGAGATTAGGGGCAAGGGTTGTAAGTTATGCCCAGAGGGTATTAAAGGTTTTTATGGAAGGGATGGTTGTTTAACTTCAGAAGAGGCTCAATCTTTCTCCTTGAAAAAGACTATGTCAATACAAAACGAACAGAAATTAATAAAAAAAACTTTTTGCACAAAGTAAGTTTTTCAAAAAAAGTGAAGAACTCCGTTAAACCAAAAATGAACAAAAATAGAATCAAATAATCTACCAAGCATACAACTACCACAAATAATTATCAATAAATAAATGAAACCCAAAACAAACAGAAATTAAAATAAGTCAAACTCAAAACGAGCAGAAATTAATCTGAGTAGGGTTCTTAAGCCCTATGTTTTCTAGAAGCCAGAATATAATTTGTACTTTACTGAAAAAATCGTTTAAATTTTTTCATTTATAACTTAAAGAAAACAAAAATTAATTAAGATTTTAAGAAATAAATATCAGCATGTGTATATTAAACTGATAATGCACATTTTTTTCAGTAAATTCATTTGAATTTACTGAAAATATTAAGTTGATGAAAATATGAAAACTTGATGAAAATATTAAGTTGCTATTGATCAACTTTTCGTGAACCTGAGTATTCTTTGAAATGAAATGATATATCGAGAACTAAACAAAATATTTTAAATTCCTTCGGGGGTTCTTAAAGATGTTCCTAGCCCCAAGACGGAAGTGTTTAGAAAAGTAATTTGGCAACACTAATTTTTGCCAACTAATTAATTGAGCCGACATTAATTAGGTCTGTCATTATAGTAAGTTGGATTTGCATCCAATTGTCAGAAAACTGATTGCCCCTGCAGGGTATTTTTTTATTGGCTGAGAACTGCAAAGGAAGAACAGGGTGATCGCCCATTCTTTGGGGTTTAGGATAATGGACTAGTCGGGATAGTTTGGGATAATGGGCTAGGATTAGAATCTATCTCACTAGAGGTCTTATTTTTTTCAAATAAAAAGGGTGAAATTTATTAGGAATCGTAACATCCCCAGCCAAATTGTTTTTTAGGAATTATAAATCCACAGCCAAAATTGTGACGATCATGAGTCATAAAAATGCCGCAAGTTAAAAAAAAGATTGTTAGTTTATATTTATGAATTCGGATGTCGAGGTAGTGGTTGGGAACACGGTCCTAACTGTGGACTCACTAATCACACATATTTAAATTTCCAACCTTTTTAATAAAATATATCCATGGAGCCTCTGTTTTAAATGGGTTATTTGCATCATTCGGGGCCGGCATTTATCATTTCATTCCTGTAGGCACAATGTTTTGATATATAACCCGCTCTTATTAAAATGTCTTCGAAAATTTGGTATGATTCCGTTTAGATGTGACTAGCGTAATTAAGGGATGGCAGGTTACCCTCCGGTTAGTTTGATCTTAAAAAAGGCAGTTTTACTCAAAATCTGAGATCGGGGAAAATTTAGTCGATCCAGGTCTTTCGAAATACCTTGTTCGTTTTTTTTAATATTCTCGTTCCCGATTCTGATTCAATGTCCCATTGCTAGCTATTGGGGTGTATTTTTTTTTTTATTTAAATCTATTGTTTAATAAATTTGTCAACCAGGATCAAAGAAAAAAAAAAAGGATGAAGATCCTTCAGAGCTATGCTGGGTCGTTTTTACAGGGCAAGTAGCAAATATATGACCTACCTGATAGGTTTGGTCTGAATAAAAAATGTGAAACATTCATAAAAAGAAAAACTATATCTTAAAAAAGACATAAAGAAAAATTATAAAGTAGAAGAAAAAAGACGAGTTTTTAAAATTAAAGAAAAAAAAGTCTTAGCATTCCAAGACTAAGATAAAATATCCAGACATAGATTAGAAGCAAGAAATCAGAAGAAAATAATTACTAGATCATCTAAAAGCTTTTACTGGGTATAGTAGTAAAAGTATCTGATTTTGTATCTGGAAGCACATTTTACTACTAAAAAGTGCAACGCGTTCTTTAAAACGTTCTTCCATTCAACCTTAGGGGATAACTTATTTACCCCCCCCTCCCCTTTCTGTGTATAAGTATTTACTAAGAAAAATTTTCTTTTTTTAGAATTTAACATTTTCAGTTTCTGAGCAAGTAGTAGTCAATTAACTTTCTGATCATTTTAAAATAATACCAGGAAATCTGGCTCCACCTCCACGGAAAAATCCTCCTCCCCTCGGAAATATCCTTTGAAAAATTCAATCCTGGTGAAAATTTACCCCGGATAATTACCCTCAACACCTCCACGCGTAAGATTGAGTCAGTAAAGAGAAAGCAAGACATAATGAAATTTCGTACAGGAATTCTGGAAAATTCCCCCAGTATACAATTTCCCCTGAAAAGTTCACCCCCTGGAAAATTCCCTCTCCATGTTAAATTTTCCCAGCGCAAAGGCCCCCAGAAAAAAATTCGTCCTCCCCTCCTGAAAAATGTATGCATACTTCCCAATAACAAATACTATACGTTAACAGTGGGCAAATTTTATAACTTAAAGACCTTTCCCCAGGGGCTTTGAGGGGTCATATTAACTCTAGAGACATACTTATTAGGTCTTTCAACTATGCTGAACCAAACAGCTATCTCAGAATTTTGATCGGATTATTTTGGGAAAAAAGTGGCATGGGAGGGGGCCTAGTTGCCCTCCAATCTTTTTGGTGACTTAAAAAAGGCACTCAAGCTTTTAATTTCCGTTAGAATGAGCCCTTTCTCGATGGTCTAGGCCCAGTGGGTCGATAAGATCACCCCTGGAAAAAAAGAAGAAAAAAAAGACCAACAAACAAATAAACACGCATCCGTGATCTTTCTTCTGGCAAAAACCTGGCTGGCCCCTTAGAGTTTTGTTTCGTTTTAATTTTGCTCCTTGCTTTCAGCTGAAAAAATTTTCACTCCTTCACCTTCTAAAAACGCGGAAAATTATCTCTTTGAAAAATTTCCCACTCCCGTAGAAAATTCCCCCCCCCCCAAATGTGAATATTTACCATGCTATAATAAATGCTATGTGTGAACAATGGAGAAGTTGCGGAACTTACAGGCCGTTTTCGATGGACTATAGGGGGGGGGGGGTCCTGTCATCCATAAAAACATAGCTATTGGACCTTTCAACAACACTGAATCAAATCAATATCTCAAAATATTTATTTGATGTCCTTGGGAAAAAAAAGAGCGTAGGAGGGGGGCTGTCTGCCCTCCAATCTTTTTGGTCTCTTATATAGGGCACTAGAGCTTTTGATTTCCCTTTGAATGTGCTTTCTTTCGATCATCTAGGACCATTAGTTCAATATGATCACTCCTGAAAAAAAAAAAATAAAAACGTGCATCTGTGATCTTTCTTCCGGTAAAAAATACAGAATTCCATACTTTCATTGACAGGAGCTTGAAACCGTTACAGCAGGGTTCTCTGATATGCTGAATTCCATCATGTTATTTTTATTAGGATCACTTGACTTTTGGGGGTTGTTTTCCACACCTGCCACCCTTACGAAAAATTAGGCAACTTTTTTATGCTCATAGCTTCTGATGGACAAGATTAAACTTCATGAGTTTTATATATTGGAAATCGCCATAAAGTCAATTCTTTTGATGTATCTATTGTTATCAAAATTCCGTTTTTTCATTTTCAGTTACTATCGGGCTGAGTCGCTCGTTACTTACATTTCGTTACCACGAACTGTATGATTAAGGTAATATAGAGGGTTAAGTTCACTGTTATGAGTGATTTTAGTATGAAGGTAATGAAAAGTAACTAACTACAATTAATGAAAATTGGTTTTTAGAACCTTGGCTAGGCTTGTCTTGGCTAGTGGCGTTAGTTATGGGGACAAGGGAGGGCAAATGTCCCCTGGATTTCACTCCTCTACAGATTTTGAAAAATACTATTTGGTTAATTTTAAACGACAAACGTTTTTTTTTTGGTATTATCAATTTTGCCGCCCCGCCTAAATTTTAGATAATACATTTCACCTCCTTCTAAATTTTCTTAAATTGACACCACCGGTTGCTGTGTTCAGACCGAAAAGTAGCGCCGGTGATAAGGTAGTCAGCATGTGACAACTTTGAATACTGCTACTACTACCAACTCACCCCAACACCAAACCACCCGAGGCCAACGCACGCTCCTTTTCCATCCCAATCTATTCCAAGCCTCCCTCTTTACACTCTCCCAGGAAGTTCCCATTTCCCTTAAATCTTTCTTTATGACATCCTACCACCCCAACCGCGGACGACCTGCTTTCCGTTTAGCCGAAAAGGACAATCTTCGGCAATCTGTCATCCTTAGAACGTGCCCTAGCCATTTCAACCTTTCTCTCATTATAGCCCTGGAAAGCGGGATTGAACCACAATTTTCGTACAGCCTACTGTTTGAAATATAGTCAGTCAACCGGATAGCCAGAACAATCCGTAGGCAATTTCTCTTGAAAACATCTAGCAAACCTGCATTCGCTTTTCGGACCGCCCATGCTTTAGAGCCATATTTGACAACTGTCCTCACTGTTGCTTCCAAAATTCTAAACTTGATTTGCAGACAATCTTCCTATCCCTCCAAACTTTTTTTAACTGTGAAAAAAACACCCTGAGCCTTGGCTATTCCACTTTTCACATCTTCATTGCTCCCACCGTCTTTACTAATCATACTGTAAACGTAAATAAAGCTGTCCACCTCATCAATCTTTTCGTTACCCAACGTCACCCTTTTCATCTTCAGTTATTCCTAGCCTTAGCGACTTAGTCTTCTTAACGTTAATTTTAAACCTATTCTAGCACCCTGAACTAGCAAAACCTCTAAAAGTTGCTTCATTTTGCTCGCACCTTAATCTAGGATGCTTAAATCCTCAACATAATCTAAGTCCAGGAGAGTTTTTCCTCCCCATTTGATTCTGCGGTCTCCCATTGCCTTTCCTGTGCTCCTTAAGACAAAGTCCATAAAATGATCCATATAAAGGGGGATAGAATACAATCCTGCTTAGCTCTTGATTTAATACGAAACCAGCTGCTTACCTTATTTCCTACCTTAACCGCAGCGGTGTTATTCTCGTACATAGCACTAATCACTTTAATGTATTTGTCTGGTATACCATACAAGGATAAAACCTTTACTAAAGCTCTTCTTTCAACAGAATCGGACGATTGCTCATAATCTATAAAACTAAGGACCAAGAATGTTTTATAACTCAGGCACTTCTCAATTATCAACCTAAGAGTGAAAATTTGGTCGATACATCCTCTATCTTTTCTAAAACCGCACTGTTCTTCTCTTAAAACTTTTTCAACAGCATCTCTTAGTCTAAAAAGTGTCATAATACTAAGTAATTTGCTACCTAGAGATCAGACCAGACTAATTACCACACTCATTCTCATCACCTCCCTTATACATTGGTTTGATTAAGGTTTTTATTAAAATCGCTAGGTGCTTCCCCTTTTTTTCAAAAATCAAATTCATAATCGTCAGTAACTTATTTCTATTCTCAGAGCCACCATATTTAAGAAACTCATTATCACATTATCAATACCTGGAGCCTCATTATTTTTTAATCCTTTTAGTACTGTTGCTAATTCTTCCTCACAAAGCAAATCTTCCTTCACATCCGAGGTATCACAAAGTTCTTCATTTTCCTCCGTATCTTTTCCTGCAACTCTATCTCGGTTTAGCACAATCTCAAAATGTTCTGCCCATCTCTCTTTCTCCGAAATTCATATTTTAAAGCTTTCTCCACTTTCTTTACATTCCTTTTGTTTTCATATGATCTGTCACTCAGAGAATTATTGTACAAGCCCCTTCTCTCAATTAAACATAAAGCTTTTTTACTAATATTCCTAGCTGCGGCCCTAACTTCCTTCCCCAAATCAAAATATGTTGATTGTAAATTAATTTTGAAAATTTGGAACCAAACCATGTTCTGCTTCATTTTTTCGGAGGGGGCGGGGGCTCCATGGTAAAAATGATTTTATTTGATAATTTGAGCAGTGTCCCAAAATTCCAGAAAATCCATGATTGGGGGATCCCCCTCCGGGGGATTCTCGTATTATGCTACTATATTTGTTAATCTAATGATACGTCTGCCAATTTCAGCGTCAATTTCAATTTCATGGCTTGTTTCGTTAATTTGCAGTGGTTGTCATATTATTGACACAACTAGACGATGAGCGTTCCAAATATTTTGATTTTAAGTCACGGTTTTTGGGATTAAATCGCGTTCTGCTTAATTTAAATCTCCTCCCCCCCCCTTGACTCGGAATCTTTTTAGAATTTTTGTTGGTTCCATTTTTAGTGACACTAGATCAAGTCGAAACTAAATAATGAGTACGATATTAAAAATATTGGTGTCTAAACAAAAAAATAGAATTCTTTTCCAAAGCTCCCGAACACTCATCATTGAGTCCCAATAACTTTTTTTTTACAATTTTGTTGTTAATACTGATCTTTTAACGGATTGATTAAAACAAATGGCGTGGATAAAGCATACAAAGGCTGAGTGCACAATTATGTGAAGCACAATGATGATCAATAGGTATTATTTGGAGAGCAGTTTCATATTTGCAAGGGTTATTTTTCCTTACAATATGTTCGATAGAAATGTCATGTCGATGAGGCAAGGATGCTTAACTGAAGGTTTACTTTAATTGGTCAATTCAGCGATTAAACTTCCCATTGTCAAACTATTGCGTATTTAATTATTGATAGCCATTGTGCTAGTTGCAAGATTACAGTCAAAATTACCAGTAAAATCTAAATTATCCCGGACTAGAGCGCCAATTATCTTGTTCGTAATTCCGGAAGCTGAACAATGTTTACAAAGAATTATCACATAGTTGAGAACAAAACTCTCAAATACTTGGACTATCTGTCTTGGCTTTTCTCTGTCTACAATTGGTCATGTCTCGATGCTACCTACTGCAAAATACTTGATAACTTTAATTCAAAATTTATCTTAATATTTCCACATATTTCATGCAAACAAATGTGTAAAAATCAAGAAGAATGTTTGGCACGGACATTATTTTTCTTTTCAAGTAATTACAATTCGATTGTGACGGCTCTCAAGCGAATTAAAAATTATATGTCGATTACATGGTTAAAAATAAAGGTATACATTTAGAATTGTGGCCCCTGATAAGGAGACATGTTAAAAAAAACAATTCTTACTTTAAAATATGTATAATGATCCTAGTTAACATATTATCCAACAGGATAACCTTTATCATCAAGTCTTTCCTCTTTTTTCCTTCTTTTTCCAAAAAAATTACAATTTTTGCCACGCTGTGAACGTAATGCTTAAATCTTTTGAAATTGCTGCTATAAAAATTGTTTATTATAGATAGCATTCGTCCCGGCCGAGCTCAACGGACTCGGTCGAGGCCTTCGGCCTCGACCGAGTCCGTTGATTCTGAATTGAAGTTAGGTTGTATTAATATTTTGTATTTTCGCCACTGCTAAAAAAAAACGGAATTAACAATGAACTCGGCATGTCTCCTTATCAGAGGCCACAATTCTAAATTTATACCAAAATAAATAGCACGGTACACACCTTACTTTGAGTATTCCCTAGAAATACTAAAAAAATATGATTACTTTCTTTGGAAAAATTTTCTACTATCGAATACTGTAAAAGGGAATAGTTCTTGTGAAGATACCCTAACAAACTCGAACTGTCAAACTACATTAATTTAATAGACTAATATTACTCTAATTAATTAATCTAGAAACAACAAATCTGAAAATAGTCTAATCTAATATAAATCATCTAATTAATCCAATTTAATTTAATAAATAGACTTATTGTTCGAATCTAAAAAAAAATATAAATAACCTAAGATTTAATCTAGCAATCTAACTATTTCTAAATAACCTAATAAAATTAATCCTCTGACTTTATCTTACAAAAAGTCAAGCTAAAAAATATTTAAGAGAAAAGTAACATTTTTACGCGCAATAATGACGAAAGGCTTCATTTTGTTCTGCTTTTTAATGGGCTGTTGAAATGAGACCTATTATAGTCTGACCTTCTTTCGCTGATCCCGCCCCCTATCAGCTTATGTATCCTGATAAATCGAATTCAGGAATATTCACTTTTAGTGAGAACCTTAGAATATTGACTTTTTCGGGAATATTCTGGAATATTGACTTTTGGTGAGAATCTTGCACGACTTCTAAGGACCTTGGAATGATTTCAGGTGACCACTTCAATCTATAGGCGGCGGTTTCGCAACTGATCTTCAGCCAGTCTGTCCTATCTCCGACCCCCGTGGCTTCAGATCTTACTTGAATTTTAGTCAGAGGTTGTTCTTTTGTCCTCTTAGTTTTGTTCCAAGAAGGGGCTTCATCAAACCTCATGAAGGAATAACAGAGCCTCTATATTCTCTTGAGGTTAATTGAGGTTGCACGGAAACTGTCAAATCTCGATCTTAGATGAACACGATCTTCTCTTTCGGCCAAGTGTAATTAACAAATTAATTGCAAAACACGGATAATTAGGATCCCATTACGATTATTTTTATCAGAGAAAACTGATTATAATTTAACTAGAAAATGTGCAATTGTATGCAATTATTTAATTAATTGAGTATGTCCCATCACTAAGAAGATATTTAGAAGTTATGAAAAAAGCTGATCTACATTCGTTCCCTGAACTCACAGTTCACCGAAAGCCATCCAGTAGATCCTATCAATAATAAGATACAATAGCACACAAGTTTACAACTTGAAAATTTTATTTGTAAAAAGTTATTACAAACTAACACGTAAAAAAATACATTTGCTCTAACGAACAATTGATGAATGTGGATATCTCGATTGAGCCAAAAATTGAGCTTTTGAGCTCGATTGAGCTTTTTTAAAAGAAATATGTAGTGATAATTAAGACAATGACAATGAGTGTTAAACAGTGTTTACACGAACAAGCTTGTTTAGTTTTATTGTATTTACAGACAAGAAATCTTCTACAGATGTATAAGCGATGTGCGCCCTAACCTGGGACACAAACAAAAAGCATTCACAGTTAAACAAGACTGTCCGCATATTTTGTTAGAACAGCTCAAGGCCGGAGCCAGGGGGGGGGGTGAACATCTTTCCCCGAAATGTTTGTCCGACTTTTTTTTGCCCCCCCCTTGTACAAGAATTCTGGCTACAACCTTGGTACAGCTCACAGACTAAAACTACATAATACAGATGTCTCAGCTGCGCTTTTTTTTGGTAAACCGATAGATCTTATTTCATTTAAACTTATTGCCCTTTTTCATTTAAACTTATTGCCCTTTTCAGTAACAACTATTTAGCTCTTTTCTTCCGTCTCAAAGTAGAGTGTTGGTGTTTGATAGTTCATTGCAGTTTATCGGGTAGTAGCTCCTTGAATTCAATGCGCTGAACAATCATGAGGTAGATTTTAAGGGATGATGCCAATTGTATTGGATATTTAATGAGACAAGGCCTGGAAGTTGAGATCATTTGAGCCTGCACGGATGGTAAATAATTTGGTGAGTTTTTCATGTCTCTTCCAAATCGTTTTCATGAATACTGCCTTTTAAAAGCAGCCTTATTCAGAACACTTAATCTTAATGAGCGTCCAATCTATATTGCTCAATAAACATGAATTGGACATTTAAATAAATTTACTGATCAACAAAAAGGGCAACACTGTCTTCAAACATGCATCACCTTCATCAAGAATAGTTTCAAGGCACACCCAACACTTTTTTGTAGGACTGCAGTATATGCTTGTTGGAATTATGTATTCTATATCTTTTGTCTGTCGTACAGCTCAATCGATAAATCCAAACAAAATTCGAATAATCACAAGGGAAAAAAGGAACACTAAAATAAAGAAAAAATCGGAGCAGTTCTAAAAGCTTTTCAACAAGATATAGGAAAATGATGGAACTAACTCATTTGGGCAAGCTGAAACAAATATTTTTGCAAGTTTTTGGACACATTCCAGGTTAAAAAAAAGTTACTAGAAACTAACTTTTTTGTCTCAGCTGGCACTGTCGTATTAGCTGAAACGACAAGTAGCTATGAATTTACTTTTCTAGTCATTTTGATTATACTATCAGATTGGAACATATCATAAATATTCTTACAGAGAAAGACAGATAGATAGCTGAAACTAAACAAGATTTCGCTCTTATAAGCCGAAAAGGCCCTTAGCTACTTAAAAAACCACTCCCCTGGAATCTCGTGCAACCGATTCAGCGGCGTAAACCCACGAAAACTAGGGGAGGGTAAATGTTTGTTTTTCAATCTCTTCAACGTCAATGTCCCAAAAAGGCATTTTTCAATGAATATACAAAAAAGGTGTTTTTCGAAATCTAGGAGAGGAGAGGTGAAAAAATTCTCAGGAGGTGCATACCCCATAGATTAAGGTTACACGTTAAACTAAATAGATACACTTTAAGTAACTTCTATAATCAATGGAGTTACCAGGGTTCACAACCTGGAAGACTCCTTTTTCGTTAATTGCCAAGTAACAAATTAAGCTTTTAGAGACTTCGTATTCATCAATAAATGGAGGGGGGGATGTTTCAGTCACAATACAAATGCATAGCCACGCTCCACTATGTTGTTCTATGGGATTGTTGAGACATATGAAAAATAGAAAATCATTATACAGTGTACAAGCCAGGTTCTTCAAACGAACCTAGAGAACGACCTGTAATAACATGGGTAGAGTAAGAAAGTGAATAAAAAAATAATAATAATTGCTCCATTTATTAATGCCTGTAGTCACTGAAAGCTCTTTAGTTTTAGAATGTAGGTCACGAGTCTTAGCTTAATAAACAGGAGGCCGTTTTTTGAATTACCCGAAGGATTAAAAATATTTTAAGAAGAGGAAGCAACACAACTGAGAGAGAACTGCTCCGAAAAAAAACTACTCATTGCAGTGAGTATCTTTGAAAATTTATCTAAACCTACTTTCCAAGATCGTACTCAGTGGAGGGGGAGAAGATGAAAAAAATTGAAACCGTTAAATCTGATAATGAACAGCTGTTTCTTGTCCGATTAGTGGAATATAACCTCGTTTTCGGGAGTTTGTCAAACGATTTTATGGTTGCTAATATCAAGCACTCAGATCTTTACCATATGACGCTTCATCAGAAAATAAATTTGTTAAATTGTAACTAAGGTTTAGGATACGAAATAACAAAGATTTTAGTGACAAACATAGAAAAAAGGGTTTCTCAAACATCACTCACAAAATCCGTCATGTAATATTTATTAAGTATGTTCATAGCAATAAATCTTCTCTAGGGGTCCCCCTTACCCCTTTCAAGAGCTAAAATCCAGGTCTGCAAAAAGTTTGTGAGACTTTCATTGATTATTGAGAGAACCACGAAATACCAGTCAAGATTTTGCTCAGTCGCTGATTCGGTCTGATAGTCGACCAAGTAACAATCCACCTGCTAACCCTATCCCCCCTCGACCAAAAACAAAATTCTGAGCACGGTCCAGTCTACAATAATCAATATATAACTTTGATAACAAAAACGCTGATCGAATCTGAAATTGCAACTCTGTGACAGTCAAAGACAAGGAATAACAAGTAGATAAAACCGCCTCGGAAATAAAGAATAAATTATTTTAGTTCGTTTTTTTAGCTATATTTTTTTTTGCTTGGTTAACTATTTGTTAATAGAAATTGTATGTAGCCGCCCATTGGCAAGAGCTTATTTGTATTTTCGGGGCGGTTTTTTTTTTCTTCTATAAATCGCAATTCTTATAGAATTTGCGATTCTATAAATCGCAGAGCTTATTTGTATTTTCGGGGCGGTTTAATGGCGCGTTTTTTGTTAATAAATAAAATTTACTTTAACTTGGTTGTTTGAGGTAGCCATCAAAAAGGCGTCAGACAGCGAGTTCTAGAGCCAGATCGTCTCTTATTTTTTTTTAATAGCATTTGTTTTGTTGTTCACGTGACTAAATTGTCATGTTTTATTGGTTTCTTCCTTTTTAATTCTGCGAGTTATAATTATTTTAGACATTTTTTACAATCTTTTCATCCTTTTCATTTTTTTAGACTACTATTTTGCTTGTTTTTTTTTATTATTTATTTTTTTTTACTCTCAAGGGTAACTTCGGCTTGTGATAATTGCCACAACACAGGTCAGTGTTAAGTTTTGCGAGTGTCAATATACATACCATTACGCCAGATATATAAGAAAGAAAAGGTCGATTTACAGATACGATCGCAGTAGTAGCAAATATTTTAAAAGAAGCCACTACAATCACCAGTACAAAAGTAATAAAAAAAAAACATTATCGTCACAAAACTATTGATAACCAAAAAGGAGAACGAATTGATATTGATATCTCCAATCTCCTCACAGGTACCACAGACGTTCAGCAAGGGCCTCACTTGGCTCCCGATGGATGCTTTCACCCACTACAAACGCTATCTTGTGGGCATATTGGCAGGGAGCGGGGACTCGCACAGTACCCTAAAAAGAGGTTATTGAAAGAAAAAAAAATTGTCAGAACTCGATTCGCTATTGTCATGTGTTCCATCAATTCCGATGTAGGTTGATGTAGAATCCGAATCTACCTGAATAAGGTAATATTTTTATACAATTTTAATTAATTACTATTGTAAAACTTTTTTGTGCTCTCTCGGAACACAATTGGAACAAAAAGAACATAAATTATTGGAAGAAAAATCAGTCGGAACCCGAGTTGTTACTGTCATATGTTAGATTAAATCGATGTTGATGTTTGTTTAGAATCCGTTGTTTTTAAATATTTAAATCTCAAATATTTAATTAAAATTATTTTTTTACGAAATTTAGTTAGCTTTAAGACTTTGAATGTTTAGACTTAATTTAATTAAAATAGACATGATATATAGACTTATCTATCGACAAATGAAATGACATAATTTTTATACAATCCTATGAAGGACTTATGCCAGATTTGCCTCTCACTCACTCGGACTATCTGTCTTGGCTTTTTCTACAATTAGCCATGGCTTGATGCATGCCCGCAACTACTTGATTTTAACTCAAGTAAAAATTAAGTCATTAAGTCAAGTGAGAAATTAAAAGTTATTTCATTTGTTGATAAATAAGTCAACAAATTCAAAGCGAATTGAAGTTATCAAGTATTTTACAATAGGTTGTATAGGTTGTGTCAAGACTGGGCTGGGTAACTGTAGGACAGAGAAAAGATATCATATCTATCTATCTATTTGAATTAAAATCAAGTAGTTGCGGGCATGCATCAAGTCATGAATAATCATCATATAGCGTAGGGCGTCTCTCGGCATTATTTCCATACTTGGCAATTATTTTTTCTGAAACATAGGTCATATACTTGCTACTACAGTAATCTTTCCTTATTTTTGCACTGAAAAAAATGCCAGGAAATGTCAAACGTTAGATGGCTTTGGTGAGTTTTAGGTTGACGCTAGCACCATTTCCCACTTTCTTAAGTTACCTATACTCTCTTGTCTGTCTCTTCACATACTGCACTGTTTGAAAATTACAATGAATGATTATAACTATTAAAAAAAAAGACAAAAAAAGAAACAGTACTCGTCTGAAATCTCAAGATTTTAGAGATTTTTATTATTGTTTATATGGCTTTTTTAATTAAAATAAGAAACTGTTTTTAATTTTTAGTTATTTATTATTTAATTTTTTCATTTAGTTCATTTTTCGTGTGTATAACAGTTTATTTTTAGTATTAATTTAGTTTTTATTTTTAGTGATTTTAGTTTGTAATTTAATTTTAAAAGATTTTAGCTTCTTTAATGGTAAAATTCTAGTTTAGCTACTTTTTGCTGTCTTGGAAAGGGTTTAGGTTAGGAAAATGAAACTTTCTGTAATAAATTAAGGGCCAAAAACACACTTTGGGAAGGTATTGCCAAGCTTCCATGTTAACCCTTGTCTGATTTCTAAGTCCTAGAAATGTGCCAACTTGACAGGCCCTATACCTATTATATTTGGACAAAACAACATTTTACCTTAATTTTTAGTTATCAGTTCTTTTTTCTCTGGTTTTAGTTCTGAAAATACCACTCCTATTTTTTGAGTAGAATTTTAAGCCATATCAATAGGTTTTTTCCCTAAATTTGGGAAATGTATTTACAGATCTTGGAAACCTCATAAATTAGAATTGAGCAAAGTTCATCCCTTGTACTTATACTTCATTTAAGTGGAAGATCTGTTTTGCAAGGTTTCACTTTCATAACACACGGATTTTTTAAGGTCATCAAAGGTCACTGCCCTCTAGAGGGAGGAGTGGAGGTAGGTACTTCAAAATACCTTCCCGGGACATACTCTAGTCTGTAGACTTACCCCTGAAAGTTTTATTTCCCAAACCTAACCCCTTCCCGAGATAGCAAAAAGTAGCTAAACTATAATTTTACATATTTAATTTTTGTGACATTTAAAAGAATCAGCAACACCAATAGCAATAATAAGTAACATTTATATACTAAAGCAATGTCTTATATCATCACTCAAAAACTAATATTTACACATCCTCCACAACGTCAAGTGTGTCTCCAAATCCATTCATAGTCCATACTTTTTAAACATGTTCTACAAGTACATTTAAAATACCGTTCCAGATTTTGTGGATACGGGTATATATATTATTATAAAACAGGAGATATGTATTAGATGCACTATAATATATTAAATTCATTAGTAGCTCAAAATTCGATAACATTAAACCTAATTCATACCCCCTTAATCGGAAAATAGACAATATTGGGTAGATCTTTTTTTGCTTGAGAATATAATTAACTCTATATTAAGTGTGATTTGCGAGATCCTAATTACAAAAAAATCTTTACATTAAATGTATGCACTCGTATAACACCTTTGAAATATCTATCAAGGAAATATTCAAAAAATGAATAAGGATATTTATGAAATATTGACCAAAGGCAATTTTCCAAGAACACTTGCAATAATTGTTTGCAATAAAATTGCACATTTGCAATAAAAGCACAAAGAGGTGCTTAAAAATTTCTGAAAACCATACCTAACCTTTTTGCATTAAATTATTAAATTGCCAAATTGTCTTGGCATAATTGGCAATATTAAATGGCAAATCTGGCATTAAAACGACGGAAAATGACCACAGACGCCAAGTTATATTATATAAGGAACGTGTGAAAAGATCAACAGAAAATGAGTAAAAAAAAAACACAATATCATGAACCCGATATTCATCATATTCACAATATCATAATATCATAGCCGATGGAATATACATAACCAAAATACTACGAGTAAGAATGCATTATTATACTTCACCTATTATGCCTGCTAGGTCCACGATTTCTGTTATTATAAAGGGTATAAAATTATCGAGTAACTTGGATAATGATATGAAGAAGATAGAAAATATTAGAGATTTTAATGGAAAATTGAAAGAAAAATTATTAAGCAAGTATGAATTTCAGTTTTGTTTGTTTGGAAATTTGATTTAATTTGAATTAAGTTGTAATTTTTTGTTGGTTGGTGAGTGTGACCCCACAGAATGGATATGGTATGTAGTTGCTGCCTCTATAGTATTTTTTTTTTTTTTTTTTTTATTTCTCTTTCTTATTATAGTGAATTTAAAAGACATCATACGAATATGTTTTTTTTTTTTTACCTGATCCACTTTACGTCAACCTTTTGGTTTTGAATGAATCATAATGATTTGTGTATGTAAATTGTTGTTAATGTTAAATAAATATCGAATATTAATTTCAATCACTAGGATATATAACTTTCCTGATTGATATAGCACAAGAAAAAAGTGCCATAAATAAAAATACACATTATTACGGATATTACTAAATTTATTCAATATTAAACACTTCAAAGTATTAGTTAGCTGAAATATCTACAAACGCATCTATTTAGAAAGACCAATTCAGCAATCCTACCCTGCTATATTTATTCCTCTTGTTGTCTACTGACATGTCACGATAATATTTATTTACTTTGGATTAAAAAAACATCGCTTTAATTACTTGATTTTACATATACCCTCTAGCCTATTTCAATAGCCCTATTAAACATAACGGTTGCATCAGCCTTTTGATTGTTGTTTTGCTCGACGACCAACTGCAGATAAATTGGGTGTCTGGTCTGGCTTGCTTGTAATCAAGAAAACTTTCCGCTTGTTTCCTTTTACAATTCAATGTGGCAACATAGGAGAGAAATTCAGCAACAAAATAATTTCTATAATTGTATAACAAGTCTAACAACCGAAAGAAAGATGGTAAAAAATCTGTTTTCTGGTGAAATAAGTTGGTGTCAGAGGCCAGAAAATAATTTCATTTTTATGTCATTTTTAAAACGACATAAAATGATCATGAATTTATTCTTCTTCATTATCGTTACTACTAGTGTCAACTAAACTTTCAGAATTTGCAGGGCCAATAATGCATTTCTTTAATATTCCATAAATAAAATTTCCATTGTCTTAATAAAATTTTTCCCTGGTATTATCATCTTAATTATAAATAAAGCAAGTATGGTCTACGAAAATATTTAATTGCAGTTTTACACTAACGACTAATATTTGCTAGTATAAGCTTAATTAATACATAATTAATTGAGGCTAAAAATTATATTTGACCTTTAATCACTTTGTGCAACATACCTGCCAATTGTAGTACAAGTGACACAGCTTGTATGATAATCTTTGATGAATGCTTGCTTTGAAATTTGTCGCATCTTCGACAATGTTGAAAGATGTGGGAGACACTGTCCCTTGGCGAACACTTTGAGATATTAAAAAATAGTCATACCGCTCAGGCAAAGTCACTACGTCATCAACTATCGTCGAAGGCGGGGGATTTCCATGCTAAAAAAAAGTAGCTTCTTAATAGTAAAAACAGAAACAGTGGTAAGATAAGCGGAATGTAAAGACAGTGGAGAAAGCATTGAAGTATGAATTAAGGAGGCGTGAAGTTAAGGGCATGGATAAAAGTGCCAAAAATCTTGAAGATACAGCCAGACGGCATTGCAGTGAAATACTGTATGGCATGTTAATAAATTGAAAGGGAATAGTAAATATGGACTTGTCCCTGTTAAAGATAGAAACGGAGCCGGAATTAATGACAAGGAAAGAGTAAGAGTTAAAATTTTGAGGATGTGCTAAACCGTGATAGGTAGAGGAAAAAAAATATAGAAAAGAACGAAAAAATGCCCCAGGTGCTGATAGTGTGGTAAATGAGTTTTTAAGTATGGTAGTTGTGAGGTTAAAGACATGTTACTAAAGATTACGAATATGATTTTTGAAAATAATAATAATAATAATAATTTATTTTTGACCCACTAAAAGGGGTAAGTACTTAGCTTTTTTATGATTTTTGAAAATAATAATAATAATTTATTTTTGACCCACTAAAAGGTAACATTTCTTTTCATTGCAATTGTTTTCAGGAGGAGGGTCGCAAGCCCAACCGTCCCTAGGCCTGGGTTCTGATTAGCACCAGGGAAACCCTGGGCACTGAGAGACCCTGGGGTGGGCTCCACACGCGCCCATGAGGTTGGGGCAGCCCTGTTCGGAGCGATTAGTTAGGGGGTTAAGCCTCATATCCAGTATCAGCTGAAAAACAAAAATGCGGATCTACAACACCACCGTAACCCAAGTCCTTCTCTACGGTGCTGAGACCTGGCCGGCTGCTGCTTCTGCTCGTGATGCCATAGACGTGGCCCAAACAAAGTTCTTGAGACGTATTGAAGGGATCAGATGGGACGACTTCGTCTCGAACACCCGATTGCTGGCACTAACAGATCAGACCCCCAACTCTCGTCAGGTCGCTGCACGAACCCTATGGTGGTTCGGCCATTTGGTCCGCATGCCAGCAGAAACACCCGCCAGCACTCTCTTCAATTTTGATCCCCCTGCGCATGGCTGGAAGCGCCCCCGCGGAAGGCCCCGGTTCAGATGGAGGGACCTCACCCAGTACCTCTCAATGATCGGTACTGATATACAAGAAGTAGTCACGCTTGCACAAGACCGTTCCGAATGGAGGCGAAGAGTCACGTGTCTCTCTACGCTGGACCACCAGCAGGAGCAATAAGTCAAAGTCAAGTCACTAAAAGGGGTAAGTACTTAGCTTTTTTAGGAAAATTACTTGAACACCTGCATAAGAAAGGGGATAAGAGTGTGTGGTAACTATAGGAAGCACTAGCATGGTTTCTGTATGAAGCAAATTACTTAGTATAATGATATTTCTCAGACATAAAGATGCTGATGATAGAATTTTAAGAGAAAGACAATGTGGTTTTAAGAATTGTAGAGGATGTGTTAACGAAATTTTCGTTCTTAGATAATTATTTGAAAAGTTCCTGTGTCAGCAAACCTCTTTGGTCCTTTGGTTTTATAGATTATGAGCAAGCGTTCGATTCCGTCGATACAAGATCTTTAGTGAGGGTCTTATCCTTGTGTAGTATCATATAAATACATAAAGATGATCAGTCCTATGTACGAGAATAACGTTGCAGCGGTTAAGGTAGGAAATGAGGTTAGCAGCTGGTTTCGTATTAAATTAGGAGTTAAGCAGGGGTTACGTTCTCTCCCCACTTGCATGGATCATATTTGATGGAATTTTATATAAACTATTCAATTAGACTTCAAGCATCCTAGACGAAAATGTTAGAATAATGAACGAAGTTTTAGAAGTTTTGCGAGTTCAGGGTACAAAAATAGTTTACAAGAATAGGCAGATAGGTCTGCAAACCAAGAGTAGAATATTGGAAGATAAAATGATAACAGCGGTTAAGTGTGGTTCAGAAGCATGGGCGATCTGAAAATGGAGGAATTTTCCTGATAAATTGGCTACGGATTGTTTGGGTGCCTGACTGACTGACAGTATCTCAAACAGTGAACAGTACGAAAAAGGTTTTTCAATCCCACTTTCTCAGGATGTAATAATAGAAAGGATGAGATACCAAGGACACGTTCTACGGATGAAGGATGGCATATTGCCAGATTGTCCCTGTTTGCCAACCGTCTGGGCAAAACGAAAGAAGAGGTTTTTTTGCATAGATTGGAATGGAGGAGGGGCGTGCGTAGCTGTGTTGTATCATACGACTTGTGCTGCAGTGAGTTGTTAGTAGCTGAATATTGAAATTTCTCTTGGCCAAGTACGAGTTTCAAGCCCCTTAAGACTATTTTTTTTCAGGATATCTGAGCTTACCACCGAAAATAAAAGAAGGGGAAATCAAATTGACTTTGAATAAATGCGGGTCTTATCAATTAATGGGAGATGACTAACAATTTTCCAGGCCAAGCAACTGCTTTTTTTATGTGCTATTAAACACGGTTTTATAGACAATGTTTTGACAATTGCTGAAGTTAGAATCAAAGTAGTGAAATGGTAACTTTTAAAGTAAGTTATCCAGAAGCTAAGTGGCCATCTGTCTATCCGTCTTGTCGCTCCTGTGACAGACCTAAAGGTACCCCAAAGAATGGACAACAGGAAGTATAACTCATCAAGAAAGGAGATGCAAAAGAATGCGCCAACTACAGAAGCATCAAAGTTCGGTCCATCCCTGCAGAGCTCTTCTCGACTTTAGTGCCAGAAAGACTGCCAACAGCCCTTGATTCCCATTTTCTTGAAGAACACTATGGATTCCGACTGAAACGATCTAGTGCCAACCTGTTCTTTACTCACCAAACGATCCTGGAAGAATTTAATGAATAAAAACAACGCTTATGCACACTCTTCGCTGACTACAACAGCATTCGATTCCGTAAATGGTCAAACCCTGTGCAGACTTATGGTTATATGGCATTCCCAAGAAACTAGTTAGTATATTACTTGCTATGTATCATGAGGCAAATTGCTGTGTTCTAACATGGCCCCATGCGTTACTTCAAAGTTATGACTGGTGTCAAGCAAGGCAATATCATATTAACTGATCTCTCTGTCCTAGTCGCACACTGTATCTTCAAACAGACAAATGGAGATGAAATCCAGGAAACCACCTCTAGGACGTTGACCTCACAGACGATGTTGGCCTCATAGAAGCCGAAAAGCAGAAGCTTTAGGATTCCTAAACTAACTCACTAAGAGAGCTGAACAGTTCACATTACAAATCAACACTCTCAAAGACAAAAGTTTTGTAAGTTACCAGTCCACCAATACGAATACAAACAGGAGGTTGAGACATCAAACAGGTGACAGACTTTCAGTACTTAGGAAGTATAGTAACTTACAGTGGTGACTCCCAAAGAACACTGCAACTAAGAATAGTCCTAGCCAACGCAGTATTTCAGAGACTTCTACAATGTCTGGCAATAGACAGCATACTCACAGAAACTGAAACTCAGGTTGTTCCAGAGCAATGTTTTGTCTGTTCTGAGTTACTACTTTTAATATTGTTCTATGTGTGGAGGTTTAGATTAGAGCATATATCATTTGATATGTGAATGTGAGGAGCTGAGTGATTGGAGAATTGAAGTGTTTGGTAGTGGAAATTAAGATTTTGAGTGGTTGGTGAGAGTGTGTGCGGATGAGTGTTTTATGGGTATCAGAAGCTTGGCACGATTCTTTCGTCACGCGATGAATCATAGAAGTAGATTTCTATAGGATTATGTTAGGATTTATGCAATTTCTTGGTAATTGTTCTTTGTTTATATTTTTTGGCATGCCTATGGGTTTTTAGCTCAAATAAATTCTATTCTATGCTTATAATACCTATCGAAAACTGCCCTATGTTAATTTGCAACGTAAAACTATCCTACCATTATTAAATACAACATAACTCATCTATAAAATACACCACCCATATAATTGGCTAACGGCCAAAATGTGCCACAAAGTATGATGAATTGTAGAGTGTCAGAAGTGCTATCAAGACATAATTCAATTAATATTTGTTTTGAAGGGGTAGAGGAACCAGGGATAATTGTTGTAGATTTTTTTTTCTGCGGAAGTGTATTTTGTAGTTGAAACCTTATTTGCTTCTTTTTTGGGGGGAGGGGGGGGGGTGCTTCCAAACCCATTGAGACTTATTTTAAGAATAAGCAGCAATATTAATTTTCTTTATCATCGTATGGAAATTTAATTATGGTTTCTGACTATTTTGACCTATTTGTTAAAGAAAATCAAACGCATCAATTGTACAACAGTAGTATATGACATGGCACGAAAAACATGGTGGGTGGGGGTTGGGGGAGAATAAATGGGGGTAGAGAAACATGGCTTGACTTTAAAGTATAGCTTCTGTTGTAAAAGAAAATGCCGTTCATTTATGATGTTTACCTGATGACGAGGATCACTGTGTATGAGTGAAATGTTCACAGATGTCGTCATTATTTTCACTGTATAATAAAAGGATTTATCTCTACTTGAACTGTTATTTGCACGTCATGGAAAGACAGTGTGGTCTTCGAAAATTCTTACGTAGCTTGTTTGGCCAAGTCTTTTTCTGTGCCTATAATCGTGCCCTGTTTATGCAGGTTTTGAGTTTCTGAGGAGGAGGCATACATAAATAATCACTCCCTTCTCCCTGTAAGTGCTCACAAAAAAAAAAACCCACTGATGAGGCCTCTGTTTATGCCCTTAATTATAAATTAATTTGTTCACCTGTCCATTAACAGAAAGGATTCTTGTGTTTATCCTCTTGGAAACAATAGTGAAGCAAATTTGAATAGCGGGGTCGATTTTCATAACAACCTGTTGAATTGCCTTAAGCTCAATGTTTTTCACATAACCAATGTCGCCAGTACCGACGCCATCTCTGTAAACGAATATTTTTTTTGGGGAAGCTGCCATTCTTGCCCTGAAAAATAATGAGAAAAATTAAGAGTCTGTTAAAAATATTCGTAATATTACAAAAGAGTGAAGAGTGATTCTAGCTAGTTAAATCACAAGTTGATACACAGGCACAAAAAAAAAAAAAAAAAAAAAAAAAAAAAAAAAAAAAAAAAAAAAAAAAAAAAAAAAAAAAAAAAAAAAAAAAAAAAAAAAACAGTTGTAAAATTACATAGTCTTCATTTGGTCTTCGAAGTGAAAGCACCTGTTTTTGGACTTATTGAATTTCAAAACCCACTTCGGAATTTCATTATTTCACTGCCATGAACTTTAATTAATTCAGCAATTATAGAAGTTTCACAATAAGTGAAATAGTAAAATTCAACAGATTAGTGGAAGTGATAAGCTCGCTGTGAGTGATAGACTTAATTATTTTCTGTCGAAAGAAGTGCGCAAAAAAGTGTGATTTATGGATATTCGGACAGTTATCCCACCTGAGAAACAGCAAACGCGCGAAACAAACAGGTTCACAAACATACACCCCTTGCGAGTAAGTTTCTGTTTCCTGCTTATTTATTAGGCTACAAGATGACGGAAGTTATTTTAGCATCGATTCAGGCATTATCCGAAAAGTTAAAGGGAGGCAGGAGGAAGTTCTTGTAAACTCGAAGGATGAGGAGGGTTAAGCCAGACTGCATGCACAGATTCTCACGATTGACATGAGGGAGTAAATTTAAAATGCTAAACAAAAGAAAACTTGTGATTTTTAGGTAGAGTTAAATAGCCCAACTACCTTAGTTTCTTCTTGCAACATTTTTCAGTTCTTCTTCTAAAGTGGCAGCATTATTATTACTACTGTCTTTATCTACATCTGTGTTCATTGCTCAATTCTTTACATTTTTGTATTTAATGTTTTTCATTTCTCTGTTTATTCTTATTATGCTTCTGTTTTTAAATAAACTTTGAAATGTGTTTTTCAGTATAATCCATGCATATAGTCAATTTTTCAAGGACATCGTAGATAAACCCCAAGCAAAGATATATATTTTAATAATTCTACAAGGAAAAAAAAGAGCTCTTTATAGGAAAAGAATTTTACGAAGGGTTTTCACAGAGACAAAATTTAATTTTATGAAAAATCAGTTAAGAGCTGAAAGAGATCAAAACCATGCAATTTATATACATATACATACATACATACATATACACACACACATATATATATATATATATATATATATATATATATATATATATATATATATATATATATATTATATATATATATATATATATATTATATATATATATATATATATATATATATATATATATATTATATATATATACTACAATTAATCCATACAAAAGTAACCTAAGCTCAAAAAAGGGCATGAGTATCCGATGAATTTACTGACCAACTTGTCCAAAAAAGCTATGTCGTCGCGAAAGGTAGCATCTGACATTTTTCACTCTTCAGAGATAATTGGCAAAAACCTTTTGCTAAGCTACCAATGGGAAGATCAGCAAGGGATAATTGCCAATAGATAATTCGAATAGACAGGAAAGGACAATCAGCAAGGAACGATCAGCAAAGGAAGGGATAATTGCCAAAAATCGTCTGCTAAGCTATTCGCAAAAAAAAAGGATGAGTAAGGGATAATTAAAAAGATAATTTCAAAGGGTAATGCCAATGGACAGCAAAGGAAGGGATAATTGCCAAAGGTGATCGCCAAGGGATAATGCAAATAGACAGTAAAGAAAATCAACAAAGGATAATTGTCGAGGGATAATGCCAATGAACAGAAAAGGAAGAGATAATTACCAGAAACCGTTTGCTAAGCTATTAACAAAGAGAAGATCAGTAGGGTAAACTGTGTTCAATCACACTTCGATTCTTTAATTTACGCTGCACTGCTGATCCTTCATTTGAAAACAGCCTAGGAATCCTGCTTTAAAGAAGAAACTATCAAACGAATTTTGGCAATGATATCTAGAGTAAAAAATATTAGATACGACTTTTAGGTGTAAGAATAACGGCGCCCACGGGCGTACGGAGGGGGGGGCGACCCCCCCCCCCCCATAGAACTTTAAATTTACACTAGATATAGCTGAAAATGGTTGAAAAAGCAGTTGAAAAGGGCAGATTGCTAAAAAAGCAGTTGATAAAAGGTAGATGTTTGAAAAAGCTTGAAATAAACAGCTGGAATGACAGAATAAGAGTCAAACGAGAAGCAATTATCCGTAATGTCTTGGAAAGATTTAGCTCTAATTAAAGGAGACTGATTAATGCTGAAGCTTATTGATGGTTTTTGGTGATTACTCATTAATAAAGATTTCATAGGTGTGATAGAACTTGCTGGCAATGTAAGGTTTTGTGAACTGCCAATATAACTTCAGCCCCCCGCCCTTCATCGCAGAATCGGCTGCCCCTAGAGAAGAAGCTACGTACGGCTATGATGGAGCCCAATGGAACTCGAATCTATTCGTTGATAAATACTCGGAACATGAATTCAAATCTACCCACAATGATGGAACCTGAACCTATGAGCAGAAGTGTCCCAAAAAAGATAACCGAAAAATTCTCTCGGGAACAACGTGATGAAAAAACGGACGTCATACATGCCAACGCATCAACCAACCTTATTCCTCAATAAATTAAAAACCTTAATTTTGTCTCTTCTTTTGTTTTGGGTAATTTTTTTACCCCTTTTTACCCCTTTACCTAACTTTTCTCTTTGGCTTAGGATGAAGGGTTTTTTGCTTTTTAAAAAGGGATACAAGAATTTAAACGATCTGACTGTGCCTTCTTTTTATTCTTTGCAACCACAGGCTAAGCAAAATAACTAAACAAGTGTTACATTAAAAAGGCTTCCGGGAGAGTAGGATACAAAATGTCTAAAGGGAATTTTGAGGTTCATTAGAATCTTCTGAAACATATTACCTGGTTCCCTGTGAAAAACTAAAAACCCTCCATAGTTCTTATACGAAGTCCTAGATGTAACTTAGGTGACAACTGCGACTTAATTCATAAAAATGGTCTTCTAAACTGAACTACCTCAAAAAACAGCATTTAGGCTTACTACTACCTTCGGGAAGTTAGTAAAGAGACTTAAGACATGTTTTATTAAGAAACTGGCATTAATTAATTTCTCACTTTCTACGTCTATAAAGGACTGAAACTTTTCCTTAGTAAACTAAAGAGTAACAGCCTTTCTAATAGTAATAACAAATCTCGTAATAGTAACGGTAAGAGCTAACCTTTCTTGTTTAACTACGGCTGTCTAACCAAGTTAGGGAATGATAAGAATTTGCTGTAGTTCGAGTCCTTATCGCTCTTTAATAAAACTTAGAAAGCGAGGAGTGAATACGACACTTATAAAATAAAACAGGCCCGTAGTTCCTTAACAGGAAATGAAAGACAGGAACGTTTCAAACATATCAATAAAACCCGTTCTGGATTAGGGAGAGGACTTGACTGAATAAGCAATTATCACCCACAATTGGGTTTATTGATATCGTCTTTTAAGCTGAAAACGAACGTACTTTTAGATTAGCAGATTGAGACAAAAATAAAACAGGCCCGTAGTTCCTTAACAGGAAATGATAGACAGGAACGTTTCAAACATATCAATAAAACCCGTTCTGGATTAGGGAGAGGACTTGACTCTGAATTAGCAATTATCACCCACAATTGGGTTCATTGACATCATCTTTTAAGCTGAAAAACGAACGTACTTTTAGATTAGCAAATTAAGGAGACAAAAATAATAAAGTGAACAAGAAATAAAAAAAGACCGACGAAAACCAGCCCAGTTTAATACTTTGGTTGAAATTTTTTTTGTTTTTGCTTCCTCTTACTTTTTTACTTTTCGGTTTGGAAGATCCTTATACTTTGTATACTATCACCAACTTAAACTTCAAATCAACTATAAATCCGACAAAGTGAATCCCCAGTCATCCCTTCCTTCATAATACTAATAAACTGCGAGAAGATATACAAGTTACCTGATAAGCTCTCAGTGCTTTCACAAAGCATGCTTCCATGCAGGTCGTTATTTCTTCATTGCGTGTATGAAACACGGCCGTGCTATAGTAGCTTGTAAAAGACTGATTCAAAGATGCAACGAAGCCACCTACAGCTGAAATGAAAAGTAGCCTATAATGCAATTACTACCCAAAATATCAGCCTCTCGGGCTTCATGGCTCGGTTTTGACCGTCTCTCTCAGCTTCCTTATGCCTCCAAATAGACTTGTGTCACTCCACTTTCTTACGGCTTTGGATTACCGGAATTCTCTTTCCGAATATAATATTTATATATATAAAAAAAAAAAAAAAAAAAAAAAAAAATTACATTCTGATAAACTGTCCGCATAATGCAGATGCTGCTTTCCTGATTCTCAGTCTTCAAATGTGGAGTGCAATAGGTAGCTGAGGACAAATCAACTGACATTTCCGTGCCCCCCCCAGATTTTTTCAGGTACCCGTTTGGAGCTGGGTCGACTCTAGTTGAGCTTACTGAGTCGCACCACTGTCCCCAGTTCCAATCCAAATAATGAGCAACACCAGAATTCGAACCCCAGCTCTCACGGACACAATTATTTCAGGTCTAGCGCGCCAACCGCTTAGCTAGTACGGCACAGATATAATATTCGCTACTCCAAAAAGGACCCCCCCCCCCGGATGATATATACAAAAATAAAGAAAATACTAGTATGAGACTCTTACTCTCATGGTTACATATATATTTGCATAAGTTTGAGAAATTTTGTCGATGTACAAAAACCTTTCGCATTAGAGCTAAAAAAAATAATACTCTGGCTACAGATCCAAACAGATTCACAAATTCTTTCGAATGTTATATTTTTTAAAATAAAATATTATCAACTGGGGAATCTAATCATAATTTAAAGTTTGAAACCCCATCTCACGCTCTCATTGGTACCCTCCCCCCCCTCTCATCACTATTCAAGACATCCTGTCAAATTTTTCATGGCATGTTTTCTCAGAAAAGACGAACAGTCAAATAAATATACCTCGCGGGGGGGGGGGGGGGGGTTGACCCCAACAGCCGCTCGGACAAAGGCCGTAAATTATGCATATATCAAGTTGTTTACAGATACGTTTCATGTAAAAAATATATGGTTTTCTTTTAACCTTGGATTTCCAACTGAATCACAACTTTCAGGGATTATTCTCAGGGCCAATAGAATAACATATTTTGCTGGGAGGGGAAGGGTGTAAAAGGCTGGGAAATGAGCTAAAGAGATTATTGCGAACTGATCAAATCCAGCCCTAAGTCCTCGGGACATGAGCAATGTAACGTAAAAAAAGAAAAATTGTCTGGGGGGATTAGCCATCAGAAAAAGGAACACAAAAAGGAACCCCCAAAATTATGTTACTTAAAGTGTAAAATTAAAATTTTTTAAGTCAGCGGTACTGAAATTCAGACAAAATTGAAAGAGACAACTGAAAGAGAAAATTTCAAAACAAAATCAGCTGAAACAGTTTTACCTGAAATGGGGCACTTGAATTATTGCCCTGGAAATAGCAGTCTAAATTCTTTTCCAACTAGCATGAAACTTCTAAGGATTGTCGCCTGGACTACAGAAAACTCTCAGTTTTGTCTAGAAGAGTTTAGATGGAGCCCGGAAATAGGCCATAAGCCCCACCATCCCTAGTCAGTTTAAAACCTTTAGTCACAAGTTCAGCCAGGGGTTACACTCCAGTCCAAAAACACACCCTAGAAGAACCAAACCCTTTTTTTCTTAACAGCTTAAAATTTATAACATCTATATTTAGGGTCAAGAGGACCCCAATTCACAAGAAAAACAGGAAAAATTGTTGGTTCTTCCGGAAAAAAGGTACAAACATGATCAGGTAGCCCTACTGTTGCAATTTCTGTTCAACTCAACTATTCAGTTAATTTCTGTTCATTTTGATTCATCCATAACAGTTTTAGCTATCTTTACAATTCATTTGGTTATTCATTCCAATTTTTATTCGTTTAGGGGCCATTTACTCATTCATTGCAATTTCTGTTCATTTAGATTTTTAAAAATTAAGTAGTAAGACTAAAATTTATTAATAATATTAATTAGTCTCATTTTGGGTGCTCCTACGATTTTTTATTTTGCTTTGTAAAACTATTCGATGTTTTTTTTTTTATTGAATAGAAAAAAAATTGATGAGACACTACCATGGATTCTAGAAAGGAAAGTATTCATGCAACATCAGGTTAAATGTCATCTATTATATTTGCACACTATTCGCATACAATACTAATACTTATAGAATATTTGCATTTAATTTTGTTTTTTTTTTTAAATAATTTAGTAACAACAAAATAGTCTGAAGATTTTTGCAGAGTTTTGCTATTGGCATGATGATTTTTATCACTTTTTTTCCATACGTTGTAAAATATGCAAAGCATTTCCAAAAACCTTCAATATTTCGTCATCACAAGAGGACGAGTGTATACGTAATCTGTGATTTTATTAGAAAAAAAAAAAACACCTAACAGTTTTAATATGAAGGAAGGGGACTGAGCTGTCACTGGTGAATTGATTCAGATTTTTATCTAGTGCCATTAGGATGTATATTTAGACTAGCCAAAAAGTCAGAGTCCTTGACGTTACAATCGTTACAAAACCTTCTTTTCTGGATGAGCGACAACCTTGAAAGAAAGTCCACCAGTGTTGCCAAGGCTTTCAAATAAACTGCACTGGTTTTCCGATTAAAATTGTACCACAAGATATTAGTCCGAACTATCTGAACAGCAGGTAAAAAATTAGTCAAAAAAGAACAAAACTTTCGATAAACTTAAGTGTGAACGGCTATCCGAGTCAGAAAGGAGCAAGTCAAACCCAAATAAACCGAAAAATGTGTCTAGTATAAAATCTAAATGTACCGCATTGTACTATGACCTCTAAATTGAACTAAAAACGGTACAATCGTACCCCTTTGGCAAAGTTAGAAAATACCCGAAAAACTGCCATGACTTGGTTTTACTGGTGGCAATTTTTTTTTTTTTTTGCAGATTTGGCGGCAGGTCATTCGGTGAGTGATTATCAGAACGTGATTCAGTCGCTTAGACTAGTACTGACAAGTAGGTTCCTCTCTTCCCCCCTTTTTAAACTGTTTATAAATAACTACGTATCCTTTTTTCCGTAAAACATCACCCCAACTCTAAAATCCAACAAACATGGAATATTTTAGCGCTATGCTTACACCTCAACCCCCCCCCCCGCTCAACACGATCTATAAAAATAAATGAACACTTACCCTTCTTCTGTGAAGTATCGTGCCATGAATCAAAGCCAACAACCATAGCGTCTTTGAGCGGTATTTGGACACCCCATGGCTCACCTCCCAGCTTTGCGCAAATTTGAATCATCACCTTAGTAGCTACACTAAGTCCTTTGACTCTGTAAGCTTTTCCACAAACAACCTGGGATGCGCAGGGTTTGGAGACACAAACCTCCTACAATAAGAGAGGAAAACATTTAAAATACGCCATTTTCAATTTCGTTCATCAACCAGCGCTGACATCTATGAATTCTGAATTCAAAGCTGGATTCAGTCTGAATTCTATGATCCAGAAATAATTTTCAGAGTAATTTCCAAATAAGCAATTTTCTTAAAATAAAAGAAAACGAAATCTTTTCACTGAATTAATTAATGAAACGATTTAGCGCATTTTCCATTTGTAATCCTTCTTCAGATTTTTTTTTTTTTTCAAGAAAAAAAGCGTTTTCTAAAAAGAACGCTGGAGTTGAATCTACTAGATAAACATATAGCATACACCTCAAATTTATAACTATACACTTCAAAACATTCACTTTGAAAACACAGTACCAAAACAAATAATCGATGATGTATCATCAATGATTAGATATAACAGAGCACGCGAGAGAGAGAGAGAGAGCACGCGAGAGAGAGAGAGAGAGAGAGAGAGAGAGAGAGAGAGAGAGAGAGAGAGAAGAGAGAGAGAGAGAGAGAGAGAGAGAGAGAGAGAGAGAGAGAGAGAGAGAGAGAGAGAGAGAGAGAGAGAGAGAGAAGAGAGAGAGAGAGAAGAGAGAGAAGAGAGAGAAGAGAGAGAAGAGAGAGGAGAGAGAGAGGAGAGAGAGAGGAGAGAGAGGAGAGAGAGAGGAGAGAGAGAGGAGGAGAGAGAGAGGAGAGAGGAGAGAGAGGGGAGAGAGAGGAGAGAGAGGAGAGAGAGGAGAGAAAGGAGAGAGAGGAGAGGAGAGAGGAGATAGAGGAGAGAGAGGAGAGAGAGGAGAGAGAGAGGAGAGAGAGAGGAGAGAGAGAGGAGAGAGAGGAGAGAGAGGAGAGAGAAAACTGGGGATATCGGAAGGTGAAGAGTAGATGTCGTGTAACTAGGGGACACATCAATTGGACAGCTTCACTTACCTGGGTAGTATTATAATTAAAGAAAGTGGGTGCAGTGATGTTAAAAGTAGAAGAGCCAAGGCCCAAGGTGTTAGTCTGCACCAAAATTAGAATATTGGAAACTACAGTGAAAACAGTGGTCAAGCATGGTTCTAAAGCGTGGCCGCTCCGAACAACGGAGGATTTTGAAAGCGAAATTGTCGGAAGTGAAAGTGAAGACGGAGGAAGTGAAATTGTCTACGGATTGCTTTGGGTACTCTTCCTACTTATCGTATTTCGAACACCAAGTTGTACAAAAATTTGGTTCAATCCTGCTTTCTAGGGATATAACGAGAAAAAGGTTGAGATGGTCTTGCTAATCCTTCAAAAGGATCCTCACCTGAAAAAAGACAACGTCCAAATTTATTTCCTCGAGTTTACAGTTCCTAAATTTAAGGAAAATGAACTTACACAAAAAAAAGGAATTTTATCGTACTTGTATCTACCTTGTTGCTTTTTTCCGTTTAACCCTAAAATTTCAGCACTATTGGAGTCACCAAGTTCTTACATCAATAGTGCTGAAAAACTGTATTTGGTCGATAGTTTCATTGTATGTAGCACGAATCAAAAAATCTAGCAATCAAAGTAATCGAATGTTGTCTATAGTACAGCTAAGACCCTTATCCAAAATTGCGATTGTATAATGTTGACAATACACATTTGTTTAAAGGCATAAAACGGTATAGAACGTACCTTTTTAATAGCGGAGTATACATCCGCTTTTTGCCTTGGCATACAGAACATCATTAGATCTGGGCCCATCGGGGAACGTAGACCTATCTCGTTGATAAAAGATCCTGGACGGTCATCATTTATTGGGAAAAATTTGGGTTCCCCAATTCGGAATCCATTTCCAGGTCCTACTCGCAAGATATCTGCAAATAGTTAATACTTTTAGTCATAAAACAATTCATAAAACAAAACAAAGCTATTCTTAAAGAGAGTAGAAATTTATAAAAAGTTAACAAGATATGAAACGAAAAAAAAAGAAGGAAAAATGGCAAGAATTTTATCCGTTTGGATACGTTAAAGGAGCGAATATATGTAGCATATATAATGTAAAGGCTGGAGTTCCTCAGGGAAGCATCCTAGAACCAACAATTTTTCTGGTGCATTCAACAATATAGGGGATCATTTTTATTAACCGTGCATCCTATTTTTCCGACGATAATACGTGCAATGCAGCTGATCGTAAGCACCAATACGGCGAACTCGCAAAAACATGGTACGGTCAGATCACCTGTTAGAGGAGACACACCAAGTTAAGTACTTGAAGAGAGGCTTTTTTAAAATACTGTCCCTACATTTGGAGGTCTCCCAAGGAATGCTGCCCCTGGAAAATCATTTGAAAGAAAGCTCAACCGACAAACTTCAAAGAAAAAGACCGAAGTCAATATTTGAACAATACTGCATGATGGGACACACTAATGGTTTCGAACCGCTACTCACCCCTTGGAGAAGGCCTTGAGTGTGGCCGGAAGTTTTTAAAAGCCTAAGCGTTACACGAAAATCGTACTAAAAGAAGATCGGCCCCAAAACGTCCAGTTGGAACTGGTGGGATTGAGTACAAAACTGCTTACTCCTTCACTCCTCTTATTTCAACCCAACACCCTTATCATAGATCCAAAAATGCACCAGATATTGATAACTAGACTAAATATATTTCGACTTAGAAATAAACAAGCGAAGACAGTTTAGCGTCGTGTTATAAGAATGTGATTCTTCTTTTCTTTTTTAACCGCTTGTTTCTAATTTTGTTTTTATAACTTCCAGTCCGAATTTTTATAAATTAAATTAAGTTGATTTTGGCGATGAGAAACAGCGCCAAAAATAAACCAGATACAGACTAAACACTTACACCAAGGCAAATCGATTTTTTTTTTTTTTTTTTTTTTTTTTTTTTTTTTTTTTTTTTTTTTTTTTTTTTTTACAGCACAACTTTTCACAATCGAATAGCATAAAGCCAGAAACCTTCAGGCAATACCATCTGATGCCTGGGTCGGACTTCGGGTTTATAAAATACAAAATAAATATATGTATAAGCAATAAAATAAATAATAATAAAAACTAGTGCTTTAAATTTCTGACGGTTCGCCCTACCTGTTGCCTCTTTTTGTTTCTTCGTTTACGTACCAACCATTTCTTAAAATTGCACATCAGTTTGAACACTATCTCTGTCAAATGAAGATTTTGGACTTAGTGCCTTCGTGATCACCCCCAAAGGAGGTGGAAGGAAAACTTACACACTTCACCGTTTTTCTGACCTTTTTCATCTAGCAGAAGACCGCGAGGCATACAGACGGCACATCCACGCTATTACGAAAAAGGCCCCAAGACAGGCGGAACTAAGGTCAATTTTAAATTTTTGGTTAGCATGCCTGAGACTCTAGGCAGACAAAACTAACAAACAAAGATGTGTCCAATAAGAGAGTCATACAAACTCCTGCCATTTACCCGTGCCCCAGCAATTTAAACATTTGCCTCTCAAATACTTGGACTATCTGTCTTGGCTTCTGTCTTTCTCATAAGACCATAGGCAAGCGTGCCTTGTTTGCCTCTCATTACAGGCAATCTAGCGGTCTAATGTCAATTTTAAATTCTTGGTTAGCATACCTGAGACTCTAGGCAAGTAATTGAGTCCAAGTAATTGAGAGGCAAATGTTTAAATGGCTGGGGTACGGGTAAAAAGTCAATAAATAGCTACATCATTCCGCATTAGGCACATTGCTTATGATGATGATACTTTTTTTTAACGTCTATAAATAATGCTTTCAAAGAATCATACCATTAGTTTTGGTTAAAAAGAATGACAAGACCCTGGTGTTAAAACTAATAAATGAAAATGCAGAGCTCCAAAATATTTTCAATAACGAATTTCACAGATTACGAATTGGCAGTTGTTTCAAGCGTCAATAAAGGCATTGTCGGTAAGAAACTAGTGCTATTACGTTAAAACCAAAACCACTTTCTCCTGTCCTATTTAATACATTTAATACAATATTCTCTCTCAACCTCTGCAGTGGTTCTTGTAACACCATCTAATACAGGGTCTAAAAAAACTAACTTTTGAACTTGGCCTCTGACTTGGTAGAATAAAACGTGCCTTGTTTTCTACCTTCCAGCAACTGAAACAGCGATTCGACGTCTTTGCGCCAGCAATGACTCAAAGATCTTTGCCTTTTTTGGCTTTCTATCCTATGTTCCAGGGATCACAATAGAGGTTGGGAGAGAAGATGGTATTAAATGTGAAAGATAATTTATTAAACCACGCTCACAGGCCACAACTTGGCTTTCTATCCTATGTTCAAGGGATCACAATAGAGGTTGGGAGAGAAGATGGTATTAAATGTGAAAGATATTTCATTAAACCACGCTCACAGGCCACAACTTGGCTTTCTATCCTATGTTCAAGGGATCACAGTAGAGGTTGGAGAGAAGATGGTATTAAATGTGAAAGATATTTATTAAACCACGCTCAAGGCCACAACTTGGCTTTATATCCTATGTTCAAGGGATCACAATAGAGGTTGGGAGAGAAGATGGTATTAAATGTGAAAGATAATTTATTAAACCACGCTCACAGGCCACAACTTGGCTTTCTATCCTATGTTCAAGGGATCACAGTAGAGGTTGGGAGAGAAGATGGTATTAAATGTGAAAGATAATTTATTAAACCACGCTCACAGGCCACAACTTGGCTTTCTATCCTATGTTCAAGGGATCACAGTAGAGGTTGGGAGAGAAGATGGTATTAAATGTGAAAGATAATTTATTAAACCACGCTCACAGGCCACAACTTGGCTTTCTATCCTATGTTCAAGGATCACAGTAGAGGTTGGGAGAGAAGATGGTATTAAATGTGAAAGATAATTTATTAAACCACGCTCAAGGCCACAACTTGGCTTTCTATCCTATGTTCAAGGGATCACAATAGAGGTTGGGAGAGAAGATGGTATTAAATGTGAAAGATAATTTATTAAACCACGCTCACAGGCCACAACTTGGCTTTCTATCCTATGTTCAAGGGATCACAGTAGAGGTTGGGAGAGAAGATGGTATTAAATGTGAAGATAATTTATTAAACCACGCTCACAGGCCACAACTTGGCTTTCTATCCTATGTTCAAGGGATCACAGTAGAGGTTGGGAGAGAAGATGGTATTAAATGTGAAAGATAATTTATTAAACCACGCTCACAGGCCACAACTTGGCTTTCTATCCTATGTTCAAGGGATCACAGTAGAGGTTGGGAGAGAAGATGGTATTAAATGTGAAAGATAATTTATTAAACCACGCTCACAGGCCACAACTTGGCTTTCTATCCTATGTTCAAGGGATCACAGTAGAGGTTGGGAGAGAAGATGGTATTAAATGTGAAAGATAATTTATTAAACCACGCTCACAGGCCACAACTTGGCTTTCTATCCTATGTTCAAGGGATCACAGTAGAGGTTGGGAGAGAAGATGGTATTAAATGTGAAAGATAATTTATTAAACCACGCTCAAGGCCACAACTTGGCTTTCTATCCTATGTTCAAGGGATCACAATAGAGGTTGGGAGAGAAGATGGTATTAAATGTGAAAGATAATTTATTAAACCACGCTCACAGGCCACAACTTGGCTTTCTATCCTATGTTCAAGGGATCACAGTAGAGGTTGGGAGAGAAGATGGTATTAAATGTGAAAGATAATTTATTAAACCACGCTCACAGGCCACAACTTGGCTTTCTATCCTATGTTCAAGGGATCACAGTAGAGGTTGGGAGAGAAGATGGTATTAAATGTGAAAGATAATTTATTAAACCACGCTCACAGGCCACAACTTGGCTTTCTATCCTATGTTCAAGGGATCACAGTAGAGGTTGGGAGAGAAGATGGTATTAAATGTGAAAGATAATTTATTAAACCACGCTCACAGGCCACAACTTGGCTTTCTATCCTATGTTCAAGGGATCACAGTAGAGGTTGGGAGAGAAGATGGTATTAAATGTGAAAGATAATTTATTAAACCACGCTCAAGGCCACAACTTGGCTTTCTATCCTATGTTCAAGGGATCACAGTAGAGGTTGGGAGAGAGGATGGTATTAAATGTGAAAGATAATTTATTAAACCAACCTCAAAGGCCACAACTTGGCTTTCTATCCTATGTTCAAGGGATCACAGTAGAGGTTGGGAGAGAAGATGGTATTAAATGTGAAAGATAATTTATTAAACCACGCTCACAGGCCACAACTTGGCTTTCTATCCTATGTTCAAGGGATCACAGTAGAGGTTGGGAGAGAAGATGGTATTAAATGTGAAAGATAATTTATTAAACCACGCTCACAGGCCACAACTTGGCTTTCTATCCTATGTTCAAGGGATCACAGTAGAGGTTGGGAGAGAAGATGGTATTAAATGTGAAAGATAATTTATTAAACCACACTCACAGGCCACAACTTGGCTTTCTATCCTATGTTCAAGGGATCACAGTAGAGGTTGGGAGAGAAGATGGTATTAAATGTGAAAGATAATTTATTAAACCACGCTCAAGGCCACAACTTGGCTTTCTATCCTATGTTCAAGGGATCACAATAGAGGTTGGGAGAGAAGATGGTATTAAATGTGAAAGATAATTTATTAAACCACGCTCACAGGCCACAACTTGGCTTTCTATCCTATGTTCAAGGGATCACAGTAGAGGTTGGGAGAGAAGATGGTATTAAATGTGAAAGATAATTTATTAAACCACGCTCACAGGCCACAACTTGGCTTTCTATCCATGTTCAACGGATCACAGTAGAGGTTGGGAGAGAAGATGGTATTAAATGTGAAAGATAATTTATTAAACCACGCTCACAGGCCACAACTTGGCTTTCTATCCTATGTTCAAGGGATCACAGTAGAGGTTGGGAGAGAAGATGGTATTAAATGTGAAAGATAATTTATTAAACCACGCTCACAGGCCACAACTTGGCTTTCTATCCTATGTTCAAGGGATCACAGTAGAGGTTGGGAGAGAAGATGGTATTAAATGTGAAAGATAATTTATTAAACCACGCTCAAGGCCACAACTTGGCTTTCTATCCTATGTTCAAGGGATCACAGTAGAGGTTGGGAGAGAAGATGGTATTAAATGTGAAAGATAATTTATTAAACCACGCTCAAGGCCACAACTTGGCTTTCTATCCTATGTTCAAGGGATCACAGTAGAGGTTGGGAGAGAAGATGGTATTAAATGTGAAAGATAATTTATTAAACCACGCTCACAGGCCACAACTTGGCTTTCTATCCTATGTTCAAGGGATCACAGTAGAGGTTGGGAGAGAAGATGGTATTAAATGTGAAAGATAATTTATTAAACCACGCTCAAGGCCACAACTTGGCTTTCTATCCTATGTTCAAGGGATCACAATAGAGGTTGGGAGAGAAGATGGTATTAAATGTGAAAGATAATTTATTAAACCACGCTCACAGGCCACAACTTGGCTTTCTATCCTATGTTCAAGGGATCACAGTAGAGGTTGGGAGAGAAGATGGTATTAAATATGAAAGATAATTTATTAAACCACGCTCACAGGCCACAACTTGGCTTTCTATCCTATGTTCAAGGGATCACAGTAGAGATTGGGAGAGAAGATGGTATTAAATGTGAAAGATAATTTATTAAACCACGCTCACAGGCCACAACTTGGCTTTCTATCCTATGTTCAAGGGATCACAGTAGAGGTTGGGAGAGAAGATGGTATTAAATGTGAAAGATAATTTATTAAACCACGCTCAAGGCCACAACTTGGCTTTCTATCCTATGTTCAAGGGATCACAATAGAGGTTGGGAGAGAAGATGGTATTAAATGTGAAAGATAATTTATTAAACCACGCTCAAAGGCCACAACTTGGCTTTCTATCCTATGTTCAAGGGATCACAGTAGAGGTTGGGAGAGAAGATGGTATTAAATGTGAAAGATAATTTATTAAACCACGCTCACAGGCCACAACTTGGCTTTCTATCCTATGTTCAAGGGATCACAGTAGAGGTTGGGAGAGAAGATGGTATTAAATGTGAAAAAAAATTTATTAAACCACGCTCACAGGCCACAACTTGGCTTTCTATCCTATGTTCAAGGGATCACAGTAGAGGTTGGGAGAGAAGATGGTATTAAATGTGAAAGATAATTTATTAAACCACGCTCAAGGCCACAACTTGGCTTTCTATCCTATGTTCAAGGGATCACAGTAGAGGTTGGGAGAGAAGATGGTATTAAATGTGAAAGATAATTTATTAAATCACCCTCAAAGGCCACAACTTGGCTTTCTATCCTATGTTCAAGGGATCACAGTAGAGGTTGGGAGAGAAGATGGTATTAAATGTGAAAGATAATTTATTAAACCACGCTCACAGGCCAAAACTTGGCTTTCTATCCTATGTTCAAGGGATCACAGTAGAGGTTGGGAGAGAAGATGGTATTAAATGTGAAAGATAATTTATTAAACCACGCTCACAGGCCACAACTTGGCTTTCTATCCTATGTTCAAGGGATCACAGTAGAGGTTGGGAGAGAAGATGGTATTAAATGTGAAAGATAATTTATTAAACCACGCTCACAGGCCACAACTTGGCTTTCTATCCTATGTTCAAGGGATCACAGTAGAGGTTGGGAGAGAAGATGGTATTAAATGTGAAAGATAATTTATTAAACCACGCTCAAGGCCACAACTTGGCTTTCTATCCTATGTTCAAGGGATCACAGTAGAGGTTGGGAGAGAGGATGGTATTAAATGTGAAAGATAATTTATTAAACCACCCTCAAAGGCCACAACTTGGCTTTCTATCCTATGTTCAAGGGATCACAGTAGAGGTTGGGAGAGAAGATGGTATTAATGTGAAAGATAATTTATTAAACCACGCTCACAGGCCACAACTTGGCTTTCTATCCTGTGTTCAAGGGATCACAGTAGAGGTTGGGAGAGAAGATGGTATTAAATGTGAAAGATAATTTATTAAACCACGCTCACAGGCCACAACTTGGCTTTCTATCCTATGTTCAAGGGATCACAGTAGAGGTTGGGAGAGAAGATGGTATTAAATGTGAAAGATAATTTATTAAACCACACTCACAGGCCACAACTTGGCTTTCTATCCTATGTTCAAGGGATCACAGTAGAGGTTGGGAGAGAAGATGGTATTAAATGTGAAAGATAATTTATTAAACCACGCTCAAGGCCACAACTTGGCTTTCTATCCTATGTTCAAGGGATCACAATAGAGGTTGGGAGAGAAGATGGTATTAAATGTGAAAGATAATTTATTAAACCACGCTCACAGGCCACAACTTGGCTTTCTATCCTATGTTCAAGGGATCACAGTAGAGGTTGGGAGAGAAGATGGTATTAAATGTGAAAGATAATTTATTAAACCACGCTCACAGGCCACAACTTGGCTTTCTATCCTATGTTCAACGGATCACAGTAGAGGTTGGGAGAGAAGATGGTATTAAATGTGAAAGATAATTTATTAAACCACGCTCACAGGCCACAACTTGGCTTTCTATCCTATGTTCAAGGGATCACAGTAGAGGTTGGGAGAGAAGATGGTATTAAATGTGAAAGATAATTTATTAAACCACGCTCACAGGCCACAACTTGGCTTCCTATCCTATGTTCAAGGGATCACAGTAGAGGTTGGGAGAGAAGATGGTATTAAATGTGAAAGATAATTTATTAAACCACGCTCAAGGCCACAACTTGGCTTTCTATCCTATGTTCAAGGGATCACAGTAGAGGTTGGGAGAGAAGATGGTATTAAATGTGAAAGATAATTTATTAAACCACGCTCAAGACCACAACTTGGCTTTCTATCCTATGTTCAAGGGATCACAGTAGAGGTTGGGAGAGAAGATGGTATTAAATGTGAAAGATAATTTATTAAACCACGCTCACAGGCCACAACTTGGCTTTCTATCCTATGTTCAAGGGATCACAGTAGAGGTTGGGAGAGAAGATGGTATTAAATGTGAAAGATAATTTATTAAACCACGCTCAAGGCCACAACTTGGCTTTCTATCCTATGTTCAAGGGATCACAATAGAGGTTGGGAGAGAAGATGGTATTAAATGTGAAAGATAATTTATTAAACCACGCTCACAGGCCACAACTTGGCTTTCTATCCTATGTTCAAGGGATCACAGTAGAGGTTGGGAGAGAAGATGGTATTAAATGTGAAAGATAATTTATTAAACCACGCTCACAGGCCACAACTTGGCTTTCTATCCTATGTTCAAGGGATCACAGTAGAGGTTGGGAGAGAAGATGGTATTAAATGTGAAAGATAATTTATTAAACCACGCTTAAGGCCACAACTTGGCTTTCTATCCTATGTTCAAGGGATCACAGTAGAGGTTGGGAGAGAAGATGGTATTAAATGTGAAAGATAATTTATTAAACCACGCTCAAGGCCACAACTTGGCTTTCTATCCTATGTTCAAGGGATCACAGTAGAGGTTGGGAGAGAAGATGGTATTAAATGTGAAAGATAATTTATTAAACCACGCTCACAGGCCACAACTTGGCTTTCTATCCTATGTTCAAGGGATCACAGTAGAGGTTGGGAGAGAAGATGGTATTAAATGTGAAAGATAATTTATTAAACCACGCTCACAGGCCACAACTTGGCTTTCTATCCTATGTTCAAGGGATCACAGTAGAGGTTGGGAGAGAAGATGGTATTAAATGTGAAAGATAATTTATTAAACCACGCTTAAGGCCACAACTTGGCTTTCTATCCTATGTTCAAGGGATCACAATAGAGGTTGGGAGAGAAGATGGTATTAAATGTGAAAGATAATTTATTAAACCACGCTCACAGGCCACAACTTGGCTTTCTATCCTATGTTCAAGGGATCACAGTAGAGGTTGGGAGAGAAGATGGTATTAAATGTGAAAGATAATTTATTAAACCACACTCACAGGCCACAACTTGGCTTTCTATCCTATGTTCAAGGATCACAGTAGAGGTTGGGAGAGAAGATGGTATTAAATGTGAAAGATAATTTATTAAACCACGCTCAAGGCCACAACTTGGCTTTCTATCCTATGTTCAAGGGATCACAATAGAGGTTGGGAGAGAAGATGGTATTAAATGTGAAAGATAATTTATTAAACCACGCTCACAGGCCACAACTTGGCTTTCTATCCTTTGTTCAAGGGATCACAGTAGAGGTTGGGAGAGAAGATGGTATTAAATGTGAAAGATAATTTATTAAACCACGCTCACAGGCCACAACTTGGCTTTCTATCCATGTTCAACGGATCACAGTAGAGGTTGGGAGAGAAGATGGTATTAAATGTGAAAGATAATTTATTAAACCACGCTCACAGGCCACAACTTGGCTTTCTATCCTATGTTCAAGGGATCACAGTAGAGGTTGGGAGAGAAGATGGTATTAAATGTGAAAGATAATTTATTAAACCACGCTCACAGGCCACAACTTGGCTTTCTATCCTATGTTCAAGGGATCACAGTAGAGGTTGGGAGAGAAGATGGTATTAAATGTGAAAGATAATTTATTAAACCACGCTCAAGGCCACAACTTGGCTTTCTATCCTATGTTCAAGGGATCACAGTAGAGGTTGGGAGAGAAGATGGTATTAAATGTGAAAGATAATTTATTAAACCACGCTCAAGGCCACAACTTGGCTTTCTATCCTATGTTCAAGGGATCACAGTAGAGGTTGGGAGAGAAGATGGTATTAAATGTGAAAGATAATTTATTAAACCACGCTCACAGGCCACAACTTGGCTTTCTATCCTATGTTCAAGGGATCACAGTAGAGGTTGGGAGAGAAGATGGTATTAAATGTGAAAGATAATTTATTAAACCACGCTCAAGGCCACAACTTGGCTTTCTATCCTATGTTCAAGGGATCACAGTAGAGGTTGGGAGAGAAGATGGTATTAAATGTGAAAGATAATTTATTAAACCACGCTCACAGGCCACAACTTGGCTTTCTATCCTATGTTCAAGGGATCACAGTAGAGGTTGGGAGAGAAGATGGTATTAAATATGAAAGATAATTTATTAAACCACGCTCACAGGCCACAACTTGGCTTTCTATCCTATGTTCAAGGGATCACAGTAGAGATTGGGAGAGAAGATGGTATTAAATGTGAAAGATAATTTATTAAACCACGCTCACAGGCCACAACTTGGCTTTCTATCCTATGTTCAAGGGATCACAGTAGAGGTTGGGAGAGAAGATGGTATTAATGTGAAAGATAATTTATTAAACCACGCTCAAGGCCACAACTTGGCTTTCTATCCTATGTTCAAGGGATCACAATAGAGGTTGGGAGAGAAGATGGTATTAAATGTGAAAGATAATTTATTAAACCACGCTCAAAGGCCACAACTTGGCTTTCTATCCTATGTTCAAGGGATCACAGTAGAGGTTGGGAGAGAAGATGGTATTAAATGTGAAAGATAATTTATTAAACCACGCTCACAGGCCACAACTTGGCTTTCTATCCTATGTTCAAGGGATCACAGTAGAGGTTGGGAGAGAAGATGGTATTAAATGTGAAAGATAATTTATTAAACCACGCTCACAGGCCACAACTTGGCTTTCTATCCTATGTTCAAGGGATCACAGTAGAGGTTGGGAGAGAGATGGTATTAAATGTGAAAAAAATTTATTAAACCACGCTCACAGGCCACAACTTGGCTTTCTATCCTATGTTCAAGGGATCACAGTAGAGGTTGGGAGAGAAGATGGTATTAAATGTGAAAGATAATTTATTAAACCACGCTCAAGGCCACAACTTGGCTTTCTATCCTATGTTCAAGGGATCACAGTAGAGGTTGGGAGAGAAGATGGTATTAAATGTGAAAGATAATTTATTAAATCACCCTCAAAGGCCACAACTTGGCTTTCTATCCTATGTTCAAGGGATCACAGTAGAGGTTGGGAGAGAAGATGGTATTAAATGTGAAAGATAATTTATTAAACCACGCTCACAGGCCAAAACTTGGCTTTCTATCCTATGTTCAAGGGATCACAGTAGAGGTTGGGAGAGAAGATGGTATTAAATGTGAAAGATAATTTATTAAACCACGCTCACAGGCCACAACTTGGCTTTCTATCCTATGTTCAAGGGATCACAGTAGAGGTTGGGAGAGAAGATGGTATTAAATGTGAAAGATAATTTATTAAACCACGCTCACAGGCCACAACTTGGCTTTCTATCCTATGTTCAAGGGATCACAGTAGAGGTTGGGAGAGAAGATGGTATTAAATGTGAAAGATAATTTATTAAACCACGCTCAAGGCCACAACTTGGCTTTCTATCCTATGTTCAAGGGATCACAGTAGAGGTTGGGAGAGAGGATGGTATTAAATGTGAAAGATAATTTATTAAACCACCCTCAAAGGCCACAACTTGGCTTTCTATCCTATGTTCAAGGGATCACAGTAGAGGTTGGGAGAGAAGATGGTATTAAATGTGAAAGATAATTTATTAAACCACGCTCACAGGCCACAACTTGGCTTTCTATCCTGTGTTCAAGGGATCACAGTAGAGGTTGGGAGAGAAGATGGTATTAAATGTGAAAGATAATTTATTAAACCACGCTCACAGGCCACAACTTGGCTTTCTATCCTATGTTCAAGGGATCACAGTAGAGGTTGGGAGAGAAGATGGTATTAAATGTGAAAGATAATTTATTAAACCACACTCACAGGCCACAACTTGGCTTTCTATCCTATGTTCAAGGGATCACAGTAGAGGTTGGGAGAGAAGATGGTATTAAATGTGAAAGATAATTTATTAAACCACGCTCAAGGCCACAACTTGGCTTTCTATCCTATGTTCAAGGGATCACAATAGAGGTTGGGAGAGAAGATGGTATTAAATGTGACAGATAATTTATTAACCCACGCTCACAGGCCACAACTTGGCTTTCTATCCTATGTTCAAGGGATCACAGTAGAGGTTGGGAGAGAAGATGGTATTAAATGTGAAAGATAATTTATTAAACCACGCTCACAGGCCACAACTTGGCTTTCTATCCTATGTTCAACGGATCACAGTAGAGGTTGGGAGAGAAGATGGTATTAAATGTGAAAGATAATTTATTAAACCACGCTCACAGGCCACAACTTGGCTTTCTATCCTATGTTCAAGGGATCACAGTAGAGGTTGGGAGAGAAGATGGTATTAAATGTGAAAGATAATTTATTAAACCACGCTCACAGGCCACAACTTGGCTTTCTATCCTATGTTCAAGGGATCACAGTAGAGGTTGGGAGAGAAGATGGTATTAAATGTGAAAGATAATTTATTAAACCACGCTCAAGGCCACAACTTGGCTTTCTATCCTATGTTCAAGGGATCACAGTAGAGGTTGGGAGAGAAGATGGTATTAAATGTGAAAGATAATTTATTAAACCACGCTCAAGAGATCGGAAGACCACAACTTAGCTTTCTATCCTATGTTCAAGGGATCACAGTAGAGGTTGGGAGAGAAGATGGTATTAAATGTGAAAGATAATTTATTAAACCACGCTCACAGGCCACAACTTGGCTTTCTATCCTATGTTCAAGGGATCACAGTAGAGGTTGGGAGAGAAGATGGTATTAAATGTGAAAGATAATTTATTAAACCACGCTCAAGGCCACAACTTGGCTTTCTATCCTATGTTCAAGGGATCACAGTAGAGGTTGGGAGAGAAGATGGTATTAAATGTGAAAGATAATTTATTAAACCACGCTCACAGGCCACAACTTGGCTTTCTATCCTATGTTCAAGGGATCACAGTAGAGGTTGGGAGAGAAGATGGTATTAAATGTGAAAGATAATTTATTAAACCACGCTCACAGGCCACAACTTGGCTTTCTATCCTATGTTCAAGGGATCACAGTAGAGGTTGGGAGAGAAGATGGTATTAAATGTGAAAGATAATTTATTAAACCACGCTCACAGGCCACAACTTGGCTTTCTATCCTATGTTCAAGGGATCACAGTAGAGGTTGGGAGAGAAGATGGTATTAAATGTGAAAGATAATTTATTAAACCACGCTTAAGGCCACAACTTGGCTTTCTATCCTATGTTCAAGGGATCACAATAGAGGTTGGGAGAGAAGATGGTATTAAATGTGAAAGATAATTTATTAAACCACGCTCAAAGGCCACAACTTGGCTTTCTATCCTATGTTCAAGGGATCACAGTAGAGGTTGGGAGAGAAGATGGTATTAATGTGAAAGATAATTTATTAAACCACGCTCACAGGCCACAACTTGGCTTTCTATCCTATGTTCAAGGATCACAGTAGAGGTTGGGAGAGAAGATGGTATTAAATGTGAAAGATAATTTATTAAACCACGCTCACAGGCCACAACTTGGCTTTCTATCCTATGTTCAAGGGATCACAGTAGAGGTTGGGAGAGAAGATGGTATTAAATGTGAAAGATAATTTATTAAACCACGCTCACAGGCCACAACTTGGCTTTCTATCCTATGTTCAAGGGATCACAGTAGAGGTTGGGAGAGAAGATGGTATTAAATGTGAAAGATAATTTATTAAACCACGCTCAAGGCCACAACTTGGCTTTCTATCCTATGTTCAAGGGATCACAGTAGAGGTTGGGAGAGAAGATGGTATTAAATGTGAAAGATAATTTATTAAACCACGCTCACAGGCCACAACTTGGCTTTCTATCCTATGTTCAAGGGATCACAGTAGAGGTTGGGAGAGAAGATGGTATTAAATGTGAAAGATAATTTATTAAACCACGCTCACAGGCCCCAACTTGGCTTTCTATCCTATGTTCAAGGGATCACAGTAGAGGTTGGGAGAGAAGATGGTATTAAATGTGAAAGATAATTTATTAAACCACGCTCACAGGCCACAACTTGGCTTTCTATCCTATGTTCAAGGGATCACAGTAGAGGTTGGGAGAGAAGATGGTATTAAATGTGAAAGATAATTTATTAAACCACGCTCAAGGCCACAACTTGGCTTTCTATCCTATGTTCAAGGGATCACAATAGAGGTTGGGAGAGAAGATGGTATTAAATGTGAAAGATAATTTATTAAACCACCCTCAAAGGCCACATGGCCACATTTTTTTTCAACATGAGGAATAGTCAATGTTCAAGGCATTGTATTGCAGTTGAGAAACGTTCATTAAACATCAAATAGCTAGGAAAATAGCAGAATAAATCGGGAAACAGCAAACAAACTAGGAAGTTGGGAGAAACTGAAAAACTCGAAGTTAAGTTTTCCGTATTGAAATTTGTTTTTTTTTATATACCAAATAATAATGCAGTAAAGCCAGAATTAGCATTCTTTTTTCGTTTCATCTCCAGTTTATTTAACGAGACACGGTTAAATTAGTCCCTCCGCAATTATCTTTATTAGAAAAATTAAGCAATGCTAATGACTTCTACACTGATACAAAACTTAGTCACTGTAGTGAACTAAAAGTGTTGTTTCCTCCCCGCCCCCAAGGTTGGCCAAAACAACAAACCTTTTGAAAAAAAATATTGGCCTAAATGTACTTAACTATTTATTTGATACCTCTCACAGAAAAAAAAAAACAACAACGTGGTTCCTTGTCTGGGATTGATACCTTTGGTATCCATCACCTTTGGTATCCTTTGGATACCACCTTTGGTATCCATTTCACAATGTATTTTGAGGGTGAGGAGAGAATAAAAATGTAGTAGCTCAGAAAACAAGGCAGCAGGGTGGATCAGCATAACTACAATAACCTAGATCTACTACAAGACAACAGAACTGCTTGTTACTTTTTGCAGCACTGCGTAGTATCTCTAATCATGGAAACTTGGGAGGAAGCTTATTCGATGCAGATAGAAATGTTCCACCACCCTTTCTAAGCTTCAAAATTGACAAGGGGATATCCTGCTTATCTCCTTTCCCCCCTGGGCACTTATGTAGCATTAATATTGATAAAAATAGATTTTTCTCAATTTTGAACAAAACCTATTCGTTTTCTTTAATTACTATTAATTATTTTTAACTCGGCAGCAATGCCTCTATAACACAAATAAATGTCAACACAAATGTTTAACACAAATAAATGTCAACGCAATGGTTAACACAAATAAATGTCACGTTTTAAATCGGGATCAAATCCCAGACCAAAAGTCCGTCCACCCCTCAAGAATAAATTTGTACTTACTAGAGACAAACTCTCTAACTTCACTCTCCACGTTTCGTGGATAGATGACCAACCACTTATTCAGAACCGGGGCACTAATAAATTTCTTATTCCGCATTCCACGGACCAGTCCGCTTCATTCAAGGCGTAGTCACACGCTTCGCCACCTAAAAGGATTTTTTCTGCTCCCAGTGTTCGGCCCTAGAATATATATAAAAATATTAAATAGTACACACGAGATAATTTGAGTTTCAGAACTTAGACTTCAAGCGCCTTAACCGTATACCCTTTTGATATTCTAAGCAACTCTGAAATAGGTATTAAATTCTTTGTATTTCTCAGTTTTAAAAAAGGAATGTGAACTCAAAATTATTGAAAACGTGTTGAAAAGTTATGCAAAAGGGGCTCTAGTGCTGAGACATCTTGAAAGATATTGGATAATACATACAAAAATAAGATTTATAATCATTTTTTTCTTTCTTTTTATCTTTTTAATTTTTTATTTTTATCGCAGCTTCTTGAACTATTCCATTTAATTTTATATAAAAAACAGCTTTATATACTTCTTATAAATATATTTTATTTTTAATAATCTATTTATATGATGTTATACTTACTTATTATGTTTACATAAATAATTACATTTATTTTAAGTAATATATTTGTATAAAATATATTTTCAATTTTATATAAGAACCTCTTTTATATACAAATCTTTACAGGCTATCGCTCGACAAGTTTTAAGAATTAAATAAGAATCCATTACATAAACGTTGGAACCTAGAAAAAAAATCCTTAATGAATGATAACCATTTGTTGGACTTTACTTGAGGAGAGGAGTAAAACCACCTTAAGTGGGGACAAAGATAATTTACACCTTTAGCTAAAAGATTGTCTAACACAATTTTAAAATTTATTAATTTTTAGTGCAATATAAAATTTTAATAAACATTTAATAAAACATTAATTTGAATAAGCATTTTAATGAAGTTTGTTAAATTTTCAAATTATTTTATTAAATTAGACCACATCATTCAGCTACATATTTAGTCTTTAACATTTTTTCCTTTTTTTCTTATTTTCAATATTACTAAAACTTCATTTTTGATCCTTCGTAAATTACAAGAATTTTACAAACTCAGTTTCGTTTTAAGTATGACATAGATAAAAGCCAAATTCAGCCTTTTCAAGCACGACCATATAGATCCTGCCCTTTCAAAAAAGACTGGGGATGCCTGTAGCTCAGACTCTGTCTAGGATAGCTTATAACGTGTAGCAAATTGAATCCATATTTTTAACTATAAACTATGATTTCACAATTGTGTCCTAAATGACGAAAAACAACTCATAAAATCTTAATAAAACAATTTTTGCTCGCTAGGAAGTTACGAGTATATGTGAAACACTGGCATTAGGGATACAGCGTAAATAAATAAAAATACACTATTTTGCTAAGTAGGGCAATGTAGACTATTTCAAATATTAAATAAAAATCCTTTATTTATTCAGCCACCACGACTATCTCTTGACTCAGTTTTGCCCAACATCTAGCTTTTTTGTTCCGTTAAAAAAAACTACTTGGATAACTCAGTCTTTAAATGGGTTATCTGGATAAGTCAACTTTTATTTATATTTTTTCGAAGTTTTGGCCGAATCTATGTCCCATGTCATATCCATGTCAGCTAGGTACAAGTTCCATCTAGAAGCATGGATAACGTTTAAGACTGAAAATTGGCGTCAGTGTCGGAAAAAATTACCACGCCACATAGCATTCGGCATTTATTTCAAATGTATTAATAAAGCAAAATTAGTGTAGTAGTAAGTGTATCTCAGTTTGCGAAAAAAAACAACAAAAAATCAGAGTTTAGAAAAATACATAAAAAACAGAAAATGCTAGATGGTGCTGGCGATTTTTCCCGATGCTAGCACCAGTTTCTCCATATTCTTCGGTCCTTAGCTTGAACCTCAAGTCACATTGAGATTAGTAAAATGAAAAAAATGGGGCATTGTGTTTTTTTTTGCTTTTTTTAATTGCTTCCTTAATGTTGTGATCAGGTTTCCTTGGATCATCTTAAACAATATTCAGTCAATATTATTTTACCAAAACAAAATAGCAATTTCAGAATTTTTTATCGAAATCGGGCAAAAACTTGAAAAAAAATCTTCAGTGGATCTTGTTGCATTGGTGCATTTACTTTATAAGAGGCAGGAAAGGAGGAGGGGGTTAACCGTCTTAGGTGGGATCAAGATGCCTTTGTACCTATAGCTCAGACTGCCTCAGACATTCTTTTTTTCAATTTATGAATAATTTTAAAAATTAAAGCCACATTATTGAAATATATCCTTTAGTTTTGATCATACGTAATCAAACAGATCGTGGTAACGAACTGTAAGTAAGGAGCGACCCGGCTCAATAGTAAGTAAAACTCTAAAAAACGGAATTGATACCAATAGATACATCAAAAGAATCAGATTTTCATGCTGATTTCAAATTTATAAGTTTCGTCAAGTTTATTCCTACCCATCAAAAGTTACGCGTCTGAAAAAATTTGCCTGATTTTTGAAAAAAGTGGGAAACACCCCCTAAAAGTTATAGAGCCTTAATGAAAGTCACACCCTTCTATCTGCAAAAATGTGGAATTTTGTATTTTTTTGCCAGAAGAAAGATCACGGATGCGTGTTTATTTATTTATTTTTTTTTTCATGAGTGATCGTATCGACCCAGTGGTCCTAGAATATCGTGGGAGGGCTCATTCGAACGAAAATTAAAAGTTCCAGTGTCCTTTTAAGTGACAAAAATAGAGGGCAACTAGGCCCCTTCCCACGCTTATTTTTTTCCCAAAATCACCCGATCAAAATTTAGAGATAGCCATTTTGTTCAGCATGGTCGTAAATATAATAACTATGTCTTTTAGGATGACTTAATCCCCCAAAGTCCCCGGGGGAAGGGCTGCAAGTTATGAACTTTGCCTAATGTTTACATATAGTATTGGTTATTGGAAAGTATACAGACGTTTTCAGGGGGGGTATTTTTTGGTAGGGGGGGGGTGCGTCGGGGGATCTTTCCATGGAGGAAGTTTTCATTGGGGATTTCCAAGCGCCGGATTTCCTAGCATTATTTGTGGTTAAGTGGTCGTTCTTAAAGAACTGGAACAAAATTCGAACTTTAGCGTAAAGAGCGAGGTATTGACTAGGGAGCGAACCCCCTAATATACGTATTAAAAATATATGAATATAGAAGTTCGTTACGTAAGTTAATTCGTAAGTTGCGTATATTTATTACTAATAAAATCGTTCGTAAATAAAATTAAACAACTTTCGAGAAAGCCATTTAACCAAATAAAAGTAAAATCAATATGCAAATTTTGTTTTAATTATTCATGTACGGTAAGCCAAAATCAAAACCTGCACTAATTCAAAAACGTTCAAAAATTAATAAAAAGAAAACAAAGGGGCTGTCCCCTCCTCAACGCCTCGCTCTTTACACTAAAGTTAGACTCTTTCTCACAACTATTCTTTAAAACAATAAAAAACTTTAGCGTAAAGAGCGAGGCGTTGAGGAGGGGACAGCCCCTTTCATATAAGGAATAATTTCTGTTCGTTTTAAGTTTTAATGTCGCTCCTTAATTTCAGTTAAAAAAACTTGTTTTTTTTTATTTAATTTACAGAAATGAGATCTAGCTCAAAGACTGTTGAAGATGATTTCCATTGCTTCGGAAATCGAATCTCCGTTATAAAGCTACGCTATAACTTTTGCAGTTTCTTATTGACAAAAAAAAACTTTCTATTGCTCCTAAATTACCAGAAAAATTGAACCGCACTTTCATTATAGCTAATTAAATATAGTCAATGGTAGCTGCGCATTGAACATTGTTTGCGCACTAAAAAAAAAAAAAAAGATTATACTGACAGGGCATTATAATGAATATAAATAATGTTACTTTTCACAATACACTGAGTCAAAAACATGCCAATGTAACCAAAATAATTTCCTTAGCTATAAATAAACGCCTTTGCTATAAATTAGATAATATTTTACCTTAAACTGAATCGGGACGTCAGCTAGCTTCAACCCCCAGGGTTCAAACTCAGCGTTAGCCTGGCATATAGACCTGAAGCGTTGAGAGAATTTCATCATAGATTCAAACCTTTTTTGAGGGGTGACGCGGGTAAAATTCCCCACATCTTTCATAAGACCAAAATTGGCCCTCATTTCGTCAGTGAGTCCTGTTAGGAAGCTCAATTCCGGAATGAGTCTTACAGGATCTTTCCGCCCACGACGGAGATCCGTTTTCTTTGGGTTCGAAACTAACAGCGGTTGATTTACGTCCCTTATCGTGATCTGATATTTATCTTTGTAATATTCAGCCAATGTAACCTAAAAAAAAAAAATCCTGCTTCAACAAAGGGGCATTACAGGCTTGTTGAAATAATTAACGTTTTTTTTTCACTCAAGAAATCAATGGCTTAATTAGCATTTGGATATAGTCACTGCTTAATTTGATGATTCAAAAAAATATATATATACAATTTTTGGTTTCAAAACAGTCAAAATAATAGTAATGATAAAAACAGCAATAAGAACATAATAAAATAATAAAGAAATAAATAAGAATAAACTTATCAAATAATTTAAGTACTTTTTTCTTCAATAATCCCCCCGAGAATTTAAATATTACTTAAAAACATTTTTCCTCAAATGAATGACCTGAGATTACACTTCTCGAGGGAAGCTAGTATTTAGTCTCCTTCGACTTCCTCTTGCTTCAACGTACACAGCATCTCACTTTATATCCTACTTTTTATACGCAACGCCTCAGGAAGGCTAAATCTAAATGAAAAATCGAGAAAAGAAGGTCTATGATTGAGCTTCATAAGAAATGTGCCTAATAGTCCCAAATAGCGAATTTTATTCTCCCCCAGATTTCAACAACCTCTCTAGCCTTGCAAGAAAGGTCCCTACCGTCCTTACTTGGCTCTAACAGTGAACTGAAAAACGTTTCACGCTGTGTAACTGAAGAGACCAAATCTCAAGCCTATTCTAATTAGACATACCATTTCTTTAACTGCTTGTTAAATTTAATAGTCTTGCTTGGCTTTCCTGCCAATCGGCTTTAAGCTAATATATATTAATTAAATTAAATAATTAATTTTATTTTATATGATCTGTTTTATTAAATCTATTAAATCTAATATAAATATACTAAATTCAATTAAATAATAAAATTAAACTATTAATTTTGAATCACTCGATAAACTCGAGTTCTGTCATTTTTTGGGACAATAAAATGTTAGGGGCAGCACCCCATTTTCGTAGCCATACTGAACCGTGCAAATAAAGAAGCAACAATTATTAAATTTGACTACTTAATGTTTGTGAAAATTCAAACACTAACAATCTCCTGACTCACTAAGACAGCTACATCTTCACAGGAAAGTTACACCTTTATAAGCTGGAATCTGCATACATACCATATATACATACATACAAATTCACACACCCATATACATATTTATATAGAACATATAAAAACAAATAAGTACATAACCAAAAGTGATGAATAAAATAACGAAAAACACAAATAAATACTATTTTTAGCCACTTGTCCTATTGGTGTTTTTAGTCTGCTGAAATGCCCGAATGTTAAGGCACCTGCGCTCGTATTATTTTCGATATCGTAAGTTCTTTCTTAGTTAGCCTTCACATAACTCGGAACTGACAACTTATTCATAGTTATAGTGCATCTGATGTAACCAATAAGCTTGAGCTAATTCATCTTAAGCTATTAAAGTCAGCCCTTAACAAGCCCAGGCCACACAAAGGGCTCATCCGTCTTTCGTATTTGTGTTGTTTTGTCTTTTTCCTTTTCATGGTACTCTGCTTTTCTCTTGTGTTTATTAGCAGGTTAAAAATAAATTATTACTATTACTATTTACATGGATCGCTAACCGTTAGATAGCTCATAGCGTAGCTCATAGAATAGCTCATAGAATAGACCAAGCTTCTAGGAACTACCTTTATATTTGCGCTTTTTGCTACCAATTAATTTACATTAAAACCATTTGCAAAAGAACCATCTATGTTTTTAAATAAAATATGGCTCATGTTTTACAGTTGTAGCTGCATGTATATTGTAGCTGCATCGTGCAGCTTATAATTATCATATAATCATATTTTTAATATAAACAAAAAAGGAACTACATTTTTTTTTCGAGGGTAGAGGACTTAAGGCAAATCTTAGATTTCCTTTCCCCAACATCTGCAGGTATTTACTTATGTGGGGCTATTTACTAATAGTTTAGCAATCAATGAATTTCTTGAAAGAATAAATTATAATATAAATTATTTATAATATAAATTATAAATATATAATATAAATTATTTTTAATCAACAATAAGTCTTTAACTCTGACCTCATACTTCGTATAATAATTTATGTGTATAAAGTTTTCAGGAAAGAATAATATTATGACCAGAAGTTGAAAATTCTTGCCCTTTTCATGGTTGCAGAAACCGGTATTGCAACCTAGTCAAGAGCAAACCTTTGCCCATTGTATGAAAAAAAAACGATTTTTGGTTTTCATAAAAAGCCCACTGACGAATATCTCCAACGCAATTCTTTTTTTTTCAAGGCTTGATCGTATTGAACCAGTTGTTGTAAACTACCAAGAGGGCATTCCATTTCATTTGAAATAAAAAAAAAATCTTGATATCTATTTAGGTAACGAAATAGGTCACGCCACATCATAGTCCCCTTTGTACAACAAACGTCACTTATGGGCAAAAATAAAGAATGCTTATTTCATGACGCTCAATTGATCTGACATTATCTAAAACTCTAGCTGGACGTTTGCAGTTCCCCATTTTCAAAACCGAAGAATATAAGACGACCTCTATAAGAGGTTTCATCTGGAATTAGCTGATAATCCGAGAAGATCTACTCCCAATGGTCCTGCCTTAAAGGATAATAATAAAGAAAAAAATAGCTAAGAACTTGAAGATAGACATAATAGAAGCTACAGAATAACATTTACAGGAAAGCGTTAAAATAAAGTAAGGATCATGGAAATGAAAGAATGGCGAAGAAAATAAAGATAAGACATAATAGAAACTGGTGAATAAGATTTAAAATAAATTAAGGACCATGGAAAAGAAAGAATAGTGAGAAAAAATAAAGACAGACATAATAGAAACTGGTAAACAGATTTAAAGGAGTGTCAAAATTAAGGAAGGATCATGAAAAAGACAGGAAAGCGAAATAAGGTGAATTAGCTTTAAAGGAAAAATTGGTGAATTAAGATTTAAAGGGCGTTACACCTAAAACCAAACTCTATAGCAAACTTTCAGAAGCAATTAAATTTTTTTTTAAGTGTATTCAGCCTGGTTCTATTGGAAAGTGGATCCGGAAATAGTTAATAATCAGATTACGCAGCGCAAGAAATACCAAATCAAAAGACCAGTAAAAAAAAGAATCTATAAGACAGAAATTAAGGTATGGTGGCATATAAGCTGGTTAAGTAGATTTAAAGGGACTTGATAAATTAAAAAATTATTTTTGACACTATCCCTGAAAACAGTCATTTTTTTTAGAAAAAAGACACGCATACAATATAAGCTGATACAAATTGTAATAGAGCCAAATTCGTTTCTTATGCCAAGAACAAAAAGAAAAGATACAACAAGAATAGCCGACGAATTTTTAAAACTTATTAAGAAAGAAATCTATCATACATAATAAAAAAAAACAAAAAAAACAATGTCGTGAAAGATAGAAAACAGAACATAAAAAAAAACGCTTCGTAAATTTCTTGTCTCTTCATATTTCTGTTTTGATTAATATTTGTATTATATTATCCAAACATTTTTTGGATATTGCTCAATATATTTTAAAACAAATATTATCATTACAAAAATGCCAAAGACCCAGTCACAATGAGATTTTACTAATACCGAGATTTAGCAAGCACCAATTTTAACCAATTCAATAAATCTGATTCGCTAAAATTGTTGAAATTGTTGAAATATCCTTGTGAGCGGGCTTTAAGACTTACCTTCTTTTTCTCGCGACCTAATTCAAATATGAACTTGCTTGGCGAGTTCTCAAAGTCTATATCATCGATTCTATATGTTTTGTTGTTATACTTGGTCATAACAGTCTGACCAAGTAGCTCTTTCATCGCAAGCTCCCTGTAAATAAAATTATATCAAATAAAAATACGACTGGGAGGCAAGATAACAGTCCAGGTCTGGGTTTGCCCCCTCCCCCCGAAATTTTGTCTGATTAAAAAAAGTCATAAAAAAAACTTCATGTATTTGTTAAAATTATTATTTTTATATACCCCCTCCCCCACTTACCAAAAACTATGGATCACAACATATCACCAGCATAAGACCCTATTTTGGTAATAAGAGTGTAAGAAGAGATAGGATAAATATATTTTCTGTGTGTTGAACCCAAAGTTCCCAAATCTTTATTTGGCAAACCTTTCGAATTCAGTGACAACTAGGCAAAAAAAAAATCATGAACTGCTCTGAAATCGAGTCATCATGATGAGCTCCTCTCGACGCTGAGAGCATGGAAAAGTCAGGTGAGTTTGATAAAAATGTCAGTTAGGGCTAAGCAGAGATGTACATCCAAGGAGTTATATGTCTTCACCTCCAAGGGTAGTGTAAATGAATATTCCCAAGATCTTTTAATTAAACCATTTGCTACTTTATGAAGTGAAAAAAAAGATCATATAAAAATACATCTTAAAACTTCGAGGAAAATTCAGTATTCAGGTAACAGCATTTCATTGACTATATACTTTTTTGAAAAAAAAGCTACAATTTTCCCAGCTCATCTAACCAATTTTCAAAGGTCACGCCTGACAAAAAAAAACATCCTTGAAACTAACTCTATCAACTGGAAACTATAGGTCTTCACAGCAGCTTCTGAGGTCAATAGTGATTTGAAGACCCAACAATTTCCTCTTCGTGAAATGGTGGTGACAATCTGACATTACTTGAATTGCAGTAACAGGCATGGCCAAAATGAGCTTCAAAGCCAGCTGCTTATGGATCAGCGTGAAATCAGCTGCTTCTCCATCTTCTCAAATCAGGTAGAAAATTTGAACATACAATGCTCGATCATCTCAATCAAGCAATCAAATCCTCGAAAGCATTTCTATCAACTGGAAACGGTTCAGAATAAGACTGACATTTTGTTTACCGTTTCATGCCTTATATAATTTTATACCCAAGGGCTTTAAAGCAGCCTCTGATTTCACCAACATCCCAGAAGATCGTTGTCATAAGCAATTCGAAGAGCCAAGAGTTTCCTGTCTTTTCGTGAAATGGTGGCAACAATCTGATATTCCTTGGATTGCAATAGCAGAACTGGTCAAAATGAGCTTCAAATCTAGAGGATTATACAACAGCCTTGATGGAACTGCTTCTAAATCTTGATGGAACTGCTTCTAAATAGCAGAAATGGTCAAAATGAGCTTCAAATCTAGAGGATTATACATCAGCGTTGATGGAACTGCTTCTAAATCTTGATGGAACTGCTTCTAAATAGCAGAAATGGTCAAAATGAGCTTCAAATCTAGAGGATTATACATCAGCCTTGATGGAACTGCTTCTAAATCTTCTCAAAATAAAAGAATAGTTTAACACAATAAACACATTGAAGTTCGTCACAGTATCTATAAATCCGTTATTCATCTTCAGAGTTTCACTGAAAAAGGTTAAGTAGGGTATGTTCAGCCACGGCAGGTCTATTCAAATTATATCCTATATTCCAGACATTTTTCGCCGTATGGCTTTGGTACTGACAGAAACAGTTACACAGAGATATGACCTTAGCAAGTTGAATCACAAGATGACACATGAAACCAGAGATTCGTCCAGTTAAAAATAAAAAAGAAGAATTTTAAATCAAAGAAAAATAAAAATATTAGTTAATATGTAACATCAATTAAATTATGCTAAAACTACAGTTGAAATCAAATGAATCATAGTGTACATAAAATTTAATTTAATTGGACTAAATTATACTAATTTATATCAAATCGATATAATATTAATTAATAATACTATATAATATTAAATCATAATAAAAAAAAATATTAAAATTATATCAAAAATGATGAAAAAGCAGTGAAGAATTTTAGGCAGCCTGCTAGTAGATCTAGGAGCATTTCATAATATCAACTTTACTAATATTCATCATACCTACAATTAACTAAATTTTTTGTCAATTGACATATACTATAAGGGTTCCCAAATCTTTTCTCAATTGTCATTTGCCCAAATATCAAATGCCACCATGGAAAAAGTGGGATAGCATAGTAGCAATGCTACTTGGTAGTTTTCATGGCCTAGTGAAATTTTTTGGGAGATTTTCAAATTTGTTGGCAGATTTGGCAGCTTTTGGATTTCTTTCGAATTCTGCTACTGGCAGCTTTAGAACCTTTTCCATAACTGGTCTGATGATACCTAAATTTCAATTGACATTTTTGTCTATTGGCATACACCATTTGTCAATTGACATCGACTACAATGATCCCGAAAAACCTTTTTTTATGAAATTCTTCGATAAATACATAGAGCACCAGAAAATTTCTATAGGAAATTCTTTCCTGATTTTCTGGCCCATATAGTGCCAACTGCACTCCGTCAAGAAATTTAGCCTAGCAAAAAATATTAATATTTATCAGTTAAACTTTAATTTAATTTTTGTGTTTTTAGAAGCATTCTTGGGACAATTTTTTACATTTTTAACATAAAATTTTAATCCTGATATTTAAAATGATTAACATTATTTATTACTAATACATTAAAAATATTAATATTATTAATGTCAAAATATTAATATACTTCTGAAATATAATTGTCAAACTGGTATTTATTTTTTATCTCTTCAACAAGCAGTTTCAAAATTTAACGGATCTAAGAAGAGGCGGGGGAAAAGAAACAGCAAAAGAAAAACTATTTCTCCCCCCCCCCCAAAAAAAAAAAATTCTCCCGCTTATAAATTGGTCGAGCATGGGTAAAAAAACCAGCAACAACAACAAAACACTTATCTAAGACAATTAGACAAACTCCACGCCAGGTGACACCTTTCTTCTTCATTATTTTTGATTACCTCCCCCCCCCCCCCGAAAAAACAACAAAAAAAACAGGAAATGACCCTGGGTAGTCTTGTAATAGGTGCAATCTCAAATTGATCTTAACAAATAAACAGATAGCCTGGACTGTCGAATTTTTGACTTTTGTGATTGATATACCAAGGACCAATCAAAATCACAGGGGAAAAAATCATACGAAAGAAGATTTCCATCCATTCCACAGATGGAGAATAAAAAGTTGCAAAAGATTGTCCTTGCCAGCCAGCCATCTCGGGCCAAACGAGAAACAGGTCGGTCCCGATTGGGATGGAGTAGTGTGCGTAGTCCAGAGTAGGACTATACTAGAGATAGGTAGTAGGGCCAGAGTAGGTAGTAGTAGTATCCTAAGAATAAATACTGCAAACTTACTTCATGTTTCGTCCTCCAGATTGATCTCTGGCTTTCTTTAGAAGGTCATACGCAGTATCAGTTCTAAGAACCTTGTGAGTAATTTCACAGTTCATTAAGAGATCGTGCTCATAGTTGTGAATTGCTGTAATATACCCAGGCCATACTTCGAGCCTGTGCTGTGGAATCTGAGCAACAACTTGCATATTATTATCAAAGAAATTACGTCCTGAAAAAAAGAATGAAAAAATAAATGAATAAAATTGTGAATAAATAACAAGGTGAAGCAGCAATAAGTAAAATGAATAGTGAATGCAGCAAAGATATAGATATCTATCCTATGACAGAATAAAAACTAGAATGAAGAAATAAATTAATAAAATAGTGAATGAATAACAATCTGAAGCAGCAACAACTTATTGAATGGTGAATACAGCTAAGATATTTCAGCTTTTATCGTATGATATTGCACATTAATGATATCAATTATGCGATGTCCTTTGAAATTTCCTACTTTTTTAATGCAGTCACGATGCTACACTGTGTGTGTGGCTCTAACAGTTATTATTTCCTATCTTCCTTTGTTAGTTCACTGAAGTTCACTTGACTCTTTATAAGTTGTTCATTCTCTATGTCTGGGTATTTAATACTGGTGATGGTCTTAGGCCTTCTGTCCCAAATATAGCCTACTACTTCACTTGATGCCCTACGCTTACTTCATTTGTTTCGAGTCAGCCTCTTGGGTCTCTGGTCCTTAGACGCTTGTTGCCATAACAACAAGTTTTCATTGCAGTTGCGTGTTCTGTAATTTTTTTTTATTTTTACATTATAATTTTTAGGTCTCTAGAGCCATTGGTCGTTTACATTATCCCAAAATAATTTTCCGTAATTTTCTTAGTTTATACCTTGAGTAGATTAGTGCAAATAAAGTGAACAGACATGAAAAAGAGAATCGAAGAACAGAAAGACACTTGATTTTGTATTTACAGGGAAACAGTTAAAAAACTGTCCAATCCACTTCATAAAGAAATATTTACATACATCAAGGCTGAATAATTAAACCTTAACAAGAATATAAATGAGACCTTATCTTCCATTCGAATTAGAGGAAACGGCAAGAGTAATTCTAAGTTCCATCGGGTACTAGACATATTCCCAACCAGAAATTATCCCCCCCTCCCGACAGATCCCGCCCCTCGGCAAACTCCACCTGGAAGTCCTCCAGAACTTCCGGGTGGAGTTACATATGAACCTATTTAATCTACTTTTTTAGATACTCAATTTTATAAAATTCAATCTTTTAGTTTAGCAACGCCATATTATGTAAAACTAGATAACTTAACTTTAAATCATGTAATAAATATTACAGAGTAAGGTGTAATTCTATGTTCAAGTCAATAAAGGTAAATTTCTAGATCAGGGTTTGTACTATCCCGGAAAGTAATTAGGATCATGAAAAATTCAGATTTAAATTAAAAGCCTAAGTTATACGCTCCTATTTTTAATCTTTTACAAGACTTAAAAACTTAAATAAAGCCATATTTGTTTTTGATTTTTATTTCTTCTAAATTGAAGCACAGTTTCAAAGTTCTTAGAAATATTATAAATACAAAGCTAGCAGTTATGAGCCCCGAAGCCCTTTTCTTGCGGCCTCATTTAGCATGTAGATTTATTTCTACAAGTTTCTTTCTTAAACATACCGTCAGTTCAATAAAAAGTCAGCGCTCTTTGGAGAAGGAGATGGATTAAGTAGACACGTTGTGAACTAAAAAGTTCAGTTCACAACGCTCAACTACTTTATGTGATATCAAAATACCCCCCCCACTCCAGAACTCTACCCCCATGTCCATCCCTGCGTTCAACAGAGCTTATTACAATTCACCCGTATTCATCCCACTTTTTATGGCTATTATAAAAGACGGGTTGAGATGGCTAGAACAAATTGTGTGGATGAAGGATGATAGCTTCTTAAAGATCGTCCTTATTGGCCAACCATGTAAAGCCAAACTAAAAAAAGGTTGTCCCCAAATGGTGTGGGAGGAGGTCGTAAGGAAAGATTTAAGGGAAATTGGAAGTTCTTGTGAGCGGGTAGTGAGGCTCAAATTAGACGGGATGGAGGAACGTAAGTAGTTGTCGGCCTCAAGCAAAAGTGAGTTGTTAGTAATAGTAGTATTACAATTCAGTCCAATAATTTATTGAATAAGCGTAACTTATATTGCTCTATTGAACCCGGTTTGAGCATCAAAAATCAATTTTTTGTACATTAAAAACAAAACAAAAACTGATAAATACAGCTGCATTTGACGTAAATATAGATAAAATCCTAGAGAAAAAACTTGGCTATCTTGGAAAGTAATTAGGGAAATGAAGTATTCAGGAATGAATTCAGAACCCTTCAAACTCAAGACTCGAAATTATATATTATTAAATAATTTAGTAATACTATATTACTAAGAACATTAGTATTAAAATATTCACACAATTATTGATCAATATTGTATATTAATTTATTAACTTTTTATTATTAATAGTTTGGGCACAATGATTCCTCATAAATTTCCACTGAAATATTTCTCTCTAGGCCACTTCACTACCTCAATGTCTTACCTCGCCTTTAAAGACAGAAAATTGCAATTAATTGCAACGATTCACAGAAGAAGAGTAATCATGTTCTTGTATTTGAAACGGTGAAAACATCAAAATTTATTTCTTGTATTTAAAAAATAAATCCTGCAGCCCCTTAGAAACCTTGTAACCAACCAGAAATATTGTTAAGCGCATTTCTTCCTTCTTATTATTCCAATTCAATTATTCTCGTATTTCAAAAATATACTCAAAAACTATTTCCTTAATTTTGCCACCTTATTTTATTACCCTGGAAATAAAAGATAAAAAAAAGAAGCCAAACTGGCCAGCCATGACGAAACAAAGAAAGGAATCTGAAAATGAAAAACGGTTCCATGAACAGTAGAGGAAACGAAGACAACAAAGTCAAGCAAATATTTTGCCCGGTGGCCGCCGTTTAACCCCCCGCCCCCCCCCCCCCCCATGGAAAATAAGGCTTTCTAAATTTGAGAATGTTATTTGAGTTGTTTTTCTTAGGGGGAAGGAATTTTGGTACTTGGGTATTATGGGCCACTCACTCAAGTTTACGCTGTGTAAAACTCGAGAACAAACCAGTTTATTCGTTAGTTTCTTTCAGCTTAGCGTGAAACAAGACAAAGTATTATATATTTCCAATCTACAGAATAGATTGGAAATATATAACATGGGCTACATATTTGCATATAAGGGAGGGGGGAGTAAAATATTTGGACAGGTTGAAGTCAGAAAACAATTCTTACTTCATAATATGCAGAATAACTGTACCAAACCCATTTTTCAAGCGGAACGGTTATACTTAACCCCCCCCCCCCTAATGTTCAAATATATAGCCCAAATTTGTTTGTAAAGTAACGAAGAAACTAACAAAGAAACCGGTTTGTCCTCGAGTCTGACACAGCGTAAACTCGAGTAAGTGGCGTATAATACAAAAGTACCGGAATTTTTTAATTGAGAGTCGGATTTCCCGGTCTTATTTGAAAACGATCAGAAACTAAATTAAAAAAAAACAAGCTTTTTCAACTGAAAGTAAGGAGCAACATCAAAACATAGAACGAACAGAAATTATTACATATATAAGAGCTGCCCCTTCCACAAGCCCTTGCTCTTTTCACTTAAATAAAAAAACAAGTTTTTTAACTGAAAGTAAGAAGTGACATTAAAACTTAAAACGAACAGAAATTATTCCGATATGAAAGGGGCGGTCCGCTCCTCAACGCCTCGCTCTTTACGCTAAAGTTTGACTCTGTCTCACAACTTTATTTTTTAAGACAATAAAAAACTTGAGTATAAAGAGCAAGGCGTTGAGGAGGGGACCGCCCCTTTCTTATACGGAATAATTTCTGTTCGTTAAGTTTTAATGTCACTCCTTACTTTCAGTTAAAAAAAACTTGTTTTTTTTTATTTAATTTCTGAACGTTTTTGAATTAATGCAGCTTTAATTTTGGCTCACCGTACATGAACAATTAAAATGAAATTTGCATATTAATTTTACTTTTTTGGCTAAATGGCTTTCTCGAAATTTTTATCTGACGTAACTTATGAAATAACTTACGTAACGAACTTCTATATTCGTATATTTTTATTATGTAAATGAGGGGTTCTCCCCCTAGTCAATACCTCGCTCTTTACGCTAAAATTCGGATTTCGTTCCAATTCTTTAAGAGTAACCCATGAATCACAAAGGCCGTTTAATTAGAATAGATAGCTTTTTTGAAAGTACTAAAAAAACTTTAACGTAAACAGCGAGGTATTGACAAGGGGGAGAGCCCCTCACATACGCAATAGTTTCTGTTCGTCTTAAGTTTTAATGTTGCTCCTTATTTTCAGTTGCAAAAAAACTTGTTTTTTTATTTAATTTCTGATCTTTTTTTTTAAATAATGCTGGGAAATCCGGCGTCCCCCGCCATAGAAATGACCCTTCCCCCATGACAATATCCTCCATAGATCCTCCAACATAGCCTCCTCCTCCGACCCCCCTCCCCATTAGAATAAATCTCTCTTGAAAACGTCTGCATACTTCCAAGTAACATATACTATATGTAAACAATGGGCAAAGTTCATAACTTGGAGCCCTTCCCCCGGGGACAGTGGCGGATAAAATCATTCTCAAAGACATATTTATTAGGTTTTCCACTATGCTGAACAAAATAGCTATCTCAAAATTTTGATCAGGTGATTCTGGAAAACAATGAGCGTGGGAGGGGGCCTAGTTGCCCTCAAATTTTTTGGTCTATTAAAAAGAGCACTAGAACTTTTAGTTTCCGTTCGAATGAGCCCTCTCATGATATTTTATGACCACTGGATCGATATGATCACCCCTGGGAAAAAAAATAAATAAAATAAACACGCATCCGTGATCTTTCTTCTGGAAAAAATGGAAAATTCCACATTTTTGCAGATAGGAGCTTGAAACCTCTACAGTAGGGTTCTCCGATACGCTGAATATGATGGTTTGATTTTCATTACGATTCTATCACTTCTAGGGGGAGTTTCCCCTTTTTTTTGAAAATAAGGCAAATTTTTTCAGGCTCGTAACTTTTGATGGATATGACTAAACTTGATCAAACTTAAATATTTGAAATAAGCATGAAAATCCGATTCATTTGATGTATCTTCTGGTATCAAACTTTTTTTAGAGTTTTGGTTACTATTGAGCCAGGTCGCTCCTTACTTACAGTTCGTTACCACGAACTGTTTGAAAGTTTTGAGTTTTTGTACTAATTTTTTAAGAGCGATTCCTGTAACACAATGGCCGTTTAATTAGAATAATAAGCTTTGTTGTAAAATTCTAAAAAAAAACTTTAGCGTAAAGAGCAAGGTCTTGAGGAAGCCATGAGGTGGGATCGTTCAATCAATCTTTTCGTTTCCTCAACTGAACATTGACCCGTTTGTCATTTTCAGATTAATTTTTTTGTTTTACCCTACAAATGCAAGAAGTCTTCCCAATACCCAACACATTGTACAAAAGTATATTTGCTAACTAGCCTGAACCATAAACTACCCTAAACCCATACCTTCTAATACACCTAAACAGTTGTATTACTAAAACTTGTTTTACTTATAGATAATCTAAAAAAGCCAGAAGGAAACGAGGGGAAGGCTTACCAATCAGGACAAGGTTCATCTTCTCCATAACTCTTCGAACCAGGATATTCAAGATCTGCTTGAAATTGGTGTCTTGGGGCATCACTTCACCCACTTTTTTCAACGTCACTCGCACCAATTGATCATCAAATGACCTTTCTGCAAGAAAATAATGAACAAAATATAGTTTGCCACTTGGGGTAAGAAGGATGTATTAAGGGAAGAGAGGGCAAGATGATCCTTATTTTTGCGCGATGTGTGGATGTATGGATGGGTCATGCATGTGATGTATGAGTGTGTAGAATTGAGCCAGTTAAGAGATTAAGTATTTAGAAAGTTTAAGTTTGATGGGAGATGGCTGGTGAACTTAATTAGGGATGAACTTTCTGCAAGTACTAAAAGTACTGCAAGTACTATAAATTTAGCTACTGCAGGTACTGCAAAGTTATGCATTTATTTAGGTATTTAGGTATTTATTAGGTAAATTTAGGTATTTAGGTACTGCAAGTACTGCAAAGTTCTGCATTTATTTAGGTATTTATTAGGTAAATTTATAAATAAATTTAGGTGTTTAGGTACTGCAAAGTACTGCAAGTACTATAAATTTAGGTACTGCAAGTACTGCAAAATTCTGCATTTATTTAGGTATTTGTTAAGTAAATTTATAAATAAATTTAGGTATTTAGGTACTGCAAGTACTGCAGTAATGCAAGTACTATAAATTTAGGTACTGCAAGTACTGCAAAGTTCTGCATTTATTTAGGTATTTAGGTATTTATTCGGTAAATTTATAAATAAATTTAGGTACTGCAAGTACTGCAGTAATGCAAGTACTATAAATTTAGGTACTGCAAGTACTGCAAAGTTCTGCATTTATTTAGGTATTTATTAGGTAAATTTATAAATAAATTTAGGTATTTAGGTACTGCAAAGTACTGCAAGTACTGCAGCAATGCAAGTACTATAAATTTAGGTACTGCAAGTACTGCAAAGTTCTGCAAGTACTGCAAAGTTCTGCATTTATTTAGGTATTTATTAGGTAAATTTATAAATAAATTTAGGTATTTAGGTACTGCAAAGTACTGCAAGTACTGCAGTACTGCAAGAACTATAAATTTAGGTACTGCAAGTACTGCAAAGTTCTGCATTTATTTAGGTATTTAGGTATTTATTAGGTAAATTTATAAATAAATTTAGGTACTGCAAAGTACTGCAAGTAGCCTACTGCAGTAATGCAAGTACTATAAATTTAGGTACTGCAAGTACTGCAAAGTTCTGCATTTATTTAGGTATTTAGGTATTTATTAGGTAAATTTAGGTATTTAGGTACTGCAAAGTACGGCAAGTACTGCAGTAATGCAAGTACTATAAATTTAGGTACTGCAAGTACTGCAAAGTTCTGCAAGTATTCAGGTATTTATTAGGTAAATTTATAAATAAATTTAGGTATTTAGGTACTGCAAACTACTGCAAGTACTGCAGTAATGCAAGTACTATAAATTTAGGTACTGCAAGTTCTGCAAAGTTCTACATTTATTTAGGTATTTATTAGGTAAATTTATAACTAAATTTAGGTATTTAGGTACTGCAAAGTACTGCAAGTACTACAAATTTAGGACGATCTCTCAGGTTGGCAATGGAGCACATACGTAGATTTTAGTGATTTGTGTTTCTATTTGTTTTGTGATTAGTTTCTCTTTGTGTTCCGTAATCTTTATGTCATGTTTGTATAATAACAATTATTTAAAAGTGAATTTCCTTTGTGTTTTGTATTGCCATGGCCCTGGGGCGTTTAGCGTAATAAAACTTACTTACTTGCTATACAAATCAGCTACGGAAAAATTTGAGGAAAAAAAGTCAGTTTTCTTTCCTCTTTCTTATCGAAGTGACAGCATCCAAATAGGGTGTATCCAATGGTCGAAAAATTACTAAAAACTGACTTTTTTTTTTCAGCTTAGCACTCCTTAAATCAACAATATAGCTTAAAAAATGTGATTCAGCCCGTTTTCTCAGAAGTGATAGAAGTCGTCATGAAAGAAATTATTTTTAATCATTGTTTAATTGTTTTTTTTTATATGATACTTTAATACAAAACTACTCCTCCGCTCATGTCTAAAAAAAACAATAATTTATCCTTCTGTCTCATATTCTTGAAATTACCAAACTTTTCATGCCCAGGACCCAAACCCATTCGAATTGCATGGTTGCAGGAATGGGGTGGAATAATGGGGTTGGGTAGAATAAAAGGGTCAAAATAGGGTTGGATTTAAACAGAAGTTGAGTCTAAAAGTAATGGGTTAAACTGGGATTGAGTTGCATGTATGTTGACTCAAATGAGCCTTTAATTATTAATTTAAATACCAGTTGTCTTAAATGAGGTTTGAATTACACAGAAGTTAAGTAGAATGAGAGTTGCGTTACATAGGGTTGAGCTTAACGTGAGTTGAGCTAGACGGAGCTACAGTTCAACGCGGCTTCAAATTAACGGAGGTTTAGTTACACGCAAACCTTTCAAGATTATACATTTGGGTATTTTGAGGCTTCCATTTAGTTTCAATAACGAATTCTACAACTTTCGTTTCATAACAAATCCTATTGCATTTAGTTTCAATATCGAATTCTTAACTAAAGACAATTAAAATTCAATCACTTTATAAACTTTAAAGCATACATTAAGCCATCAAGCGTTTGGTGTTTTTTGGCATTTCTTCCGAAACTAAGCAATTGTGTTTTTTTTACGAAACATTTATTACTACACCGACTTGCCAATTACACTAATAAAACTAATGTTACCTAATTATTACACTAAAAAAAATGCAAGAAAAAATCTCCAAATGTTAGATGGCGTTGATAAATTTTTGTGTCGAGACTTTCTTTCATACCAGTTTTCATTCCAATACGTCATCTATGCCCTTGAATAGATGTTATAAGGAGTTTAATCATAGCGTTATTTCTAATTTTCGTCAATTTTATTGTATGTATTGTAAATACAATATATAATAAAATGTAAATAAATAAGTTTAGCATTTACCTTGACAGAACCAGCAGCAAGGGGAATTGACTAGTTTGCTACGTCCAACGACAAAGAAGAGTTCAAAGAAGAAATCTTTGACACCAAAGGCAGGATCAGGTTACTTTCTCGTTAACTTCTGTTTTTAATTCAATTTTGTAATTTTACTTTTAGTCGATTACTTTGATTAGATGAAGTTATTCAATTAGATTATTAAGTTGACTAAATTTACTTGTAAATTAATTTGTAAGTAATTAATTTAATTATTTTAATTTTGCAAGAATGGAACCTGCCGAGGCAGTCTGGCCAATAATTACAATTACCATTATGTATTTGCATAAAAAAAAAACAAACAATAACAGAATAGATTCGCTTTTAAATATTCCGAATGTCCACTCGCTAATATTCAAATAATAAGTAAACCATAAAGCCCCCCCCCCCTCCAAAGAAAATTCGTTTGACATTTCTTTTCAAAAATGGTTCTAAATTATGACAAATTCTAATAGCTTATTAATACAGATTTTTATTATTAATTAAATCAGGCTACAATAACTAGGCTAAAATATCAAGGAAAGAGAAACCTACTCGTAGACGCTGATAATTCATCTCCAAGATCTTTGACACAAAACAGGACAGTTCCATCAAAAATGTAGGGTCCAAAATCTTTACTAACACTACTCATGAGACCTGACATGAGCCTCCTTGAATCCTGAATTGGATCAAAATCGACCCTGTATTGTCTTAAGGTGAAATCAGGTTTCCTAATGATCTTGAAAAAATTCGCTGCCAAGTCAATCGGCTGGCCAAAATCCCCTAAAAGACAAAAATTCACTTAAAAGATAAAAAATCAGAGGCAATGCAGGCAAAAAAAAATCAGTTAAGGTCATAGGGCTCCAATGTTTTATTATTTTTTTTTCAGAGGCGCTTCATATGGAAGGGGTCGTCGTATAAACTTCAAAGAGGGCTCATTCGATGGGAAATCGAGAGTTCTAGTGTCCTTTTTAAGGGTAAAAAGTTATTGGAAGGCAACTAACACCCCTTCCCTTGTGGAGTATTTTGTGTTTAGTGCTCTGGTTGTTAAGTTAGTTGATAATTTATGGTTGTTTGAGGATTATGCGGTTTTTTCTTACTTTGTTTTTTTTTTTGTTATCAAAACTGTTATATTTAATTTCTTTACTTTGTGCCACACTATTCCTGATTTTTCTTGTAAGGTTTTCATGTTATAAAGTTCTAGTTTTTTGTTTATGTTTGTCTCTTTCAGCCATCTGAAGTTAAATTAGCTGAATTTCGCAGCTACAAAATTATTTAACGAAAATTTTAAGATCAGCATAAAGTCATTACTTCGCCGAAGCATTTGTTGAAGCAGAAGGGTCCCCCAAGAAGACATGGGAAATAATTAATAAGTGCTTAGAAAAGCATAAGACCCATGATCTTCCTGATGAATTAATAGCTGAAGATGGAACTAAACTTGCTACAGGGAAGTGAAAGTTATCAGTACATTAAATATACACTTTGCAAAAATTGGCGAGGAAACCGCGTCAACTGCTGGAAACAACCTGGCCCGTCATCTGGATAATGAAACTGGAGAGGACTTTCAATCATATCTACCCCCGTCTCTCAATTGCTCCATTTTTCTTACTCCTGTAACCCCAGATGAACTTTTACTTACAACAAACCTTTTAAAGAATGTATCTTCGGAAGGGATTGATGGGTAATCTACTAATCTGATTAAGTGCATAGCACTTAATATTGTAATCCCGCTTTCCCATGTGCTCAACCTGTTTTAAAACCGGAATATTTCCTTCTTGTTTCAAGTCTGCAAGAATTATCTCTTTGTATAAAGGAGGAGACCCGAAGAACCGAACAAACTATCGGCCGATTTAAATCCTGTCTACATTTGGGAAGTTGCTCAAAAAGTGCCTATATAACCGTACAGTCAGCTTTTTAATGAAATCTAAATTTTTAGTCCGATGCAATTTGGGTTCCGGAAGTCTCATTCTACTGAGCATGCTATTATGGCAATGACTCAGTTAGTTCATGACGCCCTCGACAAAGGTGATATTCCTGCTACAATTTTTATTGACATTAAAAAGGCATTTGATACGATTTCCCATAAAATATTGCATACTAAACTTGATAACTGCGGCATAAGAGGCCCAGTTAATGACTTAATAATGTCATACCTAAAAAACCGAAATCAGTATGTAGACGGAGGTGATACTTCTTCCTCATCAGTATCTCCATCTCAGTCAGTTGGAGTCCCACAAGGCTCTATTTTGGGTCCACTCCTATTTCTTATCTATGTTAATGATATCAGTAATAGCATCGATGATATTAGCCTTAACATATTATTCGCCGATGACACGACATCCAATGTCAGCAGCCCCGACTCTAGATCTTTGAAGCTTAGGTTGGAATCAGCACTGTCGAGGCTTATCTTATGGTTTTCGAGAAATAAATTGACTATTAATTGTACTAAGACAAAATTCATCATCTTCTCTCGTACTGGGAAAACAGCACCGGAAATTATGATGATTAATATTCACGGCCTACCCATTGAAATTGAAGGAGTTGATGATTCAAGTTTATCATTTAAAAGCCATGCAATTTATCTTCGAATGAAACTGGCAAGAAATATTGGTATGATGAATCATCTGAAATTTGTTCTGCCGTTTTTTGCCCTGAAATCTCTTTATCATTCTCTAGTGCATTCATATATAAATTACTGTCCCATTATTTTTTTTGAATACTTTTAAAACTCACATTCTTCCTCTTCAGAGGCAACAAAATAAAGCTCTGCGTCTATTGAAAAATTGCCTGCCTAGCCCGTTTTCTTACCCTGGTAAATCGTCAACAAAAAGTATCAAATTTTAAATATCCTTCCACTGGATCTTTGCTCTTCTTACCATTCTGTTCTTTATGATTAAACACGTTCAAGGTCTTTTGCCTGAGTATTTTTATTTGCATAATAATTTTTTTCAGGATGATAATCAGGTTTTGCATGCATATTGGACCCGTGGCAGTTCTGTTGTCCGTCAGGCTTTAATAAAATCTGAAAGGCCCCGTTTTTCACCAAGGCATAATATTATATATAAAGGGAATAAATATCATAGTTTTATAGATTTGAATAAATCGGTGGTTAATAATAAAAGCAGATTAATGAATCACTTAAACAGTAATTATTAATTTGATTTATTTTCTGGGGTGGATGCTCCTCATTTCACTTCATTTATTTGGTTATTTTGATTTTATGCAGATTGTTTGTTGTTACCGTATGGAGAGTTGAAGAGCAATCTTTTTATTCCAGTATCTGGAGATAGTATTATTTATTTATTGATGAGTGTATATAAACCCACACACGAGTTATTCTCCCTGTGGGTCATTAATTTGATAGTTTTGTCAAAACATTTTTTTATTGATTAATAAAGAACTTGAACCATTTCCCCAAACACATCCAATAAAAATTTTGAGATAGCCATTTTGTTCAGCGTAGTTAAAAGTTCTAGAAATTATATCTTTGAGCAAGACACTCCCCAGGAGTCTTCAGGGCAAGGGTTATAAGTTATGCCACGGGGGCATATATGGTTCTTATGGAAGGAATGATCGTATAAAATTCAGAAAGGGCTCATTTGATTGGAAATTGAAAGTTCTAGTTGTCTTTTTAAACGTCAAAAGTTTTTTAAGCGTAAACGTAGTTGATTTCCAGATGAAAATTATGTTTTGAGGAGGACACTCCCCCCACACCCATGAGGGTACGGGTTGTAAGCTTTGCCCTGGGGGCATATAAGGTTTTGCTTTGTCGTAGAAACTTCAAAAAGGACTCATTCGATTAGAAATTTAAAGGGCTAGTACCCTTTTTAATAGTCGAAAGTGATTGGAGGGCAACTAACCCCCCTCTCACGCCCACCTTTTCCCAAAACACATCCAATCTAAATTTTGAGATGGGCGTTTTGTTCAACGTAGTTGAAAATTCTGGAAATTAGGTCTTTGAGGATGACGACCCCCGACTCCCCCCACAGCCCTCAGAGCAAGGGTTGTAAGTTATACCCTGGAGACATAAAATTTTTTTTATAGGAAGCGTTGTCGCAGAAACTTCAAAAAGGGCTCATTCGATTGAAAATTTAAATTGCTCGTGCCCTTTTTAAAAGTCGAAAATGATTGGAAGGCAACTAACACCCCTTCCACGCCCACCATTTCCCCAAACAGATCCAATAAAAATTTTGAGATAGCCATTTTGTTCAACGTAGTTAAAAATTCTAGAAATTATATCTTTGAGCAAGACTCTCCCCACAGTCTTCAGGGCAAGGGTTATAATTATGCCCTGGAGGCATATATAGTTCTTATGGAAGGAATGCTCGTATAAACTTCAGAGGGCGGATTTGATTGGATATTGGAAGTTCTAGTTGTCTATTTAAGCGTCAAAATATAACGGAGGGTAACCAGCCCCCCCCCAACCCTTTTTTCGCAAATGCATCCGATAAAAATTTTGAGATAGCTATTTTGTTAAAAAATAGTTCAAAGATCCTATAACAAAAAATCCGGTGTCGACAACACCCCAGGGGCTGGGGGCAGGCGTTGTAAGTTATGCCCATGGGGCATATATGGTTTTTACGGAAGGGATGCTCGTATAAACTTCAAAAAGGACTCATTTGGTTGGAAAATGAAAGTTCTAGTTCACTTTTTAAAAGTCAAAAGATTGGAGGGTACCTAGCCCTTTTTTCCTCAAACTCATCCAATAAGAACTTGGAGATAGCCTTTTTTTTAGAATAGTTCTAAGACCATGTAACGAAAACTCCGGGGTCGACACAGCCCCCCAGTGCCCAAGGGCAGGCGTTGTAAGTTATGACCTGGGGGAATATATGGTTCTTATGGAAGGGATGCTCGTAAAGCTTCAGAGGGCTCATTTAATTGGAAATTGAAAGTTCTAGTTCAGTTTTTGAGAGTCAAAATAGATTAAAGGGAAACTAGCCCCCACCACGCCCCTTTTTACCCTAATACATCCGATAAAAATTTTGAGATAGCCACTAAGTTAAAAATTGTTAAAGTCAGATAAGAAAAACTAAGGTGTCAACACAACCCCCCCAGGGCCCGGGGACAGGAGTTGTAAATTATGCCCTGGGGCATTTATGGTTCTTATGAAAGGGATGCTCGTATAAACTTCAGAGAGGGCTCATTTGATTGAAAATTGAAAGTTCAAGCTCACTTTTTAATAGTCAAAAGAGATCCAGGGGCAACTAGCCCCCCATCCCCGCACCACGCCTTCTTTTTCCAAACCTATCTGATGAAATTTCTGAAATAGACATTTTGTTAAAAATAGTTCAAAGGTCGGATAAGAAAAACTCCGGTGTCAATACAACCACCCCCCAGGACCCAGGGGAAGGCGTTCTAAGTTATTCCCTAAAGGCATGTATGGTTCTTATGAAAGGGATGCTCGTATAAACTGCATATAGGGCTCATTTGATTGGAAATGGAAAGTTCTAGTTCACTTTTTAAGAGTTAAGGGCAACTAGCCCCCCCACACGCCCTTTTTCCCCAGACTCATCCGCTCCAAATTTTGATATAGCCAGTGTTTTGAAAATTGTTCAAAAATTAGATAAACAAAAACTCTGGTGTCAACACAATCCCCAAGGGCCCGGGGGGTAGGCGTTATGAGTATTGTCCTGGGGGCGAATACGATTCTTATGAAAGGGATGCTCGTATAAACGTCAGAGGGCTCATTTGATTGGGAATTGAAAGTTCTAGTCCACTTTTTAAGAGTCAAAAGATATCCGAGGGAAACTAGCCCCCCACCCCACACATCCTTTTTTCCCCAAGCCCATCCGATAAAAATTTAAAATAGCCACTTCATTAAAAATAGTTCAAAAGTCAGATAAGAAAAATTCCTGTGTCGACGTAACCCCCCAGGGCCCGGAGGCCCGGAGCCCTTTTTATATACGGAATAATTTCTGTTCGTTTTAAGTTTTAATATCGCTCCTTACTTTCAGTTTAAAAAAACTTTTAACTGAAACGTTTTTTTTTATTCAATTTCTGAACGTTTTTGAATGAATGTAGCTTTGATGTTGGCTCACCGTACATGAATAATTAAAACAAAATTTGCATAATAATTTTATTTTTTTGGCCAAATGGATTTCGCCTACTTTTGATCTGACGTAACTTACGAATTAACTTACGTAACCCCTAGTCAATACCTCGCTCTTTAATCCAAAGTTCAAATTTTCTTCCAGTTTTCTAAGAATGGCCCCTTAATCACAAATGCCTTTAATTAGAATAAATAGCTCTGATGAAACTAAAAAAAAAAATTAGCGCAAAGAGCGAGGTAATGACTAGAGGGCGAACCCAATCATGTACGTATTAATTTCTGTTTGTTTTAAGTTTTGGTGTTGCTCCTTACTTTCAGTTGAAAAATTGTTTTTTTATTTAATTTCTCATGTTTTTTGAATAATGCTGGGAAATCCGACACCCCCTTCATAGCAATGTCCCTTCCTCCACGGAAAGCTCCTCCCACGTAAAACCCGACCCCCTCCCCAACTACCAGATAAAATTTGCCCTGAAAACTTCTGTATACTTCCCAATAACCAATATTATATGTAAACATTGGACATAGGGGGTCATCCTCAAAGACATAGTTATTGTATTTTTCGAACATGCTGAACAAAATAGCTATCTAAAAATTATGATCCGGTGACTTTGGGAAAAAAGTGAGCGTGGGAGAGGGCTTAGTTGCCCTCCATTCTTTTTGGTCACTGAAAAAGGGCACTAGAACTTTCAATTTCCGTTCTGAGTAAGCAAATCCATGAGTTTTCTGGTCTGCCCTAAGAAAATGTAAGGACGCCAAGGATAAAGAAAAATACAAGGATCTTTGTGATTTTATGCTAACGTTATGTGGCCTGCCACACTCTTCAGCAGCTGCTGAAAGACAGTTTACGCTACTTGGTAACATCAAAACCAAATTACGGAATGGTCTTCTAATGCAAACGACTAGTTGTTTAATGCATGTCAAGCAACTAATTTGGCGTTCTGGAACGTTGCTGGAATCCTGGATTATACATTTTGAAATGCGCAAGAAATACTCCGATTGGCAAATAGCTAGCAAAGGAAGAAATAAGGCTGACTCTCATGCTGAACATAATTTTCAAGATGAATTCTCACTAGAAGACTAATCTAAAGCTCCCACAAATTATTTTTAGTGTTTACTTGTTTTTTTTATGAGTTTTGTGCTTGTATTAAATGTTTGTTTTTTTTTTCAATATGTTTGATGTTGACTGGCCGCTTTGAAAGATGTTTCCAAAGCGTCTTTTGGTCAATATCCCAATTGATAAGAAAAATAACCTCTAGGTTCTGAGATTTCAAGATGGACATATTTTGGCTAAAAATGACATAATTTTGGATACTCAGGGGACATATTTATGGACCAAAAAGTTGGCAACCCTGGGCATATATGGTTCTTATGGAAGGTATGCTCGTATTAACTTCGGAGAGGGCTCATTGGATTGGAAATTGAAAGTTCTAGTTCACTTTTAAAGAATCAAAAGTTATCGGAGGGCAACTAGCCACCCCCCCCCCTCTATGCCCTTTTTTCCTCAAACCCATCCGATAAGAACTTTGAGAGAGCCTTTTTTTAAAAATAGTTCAAAGATCATATAATGAAAACTCTGGGGTCACAACCCCCAGGGCCCGGAGACAGGCGTTGTAAGTAATGCTCTAGGGGCATGTATAGTTCTTATGGAACGGATGCTCGTATAAACTTCGGAGAGGGTTCATATGATTGGAAATAGAAAGTTAACGTTCACCTTTTAAGAGTCAAAAGAGATCTGAGGGCAACTAGTCTCCCCTCTCCAGGCTCTATTTTCCTCAAATCCATCTGATAAGAACTTTGAGAGCCATTTTTTCAAAATGGTTCAAAGATCATATAACGAAAACTCCAGGGTCGACACAATCTTCAGGGCCCGGGGTAAGTGTTGTAAAATATGCCTGGGGCCATATACAGCTGTTGTGGAAGGGATGATCGTATAAACTTTAGAGAGGGCTCATTTGATTGGAAATTGAAAGTTCAAGTTCAGTTTTTAAGAGTCAAAAGAGATCAGAGGGCAACTATCCCCCCCACGCCCCTTTTCCCCCAAATACATCCGATAAAAATTTTGAGTTAGCCATTTTGTTAAAAATAGTTCAAAGGTCAGATACTGGTTCAATTTTTAAGAGTCAATCACATCGGAGGCCGCTAGCCCCCCCCCCACGCCCTTTTTTCCCCAAACCCATTCGATACAAATTTTGAGAGTCAATTTTTTTTAAATAGTTCAAAGATCAGATAACAAAAACTCCGGTGTCGACACAACCCCCCCAGGGCCCGGGAGGTAAGCATTGTAAGCTATGTCCTGGGGCCTCGAATGAAAGGGATGCTAGTATAAACTTCAGAGAGGGCTCATTTGAATGGAAATTAAAAGTTCAAGTTTATATTCTCAGAGTAAAAAAAGATCGGAGGGCAACTAGCCCGTCCCACCCTCCACGCCTTTGGGTTTATCGGATGGATGTGCCAATGACGTAGTAGGTTATAGACTTTTACAGTGAGAAAAGGAGGCGATACCCAAACTCTTGCTTGTAGTGATTTTTGCTCGTTTCAAGCTTGATTTGCATATTCAAGATTTATTTATTCATTTACATTAGTATCTAATGTATGTTTGTTTGCATTGATTGTTTATTTAATTTCTGTTCGTTTTAAGTTTCATTTATACTACAATAGGAAAATATTTTTTTTTCGTTTTAAACTTGATTTTCATATTCAATCTAAGCATTACTCGCTTTAAGATCAATTTATTCATTTATGTTATTACTTGTTGTATTGTTTTTGCTATGATTGTTTATTTAAATTCTTCTCGTTTTGGGTTTCATTTATTCTTTAATAGTAATTTCTGGTCGTTTTGAGTTTGAATTTTAACAGGTATTTGTATCTGTTGAGCTTAAGTTTAAAAGGGCCTTTACTTTTCTTTGAACAACTTATTTTTCGAAAGTTTTCTTTGATTAATCACCTAAAAGACAAACAAAAACACTTCAAACTCACCAAAATACAAAAAGTCACGTAAATAAAAAAGTCCTATTGAAAATGAAAAAGATCCAACCAAGAAGGAGCAGGGGATTGATGAAGAAAATGTACCAATCCTACGGTGACGCCTGTGTAGAAACAGTATTTACATTTTTAGTTAATATTTTAAAAGCCCAACAAATAGGCCTAAGAATTAAACAAAAATATTAAGATCTTTCGTTCCAGTACAGCCTGTCTTCAAAAACTAATATTTTCATTTGAGAAGAAAGTCCACCTTTGGTTCATTTAGACCTTAACACATATCTTGCCATCAAAAATAACGTGCCATGTAATACCAAATAATAACTTTTTTTTCGTCAGCTCAAAAACATTTGTACCGTTTTACTTGGGTGTGGTTACAATCAGGGTTGTCAACTATCGATGTCTATAAAAAGAGTGCAAATCAAAGCCGAAAAAGCGATTTTTGCTCTAAAAAGAGTGTAAGTCAAAAATTTGTGCATCCCCTATTAGTAAAAAATGTGTGCCTCTTAGGCAAAAAAGAGTTCATTGCAAGCGAGAAGGCGCAAGTTGGCAACCTGGTTTCTTGGGTTGAATGCTCTTTTGACGAATATAGCAACTACTGACGTTTGAAGAGAATGAAAACTGACACCCAAAAAGAGTGATTTTCACTCTTCCACATCCCCTCTGAAAAAGAGTGCATTTCACACTAAAAGTGTGCAAGTTGGCAACCCTGGTTACAATACCAACCGGCACATTCCCTATTCAGTGACATCTTTAACTAATGAATTGGATAAGAAACAAATGTATCCCAGGACCATAACTACTTGAAAATTTTAGTATTGCAATTTTAGTCCTAAACTTGGGATTTTGGGAAAAGAATGTTCATCTGTTATTATCCTTGAAATTATATCCAGCTTATTTTTAAGTACCTTTTCAAATCTTGGGACTTTTTTTTATACAAGTGAGTCTTGAGATATGTCTAAATTGTCAGTAGTAGCACTGAAAATTTCCTTAGCTAATTTTCTAAAAGCGAATATATTCAAAATATCGATTTCAAGGATACTTTTGAATATCCCTTCATCTTATTTTTATATTTCAACTAATCTATAAAAAATGGGGGGGAGTGGGATAGGGGTGAGGAGGTTACAGAAACCATATTCCCTCAAACATGTATTTTACATAGAGTAGATGTATTTTTGTAACTTTTATACAAGACAGACAAAATTTTAGGGAAGAGGGGAGCACTGGGTAGCCCCCCCTCCCCCAAGGTACATCAATAGTAGCATAGGCAGACGATATACTATTTATCAGCAGATCCAAACGTAACTCCCAGTCTGTGCATTACACTAGCGGTATATTTACAAGTGGCGGGCTCTATCTTAAGGTTTAATTTCACTGGGGTAGTTATGTAGGTTATTGTTCTTTTCTCCGACGGTTTTAATACATTAAAAAAAACAAAAAAAACGAAAGTTCTCAACTGATATCCAGTTATATCCACCTACTAAAATAGACTTTTAAAATTTGGCGCACAGGGTTTAGATCGAGAATACGTCAAAATTGGCGGATGTTTTTTTTTTTTTTTTTTTTTTTGCTAAAGACACGTTTAAATTTTCCTCTAAGATGTCAAAGTAATATCATATTCTGCCTCAGTGAACGAATACATTTGAGGCTATTGAATCCGATATTACAAGTTGTAGTAACCTGTGACATAGACAATGCAGTGCATACATAAAATAGAACATTATGAAACGTACCAGTAAATACGTTTTTAAGAAGCAAAAAAAAAGTCGAATAATTTTGGAAAATCATCAAAGAAACAGTAACAGAATGATGGTTCCAGGAATAAAATCATATTTCTGAAATTCCTCTTGGGAGGCGATTGAAATACACTACCATCTCAAGTTCAGAGCGTCTCGAAAAAAAAAAAATACAAATAAGTTGTAACAATCAAAAAGCTGATTTTGCCATCAGCAATTCATCATAGCGTCAGAGCTATCGGTGACTATCTGGAAATGGGAAGGTAAGTGATCTCAGACCTATCCAACTATTACATAACTACTACTACTACTACTACTACTACTAACAACTCACCGCAGCACCAAGCCGCCTGAGGCCAACAGAGCTACGCACGCTCCTCCTCCACCCCAATCTATTCAAAGCCTCCCTTTTTACACCCGCCCACGAAGTTCCCATTTCCTTTAAATCTTTCTTTGTGACGTCCTCCCACCCCAGACGGGGACGACCTGCTTTCCGTTTAGCCCTAGATGGTTGGCCGAAAAGAACAATCTTCGGCAATCTGTCATCCTTCATCCGCACAACGTGCCCTAGCCACCTCAGCCTTTCTTTCATTATAGCCCTAGAGAGCGGTATTGAACCACATTTTTCGTATAGCATATTGTTTGAAATACGGAAATACGGTTTGAAATACTATTACATAATTATACACGAATATAAAAAGAAAAACTAACTTCGGGTGAAAATGTACCTTTATTCCACAATTAAATTTATTTTTGAATTTTTGACTGTAGTTGAGTAATAGGCTTCAGTTTGGTACTATATACAACATTGCATAGTCTACAAATCAAAGATTATTTTGTACCTCCTGGTCTACCTTTCCTAGTCACTGACAAGCGACGACTCACGACATAAATGAAATCTCACCACATCAATTTTAATCAAGCTCATTTTACAAGTTATACCAATGGTATCACAATGATACTGATACCAATTTTCATTTATTGGGCGTTCTTTGTGCTCAGCACATCCCTAGCAACATTACTAGGTATATTTCTCACTTTAATATTGTCATCATCCCGCCTAAGAGTTACATTTGAAATTTTTATATTTCTGAAATTAATGCCAAGATCAATTCTCTGAGAACAATTTGGCAAACGAATTTACAATCGAACTTGGCAATCGTCTTCCAAGCGTGAAAATGTCAGACACAACTTTTAGCCATGACAACAACAATTTTCAACAGAACAGTTCTTAAACACTTTAGCTTTTAAACACTTCTGAAGGATAACTAGGCCATTTGGGTTTTACAGAAACATTTTGCCCTGACTCTAGGTTAAAAGAGGGATTTTAAAAATGAGTAGATGAACCCTTTACTCCCTTTCCCATGTATTACCATGATGTAGGTTAAATCTGGCATAATTATAACAGGGGAACTAGCCACTTTCAAGCAGAGGCACTGAAATATTTCATTCTTCACTACCATCTGACTTGCGTGCGGAGAGGTGCTGTTCGAATTCTATTTTATTTACACGCAGTGGCGTTGTTTGACATTTGTATATCTAATCTATAATTTTGGTTTATAAATATGAACATGACGGATATTTTGGATATTGAACCTCCACATAGCGAGCCCATTTTTCAAATTTCAAATCAACCTAGTGATCGTTTTTATCGAATGTACCGAAAATAAAATCGCGATGGAAACTGGCGCTGGCACAAGAAGCACCAGTTTACCCCTTTCATCTCCAACCAGTAGCTCTTGACTTCTTTTCGAGAGTACCCCCACCGTCTCTTTTCCCCAGATTTCCCCCACCGTATTCATCCCCAGATTTCCCCACCGTATTCATCCCCAAACCCCCTCACTCATATTCCTCCCAAAAATCCACTTCCTTTCGACTCCGTTCTTCTCCGTGCGTCCAAGAAGTTACCGACTGGTTCTGGACTCCATACGTTATTTGCCAAAACAAATCCGACCCCTCCCCTCTCAGAAACCCTCCACCGTACTTCCCTCTCCCAGCATCATCTTGCCTTCCCATCCAATCATATAAAGAACACTCCCAATTTGACTTAATCCCGGATCACCAAAAGACCTTTCTCCCATCCCTTGCACTTTATCCCCCTGGCTATCCTACCAATGTGACCCTGGTTTGAGAGTTCCCACATGCAAAAATTATCCTATAATAAATAGTCTGCCTCAAAAATTTTCCGCTCCATCCCGTCGCCCAGTTAAAGCTTCATTCTTCAAGTCCAACCATAAACCAGTGAACGCTTAACTGATTACCCGTGATTAATCAGATAAAAGATATAGTTTCCCCTCTTTAATAGAAGATTTTACCCGCAGCTCTCTCAATTTACCCCCAACTTTTAAAACTTCACTTTTAGGGGATATTCTCCCCACTCCAAGCATTAATTTTAATATTTACACCCTGCCAAGTTGTCTGAGAACAAAGCTTTTTTGAAGAAACCTGTGGTTAAAGAGTTTGATAAAAAATGTTATCATGTCCCCGTTTTCCTCCTTACGAACGCCGAAAGTTTAAATTTTGAAAAGTTAGTTGAGTTAGAAGCAACAGCAACATTGAACCGTATTGATATAATTACAGTAACTGAAGTCCGGACACAAAATCCAGATCTGCTTAAAATGACTGGTTTTCAGGAGTTTATAAAGCTACCCCGGTTGACCACCCACTGGGGAAAAAAGGAAGAGGAGTAATGATTGCTACCCTTATCCTACCCTTATCCATGTACCAGGTCTATGCGATTGTGATGAAATCATTTGGATATCAAGAGAGCCCAAATGCCTACCGCGGCCTTACACTAATTTAATAATTTGCTCTTTTTATTATTCACCAGGACAGAATGCTTGTTCTCGTCGTAAAAAAACATAACAGGCTACAAGCAAGTCTCGACTTTGTGACGACGAAGTATCCAAATGCCCCGGCATCTTCATAGCAGGAGACGCGAACGAACTAAGTCTTAATTATCTGTGCAATGGTCAGAAGCTTAAGCAAATTGTTGATTTCCTAACTACAAAAGGTGATACCAGTTTGGATGTTATTTGCACCAACCTTAAAACCTACAATATTCTAACTACCCTTCTCCCCCCCCCCTCGGTGGTAGCTATCATTTCATGCTACATCTGAAACCATTGCTAGTTTTCAAAACAAATTACTCAGCTTCTGAATTTTCGTACCGGTCAATAACAAGTCAATGTCTGTTTGATTTTGGATCTTGGATTACGTCTGAGAGATGGGATGATGTGTCATGTGTAAATCATAATTCAAGGGTTAGTTTGTTTCAAACAAAATTAATGACAAATTACCAAAATTGTTTCCCAGAGGTTACTAAGAAGGTATGCTCCTCAGATAAACCTACTAAAATTTGCCAGTAAAATCATCATCCCCGAACCCTACCTTCCCGCCCGAAACAGACCGTCCCGTATAAAATCCCACAAAGTCCCCAAACTGACTCCCATCCCCGCTAAACATGAAAGATATCGAAAGAGTTTTGTTCCGAGTTTTGTTGAGCTATATAATAGCCAGTAAAATTTGTCATTAATTTTATTGTTATCTATTATTTTATTTTTTTTTACTTTTTAACTAAGCTTTGACTCATATTTTTTATGTATTTTCATTAATTTTATTGTTTCCTATTTATTTATTTTTAGACTTTCTAACTAAGTGTTGACTGTTTTCATGTCTTTTTTTTACAATAAATTATGTTTGACGTGAACGTCACGTTCTTTTGATTATATATATATATATATATATATATATATATATATATATATATATATATATATATATATATATATATATATATATATATATTATATATATATATATATATATATATATATATATATATATATAATATATATATATATATATATATATATATATATATATATATATATATATATATATATATATATATATATATACATATATATATATATATATATATATATATATATATATATATATATATATATATATATATATATATATATATATATATATATATATATATATATATATATATATATATATATATATATATATATATATAAATATATATATATATATATATATATATATACATATATATATATATATATATATATACATATATATATATATATATATATATATATATATATATATATATATATATATATATATATATATGTATAGTGCTTCTGAGATATATATATATAGTGTTTTTTTTTACGTAAAATTCAAAGTCGGCAAACATGCTGTGAAAGAAATTTTTAGAATAAAATTCTATTCTTCTTCTTCTTCTTCCAACGTACTCTTAACTTGCATGAGGTAAACACACATCAACAAATCTAAGCATTAGAAACAACCCATGAGTAAGACTTAGAAGTCATTTAAAGGACGAAGCAAAGAAAAACAAGTCATGAGCCTCCTGAGTACAGATAAGTGTACAAGCTAGAAACATCTTACTGACAAAATAGTCTTTCATTGTCAGTACCACAGTTTATATAATATACCAGTAAGTTTACCGCAGATGATTTCTGGCTCTTCATTCTCGGTGCGAACAAAGAGCTCCTCCCACTTATTTCTGCACTTATTGGTTGAGCCGGCCAAGTGGTTTTGTCAGTACTTTTTCCGTAGGTGATAATTCTTTGTCTACCCTTGAAAAGATCTAATGCCGCTTTTGTTTATATCTGCAAAAACGTTCTCTGGAGCACTCGCACCTCGGTCCGGGTTTTTATAATGGGTGAGATAGGGAAAGACCATACTGGATAATTATGTAAACTGTGGTCAGTACCCAGAGCCAACTATCTATCCAATAATAAAAAGATTTAAGATATTTTTACTGATGCAAAACCTTTTACATAGCCTGAAAATGTTTTGTTTTTATTTATAGAAGTACCTATTTTATGTACCTTCACCAAGTGCGTTTGAAAGGGGGGGAGCCTATAAAACAGAAAAACTAGTTTAAACACTCAAGAAAAGCAACGGGACCAAAAAACAAATTATTGCCTCGCAAGGCCACTTAAATAGAAGATATACCTTGTTTCTTCGTATCTTTCGGTTTTGTGATGATAAATGGGTTTGTCCGGTCCCCTCCCTCAAATCGAGAGTACCTTCCTCTGGTCGTTCCACGACCTGCAGATGCTTCCGGCTGGCCATTTCCGTTCCCGTTACCATTAGGGCCTGAATAATGAAAAAGAAGTAATACTGATGGTCTTATGCGAAGCACATCGAGCTTTGGTTTCCTTTATGCTATCAATAGTCGAAAAACAAATTTATCTTTGGATTGCACATTTCACAATGAACTACAAAATACATGTCATCGTCCACAAACTCTAGTAGAATATTCCAATTATAGTAGAATAAATTTCATTAGAAAAATTTCTAGGTCAAATATTTGCATGGAAGAAAAGTTATTATTTTAAATTTTATCGCTTCAAGGTTGTGAAACCAGCCAAATTTATTAAAGTAATCAACTCGTTTGAGGAACATACGCAAGATAGAAGAAATAACATAACTGCGAAAATTATATACCAAACTTCACCAGGATCAAAGACGTATACTACTTCCAGGCACACCAAGACATCCTTGGGCGTCGAGGTATGCATACAAGTATTTACTATATAAGTACTTGTATTGGGTACTATACAGCTACTTGCGCTAGGTACTGTGCGAGTACTTACTATGTTTTGATGTGTCTGGCAATAAACCTCACAACACAATCATGCAATAGTGAATAAACCTCAAGAGATGATGTATTGCTGGTTTTGAACGCATGCTTCTTGTAATAGAATGAACTTAATCAAAATGTTTCCTGAAATATCATGATGAGAAAAAAATATATTTCTCTTTATTTGTTAAAAATAGTTACTTTTAAGTAATTTATTCGAAACAGTGGGAAGTTAAGAGTGAGTTGAACGGTTTTTTTACAACAGAACTTCAAAATTAATAAAAAAGTTAACTTGGTCAGGTTTACTTCCGAAAGGATCATAATTGTAAGCCATACAAGCAACCAGATATGCCACTGGTTTAAAAAATCCATTTTTGCGTCTTAATACACCAGCTTTGTATGCTTAAAAGGGCACCAAAGAGGAAGCCATCCCTTATTCCTAGCATTCTGATACTCTTTTTAGAGAATTTACCCTTTGGTGCCCAAAATTTACATATTTGATTCTACAGATATACTTTCTTTTATGCACCACCCTCACACTGTTTTTTTTTTTTTTTTTTTTTTTTTTTTTTTTTTTTTTTTTTTTTTTTTTACTTTTGATGTAGCTCTTTAATCCTAAAAACTCTGTTATGCAAAGATTTAGAAGTATGCTCTAATAATCTTATATTCTTTTGCCTCTTAATACACTTACTTTGCATACTTGAAGGGCTGACTAAATAACACAATGAAACAATTACATTCACCGTCTGATTTTAACTTGATAAAACAAAAGTGCCTATATTTTAGATTAAATAAAAACCTTCAATAACCTAAAAACCGCTAGGGGAATGGGAGTGGGTATTCCTCGAAGAAGCAGAGGTTGGATAAAAAAAAATATGGAGGTAAAAATAAACAGGTATCAAAGAAGAAACCAACCCTTATTCCTTGCATTTTGATGCTCGTTTTAGAAAACAAAGGGTAACTGCTAGGCCAAATTTGACAGATTACCGAAGATAGTGCGTTTTGGCATGCAATAGATAACATAAGAAATGCAAAACAATTATAGCGATTCATCTTAAATTTTATAAAAATCATCATATTTTGCGAAGAGGGGCCACTGACTACAAGCCGCCTGGTTTACATCTTGCAACGCCAATTGTGCCGCAAAGTTCCGCCACGTTAGGCACACTCCCCAAAACAGTGGACACGTGGTGTACATGATTTCTGATAACGATCTCTCACCCCTCCCTCAGAAACACGATCGAGGCTTGCAGTGCCGCGATGGAGGTGTTGGCATGTACATTCGGCAAGATATATAGTGCAAGCTGTTAAGCCAACCTACAGACACTGTCATGAAGTGATATAGAAAAGAATATATTTTATTCACTACAATAGCTGGAGCTAACATGAGCATACCAAGACCCAAAACAAGGTATCAAAAAACAAATAGAAATAACAAATAAACACAAAAAATTATGGCAGTAAGTGCTGCTTCAAGGTCAATAAATTAAAATGAGTCAATAAAAAAATTTATATAAAATTAATATAAGTCAAGAATCAATTTTCACACTTCAAATAGTGAACACTTATACAGAATATATCAGAATATTGAATATATAAATGGTTGGTACATTCAAAAAGACTCACAGGCAAATATCTGAAATAAACTGCATCAAACATTAAATTTTTGCTAAGGTAAAATTAGTAAAATACCGAGTAAAATAAGGGACAAATGATTTGCAATATCTCTTGGTACTAGAGGCTGGATAAGTCATTAACTATGAACAATTGTTTTTTATTTGTCGGAGTCTAGTGACTGGTCCTTCAGTAGGAGGCTCTCAAGGTCGGGTAGTAGACCACGATGAGAAGGGGAATTCAAACAATTTAGTGCAAATTGATGTCAACTCAAGTCTACGACTATCAAGTGAATTCAAGTTGTTGCTTCCGTGCATCATCATATATTGAGTAGATATGTCCAGGTATCATTTTTACAGCTCTTGTTTGTATCATCTCAATTCTATCTGATTGATCTTTCATCCAACCCGGATGCCAAGCTGGACATGCATACTCAAGAGAAGGTGTAACGTAGCTGCAGTATACAGACTTTAAAACATCAGTTGACATACCAAATCTCTTCAGGTTGGAAAATGAATGTAAAAGTGAGGCGCCTTTTTTAGTCAGATAGTCAACGTGCGAGTTCAATCTTAAATCTTCGTCCAAAAGTACTCTAAGTATTTAAACAGTTTTCTTTGTCGGCAGTAGGGAAATGAGATGAGTGGTTGTCGACCTTTAGGAAGGAAATAGTCATATAAGAGGTCTTAGCTTCGCTTAAGGGCTGGGCACACGTAGCTTATTTCGGGAACTGATTTCAGCATCAGTGGACAAACGATAGCAGTAAAAAAAAAAATTTTGAAAAAAAATTTATTGCGCGAGATTTTCAAAACAAAGAATCATGGACGCAAATAGTCAACTGGAGTTTATTAATAATTGCATGATTGATCTCAGCTTAGTTCTCAGCTCAGTAGCGGGGTCTTTCACCACAGACATCTCTGGCTGACTTTATTTGTATCCTTATTTTTTTGTGATGATGATGATGAAAATCAGCGCTGATTTTGTAAATCGTCGTCGAAAACTAGAAAAATTTTCAAGCTCAAATCACCTCTGATTTGGAAATCAGTTCCCGAAATCAGCTACGTGTGCCCAGCCCTTTACCGTCAGTTTTACCTTTCCTAATTCAGCCTTTAGGTGATTAAAAATTCTCATCAAGTCAGACTGTTCTGCAGTCGGAGGGCTTAGTGGCAGCGGTAAGACAGTTAAATCACCAGCAAATTTAAAACGCTCACGAACTGCTGCTAAAATATGATTAAAAACATTAAGAAAAGAAAGTGGGCCTAATTTAGTCCCTTGTAGCGAACCGCAAAGAATATAAAAATCAGTGTCTTATATTTGCACTTGTGTACTATCCTGAAACTGCTAAGAATCAGAAAGACGTATACATTATCTATAAACGTTTATTGACAATGTGCGCCGTCAGTACGCTGCTCCTGCGTTCGTAGTTACCGGCGTTCCAATCAGACTCACAAACAATGAGTATCCAGCATGCTCGACTGCAGCAAGTTCTGAAAATTCCCACCCACCAGAGGCAGTACGCTGGATCTCATACTTACCAACCTTTCTGACTTACCTCCCTCCCCATTCCCTCGATCCACTACAATGCTCCCATCACTCCATCATTCTGTGGCAAGCTAATACTGCTTTTCCCAGACTAAAGAAGAAGCCTACCACTCGACCCATGACTAAGGAGTCGATCTGTTCTTTCGAGAGAAAAACAAAAAACAAACAAATAAACATGCATACATGATCCTGCTTTTGGCAAAAAATACCAAATTCCTCATTTTTGCAGATAGGAGCTTGAACCCTCTACAGTAAGGTTCTCTGATACGCTGGAACTGATCGTGTGATTTTCATTAAGATTCTATGACTTTTAGGGGGTATTTTCCCCTTTTTCGAAAAAAAGGGCAAATTTTCCCAGGCTCGTAACTTTTGATGAGGAAGACTAAACTTGGTGAAACTTAAATATTTAAAATCAGCATAAAAATCCGATTCTTTTGATGTATCTATTGATGTTAAAATTTCGTTTTTTGGAGTTTCGGTTACTATTGAGACAAGTCACTCTTACTGGTTCGTTACCATGACTTGTTTGATGAATAGGAACCTTCAACTTTGACGAAATTTATTCACTAACAGATATCAACCTCAAAGTCGAGTCACTAACTTTTTATTCCTGCAAAAATATCATGAACATTTCCCCCAAAAAAGTTATGATAGGCGACGGCGACCAGCCTTGGATAACAAAGGAATTTAAAGCCCTAATCATGACGCGGTACAAGCTGCACGCAAGTGGTCAAACTGTTGCTGCCAAGATACTCCGAAACCACACAGTGAAAGTTAACAGTGCGGTACAGAAAGCATACATTCGCGATAAAGTATCGCCACTTCTGACAGCTGCCCCCGAAAATGGCACTCTTAGGTCAAGCGGCTATCTGGTAAGAATGTTAGCAGTAACCTGGAGGTACAAAAGACGATGGAACTTTTCTATCATAAGCCGAAACGAACACATTCTTTGGATACATATGTTCGACTTACTCATCACTCACTGAAACAGATATCGAAAGTCTCACAGCTGACCTTTCAGACTACCAGTTAGCTGAGATACCTGAATTAGCAGGCAATTGCAACATCATAGAGAGCTGTTTAAGGACTTATTTAAAAGCTAATTTTTAAATCTAGGTGTTTTTTATATTCAACTCAACAACATCGTCCTTTACAATGCTCCCTCTCATCCTTTTGACAAGTTTCAGTGGGCTGACTAGCAGAAGTGGCAGACCACTGCAATATCGTAGGGAGATGCTTAATGGCTCATTTTTAAGCCCTATATTGTGTCTATGTTCTCTTTGTTTGTCTTGGTAAGTCCATCATAAAGTGCCATATCATACCAAGTACAAATCTACGTGGTCGAAAACCAATTGCCAGAAGTCTGTGTAATTCCTTTTTGGTCCCACCCCTCTCAGCCAATTTATCAACCTAGTAAAGAGCAACACAACCCAAGTAACTGAAAGTACAAAAACAAGTTTTGAAAAAAATGCCAATCGAGAAAAATTGGCTTTTGAAGCTGATTCAGAAATGGTGATTAGTACTTCAATTTATCTTATAGTAAAACTTTATTACGAAAAGAAAACTTGTGGGGATTCCAAAAGAGACTGAAGCCCTCAAAAGGCATGTACATTTGGGGCTCACAATTGTCTCTTCGTTTTCGTCCCTTGTTCACTACAGCCATAGTCATTTAGGATAAAATTTTATTCAATAGCAGAAGGATACTCAAGGTTTATATCTTCTTGGGACTTCACTTTCAAGCTCATGAATTAAGACCTGAAGTTGTAGCTTGCAATGGTCAAATCTTGACTTTTTTGGGTGGCTTTTTGTTCTTTTACATTTTTTCTGCCAAATGATTCGAGTTCTTCTAAAACGTTTAAGTCCAAGAAACAAAAAATAGTCAAAGCCTACTTTCTTATAGGAAGCCAAAATTTTTTGCTGCAACACAGAGAAAAATTTCAATACTGATTACAAGAATTTTTGTAAATTATGTAAACTACAATGTCTAAAATTCGTTTACTGTCTTTCAGCTTTCTAAAATCCCTATATATATTTCATAAAGGGCAGCATTTCATAAACAGCAGTACTTTTTACCATCAATTTCCCAAAGATACCAAAGATAATATACCCCTTGAACTCTTTCTAAAACTAAACTCCAGATTTTTTATGGAAATTTCAAGAAGGGTGCTAAGTAAAGTTTGTGGAAATACAGAGCAAAGATGAAACTCAAAACAAACAAATATTATGGCTTTGCAGTTTATTTAACATATACCTACAATATTTGTCCTAGTAAACTGACTAAATATCTCTATCTGACTCTCTAACTATATCCAACTATCCCTAAACTGACTCTGATATTCTAAATTTGCAAAATTCAAAAAACCATCTGTTTACTGTTTTGGAAGAATTAAAATTGCATACTAATATCAAAAATTTAATATGAATATTAAACTAAAATTAATATTACGGATTTCATGGACAGTGAAAGACTAAATTAGTCTTTTATGTTCAACACGGAACTTGGCTCCTAATCAAGTTTTTTGCAATGACGTTTTGGTTTTTTCCAGATATTTTTTGGACATGGTTTTTACAAGTTTTTCTGTAAACTGTGAATTATCTATGAACACAACTTTTTTCTAGGCCAACAAATTGTAACCCATACCTAAAGCCAATGCTGCCATTTGACCTGTTACTTGCTCTGGCGCTCTTGTTGGCACTTTTCCAGGTGCTTGCTGTGAATGCATTGGTGCTGCACCCCTTCCGATACTTGGCTCTGGGGGTCTAGCCCCCACAGGTTGTCCAGCTGGAGCTGGTTCCTGAAGTCGAGCACGACCTCTAGCTCTTCCTCGGGCTCTGCCTGATCCTTCTTCCATCTGCAAGAAGAGCAAAAAATGTCAATAGAAAACATGTGTCACAAAATACCTTGACAATTTAGTCAGGTTATTTATTAATAACCAATGCACAAAATTGCACAAAAAGTAAAAATCTAACTGCAATAAAGGAGCCATTCTACTTTAAAAAGGCATCAACGAACAACTTTTGTTTATTACATAAAAACACTGATTTAAGCTACTCAATGTTTCCATACTCAATAATTTAACTGCTGCTTAGCCTTAGATTTCTATAGAAAGTTTATAACTTGCCCAAGCTGTTACATTCAAGGGCAAAAAAATTAAGCTGAGACATTCCTAAATGGAAGCCTTGGGCACTAATGGGTTGAATACAATACTTAACAGTCTAGGAAATTAGCAATCATAAGTAATTCTATCATATGTTTTATAATTAGATCATCCAATTCTTTTTTAAAGGAATTTATTGAGTCAAATTCATTTCCTCCATCTGAATTTTCAAGTTTGAACTCTAAATACCAAAGGGCAATATCTAAATATCCACCTCAAATGTCATCAAGTTTAACCACATCAGTTGTTCCATTTTGAACATCCAGCATATTTTTGAGTGTAATACTTCTGTAGGTGACCTTGTGCTGTATTTTGAACTCTTTTCCATCCCAAGAAATAACCTTGATGTACAATGTGGTTGGATTTTTCTGGTGTTCTTCAGTTGAGTCTTCTGCTTTAAGAATGCTAGCATCAATTTCATTGACAAAAGTGTAAAATTCTTTAGAAAGTTGCTTTGCAAGCATCTCTTCATTGAACCATTCCACCTCTTTTTTATTTAGAAACTCACAAACTATTTTCAAATAATATTCAGGAATGTTTTTCAATGTCACTTCATTCATAGATCCATTTGGAGTTTCCAACATATTTTTGAGCACAGTGGCCTTGTAAGCAATCTTCTGTTCTATCTTAAATTCTTTTTTGTCACTAGATATAAGCTTAACTGTATCTGAAGGGATTTCTTCTACTTTATGTTTGGTAAGCCCTGGCCTATAAGGCTGTTGACATTACTTCCATTGGCACTACTGTTTTCATTTAAACAACTCATCACAATATTATAAATCGCTTGCTAATAACCATAAAACCATGTGTCAAGTATGAAGAACCTATCAAAAATCAAAACTAAATTTAATGTTTTCAGGTATTTTTCTATTTTTAAATAAAAAATTAAAAAGATCTGGTCTTTAAAATGGCAAAGCCATCCACTTGATCTCCTTCTCCCACTAAGAATCCTAACAAGGTCATAGATTTCAATAGGAAAATGGATGTGGATGGCTTGACATCAGAAGGGCTGATGTAATAAAGTTCCATCCCTTCCCCCTCCAAAGGCTAATAACCTCTGATAAACTTGAATAAACTTTTGTGTTATAAAAATAAAACTTTCAGACAAATCTCCCTCACAAATGATTTCCATAGTATTTTAAGCCTCATAACTTTACTGAATCTTAATTAATAGGTATCAGGGAATTAGAAAACAATATGTTTAACTGGAAAAAAAAATCTTAGTATGGCTGTAAGTCCTACTCAATTCACTAGAATGGTGTTTTCAAAACCTAGAATAACAAATACTCAAGCCAAAACAAAGGAATGTTTTTAATGAGAAAACAGGCATGGGCCTAGATTTGTCATCTACAAAAATTTTTTAAGCCTCATAAATAGGGAAGGAGTAGACAATAGCTTGAAAACATGTACCTATTATACTTTAGGCCTTGATTCACTATATTTAGAAGCAGCATTAAAAGGCACATCAAATGGTTTTAGTTTAGCTTTTGGCTATTGTAGTAATTAAAAATCTTCAATGTTTGTCACAAAAAGATGAATATACCACTTACACACCTTTTACAGGTGATTCTGGTAACCCTGCACTAAGATTTTTCCTAAAAAGACAATATTGTAATAGCACGAGTGGTACAATTAAAATCTTCTTTCCATGCTTGGTGATTCTGCCTAAATGTGGCCCCATCAGAAAGGACAAGGCAAATGTCACAGTAGCAGTCATTATAGTTGGAAATTGTTGAATGGGGAAGATAATGATATTACATCTCTATAATTATAATGTTCCCTTTTCAGGAGGAATCTTCATGCAGAATTACCTAACACTCATGGCAATGGTACAACATTCTCCCTCCTACTGGGGCCAGAAATAGTAGTGGACTATTTATAAACTGAGGAAAATATTGTTCCTTGAGTTCCCATGGAACCCAAGGGACAACTTTCCCCTGTTCCTTTGGAAAATATTGTAATTTGAGTTCCTAAGCTGAGGAACCCAAAAAATTTGAGAAATAGAAATTTCATGCACATTTTGAAGTAGGAAATGAGTTATAATTTGGAAATGTGTGTTATAATTAAGATTTTGGAAATATGTGAGAAGGAATCAAGTTTCACAATCCCCATCATCCACTTCCTTTATAGATCCCAAAACTTTTTTACATATAGATGATGACTTTGTAAAATCACAACTTTTCAATAAGGTATTTGGTTCAGTTTTTACTCAAACACACACTCAGTTTATTCCTCCAGATTTAACAAAAGAATTTGTTGATTCAGAGTTTACAGTCCAGCAGGTTTATCTGACACTCCAAAATCTTGATCCAGGAAAGGCACCAGATATTGATGGATTTTCCAATGTGATGTTACGTGAACTTGCATCAGTGCTTGCTGGACCACTCACATATCTCTTTAATCTTTGTCTCTCATCTGGTAAATGTCCTTCAGCTTGGAAAAGAACTATCATTAGGCCATTGTACAAGAATGGTTCAAAGTCCCATTTCAATAATTACAGACCAATTTCAAATACATCAATCTTTTCCCATATAATGGAGAAAACTGTGGTGAGTAGAATCCAAGCACATTTTGAGGAAAACAACTTATGGCATTCTGCTCAGCATGGTTTCTGTAAACAACGATCTTGTAACACGCAACTTCTTGAGGTGATTTGTGATTTTCAATTGATGGCGGATAATGGTATTTTGTTTGATTGTATTTATATTGACTTTTCCAAAGCATTCGAGAAAATTTCTATTCCACTTCTGATAAACAAATGTCAACTAAATGGTATAGGCCCACAACCTAAAGCATGGATAACAGATTATCTTACAAATAGAACCCAAGAGGTTGCAGTAGGTGATGCTTTGTCATCACCTATGTCTGTCATAAGTGGAGTTCCACAAGGCAGTTGTCTTGGGCCAGTACTCTTCTGCCTTTTTATCAATGATTTGCCAGGCGTTGTTAGGAATTTGACCATAAAAATGTTTGCAGATGATGTAAAAATCTACAGGCCAGTCATGAGTGAACATGAGATTTCTTTACTTCAAGAGGATTTGGCTGCTCTGGGCCAGTGGTGTACTGCAAACTCTATGTTCATTAATGAAACCAAGTGCAATGCTGTGCACTATTTGCATAGACTCCCTCAACATTACCATTACTTTGTTGTTGGTAAATTAATTTCAAGTGTAGAATATGTTTGTGACCTTGGGATTTGTTTTGATTCAAGTCTCAAATTTAATAAACATGTATCAAACATCACCCATAAGGCTAATTACCAATTATTACATCTAAGGCATACTTTTTCTAAGTTTAATCTTCATTCACTGATCTCACTTTATGTATCCACTGTACATCCAGTACTTGAATATTGCTCATCAGTATAGTATCTCCTTAATAAGAGAGATAGAGAGAGGGTTGAGAGAGTGCAATGTAGGGCCACCAAACTCATACCATACCTGAGTCATCTACCTTACCACCAGAGAATGCAAAGACTACAGTTGCCTTCTCTCCAGTTCAGATGTGATAGAGCTGACGTAATAAATACATTTATTATTTAAATAGAGTTGTCAGCTTGTGGAACTCCCTTAGTGAAAAAACAGTACCCTCTACCAGCGTGGATGCGTTCAAGTCATCAGTGGATAGGGAGTGGCTCAACAAACCGTGGTGCACCATTTGGGATGCCACAGATGATGATTAACTATCATCACTGAAGCTGGCAGACACAGGATTTGTCCTATCACTAGCAAGTGCGATTTAAGGTAATTGTTAGGAATATTGATAATATCACCCCAACTCACTTTTTCACTTTTACAGAATACAGTAGTACCCGTCAACACCAACACAAAATTTTCCCACCATGTTCACAGAAAAGAATAGGCCAAAACTCTTTGTCTAGCCAAGTGTGGAAGACTTGGAATTCACTTCCATCAGAAATAGTTGCAAGTACCACAGTCCAGTCTTTCAAAAGTAGTTTAGCCTCTACAGATTTCTATACTAGGTCCTATCACAATCCATTTTGAGATTATTTTTACTTTTGTATTACCTAATTTGTGACAGTGTAACAGTTATTTTGTAGGCTTACTTTTTGGTAGGTTTCAATTATTAACAGATATGTTTCAGTTAAGTTGGTATGTTATTGCATGTTTCAGTAATATTGTTTCCAATGTTTTTCAGTTACTGTATGTTTTTGTTATGTCATTGACATTGTTATAGACTTTTTTATAATTGTTTTGTGCAACAAGCTTGTTAAAGCTTACTGTATCTTGGTATTAATAAATAAATAAATAAATAAATAATAGTATTTTCTTGTGGGGTTGTATATCTAGACTAAGGCTATACCTGGCCCCACAAATGAAATGAGAGATAAAATTGTTATTTTAGGGGAGATTATGTTTGAAGTATTTAGGGGGGAATTGAATGGTACTACTCTTTTGTTACTATAGTGTATTCTCAGGAGGAATCTTCATACAGAGTAATCCTGATTTCAAATATGCTACTTGTCAAAGTTATTAACACCCAGGCAACATTTGAAGGAAGTCCTACATGCAGTTTCAAACTCTGAAAATGAAAACTACTTTAAAGCAATTAGAACTACAAAGACTACTTATATCAGTCTTAAAGGTAGATTACATCATTTTAACCCTACCCTCTCCCTAGATGCATAGACATACACCTCAGTTTATGTATTTCCATTGCATAAATAATTATTATATAGCCTATATGCTATTAGAAAAAAGCTAATATTGCTCAAGCATTGAAGGAAAGAACTTTGTAAAATATAATGGGAATATAAAAAGTGATCTGTATGTTTTTCCATCATAAGTAGGGGGTTTTAAAGTGAAGCAATCACAGCTTCAATGGTTGAACCATTGAAAATATATTATTTTATTGCATAGAAATCAGATTAAAATTCCATATTTGTCAAAATTCTCTTTATGCATGTATGATTAGCCATAGTACTTTAGCTCTATACTATGCTAACTGTTTTAGATAACAGTTAAAAGTAAAAGTAAAGTCTAATCAGACACAATTTTTAATCTTTACCTAATCTTGAAAATACTGCTCAGTTTTAAACATGGATCTTAGAATTAGAACAAGTACCTAAATCCCAGACAGAGTTGATCATGGACAAAACTAATATGAGAACCATTAATACTAGGCTATGGAATTATTCTATTCAAATGGGCTAGGCTGCAATGGTAACTTCTGCCCAAGATTATATGTTGAAAAAAAGTCTAAACAAACCAATGTGGTTGTGTGAAAATTGAACACTAGATTATAGCCCTTAATTATGAGACAAAAAAATTCCAAATATTTTACATGTACTCACTGATTTAAAATTACCCCTAAGTTTTAAATTAAATGATTTACCTTAGTGTTTTCCTCAATTTGTTTGAACTTTGAAGAGAGATTCTTATTTTAACTCCCCAGGAATCAGCTTTCTTCTGTCATATATTGCTACCAGTAGGCCTATATAGGCCTAGCTGTCAATACTTGTTATTTTTGCCAATATCAGATTTTTGTCTGATATATTAGAATTTCAGAAGCCACAAAAAAAGCAAACCAAGCCATCATGTCACCCAAAAGCAGTTAAGGAATACAAGCAAGTCCATGCAAGGAAAAAGACAGCTGTGCTTCTTGTAGTAGGCCTATCAGCCTTGATGATACTGCAAATGCAATAAACTGTACTATGTTTGGAAGATCTGTGCTACCCACCTCAAGCTAAGTGCCAAGGAATATGACTTACTTAATAAAATGGCACCAAAAATAGGTTGTCAATGTTTATATATCCAATGTAAAGCTAACCCAGCTGATACTCAAGCTAATCCAGTTGCTGTTTTGTGGACAATGTAAACAACATTGCCACAAAGGCACATTATCCAAGGGACTGAGTAGCTAAATTGAATCAGTTAAAGTTGAATCAATCAAACATGTCTAATGGGGGGGTTTCCATTATTAAATCTTTACTTGTTATTTAAATCATGGTTTGAAGGGGAGCTTCGTGTAGCGGGGGATTGAAATAGCGAGTTAACTGGGGAAAGTTTGTTAAAGGCCATACTGAATCAAAATCAGACTACTTGGATTCAGGTTACCTGGAGAGCGGATGGAGCCACAAGGACTAACTATCTTGAGAAATACTAACATGAAGAGACAAAATTAAGTAAGTAATGTATTTATTTTTACTCACATTAGCGGTACAAAGCTGTTTCTTGAATATCAATATTATCCGTATAACACTTCACAGTCATAGGCACTAGGACAATGTTATAGACCTGGGCATATACAATGCAATAGCTAGATCACTTACATTAATTTGTTCTCAAATTCTACTCAACGACTCACTGTAAACTCATTCTAAAAAATCCTTCTAGACTCGTTCTAAAACTCCTTCTAAAACTCCTTCTAAAAACTGGCGCAAAATTGCTAAGTCCTGCTAACCACACTCTCCAATTTCGCCAGAGGTTACATTGAGGCGTTGCTGAAAAATATATTACATTGGGTCTATTGGTTCGGACAGTATGTCCTATAGTCCTATTGGACAAGGAATACACCAATTGGCCATTTTAAATTTAACGTGATTAATAGTTGTAAGATTGACACATCAGAATTTTTCCTGTCATACAAAGTTTTTGTTCACATTATTAATGTTCCACTTTGTATAATTTATAGATATGAGAATGACACTTCTACAATGTCTATTCTACTTTGTATTCTTTTTTATAAGTGAAACACTGTTTAGCCATTGGCTACTTTGTTTGCACCTGCGAATGCTATTCAATACATAAGAACATCATTGTCTACAGATGTCCCTAAGAGGACCAAGTTGCTACAGATTGAAAATTATGGGGTGAACAACCAATTTAAAAGTATCAAAAATCTATATATCGAGCATCCAAGTTGCAAAAGAAGTAATGCCACATAACCGCCCTTTTTTTCCTAAATTAATAAAAAAAAATTTTCCCACAAAATAAGTTTTTCAAAGAAAAGTAAAGAACTCCATTAAACAAAAATGAGCAAAAATAAAATCAAATAATCGACCAAGCTCGAAACTACCACAAATCAGCATCGATAAATAAATGAAACCCAAAACGAACAGAAATTAAAATAAATAACCGAGTCAAACTCAAAACGAGCCGAAATTAACATAAATTGGGCGCAAAACCCATACGCCTTCCCAAGGCCAGAAGAAAATTTACACTTTACTGAAAAAAATACAAATGAATGTGCATTGTCAGTTTAATATACATATACTGATATTTAGTAATCAAAATGTTAAAAATATTTGATTTATTAAAGTTATAAAAGTAAAAACATTTATATTTTTTTCAGAAAAGTGCAAATCTTGTTCTGGCCTTGGGAAGGCGTAGGGGTTTTGCGCCCAACTTATGTTAATTTCTGCTCGTTTTGAGTTTGACTCGGTTATTTATTTTAATTTCTGTTCGTTTTGGGTTTCATTTATTTATCGATGCTGATTTGTGGTAGTTTCGAGCTTGGTAGATTATTTTATTTTTGCTCATTTTTTGTTTAATGGAGTTCTGTACTTTTCTTTGGAAAACTTATTTTGTGGAAAACTTTCTTTTAATTAATTTCTGTTCGTTTTATATTGACATAGTCTTTTCAAGGAAAAAGAAAATAACAATTTAAATGTTTTCGTTTTTTGAGACTTTATAGAAGTTTTTTAAGACGTTTGGCCTGCTATTTGTATGCCGGAGAAAAATTTTCAGTAATTTTTAACAACATACACCATTTTAAAAATCTGGACACAAATAGTACTGTTTAACTTAGTTTCATACCTCCTCTAGTTGACCTGAAATAGAAAACTTAATACCATTCGCAAAAAAAAATCTGTTTACTTTCTTTGATAGCTTTGATACACTTACACTATTTTGATTTGGTCAAATTTTAAGAACAGAAGTAGCCTCTTAAGTTTAAACATACGAGCATTATCACAGTGCATTTTGATTTTATCTTAAGGCAATATTTAGTTTTTAAACATAATGGGAGGGTAGGAGTTGAAGGGGGATTACTTGCCCTCCAATCACTTTCCACTATCAAAAAGGGTATCAGTCCTATCTATTTTCAATCGAATGATCCCCTTTCGAAGTTCCCATGACAACTCCTTCGATACGAAGTGCCCTGGTCTAAGCAACAACAACAACAAAAAATATTACTAATCACTTTCCACTAATAAAAAGGGCACTAGCCCTTTGAATTTCAAATCGAATGAGCCCTTTTCTGAAGTTTTTACTACAACGTCTTCTCTAAAAACCTTCTATATCCCCAAGGCATAACTTAAAACCCTTGCCCTGAGGGATGTGGCGGAGTATCCTCCTCAAAAACATATTTTCTATCTGGAAATCAACTACGCTGAAAAAGATGGCTATCTCAAAATTTTGATTGGATGTGTTTGGGGGAATGATGGACGTGGGGAGGGGAGGCTAGTTGCCCTCCAATCACTTTCGACGATTAGAAAGGGAACTACCCCTTTGAATTTATAATCGAATTACGCCTTTTTTGAAGTTTTCTACGACAACACCTTCTAAAAAACCTTATATGCCCCCAGGGCATAACTTAAAACCGTTTCTCTGAGGGTTGTGGGTGAGTATCCTTCTCAAAAACATATTTTCTATGTGAAAATCAACTAGAAGACGCTAAACAAAATGGCTATCTCAAAATTTTGATTGGATGTGTTTGGGTGAATGATGGACATGGGGGGCTAGTTGCCCTCCAATCACTGTCAACTATTAAAAACGGAGCAAGCCCTTTGAATTTCCAATCAAATGAGCCCCTTTTGAAGTTTCTATGACAAGGCCTTCTATAAAAACCTTATATACCCCAGGACATAACTTAAAACTCTTGCCCTGAGGGTTTTGGGGGGTGTCCTACTCAAAAATATATTTTATATCAGGAAATTAACTACGCTGAACAAAATGGCTATCTCAAAATTTTGATTGGATGTGTTTGGGAGAATAATGGGCTTGGGGGGGGATAGTTGCCCTCCAATCACTTTTGACTTTTAAAAAGGGCAACAGCCCTTTGAATTTCCAATCGACTGAGCCTGTTTTGAAATTTCTACGACAACGGCTTCTATAAAAACCTTATATGCTCCCAGGGAATAACTAAAAACCTTTGCCCTGAGGGTTGCGAGGGAGTTTCCTCCTCAAAAAATATTTTCTATCTGGTAATCAACTAGCCTACGCTGAACAAAATGGCTATCTCAGAATTTTGATTGGATGTGTTTTGGGGAATGATGGGCGTAGGGGGGGGGGGGTTGCTAGGTGCCCTCCAATCACTTTCTACAATTAAAAAGGGCACTAGCCCTTTGAATTTCCAATCAAATGGGCATGTTTTGAAGTTTTTACGACAACGCCTTCTATAAAAACCTTATATGCCCCCAGGGCATAACTTAAAACTCTTGCCCTGAGGGTTGTGGGGGAGTGTCCTCCTCAAAAACATATTTTCTATCTGGAAATCAACTACGCTGAACAAAATGACTGTCTCACAATTTTGATTGGATGTGTTTTGGGGAATGATGGGCGTGGAGGGGGGGGGCTAGTTGCCCTCCAATCACTTTCGACTATTAAAAGGGGCACTAGCCCTTTGAATTTCCAATCGAATGAGCCTGTTTTGAAATTTCTCCGACAACGCCTTCAATAAAAAACCTTATATGCCCCAAAGGCATGACTTAAAACCCTTGCCCCAAGGGTTGTGGGGGAGTGTCCTCCTCAAAAAGATATTTTCTATCTGGAAATCAGCTGCGCTGACAAAATGCCTATCTCAAAATTTTGATTGGATGTGTTTGGGGTAATGATGGGCGTGAAGGGGGGGGGCTAGTTGCCCTCCAATCACTTTCGATTATTAAAAGGGGCATTAGCCCTTTAATTTCCAATCGAATGAGCCTGTTTTGAAGTTTCTACGACAATGCCTTCTGTAAAAGCCTTATATGGCCCCAGGGCATAACTTAAAACCCTTAGCAATGATGCAATGAAGAAAATACTGAAAGTTATGGTAAATCTAAGGCCTATTGTTTTTCGCTTTATAAAAACACAGAATAGGACACAATAAGCCAAAGTAAGGCAAAGCAACGCCATTACCCGCTTTTTTGTAAGACAAGGATTTTGAATTTCATAAAAAAAAACTTTATTTGGGAACTAAATTGAATTCAAGAATTTTAAACGCGGTAAGACGTATATATTATGAATCAGCGAAAAATGGGCTTTAAAATGAGCTACTAGTCCAGCAGATAAGGTTTAGTCCCAAAAAGTAGTGTCTGACTACTTAGAATCTCCTATGCTGTGAGTCAATTGTGATTGTGCTCCGATTTGTGGCGAGTGACAGCTCATTTGAAACATCTCATCTGTCTGATGATAGCACTCCACGTTTTGAGAAGAATAGGAACCTTTTTTTCATTCTTTTACCTTATGGCTGGAATTTTAAGACTAGGGCGATAAGAAAATCGCCCTGGTTAAATGAAAAAGTCACAAAGAGTTGTAGCAATGAAGGAAATATTGAATGTTATGGTAAATTGTTTTTCGCTTCATAAAACACTGTATAGAACATAATAAGCCAAAGCAAAGCCATCGCCCGCTTTTTTGTAAGATAAGGATTTTAAATTTCATAAAAAAAACTTTATTGGGGAACTAAATTGAATTAAAGAATTTTAAACGCGGTAAGACGTATATATTATGAATCAGCGAAAAATGGGCTTTAAAATGAGCTACTAGTCCAGCAGATATGGTTTAGTCCCAAAAAGTAATGTCTGACCCCTTAGAATCTTCTGTGCTGTGAGTCATTTGTGTTAAAGTATTTTTAATAGTCCTTTAGGTTAAAGGAGACCAAATTTGGCAACACTGTAATCAATTTGAATGATTGGGCGATTGGCGAGGGATGTTTTCTTCAAAGTTTGGCAACACTGAACATAGGGCAAGGGCAATGGGCGATGGGCTATTACTTCAGGCTGGTGATTTTGCGACCAAAAAGGCGCGTAAAAGACTATTTGAATTTATTTCTGATTATATTTTGCTTAATGGAGCTCTTTACTTTTCTTTGAAAAACCTGTTTGTAAAAAAAAATTAATTAATAAAACAAAAAAACTGCATAAAGATAGCTTTACGTGTTTGTTTTGACTGACAGCAAGTCCAACGAAACATGTTGTTTGATTTCACCATCCGGGGCTGTAATGACAGAAATTGGGCTCTAAGAGCTAAGCCACAATTTACGCATGAAGGATTACAGAAATCAAAGTTTGTCCTTTTTGGCCATCCATACTGGGGCCAAACGAAAAGTAGATGCTGCTAAAGTGGCTTTTGAAATGGAGTAAATACCGCTATGGAGTCACTGTTGTTTCTTGTCATCGCTTTACAACGCTGTTGCTCTCACTGACAGCTTCTACATTAGGCCTGTTTTTTCATTCATCAATGTGCTAAGATCTTACATCTTTTGTCAGAAAACGCTTAAAAGTGAAATCTTTGAACAAAGATCTTACATCTTTGGCCGTTTTTGTGCAAACATCTTTCATCATTCTGCTCTGATCAGCGGTCTGAGAACAATGATGAGTAGATCATCAAAGTTCTCTCATCATTGTTCTATATGGTAAAACAGTGGCGGTCTTCACACTTTTTGCTAACATCAGTGAGCTGTAAGATCTTGGAACAAAGATGAGTTAAAAAACGATAATCTTTGCAGAAAGATGTAAGAAATGTTAGATGTAAGATCTTAGCACTAAAAACGGGCGTATTGCAGTCTTCTGGAAGATTCTTACACACGCTGATAAATTAAAAATCCGCTCCACTTCCTTCCGTTATGCAAAATACCAACTGATGTATCCAATATATACATGCATTTAAAGCTAATCAATAGCCTTCATATAGCAGATCCTACTATAGGTGTTACTAAACTCATAGAAAACAGAATCAATATGCTTAGAACCGACTTCTGCTACACAAGTTACATTGTAATAGTTGTATAGGGCTATTTTGCTTTTTGTTATCTTTCTTGTAGTACCCTGTCATTTTCGTTCTGTTTGAAGACAGGCTTTTAATAAGTAATAATAATTATTATTATGTTAAACAGTTCGTTGTAACGAGCTGTACGTAAGGAGCGACCCAGCTCAATAGTAACCAAAGCTCTAAAAACGGAATTCTGATGCCAATAGATATATAAAAAGGAATAAGATTTTTCTGCGGATTTCAAATATATAAGTTTTATTAAGTTTAGTCTTACCCCTTAAAGGCTACGAACCTGAGAAAGTTTTCCTGATTTTCGAAAAAAAAAGGGCGAAACACCCCAATAAATTCATAGAATCTTAATGATTCAGTCTTGGAAGTGATAACACCTTTTTCTGGATTTTATGAACTTGAAACTCCGTAGGATCTTAAATTAATTCAGTGACCGGTGTTAATTGCGAGACCGTCTTTTCAAAACATTTTTATACGGATTAAAAATGTTATAATCTACTGACCTAGTTCCTGGACATTTATGTATACTCTGTAAAAGTGGTTTGAACTCGAATTATTTCAGTGGTAATATTGGAGAATAGTCATCAGTCAGTGTGAATATAATATATATAAATAGGGCATCCGCTATTTAGAGACAATTACGCTATGATTGAGGTGGAGAAAGAAAAGCAAGCAGAAGAGGGGCGGAAAGTTGTTAGCAAGAGCCGTGGTACCCGCTGGGCTTGCCCCTTAAATTGTGGGGACAAGGTAGACAACCTCCAAAGCTTCCCTTACTTCTCTCGCAAGGAAACCACCAGAAAAATATTCAATGAACTAAAGTGATTACTGGCGCTTTTGCTTAATTTCCAAAGCTTTTACCATTCTTTTGGATTGGGAAGACCCTATTCTAACCGCCGTACTCAGTTGAGAAAATCAATTATTTTTTCACCTATGAGATCCCCCTAATTAGTTCAATATTCATCTACCATTTGAATGAGCAAGACGTATTGTGAGCGCAGTATCTGTTTATCATGTCCGGAGGAAATGAAGAAAATTTGCATTATTGTCCGGTGCTGAATTTTGTTCAGCAAAACGTTGAGAAAGGAAGTGATGATGAGATGATTAAGAAGTTTGGTGCGGAGTTTTTTGACGTTGATGATATTGTGAAGGCAAAGAAATGGCTTGGGTCCAAGCTATATCCAGAATCTTTATTTCAGAAGCGAACTGGATCGAAAACGTCAATGAGCCATCTAGGTGATATTCTGGACTTTATCAAGAATGGTAATACAAACGATTTTGAAATCCCAGTATTTGTTATTCTAAGCCCCAATGAAGTGCCATCGATACCAGCCACATCTTATTCTGCTCTTTTTTCTAGAGTGAATGAGCTGCATGTCCAGTTAAAGAAAATTTACAACCAGTTTGAGGCATATTCCAACCGTTTCCCTCTACTACCACAGTCTCGATCCAGTCCCTCGAAACCAGCCGATAGCCACTCTACTATTGTTGTCTCTAAGTTGCGACCTTATTATTAGTGATCCGACAAGCCGTAAGGACTTTATCGACCAACTAAGTGGTCATGATTCGACTGCTAGTGTTTGGACGTTGAGAAATAAACTTTTCGTGAATATTGAGAAATCTGCAGCTTCTGATTTCTGTGAGTCTGTGAAGTCTGTTGTTTCGGGTGCTGGCACCAAGATTTTACAGAAGCGGTACCTCGGAATAGTAAAAGGAATTCCGCTGTCATTTAATGCTAGTGAATTCAAAATTCACCCTGGAGTCGAGGACACAAGTCGATTTGGGTCGTCCTAAGCTATCAAGCAGTTTTTTTCGGACTCGTTTGGTAAAAGTGACACGATAAAAAATGGTGTAAAAATCGGGTACGAGATTTTCAGAGTTTATGACTTTATAAGTGTACCGCGTTGTTACTTTAAGTGCAGGTCTCCTGATCACGTTCTAAACAAATGCAACAATGAAGTGGAAAAATGTGCGCGCTGTGCAGGCAATCACTCTTCTTCGAAAGATGCACCTGTACTAACATCCCTTATTGTGCGAACTGCGGCGGATCACACACTTCGTTTATTCTATTGTGCCCAGTGCTCAAATCTCGTATTGCGGCCGGTGTGAAAAAAATGATGTTGCAAAAGTTCTCGGTTATTTCGAACAATATAAACGGTACGAGAAGGAAAGAGCACATCATTGACGAACTTTCGTGTAAAAACGATATCGTGTGTCTTCAGGAGCATCTTTTACCATCAGCTAATACCAATCTGTTGAAACGGAGTTGGAATCACGTTGCGTTTTTGAATGCTGCACGGTCTACGTTTGATAGATCTTTTGGAGGCCTTGCCTGTATTTTGAAACGTAGTTCTTTTTCATCCGCGACGCAAGTGCTGTTCCATAGTGAAAAATATCTTGGCCGTGCGAATTGCCGATCTAGTATTTATTAATGTTTATTTTCCTTGTGATCGTAAATCTGTTCAGTCACTGGATAAGTTTGCCAAGACTTGTAGTGTTTTGAAAAAAGTGGCAGATTGTGCAACATCTTTTGGTTACCAATTTGTTGTCGCAGGGGATTTTAATGCTGATTTATTGAATTCAAACCTCCGACTGGATATGGTTTTCCAGTCTTTGTCCGAGTTTAAGCTACTGGATAAGAATCGTTCATTTTCATATATCCATCATTCTGGGAGCCATACTAATATAGATCACGTTCTTTGGTCTCCAAATTTATCGGTTTCAATTGTTTCTGTTCACGAAACAGAAAGTGATATAGACCACCTACCAATTTCCTTTTCGTTTGATATCTATCTGTCACCAGATATTTCACGCTTGCATCGTAGATGGTTTACCGGGCAAAATTGGAATAAAGCTAATTGGTCGCTCTGCATTTCTACCCTTATATCTCTTTTGTCTACTATAAAAGTTCCTTTTCAGCTACTTCAGATTGGATATAAATTTGTAAATGATAAGAATTTTTTTAACAAATATTATTTTGATATTATATCATGTATGAAGGAAGCCGAAAGAGAGGCCGTTCCCGAGGAACGTGTAAAATTTAATACGCGGAAGCCAAAATGGTCGTGGGACCCAGGTCTAAAAACAGTGAAAAATAAAACCAAATTTTGGCTGCGTACATGGGTTTCTTGCGGACGGTCACTTAACCGCGTAGTATTTGAGCTTAAAAGAAAACTAAACTAGAGTATAAAAGTATTTACGATCTGCAAAATCTAAAATTTGTAAGTTCCTGACAAGTAATTTAGACTGGAAAAAGGTAGCAAATTCAGATAAATTTATGATTCTTTTTCAATGGGTACCCCAATTAGCCCTGCTGCTTGGTGCAAATGTTATGATCAGATTTTTAACACCGTAAACCATCTCGTTCATGCTACATTTATGACGCTTCTTAATTCTGCGCTTCCTACCTTACTCCGCCAGAACCAGATTCTCCCAGCTCATTTATCTTCGGTGGTACTAGCTATAAAGAAGTTCAAGTCAAGTGTTCTACTGATGGTGATGGCATAAGTGCCAAACACATAAAGTTTGATTGTCCAGCTCTTAAACAGCATCTAGAACTTCTTTTCCGAATGTTTTTATGTACCTCGTTTGTGCCTGAAAGTTTTTTGCGTGGGAGAGTTACCTCAATTTTGAAAAAAGAAAAATTCCGATGGAGTGTGCTTCTTGCAATATAAGTAAAATTTTCGAGTATCTTCTCCTCCCTTCAATTAACTCTTCCACATACTTTGGTAAAAACCAGATCGGGTTTTCAGCTGGGGTAGGTTGCCAGCAAGCATATCGAGTTTTAGCGAATGTTCTTAAAGAGGCGACTAAAAATGGATTCGTGTTACATTTATGCGCCTTGGATCTCTCCAAGGCCTTTGGCACTGTTACCCATTCCCAGCCTATTTTGTCCTTTTTAGTCACGGTATTAACATTTCGGTAATTTTTCTTCTTAGATATTGGTATTCCCATTCTTTTTTGCGGATTAAAACGGATATGAGTGTTTCCGAAAGCAAGATTCCAGTGCAGTGTGGGATCCAGCAGGGTGCCGTCCTTTCTCCTTTTAGTTTTATATTTTGTATATCATCTGTTATTTCTTCTATCCCACCCATTTCCATTCTTAGTTCCGTTAACATCTCTTTTCTCGCTTACGCAGATGATATCCTTTTGATCAGTAGGGCTAAAAAGGGGCTTTCTCTGTCTGTCTTAGCAGTAGCATCTAAACTTCATACCATTGGACTTCCTCTTAATCTTTCAAAGTGTGAATATCTCTCATTTAATAGTAATAATATGACCCCTCTAGTTTGCGGATCTTTTTCTGTCCCGTCGGTTCCTTCTTTCCGATGGCTGGGTATCAATGTTAGTAAAACCCTAAAATTTCTGAAAGCTTTTCGTCGCTGATTGCAAGAAGAAAACTCAGTTGAGTTATTCGAAAATTGTTGCAAATCGCGGTAGATACAATAGAAAGTCTCTTGCTAAATTATATTCGGTTTTTACAGATCATTCGGTTTTGTTTTGTCTGGAATTTACCCTATTTTACACCAAGAAGACATCAGATCAATTCATTCCTATTATTTCCGGTTTTCCTGCTTTCTATTGTATCTGCCTCCATGGTATAGAAATCGGATTCTCATATCTGTTTACGGTCTTCCGGATTTTGGGTCAAGGCTTACAGAATTTGCCGGCAAACTACCCCAGTCTACATATAAGTATTTACCAGCCCACAGTGGCCTTACTCGTTTGCTGTAGTTTGTGTTCTTTTTTCTTTTTCCTTTTTTTTTGAAGTTTTGTTGAAGTTGTTTGTTTTGTAATTTTCTTTTTTTTCGCAATAGTAATTTAAATTCGTTATATTCATTAACAGGTTCAAATATGAAGGTCTACATTAAATGATGCTCCATTAAGTCCTGGTCCGCTGTATTAAGTCTTGGTCTGTCTTTTTGTCATAAACAGTTTTTTTTCTTTTTTTTGTATCTTGAACGTTTTTCTTTTCTTTGGTTATTCTGCTCTTGTGAAGTTTTTAAGTTTCATGTACTCATGTATGTAGTGTATTATCCACTTTTTTCTTTATACTTCACAATTTTCATTTTTGTATATGATGTGGGTTAAAAATAAATTATTACACCATCAGATTCATCGTATCAGAGAACCCTACTGTAAAAAAAAAATTGGAGGGCAACTAGACCCCCTCCCACGCCACTTTTTTCCCGAAATCGTCTGATCAAAATTCTGAGATTGCTATTTAGTTCAGCATAGTTGAAAGTGCCTAATAACTGTCTATTTGAATATAACATGATCCCCAACGGATCCTGGGGAGAGATCCTTAAGTAATAATATATTTGCCCATTATTTTTGTATAGTATGTGTTACTGGGAAGTATTCAAACATTTTTTGGGTAGGGCGGGGAGGACGATTTTCTGATGGGGGACTTTGCACGGGGAGAATTTTCCATAGAGAGGAAATGCTCCACGGATTGAACTTTTCAGGGAAATTGCATACCGGGGCAATTTGACAAAAATCCTTTATATGTTTTGTTTTCTCTTTACTGACTCAATTTTACACGTGGAGGTGTTAAGGATAATTGTCGGGGTATATCATCACCAGGATTGAATTGCCCACAGGATATTTCCGTGGGGAGGGGGATTTTTCCGTGGAGGTGGAGCCAGATATCCTGGCGTTATTTAAAAAACGATCAGAAATTAAATAAAAAAACAAGTTTTTTCAACTGAAAGTAAGGAGCGATTATAAACCTTAAGAGGAACAGAAATTATTACATATATGAGGAGAGTTACTCCCTGCTCAATACCTCGCTCTTTACGCTAAAGTTTATATTTTGTCCCAATTCTTTCAAAACGAATCCTGAAACACAAGGGTCGTTTAATTATAACAATAAGTAACTTTTTTTTAATGTGGAAGAACTTTAGCGTGAAGAGCGAGGTATTGAGGAGGGGGCAAACCCCCTTGTATACGTACTAATTTCTATTCGTTTGAAGGCTTAATATTGCTCCTTGCTTTCAGTTGAAAAAGCTTGTTTTTTTTATTGAATAGTGTAAAAAAAAAACAAGTTAACTCTTGTTTCACTCCGAGATGACTTAATTGAGCACGATGAATTTCTAGATGGCATTATAAAGCAAATATTTTGAATTCGCAAAATGCATAAAAAGAAGTCAACAATTTAGGTCAAGCAAGTGAGTTCTTTGAAAGCATTCTATCGCGGCTTAACTCCAAAATTTATCTTGTGCTATCTCTTTTAAGAATGGTGAAAATTTTATCAGCAAATTGTCTCCTGTAATGGTGGCGTATCATTGAAACCTTAATGAAGTGATTTAGGACATTATTAAAATTAAGGCTTAGGCTAGCCTATATCACATTAATTCCATCAAATAAAAGTCTTAAATTAATTAATTTTTTTTACTTAATGCCATAGGTTTTACAAGACAGCTCATTCACCTTGTCTCACCATTATTTTTTCCAGCTGCTGACAAGTCTTTAAAGAAATTTGGTAAAGTTCTACCAAATCATATTATTGAGTTAGGACTTAAGTGAATACACCATTCGATGCCTTTTTTATGCTGATTACAAATATAATAATCATTTCTGTTGGAAATGAATTCCCCCCCCCCTATATATGCCAATTCAGGGTTAGGTTGGGTTAGGTATATATAGGGGGGGGGGGCTGAAATTCATTTCTGATAGAAATGATTATTATATTCATAATCAGCATAAAAAAGGCATCAAATGGTGTATTCACTTTATTCCTAGCCTAACTCAATAATATGATTTGGTAGAACTTTACCAGAAATTCAAGAGCATAAAATTTGATAAGGCATACCACACAGGACTGCATATTAAGCTATTGGAATTAACACAGAAGTTATCAGCAGGTTAAATATCTGTATTAACAGACAATTCAGATAGACATCCACCACATGGGTAATATAGGAGCAAAGTTCATTTGTGATGCAAATAGATGTTCTATTCAGATTGAGGATGCAATTCTAGGTATATATTTGCACATTAGGGGGGCAGGGTATGTATTCTGTGAATATATAGGTCCTAAGAAATTCATGAATTTCTTAGAAAAATTGGAAAAACAACAAAAGAAGTGAAGATAAAGGCTCTCCCCCTGCAAAATGTGTTAACTAGGATTATTCTGCATATTATAGAGTAAAAATTGTTTTCTTAATATGTTTCCTTATGTCCAGCTGGACTCCTAGGCTTAAAATACTGGTTGGCTGGTTGGCTAATTTAAAGATTTGTAGATAGCCTACATAAGTAACAAAATTTCTTCTAGAATTAGAATTTCATCTTGAATCCAAATAGGCCTATGGCATTCTTTAAATTGCAAATTCAATTTTTAGCTATATACAAACTCTCAAGCCTGATTCCTTTTTCTCTTATTTTAGATGCAGCTTATATGCCTGTCTTAGTGTCAATCTTTTTAAAACTGATTTGTCCTCAGAATGAGTTGATGGTGACAAAATTGACAATTGATAAATACATGGGAAATACATAATATGGGCTATGTATTTGGGTAAGTTTTAAAAGGACAGGTTAGGTTAAAATTGAATTTGCAACAGAAACAAATGTCATATTTGGAGGTAGATTTGTTTAGTACTTGTTAACACTCCAGAATGCAGTAAACCAGTTTTTTTCTTGCATTTGGTTACAATTATCTTATTCTTTCATGAAATAAACTATGATGCAGGTATATTTTAATTAAATATTTAATAGGTTATGTAGAGTTGGTTAGGTATTTAATATAAGGTAAATTTGCTGTGGGCCTTATATTTTAGCTAAGATGAAAGTGAAAGTGTCATTTGATGGCTTTTTTATGCTTTTTCATAAGTCAATAATTGCTTCTGGGGCTTATTGTATCTTGAACCCTTAAAGGCTCCCCAAATGTGTTTTATATGAATAAATAAAGAGCATAAAAAAAGCATCAAATGTGTTTTCATTTTCATCCTAGCTAAATTATATGCCCAACTGTAAATTTACCCACCCCACCCCCTTAATGTGCAAATATATACCCTGAATTGTCAACAGCAAAGTGTTGAATTTGTGAAATTCAGTGCTATTTTTGTTGATGGCATTTGAAAAACATGAAGCAGTAGGAAAACAGTTTATATTTGAGTTGCCTAATAATAAAGTTCCATAATTTAGTTACTAAAGTATTATATTTTCATAATATTTTGGTATATTTCATTACAATTAACCTAAAATCACTTCTTGTGTATGTTCTGGATTGTTAACAAGTACTGTTTGTTTCTTATCTGTCTGAATTGTCTGTTAATATAGATATTTACCATTGACTGGGTGATGCTTTTTCCAAGTAGGATAATATAAAACAAATAGGCTAGTAAAAGTATTTTTCAAAATAAGCAAACATTTTTTTTGAATGCTGTGGAAGTGAGAAGTGCCTGAAGGTATAGTCCTGGGCCTGACCCTATTCAATATCTTCATTAATGATACATCCCCAAATACCACAAATAAAATAAGCCTTTATGGAGACAATCTGAAAGTAATTGAACCTGCTGAAAGTTGAGATAAGATAGAAACCATATAAGCAGTTTTAGAGTCATTGAATTGCTGGACAGAGACTTGGAAACTGGAGTTCAATGTCCAGAAATCCAAAGCAATCTGCTTTGGTAAAAAAAAAGACACAAAATTAAGTCAATGGACAGAGTGAGACAACCCATTGTCAATACTCATGCCAAATAAGACATGGATCTATTAGATGAAAAAGAGTTAAAATTTAATTTATATGTTCAGACTGCTGGTGCAAAGTCAAGTCAGACTCTTGGTATAATTAAGATAACTTTGAATGGTTACCCCCCCCCCTCTCAGTTGTTTCTAAGCTTTTTCAAGGTTTAGTTTGACCTAAGCTAGAGTTTAGTATGTGCATTGCCAACCCAATTAATAAATCTGATCAAGGAACTCTAGAATCAGTTCAGAGATGTACAATTAAACACAGCAGAGGTCTCTATGATATCCTTTACTTCTCTTGGCTTGAAATATTAAATTTGCCCACACTGGCTTATTACCAAAAGAGAGGGATTTGATTATGAAATTCAAGCTGCTAAAACATGGAAAGCATGTCCTAAACATTTGTCAACTTGATAGTTCTTCAAGATCAAGAGGACACAATCAAATAATTTTCAATAAGCTTGCCAACACAAGATTGCATAGCAAATTCTTTTCCAATTGGCTAGTGAGTTTATAACCAGGATATGGTCTCTTATCCAGTATGATTTCATTAAAGTCATCAGTTGAAAAGAAATGGTACAACAAGCCCTGGCAGACAGTTTGAAACTTGCCTGATCAGTCAGCACACCATCTTCACTGAGTGGTGCCTACAGGATCATCCTATTGCTGGCAATTGTAATTTAAAGTAATAACTCTTGCAAAGTAGCCTCTTAGAGCTACCAAATTGGCACATTTGGAAATTGTGTAGAGAGATCTCATCTTACTAGTAGGCTACACACTGGTGGATCCAGGGTGGCCAGGAAGGGGAATAATTTTTTTCTGGTGCCCTCTTTCCCTGTTTTTTTTTCTTTTTTTTCACTTTTTTTAGAAAAATTTGTCAATTCTTGGCACCTTTGTCACATTTCCCCCCCCCCAAGATTTTACTCATTGGTGCCCTTGTCACATTGAGACTCTATGCAGGCGTGCCTCTCCAAAATGTGACTCACACGTATTTGTTCAATAAGAGAGTCATAGTTACTTCCACCGTTTACCTGTGCTGTTTACTCAAAGACTTGGAAAACTATAGGCCTCCCTGTTTGCCTGCAAGTCCATGGGACTTGTTGGTTATGTGTAAATCCTAAAATATGGTAGTCCACCCAAGACTCTAAGTGGCCAAGCCTACTAGGCTTACGTCATTTGCTTGCCTGGGAGTCCAAGCAAATTCAGTCTCCTGTTTTGCATACAAGTCCTGTGGACATTGTTGGTCATGAGTCCACCCAAAAATATCAATCATCCCCATTGCAATTCTAGTAGGTTTTCCCAGTAGGCAAAGCTCATATAATGAGAAGAATCTCAATTGCCCAATTTCTGTCAAAGTCCTGTGGACATGGTCACTCATAAATTATTGAAAACCTTTTATTTGGGGTCTCCAATTGCCTTGAAATGGCTAGTAGAAATTCATAGACTATTTGAATTATCCATATTCCATGACTATCTACTTTAGTTCTGCCCTAGGATGGAATTGTGATAGACTATCTATTGACAAGTGAAATGACATGATTTTTATGCAATTCTGAAAAAGGCTTATGCCAGCTTTGCCTATCACCCAGACTATCTGTCTTAGCTTTTTCTCCAATTAACCATGGCTTGATGACAACTTGATTGTAATTCAAAAATTAACACGTTTTTCTTATCTTCTGTTTCCTTCATCTTTTTTTGCTATCTGATTTCTGTTTTGTAAGAAAGGTTTATCAATAAATCTTGTTTTTCCAAAAAATTAGCTGTTCTTCCAATGTTTTGTTTAATGGGCTCCCTAAATTTGGCTGAGGTTCCATGCAGCATGAAATATATTTAGTGTATTTCAAAGTTAGAAATATTTTTTTTAATCTTTCAAAATTTAAAATTAGAGAAGGAGCTAGTATATGAGGCTGAAATCATATTATTAAACCTTTATTTATCATATAGATCCATTTTTGAAAGTTTTAGTGACCCTGCAAAACATTTTACTCCACTCACAAAACATCAGAGTCATCAGTCATGTATGGTAAAATGGGTAGGTGAATTTGGGTAGGCTACTTAAAACAGCTCAATGGCCCTAATTTTGGCTGTGGGTTGATTCCTAAAAGTTCATTCACTTTCCTCTTGAGTTTTTTAAGTTGATACAAAGCAAATTAACTGTAATTTTATCTGCTTTATTTTTTAGCTACTAACCTCATTCCCTACCTCGACTGCAACTCTATTATTCTCGTACATATCACTAATCACTTTAACGTATTTATCAGGTATACCATGCAAGGATATGACATTTGTTAAAGCTCTTCTTCTATTATTTGCATCAAATGCTTGTTCATAATCCATAAAGCTAGGGACTAAAGGGGGCTAATGACTCAAGGCCCATCAATACTAAAAAGAATTGCCCTATCTTGTCCATTGTAAACGTTTTTAGTTTGTGTGGCCAAATTATTTAGAAGTATGTTGGCGGCCTTGACATAACTTGTAGAACTCTGATAATAGATTTGAATAAACAAGAGAAAAATAAAAGCCAATACCAAAATTCCCAAAATTCCCAAAATTCTTAGAAAAACCAATTAGTTTCTTTCAATTTTGGCCTGATATAGAGATTTTTAGTTTTGATGAAACTTGTATCAACAGGAAGTGTGAATTTTTTTTTTCTACTAATTGCAGCAGAATTTTCTGATGTAAGTTCATGAAAGGTCTGTTCCTAAAAATATTTTAGCCTACCCATTCTAAAAATACTGAAAATCAGTTCAAATAAATTATCATTTGATTGCTCTGGCTGCTTTGGGAGCTCCTATGCTGTCACCCACCTTGATTGACAGTTTAGCCAAGAAAAGGTAATTATATTTCAGTGTCTGTACCAATGCTTGTAAATTTGTTAGTAGCTTCCTGCTTTTTTAGTTTTCTGCTTGAGAGTTCAAGTATCAGATTATGCGTAAAATTTTGGACAAAATTTTATTATTTACTCAAAATTTTCAATCAATTAATCATCTCCCTTATCATTCCCTGAAAGTTCCAAATTGATATACTCAGACATTTCTGAGTTTCAGCCTTTTGAAGACCTGTATATGTATAACATGTTTTGATTTAGTTCGACACTCCCCTCAACATCCTCGGAAAGGCTCTGCTGAATGCCCTCGTCTTTTTCGAAATTAGATTTCCAACATGACTACCTTTCTCAATAGAATTCACTATATGTAAATAATGAACAAATTGCCTAACTTCAGCCCTTGCCCTGAGGGCTGTTGGGGGGGGGGGGGTGAAATCCCCAAAGATATAATTACTGGACCCTATATAAATATTTTATTCACGTTTCAACCAGCACAGAGGGGGGAAAAGGCTAGGCAGGGCATCGTAGGCCTTTCCAAGAAGTTCTTGAGGGATGATTTATGACAAATACTACCATGAGCATTCTTATCACCAATTTTTAATGGTCTTTTTTCCTCTTTTCCTATACAAAATTGTTAAATGTATTTAAACCAATGAATACAATGTAGCCTATTTAAACATCAGAGAACACTATTGTGGAGTTCATGATGGCTTTAGCCACGTAGAAGACGAAGTCATGCAGAACTTCCATCCATATTAACAATAATACCTGTCTCTGTCCACCCAAATACCTTTAGTAAAATCATTATAAAGAAATTATTTAACAAAACTACTGTTCATCAAAAATTTTGACGAAATGATCAAATCTTTTCATAAAGTTCACTTAAAATCCAATGTTGAATTCTCAACTAGAAAACTGAAAAAGCAAGAAGCCACCAACAAATTTATAATCTTACATACATAATCGTACATACACTTTAACAGCAATTAATAACTTTCAATTTCCCTTCTAATGAATATCTAAAATTATCCAGGGGGAATATGCGTGGGAATTATCAAGGAGGGGGTAATACGCCAGCTCCTGTATGCTGTTACTATGTATTGCGTATAGAGTACCTTTCTTAGCTTTCTTTGGCATTCAAATTTTCCTATCTAGGTTAAGCTAAGACCCATGTCAGATTTAAAATTACCCAATTTTCCTTTTATTTTAGTTGTTTATTTACTTCTAGATTTAGGCTAGTTATCCCCCACCCCCTGTAGCCTATGTTCTTTCAACGTAATTCAATTTCTTAGAACGATTGTCCTAGAAAAATCCACAGGAAAACACACTTTCAAATTTGGTTTTTATTTGCAGTTTGTTTTACAAGGTGCAATGTATTTGTAGAGACAAACGTGCTTTAACTGATTCATTTGAAAATGTCAACTTTTCTTACTAGTCAAACCACAAATTCTTGATTGATATTGATAACTAAGTCCCATGGAGAGGTCGCTTATTGACGCTTTCTCCTTTGACTAATTCACTAACAAGAGAGAAAGGCTGAGGATCGAAAAATGTTCCAAGTACTGTATAGCCTTAAGCAGTTCTAAATTATTAATCTAAGAGTTAAAATTGGGTCAAAATATACCCTCTCCTTCCTAAAAGAACACTGATCTTCTCTTAAGATTTTATCTATAGCATCTCTTAAGTCCAAAAAGTGTCTCCATGCTAAATAATTTACTTTCTTCAGAAACCAAGCTATTGCCTCTGTAATTACCACACTCACTCTTTATAGAGGGTTTAATTAGAGTTTTACTAAAATTGCTATGTAGGATACTTCCCTTTTTTCAAAAATCATGTTCATAATATTCAGTAGTTTATCTCTAACTTTGCAACCACCATATTGAAAAAAATAAAATTATCACACTATCAACAAATGGGGCCTTATTTTTTTTTTTTTAAATCTCTTACCTTACCTGAAATTGCCCTACATTGTGCAAAATAAATCTTCCTTCACTTCCAAAGTGTCACAAACTTTTTCATTCTCATCTATATCATTTCCTGTAACTTTATTATGGTTCAGCATATTCTCAAAATGTTTTATTCATCTCTCTTTAATTGTTTCTTTATCACTAATTGTGGTTCTGTCCCTATCTTTAACTGGGACAATTCCAGATTTACTATTCTTTCTTAGTTTTTGATATGCCAATGTAGAATTTTAGTATTATGCTGTATGTAGAATCTACTAGAATTTACTACTATGCTGTATGTAGGGCTGTATGCTGTATCCATTATGCTTCTAGGTCTTAAGTAGTTTCATCCATGGCCTCCATTTCACACCTCTTTAATTTATATTTTAGTTCTTTCTATACTTTACTCAAATTCCTCTTATTTTCATATGATCTGTCACTCAAACAGTTCCCTACAATCCCTTCCTCCTCTCTGCTAAACTTAATGCATTTTCATTAGCATTCCTAGCTGCGTTTCTAACTTTCCTCCCTAAGACACCATCTGTAACTTCACAAGCTATTTTCATAAAATTACTTCATCCTTATTTTATATTGTACAATTTTAGACTCTAGCCACTACTAGATGGTTTCATTTGCTTTTAACATCTTATACATCTTAAATTTATTACAGTTATCTGTTCTATATGAATCTTCTATTCATTCTGCCATTCTTTTGTTTGCAATAACATAATCAATAAGGTTGGGAATCTTACCATCATTTGAGCACCGTGTTAACTTACTTATGACCAAATGCTGTATTGGTTAAAACTAGATTGTTATGCCAAAAACTTGCTGCATGATCTATCCATATTTTTACCAACTTGCACTAAAATCTCTTAATAAAAATACTATATTTCTGCCTAAGATCCTGTGTATTGACCTGTATATGTGTAAGTAATATTTATCTGAATTACTACTATCCACATCAGTTGGTTCTACAGGGACATGTTCACTTTTCATTATTTTTTCCTCAATTTTTGTGGGAAGTTCCTTGGGCCAATCTTAGTGGACTAACACACTTTGTTCCTCCCTTTTTTTTAAAGAACTAATTAAAAAATAACTTTTCCCACAAAATAGCCTATGTTTTTCAAAGAAAAGTAAAGAACTCCATGAAATCAAAAATGAGCAAAAATAAAACAAAATAATCTACCAAGCGTAAAACTACCTCAAGTCAGTATCAATAAATAAATGAAACCCAAAACGAACAGAAATTACAATAAATAACCGAGTCAAACTCAAAAGGAAGAGAAATTAACATGAGTAGGGCTCAAAACCCCTCTGCCTTCCCAAAACCAGAATATTATTTGCATTTTACTGAAAAAAAAAACAACAAATGAATATGCAATGTCAGATTAATATACATATCCTGATATTTATTCATTAAAATGTTAATAGTATTTGATTTATTATAGTTTAAAAAGTTAAAAAAAAATTTTTTTCAGTGCGCTCTTTTGACATCCTTTTGACGCCCTTTTCTCCTTAATACTCTTAGCTTTATAAGTTGCTACAATTGAAGTAGTAGTTGTAGTAGTTTAGTAGCAGTAGTAGCATAAGGTAAAGTAGCAGTGGTATTAGTGTTAGTAGTGACAAGCATATATTACCTTTTTGTCAATTGATCTTCCCCTTTAAGTATTCTCCGAAAGATTCAACTTAGTGCCTGAATCAATTGCTCAGATACGCCCTTTTGACAATCTACATGCGCATAGTGTGGTTTGATTTAGTTCAAATTCTCCCTCAATATTCTGTCAAATTTTCGCCTTCGTACATGTAGCCTTATTTGTACTAGTATCATAGAAGTAGTGGTAGTAGTAGGAACAGTAGTTGCAGTAATAGTGCATAATTATTAGTAGTAACAGTATTAATAGCAGTAGTAACAGGTATAGTTTGCCTTTTGGTCAACTGAACATCCCACTCATGATGCCCCTTCTCTCTGCATGATAAGCCGTTCCAAAAATATTGCTGATACGCCCGTATCAGCACTCTGTAGACACAAAGAATGTTTTGATTTAGTTCAAATTTCCCCTCAACGTTTCCTCAGATATTTTTTTTCAATATCCTCAGCCTTAGTAGTACTCGCTACAGAAGTATTAGTTTTAGTGATAGTAGTAATAGTACTTGTGGTAGCAGTAAAAGCATGAGTAGTTGTCATAGTAGTAGCATGCAAATATTGCCTTTTTGGTCAATTGATCGTCTCCCTTATCATTTCCAGAAAATTTCCAAGAAAATGTTATTATGTAGTTCCGAACTCTCCTCAACATTCCCTGAAAGACTCATCTTAATGCCCTTCGGATTTTGGGAAAGTAGAAGTCAAACATGCATACCTCTTCTCAATAATACATACTATATGTAAACAATGAACAAATTGCATAACTTGCAACCCTTGCCCTGAGGCCTCGGGGGGGGGGGGGTACATCCCCAGCAACATAATTACTGAGCCTCTCAACAATGCTGAAAAAAATTGATGTCTGAAAACTTTGTATGGATGTTTGTTATGGAAAATGATGGGGGTGGGGGGTTCTCTCAAATCACTTTGACTCTTAGAAAGGGCACTATAACTTCCAATTTAAAATCAAATGAGATCCATCTGAATTTAATGCGACCACCCATTCAATAAGAACCTTATATGTCCCCAGGGCATAACTTAAAGCCCTTGCCCCAGGGCTCTGGGGGGTTGTTCCTACTTTGAAGGCATTGTTATATGTTCTTTGGACTATTTTAAACAAAATTGCAATCACACAATTTCAATCAGACACATTTGGTGAAAAGAGGGGTAGTTGGGGGGGGGGCTAGTTTACCTCCATCATTATTGACTCTTAAAATGGAACTAAAACTTCCAATTTCAACCAAATAAGCCACTTCTAAAGCTTATACAACCATCCTTTCCATAAGAACTTTAAATGCCCCAGGGGCATTACTTACAATACAATCCTCGCCCTTAAGCTCTGATGGTTTGTATCAACCTCAAATATGTATTGGATGCATCTCGGGAAAACACGGCTTGCTTGTGTGTGTGTTTGGGGGGAGGGGTGGCTGAGTAGCTGCGTTCTGATCACTTTGACTCTTAAAAAGGGCACTGGAACTTCTGATTACCAATCCAATGAGTCCCCTCCAAAGTATATACGACCACTCTTTCTATAAGAACCTTATATACCCCCAGGCATAAATTACAGCCCGTTCCCTGAGAGCTGTAGGGGCGGGGGTGGTCTTCCCCACAGACATAATTTCCGCCCTTAATTGACCCTTCAACTACGACGAACTAAAATTATTATCTCCAAATTTTGATTGGAGATATTAAGGGAAATGATGAGCGTGGGGGGGAGGGGGGGGTGGGCTGGTTGCTCTCAAATAATTTTGAAGTGATTTAAACTTCCAATGTCAAATCAATTGAGCCCCATCTGAAGTTTATACGACCGCCCGTTCTATAAAAACTACATGCCCTCATGGTATAAGTTACAATCCTATCCCCAAAGTGCTGGAGGGGGTGTGTGTCAATCTTAGATGCATTATTATATGTTCTTTGGACTATTTTCAACAAAATTGCTATCTCAAAATTTCAGTCAGATTCGTTTGGTGAAAAGAGGGGTTGTCAGGGAGGGGTCCCTACAGGACTATTTTGAAACCCTTGCCCTGAGAGCTGTGGGGGCGGGATTGTCTCCTCAAAGACATAATTTCTGGACCTTTTGACTACAATGAACAAATTTGCAATCTCAAAATTTTAATTGGACGTCTTTGGGGAAATAATGAGTGTGGGGGGAGGGGGTGGTGGTTGCTTTTGACTCTTAAAAAGGGAACTATAACTTCCAATTTCAAATAAAATGAGCCCCATCTGAAGTTTATGAGCCCCATGCAGATGAGCCCCATCTGAAGTAATGAACCCCATGCCCTCAGGGCATGACTTACAACCTTATCCCTGGGGCACTGCGGGGTTGTGTCAACCTTACAGGCATTCTTATATTTTTCTTTGGACTATTTTGAACAAAATTGCTATCTCACAATTCTAATCAGATTTGTTTGGTGAAGAGGGTTAGTTGGGGGGGGGGTGGCTTGCTGCCCTCCATCACTTTTGACTCTTAAAAGGGAACTAGAACTTCCAATTTTCAACCAAATGAGCCTCCTCTAAAGTTTTGTACGACCATCCCTTCCATAAAAACCATAAATGCCCCCGGGGCATAAATTACAACCTTGCCCCCCGGCCCTGGGGGTTTGTTTCCCAAAAGCCTTGTTATGTGATATTTAGATTATTTTGAATAATATAGCTATCTTAAAATTTCTATTAGATGCATTTCGGGACAATACGACGTGCGTGTGTGTGGTGGGGGATAGCGGCCCTCCGGTCACTTTGACTCTTAAAAAGAGCACTAGACCTTCTGATTACCCATCCAATAAGCCCTCTGGGAAGTTTATTATTGTTATTATTTATTGGAAAACCCGTCATACAAAGAAAGGAAAAGACGGAGCAATTAACGAAAGAGAAAAAAAAAGAAAAAAGAAGAAATACACGCTAAGCGCGAAAACAAAACTTAAAAAAACACAACAAATACGAACGTGCTTTCTATAAAAACTTTATACGCCTCCAGGGCATAACTTACAACCCTTGTCCTGAGGGCTGAGGGGGGATCTGTCATCCTCAAAGACATAATTTCCGGAATTTTCAACTATGTTGAACAAAATTGGTTATCTCAAAATTTTATTCGAAGTGTTTTAGGAAATGATGGGTGTGTGTGGGGGGGCATTTGCCCTCCTATCACTTTCGATTGATAACAGAGGCACTAGTCCTCTCAATTTTCAATCGAATGAGCCCTTTTGAAGTTTAGACGACAATGCTTTCTATAAAAAACCTTATATACCCCAAGGGCATAACTTACAACCCTTGTCTTGAGGGCTGTGGGGGGGGGGGGTTCATCTTCAGACATAATTTCCAGACTTTTCAACTACGTTGAACAAAATGGCTATGTTTTGGCTAAGTATGTGGAGAAATGATGGGCGTGAAGGGGGAGGCATTCGCCCTCTTATTACTTTCGACTATCAAAAAGGGGCGCTAGCTCTCTAAATTTCCAATCGAATGAGCCCTTTTTGAAGTTTCTACGACAACGCTTTCTATAAAAACCTTATATGCCTCCAGGGCATAGCTACAACCTTCGCCTTGAGGGCTATGGGGGAGTTGTCATCCTCAAAGACATAATTTCCGGACCTTTCAACTACGTTGAACAAAATGGCTATCTCAAAATTTTTATTGGATGTGTTTAGGGAAAGGGTGGGTGTGGGAAGGGGGTTGGTTGCCCTCCAATCACTTTCGACTATTAGAAAAGGCACTAGCCGTTTCAATTTCCAATCGAATGAGCCCTTTTTGAAGTTTCTTCGACAACGCTTTCTATAAAAACCTTATGTGCCCTCAGGGCATAACTTACAACCCTTGCCCTGAGGGCTGGGATTGGTCATCCTCAAAAACATAATTTCCGGACCTTTCAACTACGTTGAACAAAATGGCTATCTCAAAGTTTTGATTGGATGTGTCTGGGGAAAGGTTTGGCGTGGGAGGGGGGTTGATGGCCCTCCAATCACTTTCGGCTATTAAAAAGGGCACTAGCCGTTTCAGTTTCCAATCGAATGAGCCCTTTTTGAAGTTTCTATGACAACTACTTCGATACGAAGTGCCCTAGTCTAAGACCAAACAAATAAATTATAAATTTTGCTAACATCGTTCTTTACTTAGGCAGCGCTATTGCAATGCCTATGATCATTTTACTTTATTAATATTTACTGCAGCACAGTGGCTATAGGAATCTTCTCCTGTGCATTGGTGGATCCGGGGGGGGAGGAGGGCGCCCCCTAGCGTAGTCTAAAGCAGTGTAATTTACTTAATGAACCCAAGTTTGTGTTAATTAAACTTGCTCCTAACGCAAGTTTATCGGATCAACCTATTTTGCGCCCCCCCCCCTAAAAAATCCCGGATCCGCCCTGAGAAGGAAGATTGAAGTTCCACTATATTAATGAAATCCTTGCTCATTATATTTATTTCATTTGGTTACTTTGATTATGGTAGTTATTTCATTTAGTTATTCATATTTCAGTTAGTTATTTCACTTTTGTTGCATCACCATCAGCTCAATGCCACATATCCTTAACCTTTTCAAAAATCTCTTTATCCAGATTAAATAAAAAAACAAGTTTTTTCAACTAAAAGTAAGGAGCAACATTAAAACTTAAAACGAACAGAAATTATTACGTATATGAGGGGGTTCGCCCCCTAGTCAATACCTCTCTGTTTACGCTAAAGTTTTTTTTAGTACTTTCAAAAGAGCTATCTATTCTAATTAAACGGCCTTTGTGATGCAGGGGTTTGTGATTCGAAGAAAATTCGAACTTAAGCGTACAGATCGAGATTTTGACTAGGGGGCGAACCCCCTCATATACGTAATAATTTCTGTTCGTTTTAAGTTTTAATGTTGCTCGTTACTTTCAGTTAAAAAAACTTGTTTTTTAAATTTAATTACTGATCGTTTTTAATAATGCTGGGAAATCCGGCGCCCCTTTCATAGAAATGTCCCTTCCACCATGAAAACATCCTCCATGGAAAGATCTTCCCACGTAACCCCCTACTACGACCCCCCCCACCATAAATCCCTCCTGAAAACATCTTTATACTTCCCAATAACCAATACTATATGTAAACAATGGGCAAAGTTCATAATTTGCTGCCCTTCCCCTGGGGACTGTTGGGGATTAAGTCATCCTCAAAGACATTTGTTAGATTTTTGACTATGCTGAACAAAATGGTATATAAAAATTTTGATCGGGTGACTTTGGGAAAAAGATGAGCGTGGGAGGGGGTCTGGCTGCCCTCCAATTTTTTGATCACTTAAAAAGGACACTAGAACTTTTAATTTCCGTTCGAATAGACCCTCTTGCGATATTGTAGGACCACTGGATCGATACGATCACCCCTGGAAAAAAAAAACAAATAAACACGCATCCATGATCCTTCTTCTGGAAAAAAAAATACAGAATTCCACTTTTTTTGTAGATAGGAGCTTGAAACTTCTACAGTAGGGTTTTCTGATACACTGAATCTGATTGTTTGATTTTCATTGAGATTCTATCACTTTTAGGGTGTGTTTCCCCCTTTTTCTAAAATAAGGCAAATTATTTCAGGCTCGTAACATTTGATGGGTAAGACTAAACTTGATGAAACTTATATATTTAAAGTCAACATAAAAATCCAATTCTTTTGATGTATCTACTGGTATCAAAATTCCGTTTTTTAGAGTTTAGATTTCTATTGAGCCGGGTTGCTCCTTACTTACAGTTCGTTACCACGAACTGTTTGACTCATTAGTGAAGCCAAAAAAGAAATTATTGTCTTTCATCAAGGCTATAGAATGCAGCATTTTGGCTGAATGATGTTGTTGGTTTAACAATTAGAACTGTTGGTTTTGGTCCATAAAAAATGAAAAAAAAGACATAAAAATAATTTAGAAACCAAAAAACGTGAAGGATTTTTATATTTTTAGTTTTTTTTACTAATTTTTTTCAAACTTCATGAATAGCCAGTGTGGTCTGAGAAGGTATAGTTTCCCCGTAGTCACCTTCTGTTGGTTCATTCCCCTCAACTAATCCTAAAAGTTTTAGCTTAATACCCTCAGCCTTCCTGAGATCAAACAGGTCAAACGGAACTTGTCACAAGACAAAGAGTAAAGCCCTGAATTCAAGTTTAGAATTAGATATATGCATCATACACAGAAAAAAGACTTGAAATTTTTCTTAGAAGCGACCAGTAAAGAACAAACTATGTTGTCATCACTTTTACTCAAGCTGCCTTCTAGAGTAACTAAATATTCCCTGAAAGCTTACCCTTAATATTTTTATTCTCAGCTGTAGTAGTAGTTTTAGCAGCAGTTGTAGTAGTAGTAGTAGTGTTAACATGAACTAGCCTTCTAGTTAGTTCAATATCCCTTCTCAATATATCCTGAAAGTTTCTACTTGAAACTCTGATCTGTCCCTAAGATAGTACTTATATGCCCTTTTGACGATCGCATGCATAGTGTGTTTTGATTTAATTCAACATACCCCTTAACATTTCCCAGAAATTCATCTCAATGCCATTAGCCTTAGCATCTGTCACAACAGAAATAGCAGTTGCAGTAATAGTAGTAGTAGTGTGTACATATTGCATTTTAATCAATTGATCATCCCCCTCGTAATTCCCTGAAAGTTCCAACTTAAAACACTAAGCCATTCCTGATATGTACCCTTATTACAAACCTACATGGACACAATATGTTTTGATTTTGTTCAACACTCCCCTCAACATTCCCTGAAAGCTTCACCTGAATGCCCTTGGCCTTTTTGGACACTAAGGTAAAACATACCCCCCTTTTCCAGATTACAAATTTTATATGTAAACAATGAGCAAGCTGCTTAATTTACAGCCCTTGTCCCAAGAGCTGTGGGACGTTGTCATTAACAGAGAAATATTATTGATCCTTTTAACTATGTTGAACAAAATGAGTGTCTAAAATTTTTGATCAGATGTCTTTGGGGACAAAAGGAAGTAAGAGGGGGTCTAATTGCCCTCCGATCACTTTCCTAGTTTCTTTTCTAGTTTCCTAGAAACTTTCCTAGTTTCTACAACAAACCATTCCATACGAGGTGCCACACGAGGTGAAAAGAAATAAATTCATAATGCCCACTGGATTCTTTATTTATTGAAACCAAGAAAAAAGAGAGGACATATCAGTGCCGACAGATGGGAACAAAATAAGTGTCGACATTTTTTATCCCCTTCCAACAAAGAATCTTTCTTCAAAATATGGGCTTATATGTGCCCATTGGCCCTTCCCATTGTACATACGGGTACATATAAGCCATTGGGTACCCATTGCTCCTTCCCCTTTGTGTTAAAGATGCTGTGGTTCAAGGTAGCTATTGCATTGTATCTCAATCTTTTTCAGGTATCATCAATATGCCAATGTGATTGTTAAATTTCATCCCCTGTAAAAATGGACGACCCTTCAATAGTGCATGAAAAAGATGATAATTCATCTCCAGAAGAGGATATTGATGGTAAAACAGAAATTCATTCTGTTGGTGAAGAACCTGGAACATCTTCAGCTTTGTTTTACAGAGCTTTGCTAGATGAGTATGAAATAGCTAAAGATGAGTTACACAAGTAAGTAAGCTTTTCCTACAGTGTGATTGATTTATGGTAGGATTACTATATATTTTAACGGTTTCATGGACTAGAGGGAGGCACATCTATCTACCTCTTTCTGAGGAGTCTTTTGTCCTTATAAAGAGAGAGAGATAGAGAGAGAGAGAGAGAGAGAGGAGAGAGAGAGAGAGAGCGAGAGAGAGAGAGAGAGGAGAGAGAGAGAGAGAGAGAGAGGAGCAGAGAGAGAGAGAGAGAGAGAGAGACGAGAGAAGAGAAGAGAGAAGAGAGAGAGGAGAGAGAGAGAGCGAGAGAGAGAGAGAGAGAGAGAGAGAGAGAGAGAGAGAGAAGAGATGAGAGAGAGGAGAAGAGAGAGAGAGAGAGAGAGAGAGAGAGAGAGAGAGAGAGAGAGAGAGAGAGAGAGAGAGAGAGAGAGGAGAGAGAGAGAGAGAGAGAGAGAGAGAGAGAGAGAGAGCGAGAGAGAGACGAGAGAGAGAGAGAGAGAGAGAGAGAGAGAGAGATGAGAGAGAGAGAGAGAGAGAGAGAGAGAGAGATGAGAGAGAGAGAGAGAGAGAGAGAGAGAGAGAGAGAGAGAGAGGAGAGAGAGAGAGAGAGAGGAGAGAGAGAGAGAGAGAGAGAGATGAGAGAGAGAGAGAGAGGAGAGAGAGAGAGAGAGAGAGAGAGAGAGAGAGAGAGAGAGAGAGAGAGAGAGAGAGAGAGAGATGAGAGAGAGAGAGAGAGAGAGAGAGAGAGAGAGAGAGAGAGAGAGAGAAGACGAGAAAGAGAGAGAGAGAGAACATGTGTTTTGAAAATTTTATTTTACAATATCAAAAACTTTTCGGTTTCCTAAGGTGAAAAGTCTTTGACCAGTGTGGGGGAGAATTGAACCCAGACTCTTCCACCAGTGTAAATGCATCTAACTTTAGAGTTAAGATCGAGGTTTTAAGTGGGCTGTAGTCCTCATTTAGTTTTTGCAAGCTTGAAGTATCATAGGCAGCGCGCTAGCGCTGCCTAAGTAAAGTACGATGTGGGCACAGTGTGTTGTTTTTTGTTTTGTTTTTTTCTCCATACCCGGGCACTTCGTATCGAAGGAGTTGTCGTAGAAACTTCTTTAAGGGCTCATTCGATTGGAAATTGGAGTGACTAGTGCCCTTTTTAATAGTCGAAAGTGATTCGAGGGCAACTAGCCCCCCCCCCACGCCCGTCATTCCCCCAAACACATCCAATCAAAATTTTGAGATAGCCATTTTGTTCAGCGTAGTTGATTTCCAGATAGAAAATATGTTTGTGAGGAGGACACTCCCCCACAACCCTCAGGGCAAGGGTTTAAAGTTATGCCCTGGGGGCATATAAGGTTTTTATAGAAGGCGCTGTCGTAGAAACTTCAAATCAGGCTCATTCGATTGGAAATTCAAAGGGCTAGTGCCCTTTTTAATAGTCGAAAGTGATTCGAGGGCAACTAGCCCCCCCCCCCACGCCCGTCATTCCCCCAAACACATCCAATCAAAATTTGAGATAACCATTTTATTCAGCGGAGTTGATTTCAAGATAGAAAATGTGTTTTGAGGAGGACACTCCCCCACAACCCTCAGGGCAAGGGTTTAAAGTTATGCCCTGGGGGCATATAAGGTTTTTATAGAAGGCGTTGTCGTAGTAACTTTAAAAAAGGCTCATTCGATTGGAAATTCAAAGGGCTAGTGCCCTTTTTAATAGTCCAAAGGGATTTGAGGGTAACTAGCCCTCCCACGCCCATATTTCCCCCAAACACATCCAATCAAAATTGTGAGATGGCCATTTTGTTCAACGTAGTTGATTTCCAGATAGAAAATAGGTTTTTGAGGACGACACTCCCCCACAACCCTCAGGGCATGGGTTTTAAGTTATGCCCTGGGGGCGTATAAGGCTTTTATAGAAGGCGTTGTCTTAGAAACTTCAAAACAGGCTCATTCGATTGGAAATTCAAAGGGCTACTGCCCTTTTAATAGTCGAAAGTGATTGGAGGGCAACTAGCCCCCCGCCCCCACGCCCATCATTCCCCCAAACACATCCAATCAAAATTTTGAGATAGGCATTTTGTTAGCGTAGCTGATTTCCAGATTGAAAATATCTTTTTGAGGAGGACACTCCCCCACAACCCTCGGGGCAAGGGTTTTTTATGCCCTGGGGGCATATAGGTTTTTATAGAAGGCGTTGTCGTAGAAACTTCAAAACAGGCTCATTCGATTGGAAATTCAAAGGGCGTTTGCCCTTTTTAATAGTCGAAAGTGATTGGAGGGCAACTACCCCCCTCCCCAAAGCCCATCATTCCCCCAAACACATCCAATTAAAATTTTGAGATAGCCATTTTGTTCAGCGTAGTTGTTTTCCATAGAGGAAATATGTTTTTGAGGAGGACAATCCCCCGCAACCCTCAGGGCAAAGGTTTAAGTTACGCCCTGGGGACATATAAGGTTTTTTTATAGAAGGCGTTGTTGTAGAAACTTCAAAACAGGCTCATTCGATTGGAAATTCAAAGGGCTAGTGCCCTTTTCAAAAGTCAAAAGGGATTGGAGGGCAACTAGCCCCCCCACGCCAATAATTCCCCCAAACACATCCAATCAAAGTTTTGAGATAGCCATTTTTTTCAGCGTAGTTGATTATCACATAGAAAATATGTTTTTGAGCAGGACACTCCCCCACAACCCTCAGGTCAAGGGTTTTAAGTTATGCCCTGGGGCCATATAAGAATTTATAAGAAGGTATTGTCGTAGAAACTTCAAAACAGGCTCATTCGATTGAAAATTCAAAGGGCTAGTTCCCTTTTTAATAGTTGAAAGTGATTGGAGGGCAACTAGCCCCCCACGCCCATCATTCCCCCAAACACATCCAATCAAAATTTTGATGTAGCCATTTTGTTCAGCGTAGTTGATTTCCAGATAGAAAATATGTTTTTGAGGAGGACACTCCCCAACAACCCTCAGGGCAAGGGTTTTAAGTTATGTCCTGGGGTGTATAAGGTTTTTATAGAAGGCGTTGTCATAGAAACTTCAAAAGGGGCTCATTTGATTGGAAATTCAAAGGGCTAGTGCCTTTTTTGAATGTCGAAACTGATTCGAGGGTAACTATCCCCCCCCCCCACGTCCATCATTCACCCAAACACATCCAATCAAAATTTTGAGATAGCCATTTTTTTTTTAGCGTAGGCTAGTTGATTTCCAGATAGAAAATATGTTTTTGAGAAGGTCACTCTCCCACAAATCCCAGGGCAAGGGTTTTAAGTTATTCCCTGGGCGCATATAAGGTTTTTATAGAAGGCGTTGTCGTAGAAACTTCAAAAAAGGCTAATTCAATTTGAAATTCAAAGGGCTAGGGCCCTTTTTAATAGTCGAAAGTGATTAATAATATTTGTTGTTGTTGTTGTTTAGACCAGGGCACTTCGTATCGAAGGAGTTGTCGTGGGAACTTCGAAAGGGGCTCATTCGATAGAAAATAGAAAGGGTTGATGCCCTTTTTGATATTCGAAAGTGATCGGAGGGCAACTAATCTCCCTTTCACTCCCACCCTCCCATTGGCCCATTATGTTAAAAAACTAAATGTTGCCTTAAGATTAAATCAAAATGCACTGTGATAATGCTAATTCCCAATAAGGCATCTCAGCAGTATCCCAAGAACGACTGAGGGTATTATGTTCAAAATTTCGAGGCTACTTTTGCTCCTAAAATCTAACCAAATCAAAATAGTGCAATTGTATCCAAGCTATCAAAGAAAGTAAACAGATTTTTTGCGAATGGTATCAAGTTTTCCACTTCAGGTCAACTAGAGGAGGTATGAAACTAAGTTAAACAGTACTATTTGTGTCCAGATTTTTAAAATGGTGTATGTTGTTAAAAATTGCTGAAAATTTTTCTCCAGCATACAAATAGCAGGCCAAACAATAAAGTCTTAAAAACGAAAAGATTTAAAGTGTTATTTTCTTTTTCCCTGAAAAGACTATGTCAATATAAAACGAACAGAAATTAATTAATAAAACTTTTTCCACAAAATAAGTTTTTCAAAGAAAAGTAAAGAACTCCATTAAACAAAAAATGAGCAAAAATAAAATCAAATAATCTACCAAGCTCGAAACTATCACAAATCAGCGTCGATAAATAAATGAAACCCAAAACGAACAGAAATTACAATAACTAACCGAGTCAAACTCAAAACGAGCAGAAAGTAACATAAGTTGGGCGCAAAACCCCTATGCCTTCCCAAGGCCAGAACAAAATTTGCACTTTACTGAAAAAATACAAATGAATGTGCATTGTCAGTTTAATATACATATACTGATATTTGGTAATCAAAATGTTAAAATTATTTGATTTATTAAAGTTATAAAAGTAAAAACATTTATATTTTTTTTCAGTAAAGTCCAAATTATGTTCTGGCCTTGGGAAGGCATAGGGGTTTTGCGCCCAGCTTATGTTAATTTCTGCTCGTTTTGAGTTTGACTCGGTTATTTATTGTAATTTCTGTTCGTTTTGGGTTTCATTTATTTATCGATGCTGATTTGTGGTAGTTTCGAGCTTGGTAGATTATTTGATTTTATTTTTGCTCATTTTTTGTTTAATGGAGTTCTTTACTTTTCTTTGAAAAACTTTATTTTGTGGAAAAAGTTTTTTTAATTAATAACATGAAAGACTGCTTTTATTGTTTTGTTTTATCTTTATTTGGTTTAAATCTGTATTTTTTTACGATATTTATATCAAAATAAAATATGAATAGAAAATTAGGTAATAATAATGAAAATGTTTGATTAAAATTAGGACCAATGCCATAACTTGCACAAATTAGCTCGAATAAGAGAGAAACGACGATTCTTCTTAGCACCACGCCACTTAACGTCAAACTGAAACCTTTTCTTAATTTAAAATTTACTCTAAGTAAAATTTACTTCAGGAACAGTTTTACGAATATCTTATTTGGCAATTTGTTTTCTATTGTATTTCGGGTTAGTTGAGATTCTATGCTTGCTTTAGATCTTGCCACAAGTTTTACTTATATTTAAAATTGATGTTGAGCCTCTAGAAGAAAAAAGAAAGTGATAATGATATTTTAAATTCATCACAAAACGATCTTAAAATAATATAAAAAGAATGGTAGATTAAATGGCAAAATTCAGCTGGACAATCTTTTAAAAAATAAATAATTCATATGTTTTTTTTTCAATATAATTGTCATAAGATGTTTTACATTTAGCGGCATCGTCTTCTCATTTTGAACGCTAGATAAATTATCAGTGTATGAAATAGGCTACGGTCTATAACGCTTTGATTTGTGTTCTATTTATTTTGTTTCACATAAACGAAACATATAAGCTAAATCTTTAGGCCTATATAAGCAAATTTGCAGTAGTGAGTTCATCAGAAACTAAAATTTGAAATGGTCGTAACATTATCAAGACATCTGGCAATTGTGTGCAACCTTTAAGGTGAGAAATACTCGATTGCCTTCAGGTATAAAAGTAAAAACGTGTACTTTTTGTGGGGATCAGAAACTTATGGAAACTTCAGGTCTAGTTGTGGCCCTACGGAGGCAATTCAGCTACCCATTGTATTAAATCACGTCATTGTTTACAGATTAATGATGGGCTAAGAGTTGCGAACGCTTACCAAATATATAAAGTAATATTGTTTAAAACAGTATTCCAAGATTGAAGCATGTGTAAATTTGAAATGAAAGTATGAAATTTTTAATATAAAGTATTTTCTCTTTTAGATTAAGAGAAGAAAATCGTCAGATAATTGAAAATAAAGACGTCATATTACAACGACATCAAAGCCAGATTGACGACAGAGATAGACAGATTGCACGTCTGGTTAAGGAGAAATGTGACGTTCAGAATTTGGAGATCCGAGCTAGGTCAGAGCTTAAACAACAAGTTGATGTTGTAAGTATCACATCTAAGTATAATACAAAAATTTATTGATACACATTTTTCTATACGTTTATCTGGTTGAGACGGACTTGTCTTTTCTTCTTGTTGGTCGTTGGAGTAACCCGCCCCTTCCTTCTTTTCCTGGGATATATATACTGCATGAATTTTCAATCTATGTGATAGGAATTTATACGTTCTCATTGGTTGGTTTTATTTATCTGGCTCTCTTATTCATGTTAGCTCTCATAGGCTGTTATCCTTGAAATTCCCGAGCAGCTACTTGTGTTGAGCGAATTCAAAGGAATATGTTCTCGTTGTTTGTTTTTATTTATTTGGCTCTCTTATTCATGTTGGCTTTCATGGGTTGTTATCCTTGAAATTCCTGAGCAAGTACCTGTGTAGAGCTAATTCAAAGGAATATGTTCTCATTGTTTGTTTTTATTTATTTGGCTCTCTTATTCATGTTGGCTTTCATGGGTTGTTATCCTTGGAATTCCTGAGCAAGTACCTGTGTAGAGCTAATTCAAAGGAATATGTTCTCATTGTTTGTTTTTATTTATTTGGCTCTCTTATTCATGTTGGCTTTCATGGGTTGTTATCCTTGGAATTCCTGAGCAAGTACCTGTGTAGAGCTAATTCAAAGGAATATGTTCTCATTGTTTGTTTTTATTTATTTGGCTCTCTTATTCATGTTGGCTTTCATGGGTTGTTATCCTTGGAATGCCCGAGCAAGTACCTGTGTAGAGCTAATTCAAAGGAATATGTTCTCATCGTTTGTTTTTATTTCTTTGGCTCTCTTATTCATGTTGGCTTTCATGGGTTGTTATCCTTGGAATGCCCGAGCATGTACCTGTGTAGAGCTAATTCAAAGGAATATGTTCTCATTGTTTGTTTTTATTTATTTGGCTCTCTTATTCATGTTGGCTTTCATGGGTTGTTATCCTTGGAATTCCTGAGCAAGTACCTGTGTAGAGTTTGAAAAAAATATGAAGGTTCATTAATTGAGAAAAAGAGAGGAATCAAGTTTCAAAAGGGCTTTTATACAGGGGAGACAGAGTATCTGCCTTCCCCCTCCTGCCTTTTATGTTTTCTGGCTCATATGATACATTGTATTTATTTATTTTTATTTATTTTAAACAAAAACAGAGTAGGCCGTATTTTTATCCATGCTTTCAAGATTAAATTATTTTAGATTGAAATTTTGTTTAGCAGAAACAAGAAGGCGTATCTAAGGTCCATTGTATTATATATATTTTTAGACACTACATATCATAAGCCAAAAGTTGCTTGGTTTAACATAATTTATTTGACAACCTCTTGTAACTTATAAGGATTTTCCCCTTCAAATGTTTTGCTGTTGAAATACAGATAGTATATGAATTTCATAGTATGTGAGTTTTGGGGGTCTAAGTTTCTGCAAGTGAGAAAAAGAAAACTTTGGGTCAATGTGGCTTTCAAAGGGACAAACGGATACCAAACTCTAGTTTTAAAAGTGACGTTACAGTTTTTCAGTACTATTAAATTCTTTTTTAATAAGGCAGTGAAAAAGGCTTAATTTTTGTTTAAATTTAAACAGTTTAATTATCAAATGGAATCTTCTGATACAAAGAAACTGAATTTCTTTTTAGACAAGGTTCAAGTTTCAAATTTTTCCTTACCTATCTTAAAAGGGAAGAAGTAAGTAGAGATGCCTCATGAGCTCGTGACCCTACACCATATATGGGCATAGAGTCATTAGGGAGAATGATTGCGTAATCGGTCAATGACCTCTTTCTCCAGGTGTGTTTTTGGCACGCTCTTAGCGAAGGTCAATGTTGTTATTGTTTCCGAGGCAAAATGCCAAGGTCAATGTTATTGTTGTTTTGAACAGAGTCATTAGAGAGAACACGTGGTTAATGGGGTCAATGTTGTTGTTGTAAGTGCACGCTCGAGGCAGATGTTATGATCCAGAAATAGTATTTGTTATTGTTATTCGAGCCAGATGTTATGAGGTTCCGAGAAACAGTTAATGACACTTCCTTCCTGTTCGAGGCGGATGTTATGATCCAGAAATAGTATTTGTTATTGTTATTCGAGCCAGATGTTATGAGGTTCCGAGAAACAGTTAATGACATTTCCTTCCTGTTCGAGGCGGATGTTATGATCCGGAAATAGTATTTGTTATTGTTTCCGAGCCAAATGTTACGAGTTCCCGGGAAACAGTTAATTAATGTCTGACAGATGACGTCAAGTTAATTAATGTCTTTGCATTTCCAAAGAGAATTGTCTCCGAGAAACAGTTAGATCACACATGATGTCATGATTGATTGATTGACACGAAAGGGGAATTAATTTGTTGTTCTAAAGAGAATTGATTCACGAAAGGGAAATTAATTTGTTGTTTCTAACAAGAGAATCGTTTCCGAGCAGACGTTTTGATCTTAGCGTGCGAAAAGGTTTCCAAATAATTTGAAATAAGCCAGCGCAGGGATGCCAAACAAATGGAACATGCTGAAATTCCGTTTAGGGATAATTTTGGCGAAACCGTTTTAGCTATTTTATGGAATTATTTCGGCGAAACAGCTAGAGACATTATAAAATATGATTTTAGAAGAGATTTTGGAAGAGAATTTGAGTGTGGTCGTTATAATACACAAGTTTCAATTGGACAGTGTTGTGAGGTCCTCTACCCCAACCCCAAAGGTTCCGATCCCCCTACCACAACCCCGAAGGAAGCCAGCGGTCCTCAAAGGTTCTCTGGGCTTCCAAAGGACCCCCCCCCCCCCGGACCCCCAAAGACCCTCACCCAGTCCCCAAAGGTCCCCAGGCACCCAAAGGGCCCCAGACCCTAAAAAGGCCATACCCGAGCCCCAAAGGTCCTCCCCGGTCCCCAAAGGTCCACCAGACCCCCAAAAGCCCTCCCCGGTCCCCAAAGGTCCACCAGAACCCCAAAAGCCCTCCCCCGGTCCCCAAAGGCCCTCCCCCGGTCCCCAAAGGCCCTCCCCGGGCTCCCAGGGCTCCCAAAGGGCCCCGATTACTCTACCCCTACCCCGAAGGAAGCCTCCGGTCCTCAAAGGTCCCCCAGGCTCCCAAAGGCCCTCACCCGGTCCCCAAAGGTCCACCGGGCTCCCAAAGGGACCCCAGACCCCCAACGGACCCACCGGACCCCAAAGGGCCCAATCCGTGCTCAAGGGCCCCCCCGGACCCCCAAAGGTCCTCCACCAGTCCCCAAAGGCCCTCTCCCGGTCCCAAAGGTCCACCAGGCACCCAAAGGGCCCCAGACCCTAAAAAGGCCATACCCGAGCCACCAAAGGTCCTCCACCAGTCCCCAAAGACCCTCTCCCGGTCCCAAAGGTCCACCAGGCACCCAAAGGGCCCCAGACCCTAAAAAGACCATACCCGAGCCCCCCAAAGGCCCTCACCGGTCCCCAAAGGTCCACCAGACCCCCAAAAGCCCTCCAGCGGTCCCCAAAGGCCCTCCCCGGGCTCCCAGGGCTCCCAAAGGGCCCCGATTACTCTACCCCAACCCCGAAGGAAGCCTCCGGTCCTCAAAGGTCCCCCAGGCTCCCAAAGGACCCACTGGACCCCCAAAGGCCCTCACCTGGTCCCCAAAGGTCCACCGGGCTCCCAAAGGGACCACCGGACCCCCAAAGGGTCCCCCGGACCCCAAAGGTCCTCTCCAGGTCCTCAAGGGTCGCCCAGACCCCCAACGGACCCACCGGACCCCAAAGGGCCCAATCGGTGCTCAAGGGCTCCCCAGACCCCCAAAGGCCCTCACCCGGTCCTCAAAGGTCCACCGGGCTCCCAAAGGACCAGTCGGTCCTCAAGGACCCTCTCAGACGTGCAAAGACCCTCCCCAGACCCCCAAAGGCTCATCCCGGTCCCCAAAGGTCCCCTCAGGCTCCCATATGACCACTCCACCCCTCAAGGGCCCCTGGATCCCCAAACGCCCTCCCCGGACCCCTCCAAAGAACCCCCTCTCCATTTTTAACACTTTTTATGGCTTTATTATATCCTTTTAGAACAAGTTCCTTTCATAATGTCCCTCCTAAACCCATTTTCCAACTTGAAGTACTTATCTTTTTCACCCACTTTCTCAATGAAAAAGAAATTAGTTTTTAATCAATTCTAATTTTCCAAATAATATAAAAATTTTCCACTTTAGTTCAGATCTCTCTCTCGAAGAGATGAAAAATTTAAAATACTGTTCCAAATTTCTCGCAGAAGATAAAAAAAGTTCAAGTTTTCTTCTGAATTTTACCAAAGAACGTGCTCCAATTCTAATTTCTCCAGAGAAAACAAAATCTTCCACTTCAGTTCTATATTTCACAAAGATATAAAGAAATTTAAAGTTCAAGTCTAAATTTTTCGGTGGAAGATAGAAAAAGTAATACCATACTTGTGAATATTTTCACGGAAAATAAAAAGTTCTAGTTCAATTTACAATTTCCTCAACGAAGTGAAGAAAGGTTCAAGTTCTCTTCTGAATTTTACCAAAGAACACGCTTCAATTCTAATTTTTTCAGAGAAAACAAAAATCTTCCACTTCAGTTCTTTATTTCACAAAGACATAAAGAAATTTAAAGTTCAATTCTAAATTTTTCGGTGGAAGATAGAAAAAGCAATACCATACTTGTGAATATTTTCCCGGAAGATAAAAAGTTCTAGTTCAATTTACAGTTTCCTCAATGAAGTCAAGGAAAGTTCAAGCTCTCTTCTGAATTTTACCAAAGAACACGCTTCAATTCTAATTTTTTCAGAGAAAACAAAAATCTTCCACTTCAGTTCTTTATTTCACAAAGACATAAAGAAATTTAAAGTTCAATTCTAAATTTTTCGGTGGAAGATAGAAAAAGCAATACCATACTTGTGAATATTTTCCCGGAAGATAAAAAGTTCTAGTTCAATTTAAAGTTTCCTCAATGAAGTCAAGGAAAGTTCAAGTTCTCTTCTGAATTTTACCACAGAACATGCTTCAATTCTAATTTTTTCAGAGAAAACAAAAATCTTCCACTTCAGTTCTTTATTTCACAAAGACATAAAGAAATTTAAAGTACAATTCTAAATTTTTCGGAGGAAGATAGAAAAAGCAATACCATACTTGTGAATATTTTCCCGGAAGATAAAAAGTTCTAGTTCAATTTAAAATTTTCTCAATGAAGTCAAGGAAAGTTCAAGTTCTCTTCTGAATTTTACCAAAGAACACGCTTCAATTCTAATTTTTTCAGAGAAAACAAAAATCTTCCACTTCAGTTCTTTATTTCACAAAGACATAAAGAAATTTAAAGTACAATTCTAAATTTTTCGGAGGAAGATAGAAAAAGCAATACCATACTTGTGAATATTTTCCCGGAAGATAAAAAGTTCTAGTTCAATTTAAAATTTTCTCAATGAAGTCAAGGAAAGTTCAAGTTCTCTTCTGAATTTTACCAAAGAACATGCTCCAATTCTAATTTCTCCAGAGAAAACAAAATCTTCCACTTCAGTTCTATATTTCACAAAGATATAAAGAATTTTAAAGTTCAAGTCTAAATTTTTCGGTGGAAGATAGAAAAAGTAATACCATACTTGTGAATATTTTCACGGAAAATAAAAAGTTCTAGTTCAATTTACAATTTCCTCAACGAAGTGAAGAAAGGTTCAAGTTCTCTTCTGAATTTTACCAAAGAACACGCTTCAATTCTAATTTTTTCAGAGAAAACAAAAATCTTCCACTTCAGTTCTTTATTTCACAAAGACATAAAGAAATTTAAAGTTCAATTCTAAATTTTTCGGTGGAAGATAGAAAAAGCAATACCATACTTGTGAATATTTTCCCGGAAGATAAAAAGTTCTAGTTCAATTTACAGTTTCCTCAATGAAGTCAAGGAAAGTTCAAGCTCTCTTCTGAATTTTACCAAAGAACACGCTTCAATTCTAATTTTTCAGAGAAAACAAAAATCTTCCACTTCAGTTCTTTATTTCACAAAGACATAAAGAAATTTAAAGTTCAATTCTAAATTTTTCGGTGGAAGATAGAAAAAGCAATACCATACTTGTGAATATTTTCCCGGAAGATAAAAAGTTCTAGTTCAATTTAAAGTTTCCTCAATGAAGTCAAGGAAAGTTCAAGTTCTCTTCTGAATTTTACCACAGAACATGCTTCAATTCTAATTTTTTCAGAGAAAACAAAAATCTTCCACTTCAGTTCTTTATTTCACAAAGACATAAAGAAATTTAAAGTACAATTCTAAATTTTTCGGAGGAAGATAGAAAAAGCAATACCATACTTGTGAATATTTTCCCGGAAGATAAAAAGTTCTAGTTCAATTTAAAATTTTCTCAATGAAGTCAAGGAAAGTTCAAGTTCTCTTCTGAATTTTACCACAGAACATGCTTCAATTCTAATTTTTTCAGAGAAAACAAAAATCTTCCACTTCAGTTCTTTATTTCACAAAGACATAAAGAAATTTAAAGTACAATTCTAAATTTTTCGGAGGAAGATAGAAAAAGCAATACCATACTTGTGAATATTTTCCCGGAAGATAAAAAGCTCTAGTTCAATTTAAAATTTTCTCAACGAAGTGAAGAAAAATTCAAGTTCTCTTCTGAATTTTACCAAAGAATAAAATTCAATTCTAATTTCACCAGAGAAAACAAAATCTTCCACTTCAGTTCTATATTTCACAAAGACATAAAGAAATTTAAAGTTCAAGTCTAAATTTTTCGGTGGAAGATAGAAAAAGTAATACCATACTTGTGAATATTTTCACGGAAAATAAAAAGTTCTAGTTCAATTTACAGTTTCCTCAATGAAGTCAAGGAAAGTTCAAGTTCTCTTCTGAATTTTACCAAAGAACAAAATTCAATTCTAATTTCACCAGAGAAAATAAAAATCTTCCACTTCAGTTCTCTATTTCACAAAGACATAAAGAAATTTAAAGTTCAATTCTAAATTTTTCGGTGGAAGATAGAAAAAGCAATACCATACTTGTGAATATTTTCCCGGAAGATAAAAAGTTCTAATTCAATTTACAGTTTCCTCAATGAAGTCAAGGAAAGTTCAAGTTCTCTTCTGAATTTTACCAAAGAACACGCTTCAATTCTAATTTTTTCAGAGAAAACAAAAATCTTCCACTTAAGTTCTTTATTTCACAAAGACATAAAGAAATTTAAAGTACAATTCTAATTTTCGGTGGAAGATAGAAAAAAGCAATACCATACTTGTGAATATTTTCCCGGAAAATAAAAAGTTCTAGTTCAATTTACAATTTCCTCAACGAAGTGAAGAAAGGTTCAAGTTCTCTTCTGAATTTTACTAAAGAACAAAATTCAATTCTAATTTTTTCAGAGAAAATAAAAATCTTCCACTTCAGTTCTCTATTTCACAAAGACATAAAGAAATTTAAAGTTCAATTCTAAATTTTTCGGTGGAAGATAGAAAAAGTAATACCATACCTGTGAATATTTTCACGGAAGATAAAAAGTTCTAGTTCAATTTAAAATTTCCTCAACGAAGTGAAGAAAGGTTCAAGTTCTCTTCTGAATTTTACTAAAGAACAAAATTCAATTCTAATTTCACCAGAGAAAATAAAAATCTTCCACTTCAGTTCTTTATTTCACAAAGAAATAAAGAAATTTAAAGTTCAATTCTAAATTTTTCGATGGAAGATAGAAAAAGTAATACCATACTTGTGAATATTTTCACGGAAGATAAAAAGTTCTAGTTCAATTTAAAATTTCCTCAATGAAGTCAAGGAAAGTTCAAGTTCTCTTCTGAATTTTACCACAGAACATGCTTCAATTCTAATTTTTTCAGAGAAAACAAAAATCTTCCACTTCAGTTCTTTATTTCACAAAGACATAAAGAAATTTAAAGTTCAATTCTAAATTTTTCGGTGGGTGATAGAAAAAGCAATACCATACTTGTGAATATTTTCCCGGAAGATAAAAAGTTCTAGTTCAATTTAAAATTTTCTCAACGAAGTGAAGAAAAATTCAAGTTCTCTTCTGAATTTTACCAAAGAATAAAATTCAATTCTAATTTCACCAGAGAAAACAAAATCTTCCACTTCAGTTCTATATTTCACAAAGACATAAAGAAATTTAAAGTTCAAGTCTAAATTTTTCGGTGGAAGATAGAAAAAGTAATACCATACTTGTGAATATTTTCCCGGAAGATAAAAAGTTCTAGTTCAATTTACAGTTTCCTCAATGAAGTCAAGGAAAGTTCAAGTTCTCTTCTGAATTTTACCAAAGAACAAATTCAATTCTAATTTCACCAGAGAAAATAAAAATCTTCCACTTCAGTTCTCTATTTCACAAAGACATAAAGAAATTTAAAGTTCAATTCTAAATTTTTCGGTGGAAGATAGAAAAAGTAATACCATACTTGTGAATATTTTCCCGGAAGATAAAAAGTTCTAGTTCAATTTACAGTTTCCTCAATGAAGTCAAGGAAAGTTCAAGTTCTCTTCTGAATTTTACCAAAGAACACGCTTCAATTCTAATTTTTTCAGAGAAAACAAAAATCTTCCACTTCAGTTCTTTATTTCACAAAGACATAAAGAAATTTAAAGTACAATTCTAATTTTTCGGTGGAAGATAGAAAAAGCAATACCATACTTGTGAATATTTTCCCGGGAAATAAAAAGTTCTAGTTCAATTTACAATTTCCTCAACGAAGTGAAGAAAGGTTCAAGTTCTCTTCTGAATTTTACTAAAGAACAAAATTCAATTCTAATTTTTTCAGAGAAAATAAAAATCTTCCACTTCAGTTCTCTATTTCACAAAGACATAAAGAAATTTAAAGTTCAATTCTAAATTTTTCGGTGGAAGATAGAAAAAGTAATACCATACCTGTGAATATTTTCACGGAAGATAAAAAGTTCTAGTTCAATTTAAAATTTCCTCAACGAAGTGAAGAAAGGTTCAAGTTCTCTTCTGAATTTTACTAAAGAACAAAATTCAATTCTAATTTCACCAGAGAAAATAAAAATCTTCCACTTCAGTTCTTTATTTCACAAAGAAATAAAGAAATTTAAAGTTCAATTCTAAATTTTTCGATGGAAGATAGAAAAAGTAATACCATACCTGTGAATATTTTCCCGGAAGATAAAAAGTTCTAGTTCAATTTTAAATTTTCTCAACGAAGTCAAGGAAAGTTCAAGTTCTCTTCTGAACTTTACCAAAGAACACGCTTCAATTCTAATTTTTCAGAGAAAACAAAAATCTTCCACTTCAGTTCTTTATTTCACAAAGACATAAAGAAATTTAAAGTTCAATTCTAATTTTTCGGTGGGTGATAGAAAAATTAATGCCGTATTTGTGATTATTTTCACGGAAGATAAAAAGTTCCACTTCAATTTTAAATTTCCCCGGAAGATAAAAAGTTCTAGTTCAACTTGCTATTATCTTTGTGAAAACACACAAACTCAGAAGAAATGCTCAATTTTCCTTTAGTACCTATGCAATTAGACTAAAAATGAAGATATTTATACAGAGTTTCAACTCGCTATGGCTAAGTTTGCTAAAAACAAGCTATTTTCTTGCGAAAACACACAAAATCAGAAAAAATGTTCAATGTTCCTTAAGCACCTACGCAATTAGGCTTAAATGAAGATATTTATGCAGAGTTTCAACTCGATATGGCTAAGTTTGCTAAAAACAAGCTATTTTCTTGCGAAAACACACGAAATCAGAAAAAATATTGTTAGGTTAGGTTAAGTTAGATTAGGTTAGGTTAGCCTACGTACGCGTGCATATAGGTTAAGTTAGGTTAGATTAAGTTAGATTAGGTTAAGTTAGGTTAGGTTAGGTTAAGTTAGGTTAGGTATCACCCACCGAAAAATTAGAATTGAACTTTAAATTTCTTTATGTCTTTGTGAAATAAAGAACTGAAGTGGAAGATTTTTGTTTTCTCTGAAAAATTAGAATTGAAGCGTGTTCTTTGGTAAAGTTCAGAAGAGAACTTGAACTTTCCTTGACTTCGTTGAGAAAATTTAAAATTGAACTAGAACTTTTTATCTTCCGGGAAAATATTCACAGGTATGGTATTACTTTTTCTATCTTCCACCGAAAAATTTAGAATTGAACTTTAAATTTCTTTATTTCTTTGTGAAATAAAGAACTGAAGTGGAAGATTTTTATTTTCTCTGGTGAAATTAGAATTGAATTTTGTTCTTTAGTAAAATTCAGAAGAGAACTTGAACCTTTCTTCACTTCGTTGAGGAAATTTTAAATTGAACTAGAACTTTTTATCTTCCGTGAAAATATTCACAGGTATGGTATTACTTTTTCTATCTTCCACCGAAAAATTTAGAATTGAACTTTAAATTTCTTTATGTCTTTGTGAAATAGAGAACTGAAGTGGAAGATTTTTATTTTCTCTGAAAAAATTAGAATTGAATTTTGTTCTTTAGTAAAATTCAGAAGAGAACTTGAACCTTTCTTCACTTCGTTGAGGAAATTGTAAATTGAACTAGAACTTTTTATTTCCCGGGAAAATATTCACAATAATGGTATTGCTTTTTCTATCTTCCACCGAAAAATTAGAATTGTACTTTAAATTTCTTTATGTCTTTGTGAAATAAAGAACTGAAGTGGAAGATTTTTGTTTTCTCTGAAAAAATTAGAATTGAAGCGTGTTCTTTGGTAAAATTCAGAAGAGAACTTGAACTTTCCTTGACTTCATTGAGGAAACTGTAAATTGAACTAGAACTTTTTATCTTCCGGGAAAATATTCACAAGTATGGTATTACTTTTTCTATCTTCCACCGAAAAATTTAGAATTGAACTTTAAATTTCTTTATGTCTTTGTGAAATAGAGAACTGAAGTGGAAGATTTTTATTTTCTCTGGTGAAATTAGAATTGAATTTGTTCTTTGGTAAAATTCAGAAGAGAACTTGAACTTTCCTTGACTTCATTGAGGAAACTGTAAATTGAACTAGAACTTTTTATCTTCCGGGAAAATATTCACAAGTATGGTATTACTTTTTCTATCTTCCACCGAAAAATTTAGACTTGAACTTTAAATTTCTTTATGTCTTTGTGAAATATAGAACTGAAGTGGAAGATTTTGTTTTCTCTGGTGAAATTAGAATTGAATTTTATTCTTTGGTAAAATTCAGAAGAGAACTTGAATTTTTCTTCACTTCGTTGAGAAAATTTTAAATTGAACTAGAACTTTTTATCTTCCGGGAAAATATTCACAAGTATGGTATTGCTTTTTCTATCACCCACCGAAAAATTTAGAATTGAACTTTAAATTTCTTTATGTCTTTGTGAAATAAAGAACTGAAGTGGAAGATTTTTGTTTTCTCTGAAAAAATTAGAATTGAAGCATGTTCTGTGGTAAAATTCAGAAGAGAACTTGAACTTTCCTTGACTTCATTGAGGAAATTTTAAATTGAACTAGAACTTTTTATCTTCCGTGAAAATATTCACAAGTATGGTATTACTTTTTCTATCTTCCATCGAAAAATTTAGAATTGAACTTTAAATTTCTTTATTTCTTTGTGAAATAAAGAACTGAAGTGGAAGATTTTTATTTTCTCTGGTGAAATTAGAATTGAATTTTGTTCTTTAGTAAAATTCAGAAGAGAACTTGAACCTTTCTTCACTTCGTTGAGGAAATTTTAAATTGAACTAGAACTTTTTATCTTCCGTGAAAATATTCACAGGTATGGTATTACTTTTTCTATCTTCCACCGAAAAATTTAGAATTGAACTTTAAATTTCTTTGTCTTTGTGAAATAGAGAACTGAAGTGGAAGATTTTTATTTTCTCTGAAAAAATTAGAATTGAATTTTGTTCTTTAGTAAAATTCAGAAGAGAACTTGAACCTTTCTTCACTTCGTTGAGGAAATTGTAAATTGAACTAGAACTTTTTATTTTCCGGGAAAATATTCACAAGTATGGTATTGCTTTTTCTATCTTCCACCGAAAAATTAGAATTGTACTTTAAATTTCTTTATGTCTTTGTGAAATAAAGAACTGAAGTGGAAGATTTTTGTTTTCTCTGAAAAAATTAGAATTGAAGCGTGTTCTTTGGTAAAATTCAGAAGAGAACTTGAACTTTCCTTGACTTCATTGAGGAAACTGTAAATTGAATTAGAACTTTTTATCTTCCGGGAAAATATTCACAAGTATGGTATTGCTTTTTTTATCTTCCACCGAAAAATTTAGAATTGAACTTTAAATTTCTTTATGTCTTTGTGAAATAGAGAACTGAAGTGGAAGATTTTTATTTTCTCTGGTGAAATTAGAATTGAATTTTGTTCTTTGGTAAAATTCAGAAGAGAACTTGAACTTTCCTTGACTTCATTGAGGAAACTGTAAATTGAACTAGAACTTTTTATTTTCCGTGAAAATATTCACAAGTATGGTATTACTTTTTCTATCTTCCACCGAAAAATTTAGACTTGAACTTTAAATTTCTTTATGTCTTTGTGAAATATAGAACTGAAGTGGAAGATTTTGTTTTCTCTGGTGAAATTAGAATTGAATTTTATTCTTTGGTAAAATTCAGAAGAGAACTTGAATTTTTCTTCACTTCGTTGAGAAAATTTTAAATTGAACTAGAACTTTTTATCTTCCGGGAAAATATTCACAAGTATGGTATTGCTTTTTCTATCTTCCTCCGAAAAATTTAGAATTGTACTTTAAATTTCTTTATGTCTTTGTGAAATAAAGAACTGAAGTGGAAGATTTTTGTTTTCTCTGAAAAAATTAGAATTGAAGCATGTTCTGTGGTAAAATTCAGAAGAGAACTTGAACTTTCCTTGACTTCATTGAGAAAATTTTAAATTGAACTAGAACTTTTTATCTTCCGGGAAAATATTCACAAGTATGGTATTGCTTTTTCTATCTTCCTCCGAAAAATTTAGAATTGTACTTTAAATTTCTTTATGTCTTTGTGAAATAAAGAACTGAAGTGGAAGATTTTTGTTTTCTCTGAAAAAATTAGAATTGAAGCATGTTCTGTGGTAAAATTCAGAAGAGAACTTGAACTTTCCTTGACTTCATTGAGGAAACTGTAAATTGAACTAGAACTTTTTATTTTCCGGGAAAATATTCACAAGTATGGTATTGCTTTTTCTATCTTCCACCGAAAAATTTAGAATTGAACTTTAAATTTCTTTATGTCTTTGTGAAATAAAGAACTGAAGTGGAAGATTTTTGTTTTCTCTGAAAAAATTAGAATTGAAGCGTGTTCTTTGGTAAAATTCAGAAGAGAGCTTGAACTTTCCTTGACTTCATTGAGGAAACTGTAAATTGAACTAGAACTTTTTATCTTCCGGGAAAATATTCACAAGTATGGTATTGCTTTTTCTATCTTCCACCGAAAAATTTAGAATTGAACTTTAAATTTCTTTATGTCTTTGTGAAATAAAGAACTGAAGTGGAAGATTTTTGTTTTCTCTGAAAAAATTAGAATTGAAGCGTGTTCTTTGGTAAAATTCAGAAGAGAACTTGAACCTTTCTTCACTTCGTTGAGGAAATTGTAAATTGAACTAGAACTTTTTATTTTCCGTGAAAATATTCACAAGTATGGTATTACTTTTTCTATCTTCCACCGAAAAATTTAGACTTGAACTTTAAATTTCTTTATATCTTTGTGAAATATAGAACTGAAGTGGAAGATTTTGTTTTCTCTGGAGAAATTAGAATTGGAGCATGTTCTTTGGTAAAATTCAGAAGAGAACTTGAACTTTCCTTGACTTCATTGAGAAAATTTTAAATTGAACTAGAACTTTTTATCTTCCGGGAAAATATTCACAAGTATGGTATTGCTTTTTCTATCTTCCTCCGAAAAATTTAGAATTGTACTTTAAATTTCTTTATGTCTTTGTGAAATAAAGAACTGAAGTGGAAGATTTTTGTTTTCTCTGAAAAAATTAGAATTGAAGCATGTTCTGTGGTAAAATTCAGAAGAGAACTTGAACTTTCCTTGACTTCATTGAGAAAATTTTAAATTGAACTAGAACTTTTTATCTTCCGGGAAAATATTCACAAGTATGGTATTGCTTTTTCTATCTTCCTCCGAAAAATTTAGAATTGTACTTTAAATTTCTTTATGTCTTTGTGAAATAAAGAACTGAAGTGGAAGATTTTTGTTTTCTCTGAAAAAATTAGAATTGAAGCATGTTCTGTGGTAAAATTCAGAAGAGAACTTGAACTTTCCTTGACTTCATTGAGGAAACTTTAAATTGAACTAGAACTTTTTATCTTCCGGGAAAATATTCACAAGTATGGTATTGCTTTTTCTATCTTCCACCGAAAAATTTAGAATTGAACTTTAAATTTCTTTATGTCTTTGTGAAATAAAGAACTGAAGTGGAAGATTTTTGTTTTCTCTGAAAAAATTAGAATTGAAGCGTGTTCTTTGGTAAAATTCAGAAGAGAGCTTGAACTTTCCTTGACTTCATTGAGGAAACTGTAAATTGAACTAGAACTTTTTATCTTCCGGGAAAATATTCACAAGTATGGTATTGCTTTTTCTATCTTCCACCGAAAAATTTAGAATTGAACTTTAAATTTCTTTATGTCTTTGTGAAATAAAGAACTGAAGTGGAAGATTTTTGTTTTCTCTGAAAAAATTAGAATTGAAGCGTGTTCTTTGGTAAAATTCAGAAGAGAACTTGAACCTTTCTTCACTTCGTTGAGGAAATTGTAAATTGAACTAGAACTTTTTATTTTCCGTGAAAATATTCACAAGTATGGTATTACTTTTTCTATCTTCCACCGAAAAATTTAGACTTGAACTTTAAATTTCTTTATATCTTTGTGAAATATAGAACTGAAGTGGAAGATTTTGTTTTCTCTGGAGAAATTAGAATTGGAGCACGTTCTTTGGTAAAATTCAGAAGAAAACTTGAACTTTTTTTATCTTCTGCGAGAAATTTGGAACAGTATTTTAAATTTTTCATCTCTTCGAGAGAGAGATCTGAACTAAAGTGGAAAATTTTTATATTATTTGGAAAATTAGAATTGATTAAAAACTAATTTCTTTTTCATTGAGAAAGTGGGTGAAAAAGATAAGTACTTCAAGTTGGAAAATGGGTTTAGGAGGGACATTATGAAAGGAACTTGTTCTAAAAGGATATAATAAAGCCATAAAAAGTGTTAAAAATGGAGAGGGGGTTCTTTGGAGGGGTCCGGGGAGGGCGTTTGGGGATCCAGGGGCCCTTGAGGGGTGGAGTGGTCATATGGGAGCCTGAGGGGACCTTTGGGGACCGGGATGAGCCTTTGGGGGTCTGGGGAGGGTCTTTGCACGTCTGAGAGGGTCCTTGAGGACCGACTGGTCCTTTGGGAGCCCGGTGGACCTTTGAGGACCGGGTGAGGGCCTTTGGGGGTCTGGGGAGCCCTTGAGCACCGATTGGGCCCTTTGGGGTCTGGTGGGTCCGTTGGGGGTCTGGGCGACCCTTGAGGACCTGGAGAGGACCTTTGGGGTCCGGGGGACCCTTTGGGGGTCCGGTGGTCCCTTTGGGAGCCCGGTGGACCTTTGGGGACCAGGTGAGGGCCTTTGGGGGTCCAGTGGGTCCTTTGGGAGCCTGGGGGACCTTTGAGGACCGGAGGCTTCCTTCGGGGTTGGGGTAGAGTAATCGGGGCCCTTTGGGAGCCCTGGGAGCCCGGGGAGGGCCTTTGGGGACCGCTGGAGGGCTTTTGGGGGTCTGGTGGACCTTTGGGGACCGGTGAGGGCCTTTGGGGGGCTCGGGTATGGTCTTTTTAGGGTCTGGGGCCCTTTGGGTGCCTGGTGGACCTTTGAGACCGGGAGAGGGTCTTTGGGGACTGGTGGAGGACCTTTGGTGGCTCGGGTATGGCCTTTTTAGGGTCTGGGGCCCTTTGGGTGCCTGGTGGACCTTTGGGACCGGGAGAGGGCCTTTGGGGACTGGTGGAGGACCTTTGGGGGTCTGGGGGGGCCCTTGAGCACGGATTGGGCCCTTTGGGGTCCGGTGGGTCCGTTGGGGGTCTGGGGTCCCTTTGGGAGCCCGGTGGACCTTTGGGGACCGGGTGAGGGCCTTTGGGAGCCTGGGGGACCTTTGAGGACCGGAGGCTTCCTTCGGGGTAGGGGTAGAGTAATCGGGGCCCTTTGGGAGCCCTGGGAGCCCGGGGAGGGCCTTTGGGGACCGGGGGAGGGCCTTTGGGGACCGGGGGAGGGCTTTTGGGGTTCTGGTGGACCTTTGGGGACCGGGGAGGGCTTTTGGGGGTCTGGTGGACCTTTGGGGACCGGGGAGGACCTTTGGGGCTCGGGTATGGCCTTTTTAGGGTCTGGGGCCCTTTGGGTGCCTGGGGACCTTTGGGGACTGGGTGAGGGTCTTTGGGGGTCCGGGGGGGGTCCTTTGGAAGCCCAGAGAACCTTTGAGGACCGCTGGCTTCCTTCGGGGTTGTGGTAGGGGGATCGGAACCTTTGGGGTTGGGGTAGAGGACCTCACAACACTGTCCAATTGAAACTTGTGTATTATAACGACCACACTCAAATTCTCTTCCAAAATCTCTTCTAAAATCATATTTTATAATGTCTCTAGCTGTTTCGCCGAAATAATTCCATAAAATAGCTAAAACGGTTTCGCCAAAATTATCCCTAAACGGAATTTCAGCATGTTCCATTTGTTTGGCATCCCTGCGCTGGCTTATTTCAAATTATTTGGAAACCTTTTCGCACGCTAAGATCAAAACGTCTGCTCGGAAACGATTCTCTTGTTAGAAACAACAAATTAATTTCCCTTTCGTGAATCAATTCTCTTTAGAACAACAAATTAATTCCCCTTTCGTGTCAATCAATCAATCATGACATCATGTGTGATCTAACTGTTTCTCGGAGACAATTCTCTTTGGAAATGCAAAGACATTAATTAACTTGACGTCATCTGTCAGACATTAATTAACTGTTTCCCGGGAACTCGTAACATTTGGCTCGGAAACAATAACAAATACTATTTCCGGATCATAACATCTGCCTCGAACAGGAAGGAAATGTCATTAACTGTTTCTCGGAACCTCATAACATCTGGCTCGAATAACAATAACAAATACTATTTCTGGATCATAACATCCGCCTCGAACAGGAAGGAAGTGTCATTAACTGTTTCTCGGAACCTCATAACATCTGGCTCGAATAACAATAACAAATACTATTTCTGGATCATAACATCTGCCTCGAGCGTGCACTTACAACAACAACATTGACCCCATTAACCACGTGTTCTCTCTAATGACTCTGTTCAAAACAACAATAACATTGACCTTGGCATTTTGCCTCGGAAACAATAACAACATTGACCTTCGCTAAGAGCGTGCCAAAAACACACCTGGAGAAAGAGGTCATTGACCGATTACGCAATCATTCTCCCTAATGACTCTATGCCCATATATGGTGTAGGGTCACGAGCTCATGAGGCATCTCTACTGAAGTATCTGAGGTCTCTTTTTCGGGGGTGGGGGTGAGAGCTGGGTTTGCTTGTCAAATTGACCCAGAATACGGAAATTTAGAGGAGTGAAGACCCAGTCTATCTTTTCTGCCTATTTCTGACTCTCTCCTAAGTCATTTTTGTACAATTTGGAAAAGAAAAAAAGTTATGAAGAGTTACCTTTTTTAGTTACTGAAAAGAATTATTAAATATGGATTAGCAGTTCGACATATATGGACATTCATTTCTGAAAGTCCAAATTTGGAATTGTTAGCACTATAAAAGAGGAAACGAATTAAACATATTTTGTTTTCAGTAAAGCTCAAACGACGTTATGGTCTTTAGAAGGCTTAGGGGGCTTTGAGCCCTACTTCTGTTTTTGGTAATTTCTGTTTGTTTTAAGTTAGCCTTGATTGTTTATTGTGATTTTTGTTCATTTATTGAAAGTAATTCGTATTCATTTTACGCTAGAACTATTATTTTACTTGTTTTCTCGGTTTTTTTTTATTTAATATTGTTCATGTAATATTGTTAATATTGGTTTAGCTTTGTTTGAAATTTTCTTTTGTGGAAAAATTATTTTAAATTAATTTCTGTTCGTTTTCATTTGATATTACTTTCACTAATATTGGTTAATAAAATGAATATTTTTAAAACTTTTTTCAGTTTTTCTCCTTAAGAATGAAAATTTTGGCATAGTATCTATATTTTGAACAAAATTTTGCAACAAATTTTAAAAATAGTTTTAGACCATGATTTTACGAAACAGATTCTAGATCATGAGGAATCTATTATTTATCTTAGATTTTCCATTCTCTGTGATTTGATTTTTGCTGGCACAAAAGACCAATTTGTGCCATAGCACGTGGTCATGCCATGGCACGACCTCTTTTGTTAGTCAGTAAGTAATGGGATTATGACTACTAAGGTCTCAGCGTCTGTAATTGTTTTGTTACATATTTCCGCATTGACAATTCAAAACTCATTGCAAAGATGATATTTTTTTTTTGTTTTAGATGATTGATGTTCTATAAGTTCAATATTTGAACGTATTTTTTAAATTATATATCACACACAGGGAAAAGCCCTCGGCTTTTTCTTTGTTGGAATCTAGTAAAGAACTAACCAAAGGGAGCCGGGCAGCGGAATCACTCAAATATGACATCATACCCCAGGATTGTAATTTTCAAAAGATATATGTGGTATACCATCTCTTGTCAAGAGTTACATATTTTACAGCATCTTGTAATATGAAGATGTTTTTTTGTAAAAAATTGTATTATATGTTAAAAATCATGTTTTTCTGCATGAGAAACACGTAGATTATAGCAATTTACTTTAAAATGAGCCCTGAAAAAGGTCTCTACGGTGTTTCAGTGCCATGCTAGCAGTAGAGGAAACAAACAAAAAAGGAAAAAAGAGGACACGTCAGTGTTACCCATGCAAAAAAGTGATTTTTCTTGTTATTCAAGCCAGGGGACTGTAAGTTTCTTGTATAGGGTTTTCGACCAGGGGAATTCCAGTGGTATACTTTTTTCAATCTGACGCTATTTTCGGGGGCGTTTGGGGTATTTTTTTTATATTTCCATAATTTTGTTTTCGGAATAACATTTTACTACCAAGACTAATCGATATAATAGTTATCATTCCTGAAAAGATTAGAAATGAATATTTTTTTTTCGCTAGCCAGTCTCACTTGCTATTTTTAATTTTTTTTTTACTATAGGCCATGAACCCATATGTTACTATGGGGGATCAACTCTGGTCCACCTTAGGATTCCATGACAGTTTCACCTTAATGTCCTTAGCTTTTCATGAGATCATTTATTAGTAATATTAGTAAAAAAAATTATTATCTTTAGAATGTTGATTAATTGTTTAGTAGGGGTGGAGGAGGAGAGGAGGAGTCAGAGAGTATTATTTCCCCGAGGAAGTGTATTAGTGTATAAGTAGTTGAAGTGTTCCTTTTTTTGGGTCATCCCAAACACGCTAATATGTGTCGGGACCTATTTTGATATTGCTAGTATTAAATGCAGTTTTTTTTTTGTTAGCATTATATGGGGATTTGTATATTTTTTTTGTGACCCATTTGTTAATAAAAAAAAAAAAAATATATATATATATATATCATAAAGCCCATGAATAGTAGCAGGTGCTACAGCACAGTGGCTATAGGACTCTCCTCCTGAATAAAAAGATTGAAGTTCGATTTGCTCTGTATAGATATGAGATAGATATATAGTTAATATAGATAATATAGATATACAGATATATAGATAATAGATATGATCTGACTTTTATCTAACCCAATAAGTGAAAAAGAAACCAGTGACAGTGAAATCCTGTATCAGTGAAAAAGATTGTCAGGTTTAAATTTACTTTTGATTTGTTTATTTTAGAGTGAGGTTCAGTCACTTTGAATAACGGCTTAAAACTTAGACTTTCAAGAAGTTTCAAGACTTTCAAGAAGTTTCTATGTCTTTTTTATATGTTATATTTGTTCCTCATAGTCGAGGAGAACTACTTCACAGATAATAGAACTGTCTAGATATCTGTGTGTAGAACAAGCATAATGTTACTGTTTTTGAACCTTGGAATGGCTTTCTTAGATTGAAATATACATTTTCTGAAAAATACTCTAAGTAAAGTAATATTTGTGTAAAAAGAAAATTAAGGCTAGAATTTCGACGAGTGTCTTTTTTTCTTCGACAGATTTATATTGATTGAAGTGAAAATGGCACCCATGTCAAGAGGAAAGGGGTGGCTGGTCCCATTCCTACCCCTTGGATCTTCACTGACCTATTTAATTAGTAGATCTTCTTAGAAACAACCCCTAGTTTTCGTTCGAAATTAATTTCCCTCCCATATCAGAAATTTATTTTTTTCACATCTCCTCTCCCCAAAACAGTCTTCCAGTACCCCTCCACTTAATTATGCAAAACTATTTGGAATATGTCTTCTGTTTCCATCTCTTTCGTCAGCTACTTTAAGCACTAGCAGTTTGAATCAGGCCTGTCGCCTGACAGGCCAGGCCTGTCGCCTTGTAATTCTAGGCGCTGTAGACATTCAGGACACATAGCAAAGGTATAATGTTTCACTAGTTTTTACTTAGTTTTATCACCAGATTCCATACATTTTTGAATTTATGTCTGAATTTATATTCAATTCAATTCAATTTATTCGAATAAAAACATAACACAAACATTAATAACAATAAAGATCCTAGAAGGTAACTTGTTAAGGACCAAGAGAAAAAAAAATTAAAGTAACACTGAAAGAGAAAAAAAAAATAGAAGAATAAAACATGGCTAATTAGAGCAAATTTGTTAAAAATGGAAATATTAAATTATTATATTATATTTAAACAAATCTTCACTAAAGTATTCAGTTCTAAATTTATTGTCCTGCAGATAATCAGGAGATATCATTTCCTGTAGAATGACATTGGTATTCAGCAAAATATACCTGCAGAGTGAGCTGTGTACCTAACTCTTGTCGCCTTGCCGAAGGGTGGGAAGAAAAGATAAAGCTTCATAGAAGGAAACTTTATGAATATTTCGTTAAAATCATGATCCATATTCATTCCTAGTCCCCCCCCCACCTTGTTCGGGCCTCCGTAAAAATGATTTCACCTGAAAAGGCATAAGAAGCGAATGTAATCATGGAAAATTGTAATCAAGAAGCAGTTGCAGCTTAAAATTGCCTTAGCTATGAACAATAGACGTGGAAATTATACTTCAGGAAATTCCGCTGTCATTTATCATCTTGTTGTAAACGACATAGGTAATGCTGGTTTAGTACTAAGCTATTACATTAAAGTCTATTTGCAGCAAAACAGGCGTCTTGAACATGAAAAAAGTTACAAAATGGAACTTGCAACTTTTTTTCTGTATATACTAATCTTATTAGCAGCAAGATGAACTGAATTTATCTATTTTGATGCTAGTATTGTAACTTAGGATGTTTCTAATTTGCTCTGTATCTATGCTACCCGCTCCTCTGGTTTTTACCCCAAGGCCGTATCCAGAGGAGTTGGGGTTTGAACTCCCCACCCCTCAAAATGTTTGTCCGAATCGTAAAAACGTTACAAAAGCACGTATAAACTAATTTTTCTTGAAGTTTTTTTGCAGCCCTTCCCCCTAAAAAATACCCCCCCCCCCCCCCCTGAAAAAATATGGATGCGGCCCTGTTTTTACCCTTCGTCTATTTTGTTGTATATACTTTAAATTTCATCTTTTGACCTTTGTTTGGAACAACTAAACTAATTTTAGGATTCATTTTAGTTGCAGCGACACCTGGCTGCAGCAACAAAAGAAAAAGAAGCAATTGTTGTAAAATATGCTCAGAGGGAACATGGAGCTCTAAAATTAGAGTCACAAATTGAGACTTTGGAAAAGCGTTTGGCTGACTCATCACGAGAACGAGATTCACTCCTTTTAAAAATCAAAAATCTCAATGGAGATAAAAGCCTGACATGTCAACTGATAGATCAAAAGGTACAAGAAGTATTTATTTATGACCATTTTAATACCTAAAATGTTGTGGGGTAGGACAAGTGATCGTTCTAGCCGAGTGGTTAGCACGCTAGACGTTTGTCAATTTGTTTTTGTCGTAGTAATGTTCTTAATCTTGTTTTTCTGTAGTTGAGTTTTCTTTGGATATTTTGTTGTTGTTTTTTTTTTCTTTTCTTGTACTCCATTTACATCATTTTGCATGTTTAATAATGGGTAAAAAAATAATAATAATAATAATAATAAAATCCTATGTCCGTGAAAACAGGATTCGAGTTCTAGTACCGCTCGTTATTTGGTTTGGAACGGGGTTCAGTGGCGTGACTCGGTAAGTTCAGCCGGAGTCAACCCAGCTCTAAATGGTTATCTGGAGAAATTTAGGGAAGGTAAACAGGAAGGGTGTTCCCAAAACACTCATTGGACTTCAAGGCTGAAGGGCCATCATAGATCAACGCCGCCGGTAGGGACTGTAAGGCCAGTGTGGTATTCTTGACCTTACCACAAAATCTTTACTTAATGAAGCTGTTTTCATCATTTTTCTCAGAACTTTTAGAGGGAACAAACTTTGCAAGCTCAGTTGTGATGTAAGATGTTTCGTTTGATCCTTTCAGTGGAAAGGATCCTTTCATATTTCAAAATGATCCTTTGATATTTGCTGTGAAGTCGGTTCATAAAAGTTCCTAGGTGTAAGCACTACTTTTCAAACCCTTAGCCGTCTCTCTAAGATGATCCAGTGACCTGCTAGTGCCGGAGAAAAAAATGAAAAGAAAAAATAAAATTAGATACATTAGTGAGCTGTATTTTTAACTCGTATTTTTGCTCAAAGTTTTTTTTTTAAACTTCATTTTTAAAAAATCGAAAGAAAACCCTTGCCCTTCCCCCTAAATTTTCGTGAACTGGCGCCACTGGAAGAACACCCCTTAAAAGTCATAGAATCTTAATGAAAAGCACACCATCAGATTCAGCGTATCAGAAAACCATACTGTAGAGGTTTCAAGCTCATATTTGCAAAAATATGGAATTTTGCATTTTTGCCAGAAAAAAGATCACGGATGCGTGTTAGTTTTTGTTTTTTCTTTTCACAGGGGTGATCGTATTGACCTAGTGGTCCTAGAATATCGCTTGATGGCTAATTCGAACAGAAATTAAAGTTCTAATGCCCTTTTTAAGAGACCAAAAATTGGAGGGTAACTAGGCCCTCTCCCACGCTCATTTGTTTCCCAAAGTCACCCGATCAAAATTTTGTGATAGCCATTTTGTTAAGCATAGTCGAAAAACCTAATAACAATGTCTTTGACTATGTCTTTGATCTTTCCATGGGGGAAGTTTTCATGGGGGAAGGGACATTGCTATGAAGGGGGCGCCGGATTTCACAGCATTATTTAAAAAAAAGATAAAAAATTAATTAAAAAAAAAAAATTTCAACTGAAAGTAAGGAGCAACATCAAAACTTAAAACGAACAGAAATTATTGCGTATATGATTGGGGTCACTCCTTAGTCATTACCTCGCTCAAAAAAGAGCGAAATCCGGCGCCCCCTTCATAGCGATGTCCCTTCTCCCATGAAAACTTCCTCCATGGAAAGATCCTCCCACGTAACCCCCGACCCCCGCCCCCCAAATAACAGAACAAATTCCCCCTAAAAACTTCTGCATACTTCCCAATAACCAATACTATATGTAAATATTGGGCAAAGCTCATACCTTGCAGAACTTCCCCCGGGGCCTGTGGGGGATTAAGTCATCCTCAAAGACTTAGTTATTGCATTTTTTGAGTAAGCTGAACAAAATGCCTATCCCAAAATTTTTCTCGGGTGACTTTGGGAAAAAATGAGCGTGGGAGGGGGCCTAGTTGCCATCCATTTTTTTTGTCGCTTAAAAAGGGCTTAAAAAAATCCGTGATCTGTCTTCTGGCAAAAATACAAAATTCTATATTTTTGCAGATAGGAGCTTCAAATTTCTATAGTAGGGTTCTCTGATACGCTGAATCTGATGGTGTGATTTTCATTAAGATTCCATGACTTTTAAGGGGTGTTTTCCTAGTGGCGCCAATTCACGAAGCTTGAAGCTTCTATAGTAGGGTTCTCTGATACACTGAATCTGATGGTGTGATTTTTATTAAAGTTCTATGACTTTTAAGGGGTGTTTCCTCCTTTTTTCGAAAATAAGGCAAATTTTCTCAGGCGCGTAACTTTTGATGGGTAAGACTAAATTTGATGAAACTGATATATTTGAAATAAGCATATCAATTTGATTCTTTTGATGTATCTATTGGTATCAAAATTCCTTTTTTTAGAATTTCGGTTACTATTGAGCCAGGTCGCTCCTTACTTACAGTTTGTTACCACGAACTGTCTGGTATCAGATAAAAACATTAAAGTGATTTGTACTATGTACGAGAATAACATTGCTGCGGTTAAGGTAGGAAATGAGGTTAGTAGCTGGCTTCGTATTAAATCAGGAGTTAAGCAGGGTTATGTTCTATTCCCATTTATATAGATCATTTTTATGGACTTTGTCCTAAGGAGCACAGCAAAGGCAATGGGAGAACACGGAATTATATCGGGAAGTAAAACTCCTAAATTTAGATTATCCTGATGATTTAAGCCTCCTGGATGAAAATAATAGCAAAATCAATGAACTATTGGAGGTTTTGCGAGTTCAGGGGGGAAGAATAGGTTTGAAAATGTATGTCAAGAAGACTAAGTACTTAATTTTCTACTGTGCTACTGTTTAATTGGCCACAACCTAAGGTATGAGGTTGTCTTGATAAAACCCGAGGTTTGAAAATTGATGTCAAGAAGACTAAGTACTTAAATTTCTACTTTGCTACTGTTGATTGGCCACAACCTCACGTATGAGGTTGTCTTGATCAAATCCGAGGTTTGAAGATCGATGTCAAGAAGACTAAGTACTTAAATTTCTACTGTGCTACTGTTGATTGGCCATAGCCTCAGGTATGAGGTTATCTGAGTTTCTGAAAGTAGGCTGACTTTTTCCTTTTGAATCTTGGCCACTTGGCTAATTTTGAGCAAATGAAGTGGGAGCTCAACGATTCATTTTCAATTATTTATATTATAATTCTTATAACATAAATGTATCAAAGCCCTATTACACTATATACTTTAGGACACAAAAGTTACACTTTCATTACACTAAAGTTTAATTTTGTTCCAATTCTTTAAGAATGACCCCTGAATCACAAAGGTCGTTTAATTAGAATAAATAGCTCTTTTGAAAGTACTAAAAAAAACTTTAGCGTAAAGACCTTAATGTTGCCCCTTACTTTCAGTTGAGAAAATAGTTTTTTTTATATATTTAATTTCAGATCGTTTTTAAATAATGCTGGAAATCCGGCGCCCCCTTCATGGAAAATTCCCTTTACCCATGAAAAATTCCTCCATGGAAAGGTCCTCGCACGTAACCGCCAACCGCCTCACCAGAAATAATCCCCCCTGAAAACGTCTGTATACTTCCCAATAGCCAATACTATACGTAAACAATGGGCAAAGTTCATAACTTTCAGCCCTTCCCCCGGGGACTGTGGGGAATTAAGTCATTGTCAAAGACATATTTATTAGGTTTTTCGACTATGCTTAACAAAATGGCTATCACAAAATTTTGATCGGGTGACTTTGGGAAACAAGTGACCGTGGGAGAGGGCCTGGTTACCCTCCAATTTTTGGTCACTTAAAAAGGGCAATAGAACTTTTAATTTCTGTTCGAATTAGCCCTCAAGCGATATTCTAGGACCACTAGGTCGATACGATCACCCCTGTGAAAAAAAAAACAAAAACTAACAAACAAACACGCATCCGTGATCTTTTTTCTGGCAAAAATGCAAAATTCCGTATTTTTGCAAATATGAGCTTGAAACCTCTAAAGTATGGTTTTCTGATACGCTGAATCTAATGGTGTGCTTTTCATTAAGATTCTGTGACTTTTAAGGGGTGTTCTCCCAGTGGCGCCAGTTCACGAAAATTTAGGAGGAAGGGCAAGGATTTTTTTTCGATTTTCTTTTAAATGAAGTTTAAAAAAAAAAAAACATTGAGCAAAAATACTTAAAACAGGGGGTAGCGGCGACTTCGCTGCTTGGCAAAATCGTCGACTAATCTGTCCAAATCCAGTTTCTTTACCTCCTGCTTTTCAAAGGCCATTGTCATGAGATCACTGAGTTTGTTGTTTCCCGTCGTCGATCGGAGATGCCCTTCACACGCCCTAATGCCGAGAAGAATCGTTCATTGTTGGCAGGGGTCAAAGGCAAAGTAGCAACTAGCTTCATCAGTTTTAGCACTGCGGAATAGGCAACTGAGAGGTCGGATAAGATTTCGATAGCTCAAAGAAGATCCATCTTTGAAATATCACTTTTTGACAGATGCAGCTTTGCAAGAGAAAGCTAAAATTCTATGGCATGGTCATCGACATCGAGAATCCCTTGATAATGACACATAAACCTTTCCACTTTAGAAAGTTCGAGAAAAGCGGAATTTGTGGGGTTGAAGGCAGATAAAGCGTCGAGCAGAGGCATATTTTGCATGAAACGTTGGTCCATCTCACTCGCAAAATGGTCTATTACCTCAAAGTACAGAAGTTTACCGGAGTCTGATTGAGCTGGCTGACTGGTATTGCGTTTATTGGTTGTTGAGTTTGAAAGAAAGTTTTTGAGACGAAATGAAAAGGCTTGACTTCTCTTGCTTCGAGCACTGGTTTTAGATTGTGGAGATTTCGATTCGTGGATATCGTGTAAAGCCAAGAATTCGGATATGTTTTTGCTTAAGTTGTTCCATTCTTATCATTTCTCAGCTTTTGGAGTGTCTCATATGTCCCAGAAATCAGTGCAAGTGCCTTATAAATCAACAAGCTTTCGGATTTAAGTTGCTCTGATAAACAATTTACAATGACTAATACTTTTTCCATTTTGTGCTAAGTTGAGACAAAAGAGACAGAGTTGATTTTGTCCAGTAGTCCTTATGCCTCACACACTGCCTCGCCGTTGGAACTATCAGAGACTGTGGCAAGCACAGCAACAATACAGTCAAATCTTGCCTTCACCTTCGAAATAGAGCGGACTGCGTAAAACCACCGAGTCTGGACGGTTCTCTCAAGCTTCAAGACTTTTTGCCCGCTAATACGCTGGGATTTCACAAATAGCTTGTGTCGAGTATTGCTGCATGATAAAAATGCGTAAAGTCTTTGCACCACAGAGAAAAATTCTGAAAGTTCACTGATATTTTTTAGGCAGTCTGTCAAAACCAAGTTTAATCTGTGGGCATGACAGTGTACATAAACTGCATGAGGTACCTTCTCCCTAAACTTTGCTTGAACTCCGTTAAATTCCCCACACATAACGGATGCGCCGTCGTAACATTTGGCAATACACCGCATCAAATCTACACCATACTTTTCCATAGTTTCACAAATCGAGGGGAATAAGCTCTCGGCGTCTAATTTGTGCATGTGATAGCCGCCGATTGGTCGCTCCACTAATTTTCCATTTGATATGTACCGGATCGCTAATTGTTCTTTTCTAGAAACATCTTTTGTCTCGTCGACAATAATTAAGGTAATTAGCTGATTTTAGTTCTGAAATAATGTCTTGGCGCAAAGCATTTCCTATCAGTTTAACCGCGTTATTTTGCTAGTGATGACTGCAATAGTAACCATATCGGCGCTGTAACTGGGCCTTCAGCTTTTCGTTGCCTTTAGACATTTCCTCCATCAATTCAACCAAATTACCCCGGTTTGCAGATGTTTCTGATTCGTCATGACCCCTCAAAGCAAGACCCTGGCGGCCAAGAAAGCAAATTGTGCAAAAAATGTACTTCACATGATCTCTATTTTCCTGGACTACTTCAGATCTGGATTGGATTAAGGCATTTGCTATAGATATCGAGGTATCAGTACTATTTGTCTTAAATTCCGTCCATGCTGACATGATAGAACCATCATGTTGGTTTAATAGAACAGAACTGTCTTTCCACTTGCAAAATCCTGACTCAATGAGAGTCCTTTTTCCAGCAGTTTTTCCAGCCCTTAGAGTCCCCATAGAAAAATGGCGGCAAGCAAAACAAAACACGGAATTCAAGTTCTTTGAGTATCCAATCCGTTCATAAGTCTTATAGTAATTTGCACTGAATTTTCTACCGTTAGATTTGGAAGCCGGACATCTCTCAAGAATAGGTTGAGCTGGTTTGTCGTGACGCGTCATAGAGATATCTGAGAGAGGTTCTTGACTGTTACTGCTACATGAACCCGCAAGGGGTTCAGGGATGCAGACCAAACTTTCATGTTGACCTGAGCCAGTTATTGTTCTGCTTGTTTCCGAAGGACTGTCACAGGCGAGGCAATTTATCTCCACTAACCCGACACTTTGAGCGCTGTCTCTATTGCCAGTTTCTTCATTTTTCTTCCGCATTTAAACCGTAAAAAAAATCAAAGTTTGTTGTCGCTTTTTACTCATAGTTTGATCACGAACTCTTCATAAGAAATTATAAAGAAATACTGACCAGTTGACGTTTAGTTTTGAATAAACTCTACTCAGAAATCACATTTTCGGTCAAAGATTGGGTAATAAAATAGTGTAGAAACGCTCTTAGAAGTTTCAGAACAAGATTGTCTCCTAATGGTAGATTAAGGGGGGTACAAGAGTGGGAAAGACGGGGCATTTCAAAACAAGGTCATCAAAAAGTAAAAGTGCTATTTAATAGCTATGCAAAACGATGCACAGGGGCGACAAATAAAAACGACCAGTTAGCCAGTCTCGCTGGTTTAATATAGCACATAACTAAGATAGAAAAACGCCTCTGTTTTTCCCCCTTTTTTCGAAAATAGAGCAAATTTTCTCAGGCTCGTAACTTTTTATTGGTAAAACTAAATTTGACGAAACTTATATATTTGAAATCAACACAATAATCCCATTCATTTGATGTATCTATCAGTATCAAAATTTCTTTTATAGAGTTTCGGTTACTATTGAACCGGGTCGCTCCTCACTTACCGTCCGTTACCACGAACTGCTTGATATTGACGTTTCGATATGCAATATTTTGTCCAATCACTCTGTCACGGTTTAGCACATTTTCAAAATGTTCTTCCCGTCTCTCTTTAGTTCTTTCTTTCTCACTAATTGTGGCCCTGTTCCTATCTTTTACCAGGAAAAGTCCAGATTTGCTGTTCCCGCTCAATTTATTTGCATGCCCGTACAATATTTTACTATTATGCCCTCTCGCTGTCTCTTCCATATCTTCAGCAATTGTATCCATGGCCTCTACTTCAAACCTCCTTAATTCACATTTTAATGTTTTCTCCACTTTCTTTATAGTTCTCTTATTTTCATATGATCTATCATTCAAATAATTCTTGTGCAGGGCCCCCCCTCTCCTCTCTTTTACACTTAAAGGATTTTCACTAATATTACTATCTGCATTTCTAACTTTCAAACAGTTCTTGGTAACGAACTGTAAGTAAGGGGCGACCCGGCTCAATAGTAACTGGAACTCTAAAAACGGAATTTTGATACCAATAGATATATCAAAAGAATTGAATTTTTATGCTGATTTCAAATATATAAGTTTCATTAAGTTTAGTCATACCCAACAATGGTTACGAGCCTGAGAAAATTTATCTAATTTTCAAAAAAAATGGGAAACACCCCTGAAAGTCATAGAATCTTAATGAAAATCACACCATCAGACTCAGCGTATTAGAAAACTCTATTTTAGAGGTTTCAAGCTTCTATCTGCCAGTGGCGGATCCAGAGGGGGTCGAGGGGGGCGCCCCCCGGGGCGTAGTCCAAAGTAGCGTAATTTACTTAACTAACTCAAGTTTGCGTTAATTAAACTTGCTCCTAACGCAAGTTTATGGATCAACCTATTTTGCGCCCCCGCCCTTAAACTTTTTTATCGGATCAATCCATTTTGCGCCCCCCCCCCCCCCTAAAAAAAAATCCTGGATCCGGCCATGCTATCTGCCAAAAATGTGGAATTTTGTATTTTTTGCTAGGTGCGTGTTGCGTTGTATTGATCACGGGTGCTTGTTTATTTTTTATTTATTTTTTTCGTTTTTTTTAGGGGTGACCGTATTGACCCAGTGGTCCTAAAATATCGTGATAGGGCTCATTTGAACGGAAATTAGGAGTTTTAGTGCCCTTTTTAAGTGACCAAAAAAATTGGAGGGCAACTAGGCCCCCTCCTAGTTGCCCTCCAAGTTTCCAAAGGGTGAACTCGTCAGAGAAAATTATACATTGGGTGAATTTGCCAGAATTCCCATACATATTTTTTTTTATATTTCTTGCTTTCTCTTTTCCGTCTCAATTTTATGCGTTGAGTTGTTAAGGGTTATTGTCATGGGAAGATTTCACCGGGATTGAATCGTCTAGAGCAGTGGTTCTCAAACTTATTTAGTTACTGTACCCCTTTTTACCCACAAAAAGCTAAAGTTTGAATTTCTAATTTCCCAATTTTTTAAGAACGACTCCTGAACACAGTGGCCGTTTAATTGTAACAATAGGAAGCTTTTTCAAAAGTACTTAAAAACTTTAGCGTAAAGAGCGAGGTGTTGAGAAGGAGGCAACCCCTTTCATATACGTAATAATTTCTGTTCATTTAAGTTTTAATGTTCCTTCTTAATTTCAGTTAAAAAAAACTGTTTGTTTTATTTGCTGTTAAAAACCATTTTAAAAAATACTTTATTTGCTAGAATAAAAAGAAAGTTTTCAACAATAAAATATCTTTCCTTATTTTACTCGGAAGGATGACAGTAATTCAGGATTAAAAAAAAAAGTTCTGATTTTTTATAACGCGTGAATTCATTTTTCTCTTTCTATTTCATGTACCTTGATTTCATTTTACTAAATTATTTAGCCACATTATAATTTTGTTTACTAAATATTATCTATTGTTTAGCCATATTAATTAGCCACATTAATTATCTATATTGTCGTGCAATCATTCTAAGTTGTCCTAGTGACCTAAGTTGTCCTAGTAAGTTGTCCTAATGAATTTTACTTACAGTTACAGGAGCAAATAGACGGGGTCCCAGGTAGAAATATGATGTTATTACTGGGAGATTTTAACGCCCAGGTTGGTAGAAACAGGGATAGATGGTATCCTAGCCTAGGTAAATTTGGTGTAGGAAAAGAAAACAGTAATGGGTACAGACTTTTGCAATTTTGTAGGTATAATAATCTAGTTATAACCAATACGGCATTTGTTCATAAAATGGCTCATAAGTTAACATGGTATTCACGTGATGGTAAGACAGCAAACCTTATTGATTATGTTATAGTAAACGAAGACTGGCAGGATCAATACAAGATACTAGGGTATATAGGAGTGCTGTTATTGATGTTAAAGTAAAGATCGCCATCTAGTAGTGTCAAGGGTTAATTTAAAGCTGAAATTTCGGAAGGGTAACTACCTCTCAGGAAGTTATGATGCTGGTAGAAAATGAAAATAAAAATTACAGTGAAAAAAAATCTTGAACTGATGGATCTTTCAACAATTAATATCATTATATATCTAATATTCAATTTGATTTTGTTTATACTTTCCAAGACTGTTCAGGACTCATATAGTTTTGCCGTTTTTTTTAACTCTGCCATTTTTTGTAAATAATCGTGTTAGTTTGTTATGAAAACAGTCTATGGCTTCTAGGCATTTCTATTTGAGCGGAAAACTACACCTCAAACTTTGTGGAACATGCATTTTCTTGCATGAAACACCAAAATATAATAAAATGTCAAGTTTCGGAGTGTTCCACCACTCGCAAGCAAGTGCCATTGGTATTTTTGAATCCACATGGTCAATTTAGGGGGTGAAGGGTAGGCTAATTCTCGTAGCAGCCCCATTCCGTCGTAGTACGGTTCACATTTTCAACACCTGGCGTCCGGACTATCATATAATCTACCAAGCATACAACTACCCCAAATCAGTATCAATAAATAAATGAAACCCAAAACGAACAAAAATTAAAATAAATATTAGAGTCAAACTCAAAACGAGCATAAATTAATGTGAGTAGGGTTCAAAACCCATATGCTTTCTAAAAGCCAGAATATAATTTGTACTTTACTGAAAAAAAATTCAAATGAGTTTACTGAAAAAAAAGTGCATTGTCAATTTAATATACATATGCTGATATTTATTCCCTAAAATCTTCATTAATTTTTGATTTCTTTAAGTTACAAAAGTGAAAATATTTCAAAGAATTGTTTTCAGTAAAGCGCCAATGACGCAGTAGGTTTTAGGCTTCTGCAGTGAGACGATACCCAAACTCTTGTTTGTAGTTATTTTTATTCGATTCAAATTTGATTTGCATATTCAATTTAAGTTTCACTCGTCTTAAGATTTATTTATTCATTTACATTAATATATATTGTATGTTTGTTCGCATTGATTGTTTATTTAATTTCTGTTCGTTTTAAGTTTCATTTATACTTTAATAGCAAAATATTTGTTTTCGTTTTAAGCTTGATTTTCATATTCAGTCTAAGCATTACTCGCTTTAAGATCTATTTATTCATTTATATTATTACTTGTTGCATGTTTTTTGCTATGATTGTTATTAAATTTCTGTTCGTCTTGGGTTTCATTTATTCTTTAATAGTAATTTCTGGTCGTTTTGACTTTGAATTTTAACAGGTATTTGTATCTCCTGAGCTTGAGTTTAAAATGGCCTTTACTTTTCTTTGAAAAACTTATTTTTCGGAAAGTTTTTTTTTAATTAATTTTTGTTCGTTTTTGATTGCAAAAAGTTTCAAGTTTTTATGGCATTGGGGGGGGGGGTGCTTACTGTCCGATTATTCTTGACTTTAAAAAACGGATCTAGAACTTTCAATTTAAATCGAATGAGGTTTTTTTCAAAGTCTATACGATTAACTCTTTGATAAAAACCTTATATATGAAACAATAGACAGCTTGCATAACTTTTGGACAGCGATTGACAACGATGAATCGATTGAAAAAGTAGCTCCAATAAGGGGGTTTAGACCATTTCACTTGCTGACACAAAGGGATCACGACTGTTTGGAATTGACCTTAATAGGAATTTGTGTGCCAAAGCAATTTTGCATCTATCACAGAGTATGTATTTTAACCTTGTAATTGGATAATTATAATAGATTTCCTATGTGTTCTTCCCATACATAACCCCTTCCCATAAGTTATAAACCCCCCTTAATAAGTTATGCCCCAGAGCATAACTTACAACGCCTACCCCTGTCGACACCAGAGTTTTTTGTTATCAGAACTTTGAACTATTTTGACAAAATGTCTGTCTCAAAAGTTTTATCTGATGCATTTAGGCTTGGAGGAGGGAGAGGGGCTAGTTGCCCTTCAATCTCTTTTGACTCTTAAAAAGTTAACAAGAACTTTCAATTTTCAATCAAATGAGCCCTCTCTAAAGTTTATACGAGCATCCCTTCCATAAGAAATAATATGAAGGATTCGGAGAATCCTTAAATTACAACCCTTGCCCTGAGGGCTTTGGGGGAGTTGTAATCCTCAAAGACCTAATTTCCAGAACTTAAAAGTACGTTTAATAAAATGGCTTTCTTAAAATTTTGATTGGATGTGTTTGGGGAAAAGGTAAGCGTGAGAGGGGGGCTAGTTGCCCTCAAATCACTTTCGACTATTACAAAGAGCACTAGCCCTCGGAATTTCCAATCGAATGAGCCTTTTTTGAAGTTTTTACGACACCGCCTTCTATAAAAACCTTACATGCCCCCAGGGCATAACTTAAAACCCTTGCCCTGAGGGTTGTGGGGGATTGTCCTCCTCAAAGACATACTTTCTATCTGGAAATCAACTACGCTGAACAAAATGGCTATCTCAAAATTTTGATTTGATGTGTTTGGGTGAATGATGGGCTTGGGGGGGCTAGTTGCCCTCTAATCACTTTCGACTATTAAAAAGGGCACTAGCCCTTTGAATTTCTAATTGAATATGCCTGTTTTGAAGTTTCTACGACAACGCCTTCTATAAAAACCTTATATGCCCCCAGGGCATAACCTAAAACTCTTGCCCTGAGGGTTGTGGGGGAGTGTCCTCCTCATAAACATATTTTCTATCTGTAAATCAACTACACTGAACAAAATGGCTATCTCAAAAGTTTGATTGGATGTGTTTGGGGAAATGATGGGCGTGAGGGGGGGGGGCTAGTTTGCCCTCCAATCACTTTTGACTATTAAAAAGGGCACTAGCCCTTTGAATTTCTAATTGAATATGCCTGTTTTGAAGTTTCTACGACAACGCCTTCTATAAAAAACCTTATACGCCCCCAGGGCATAACTTAAAACCCTTGCCCTGAGGGTTGTGGGGGATTGTCCTCCTCAAAAATATATTTTCTATCTGGAAATCAACTATGCTGAACGAAATGGCTATCTCAAAATTTTGATGGGATGTGTTTGGGCGATGATGAGCGTGGGGGGGCTAGTTGCCTTCCAATCACTTTCGACTATTAAAAAGGGCACTATCCCTTTGAATTTCCAATCGAATGAGCCTTTTTTGAAGTTTCTATGACAACGCCTTCTATAAAAACCTTATATGCCCCCAGGGCATAACTTAAAACCCTTGCCCTGAGGGTTGTGGGGGATTGTCCTCCTCAAAAACATGTTTTCTATGTGAAAATCAACTACGCTGAACAAAATGGCTATCTCGAAATTTTGATTGGATGTGTTGGGGGGAATGATGGGCGTAGGGGGGGGGGGGGCTAGTTCCCCTCCAATCACTTTCGACTATTAAAAAGGGCACTATCCCTTTGAATTTCCAATTGAATGAGCATGTTTTGAAGTTTCTACGACAACGCCTTCTATAAAAACCTTATATGCCCCCAGGGCATATCTTAAAACCCTTGCCCTGAAGGTTCTGGGGAGTGTCCTCCTCAAAAACATATTTTCTATCTGGAAATCAACTACGCTGAACAAAATGGCTATCTAAAAATTTCGATTGGATATGTTTGGGGAAATGATGGGCGTGAGGGGGGGGGGGGGGGCTAGTTGCCCTCCAATCACTTTCGACTATTAAAAAGGGCACTAGCCCTTTGAATTTCTAATCGAGTGAGCCTTTTTTGAAGTTTCTATGACAACGCCTTCTATAAAAAACCTTATATGCCCCCAGGGCATAACTTAAAACCCTTTCCCTGAGGGTTGTGGGGGATTGTCCTCCTCAAAAACATGTTTTCTATGTGAAAATCAACTACGCTGAACAAAATGTCTATCTCGAAATTTTGATTGGATGTGTTTGGGGAATGATGGGCGTGGGGGGGGCTAGTTCCCCTCCAATCACTTTCGACTATTAAAAAGGGCACTATCCTTTTGAATTTCCAATCGAATGAGCATGTTTTGAAGTATCTACGACAACGCCTTCTATAAAAACCTTATATGCCTCCAGGGCATATCTTAAAACCCTTGCCCTGAAGGTTCTGGGGGAGTGTCCTCCTCAAAGACATATTTTCTATCTGGAAATCAACTACGCTGAACAAAATGGCTATCTCAAAATTTTGATTGGATGTGTTTGGGGAAATAATGGGCGTGGGGGGGGGCTAGTTGCACTCCAATCACTTTCGACTATTAAAAAGGGCACTAGCCCTATAATCTCCTGTCGATTGAGCCTGTTTTGAAGTTTCTACGACAACGCCTTCTATAAAAACCTTATATGTCCCCAGGGCATAACTTAAAACCCTTGCCCTGAGGGTTGTGGGGGAGTGTCCTCCTCAAAAATATGTTTTCTATTTGGAAATCATCTACGCTGAACAAAATGGCTATCTCAAAATTTTGATTGGATGTGTTTGGGGGAATAATGGGCGTGGGGGGGGGGGGCTAGTTGCCCTCCAATTACTTTCGACTATTAAAAAGGGCACTAGCTTTTTGAATTTCCAATTGAATGAGCCTTTTTTGAAGTTTCTATGACAACGCCTTCTATAAAAACCTTATATGCCCCAGGGCATAACTTAAAACCCTTGCCCTGAGGGTTTTGGGGGATTGTCCTCCTCAAAAACATGTTTTTTATGTGAAAATCAACTACGCTGAACAAAATGGCTATCTCGAAATTTTGATTTGATGTGTTGGGGGGAATGATGGGCGTGGGGGGGGGGGGCTAGTTTCCCTCCAATCACTTTTGACTATTAAAAAGGGCACTATCCCTTTGAATTTTCAATTGAATGAGCATGTTTTGAAGTTTCTACGACAACGCCTTCTATAAAAACCTTACATGCCCCCAGGGCATAACTTAAAACCCTTGCCCTGAGGGTTGTGGGGGATTGTCCTCCTCAAAAATATATTTTCTATCTGGAAATCAACTATGCTGAACGAAATGGCTATTTCAAAATTTTGATTGGATGTGTTTGGGGGAATGATGAGCGTGGGGGGGGGCTAGTTGCCCTCCAATCATTTTCGACTATTAAAAAGGGCACTAGAACTCTCGATTTCCAATCGAATGAGCCCCCTTTGAAGTTTCTACGACGACCCCTTCCATATGAAGTGCCTCTGGGAAAAAAAAAATAATAATAAATAATAAAACATTGGAGCCGTGTGGCCTTTACTATAGGCAACGCAACAGCGTTGCCTCTGATCAGGAGTTAAGCAGGGTTGTGTTCTATCCCCCTTTATACGGATTATTTTGATGGACTTTGTTTCAAGGAGCACAGGAAAAGCAAGGGGAGACCACGGAATCAAATGGGGAGGAAAAAGTCTCCTGGACTTGGATTGAGCTGATGATTTAAGCATCCTAGATGAAAGTGTGAGCAAAATGAATGAAGTTTTAGAGGTTTTGCGAGTTCAGGGTGATAGAATTGGTTTGAAAATTAATGTTAGGAAGACTAAGTCACTAAGGCTAGGAATAAGTGAAGATGAAAAGGTGACGTTGGGTAAAGAAAATATTGATCAGGTGGACAGCTTCACTTACCTTGGTAGTATTATTAGTAAAGATGGTGGGAGCAGTGAAGATGTTAAAAGTAGAATAGCCAAGGCTCAGGGTGTTTTTTCACAGTTAAAAAAAAACTCTGGAAGAATAGGAAGATAAGTCTGCAAACCAAGATTAGAATATTAGAAGCTACAATGATGACAGTGGTCAAATATGGCTCTGAAGTATGGACGCTCCGAAAAGCGGATGAAGATTTGCTAGATGTTTTCCAGAGAAATTGCTTAAGGATTGTTCTGGGTACCCGACTGACTGACCGTATTTCAAACAACAGGCTATACGAAAAATGTGAGTCAGTACCGCTCTCTAGGGCTATAATGAAAGAAAGGTTGAAGTGGCTAGGGCACGTTGTGCGGATGAAGGAGGACAGATTGCCGAAGATTTTTCTTTTCGGCCAACCGTCTAGGGCTAAAGGGAAAGCAGGTTGTCCCCGTCTGGGGTGGGAGGACGTCATAAAGAAAGATTTAAAGGAAATGGGAACTTCGTGGGCGGTTGTAAAAAGGGAGGCTTTGAATAGATTGGGGTGGAGAAGGAGCTTGCATAGCTGTGTTGGCCCCAGGCGGCTTGGTGCTGCGGTGAGTTGTTTGTAGTAGTAGTAGTAGTATACCATACACTTTAGCTTGCACGCAGAAGGAAGACCTTCGATATCCCCTCCCCCTTCAACCTGTTTTTTTTTTTATTATTATGATTTCTATCCAATGTTTTTTATGTAATTTATGTGCATTTTGCAGTTTAACCTGTTCCCATCCTTCTAGTTATATGTTTGTCAATATTCATGACAACAGAAGTGATCTATTAACACCTTTGGGAGTATAGAACGGCTTTGATGTATTGATTTCAGTATTTTGATATGTCGTATGTCAGAAGTGAAAATATCAACATACTGAGATAAAAAAAATCCACATATCGTCCATCACTAATTAAAACATTCCAGCAGAATATATTTGCCTTCTTCCTGCGAGTGATCCCAACCGTTTCAAAAAAAACTGTTTTTCCTTTCTTTATAATCATGATTTTTTCTCGAGTCAATTAATGAGCAAGGACGCCAGTCAAATAGAAGTAAATCGCTCATTCGCGTTCTTTGTGATTTCCTTAGACTTGGAGAGGAACTAAGAATGGTGCTTGGGGTCAATTACAGGGGTGTAAATTGCCATCAGTGTGGGGGTGGGTTTTCACGCAGAATATTTGCAATTATCCAAATCTGTGCAACTAAATATAGTAAAAGGATATAGGAGCTCTAATTGACAAATAAACCGGAAAAAAAATATAGTTGTTTCATTGCATATAGTTAGTTTATAGTATCATGAGCTTCCAAATGTAGGATGTCAAGCGGCAAATACAGTATTAGGGAACAATAGTTTTATGGGTAAATGTCAAGATTGTCCCCTTATTTTGAAAGTGAGGTTGTCACGAAAAAAAAACAGGAGGGGTATGGTAGGATCCCACGGTCTTGCATTAAAAAAAAAGTCTAAAAGTAGGCATACACACATAAATATATTCAACTAGGTCCAGTTTTAGTAAAAGAGAATAACAAACAAACGGTTGGAAGCTGTGGAGAACCCAGTTTTCTCTGGGGGTGAGAGGGGAGGATTAAGCCATTTTTTTACCATTTTATTCTTAAAATGTAAATTATGAATTGTATTTGCTTTTTTTTGCAAGTTTTGACCAATTTTCAATTGAAGCACTGTCAAAATTCAATTAAGAACAGTTTTTACTCAATAATTGCTTATATTTTCTTGAAAACAAAAAAAAATAGATGCTTAATTGATCAAGTCAAGTAATTTTAGTTAATTTTTTTTTTAATTACTTGTTCTTTTCTTGATAACAGCCAAGTTTCGTTGCTGAATTTATGAAGTCAGTCAAATTTTGATTATGTATGCCTGGCATAGATGTAATGTATAAAATGTGTAGCTTTTACTTTATATATGATGGATGAACTGTTTGATTGTGACGCAAATACGAAGTTTGTGTCAAATATGAATTTTGTGTCCCAGATGCGACTTTCTTTGGAGTTTTTGAGAACCAGTATCCATGGGCTTATACATATCCAGGATTAGAGCTCGTAGTTATTTATCCCCAGTTTTGGTGATTCTGTTTCCTCTGTAATGATTATGTTTCCTGTTTAGTAATTCAGTTTCTTCTTTAGTGATTCTGTTTCCTCTTTAGTGATTCTGTTTCCTCTTTAGTAATTCTGTTTCCTCTTTAGTGATTCTGTTTCCTCTTCAGTAATTCTGTTTCCTCTTTAGTGATTCTGTTTCCTCTTTAATGATTCCGTTTCCTCTTTAGTGATTCTGTTTCTTCTTCAGTGATTCTGTTTCCTCTTTAGTAAGTTAGTGATTCTTTCTCTTTAGTGATCTTTCATTAATTAATGATCGTTATCTATTAAACCGTCTTTTATTAGTTTAATGATTTTTTATTATTAAGCTCTTTTTGGATGTGCAATTTAGTGACAACAGGTGCGTTAATGCAGAACAAGAAGTTGCATTTAAATCACTCTAAATGGAAAAAGAAGTATTTTGGGAGGACCAAAAAAGGAGAAGAAAAAGAAAAAAATAAAAGAAAAAAAATAATAGCAATATTGAAAAAAAGACAGCTGAACAAGAACGTATCCAGGATTTTTTGGTGGGGGGGGGGGCCTACAAAATAACTAAAAATCGCATCAAAATTTGTTTATATTTATTTTTGTTACGTTTTTACGATTCGGACAAATATTTCAGGAGGGGGGAAGGCTCCAAGTCCCATCCCCCTCCGGGATACGGGATTTGCAGCTGAAGATAAAACATCTGTAGGTACTAAGTTTAGGGATTTATTTACTGCTTATTTAGCGATTATTTTTCTTGGGATAGTGGCAACCCCTGCGTCGCCTGGAAGCGGAATTGGCGTATTAGGCACTTCTAAACGAAAATGAGTTATCAGTGCCATCTAGTGTGAAATTTTGTGCCCTTTCTGAATCTGGACTCCGTTTTAGTGTATCGCACTTCCCTGTAATGCTACGAGTCGAAACTGTTTTGACATAATTTGTATTATTTTCATTCTGTTGGAAGCGTAAATGACGTGTCAGATATGCGCTTTTAACAGTGGACTTCGTGACGTATCTGCGGGTTCGTCTGCATCTTTTAGAAGAGAATATTTAGAAAACGTAAACAAACAATGCAAAAGCTTTGGCAGCTATTCTCGATAAAAATCTTTCAGATATTTACTGATATTAGGAAGCTAATAGCACGGTCAGGTTCATGCGTTCCGGAAAATAGAAACTCTCTCATGAGCTACAATATGCAGAACATCCTGTTCAAAAATCCACAAGTTGAGAAAAATATTATGAAATATTGTGAGCCAGGAAGCTCTCTTATTCAAGAAGCAGATGCAATACACGGTGTTATTGAGAGGGCGCTTAAGCACCAGGAAGTGTATCCGCCTCCAGACCTAGTAAAAAAATTTGGTCAAAGTATCAAAATCCATACGCGATCATTCAGTTGCAGCCATCACATTTCCTGAATTTCTAGGCATTCCAGGAATTTTCAGGCAGTGCCTTTCTCAAAGCTGAAATGGCTCGAATTCCGCCAGACTGTAAAAGAGTATGGTACAAAGAGCGTTTTGCAAATGATCATTGTAGAGTTGTTCAGATTGCTCCAGAGATAACCTTTCAGAAACTGAAGAGGAAACGCATCTCGAAGGTATGGGTAGCTGAGAATCTCGAGGTTCCAAAGCCTGTCATTTGGATCATGAACTTACCCAAAGACAAGATAAAAGATATAGAGCCTCTTATGTGATTCATGCCGGTTGTCGATGTAAATTACTACCGGGAATTGTTCAAAATGAACTTGCCAGGGCTTGTTTCAAGGAAGGGTCGTGAAACTGCCAAAGATGTTTCAAGTAAACTGAACAGTTCTACAAAAGCTAGAGTTGAGAACTATCCCAAAGAGAAGACTGTCGTACATCAAGGCAAGGGTAATAACGAAAGGTATAATTATGACATTTAACTGTACACTCTTTCTTAACATTCTTTTGTATCCATTTGTTACTATATTATATCTGAATTTCTTTAAAAGTTTTACTCAGTTTGTACTGACACCTTACTGGTCAGTCTTACCGTAAGTTGCATGTCTGGTGTTTCAAGCATGTCCGGCTTGAACCGGTTTTGACGTCTCTGACAAGTTGACCAACTGTTGAACCCCAATTGACGTAACAGTATTTTGGAAATTTATTGGGCCGAAACTGTTTGCTATTTTGCTTGGAAATTCTCACTGTCCCTTTATAATGCCATGCTTTTCAGCATGTAATTTTTTCGTGTTTTTTACTCCAACAATGCATGTTCTGCAAGGTTGCAAACATTCAACCGTGTTTTTCTCGGAATGTTGTGTTTTTCACTTACGCCAATTCCGCTTCCAGGCGACGCCTGGTCTAAGTAATCATCTACAGCTTTTCAGTTAAATGCTTTATCTAATTCGAAAATACTTTTTTTCAGTGTGCTGAACTGCTGACAGTAAGAAGGGATCTTGCAACTGTTAAAGATGAGCTCTCTTCCAGGGACAATAGGCTCAAAATGTCTGAGGCTATTCTCAAAGAAGAAAGAGATGCGAATCGGGTAAGTAGCTGATCCAGTTTGTGTGAGCAGGTAGCTAGAGAAGGGATAAAACTCAAATGATTAAATGGAAAAACTGCTTCATTATTAAACTTGATTTTGTACAAAAATAACGTATTTAGGATATATTAAAGCATATTTTACATATTAAAATATAACATATTGAAATATAATGCATACATTAAACTTGATTATGTGCAAAAATATATATTATTCATTTGTTGTTTAAGAGGCAGTTAAAATCCCCTGAAATTTAAAGGTACAATATAAGATAATAATCCAATTTAAAAATGATTTATATAGTTATATGAATGAACAGTAAGCCGCCTTATGTACAACAAAACAGTAAAAAACTCAACTGTTGCTCTCTTCGTATGGGATATAATATCGGTTACAATACTAAATGCAAGGTAACCTTCAAGGCCAAAGCGAAAAGATTTTCCCTTGCAAAAGAATAGTAATTATGCGTCTGTTTTATATAAGTAGGATGGCTTGTTGTATATTTGTGAATTGAGTATTATTGCCATGTAGAATAATATAAAATAGTGCTTTTAAAATAGGGCTTATACGAGCCCTTAGGGGTTTTCATAGCAAGTGCTGCAAAAATGTTCGATATGTATTTGTCAAATATAATTACCTTATCTATCTTAACAAAAAGAATCTTTATTGTTATGGGATGACATTAAAAACGTCGTAATTTTAATGCTTGTCATTATAACTTTTACCGCAAGGGGCTGTCTGGTCTCAGCTGAACTTGGTGGGATGCAAAAGATAGATTCCCAGTTATGCCTTTTGGGGCCTAAGGCCTGATACGAACTTCTTTGGGATAGACAAGGGAGGGAAATCCCTGTATTGTTTTCATCAAGATAAAGCGGGAAGGGGTGGTCAGGCCTTAATCAACCTCGATAAGAAATAGAAATGAGTATTTTAGTTTTCTCTTTAGATCTCTGGGTATGATCCGATTTCTACGAAGGGTGGGGGGGGTCCCAATTTTTATAATCAGAACGTCTGCCTGAAAAGATTTTAGGATCAATCAAGTAAGACACCGTCTAAAAACTAGACTCAAGTAAGAGCTACTGTCTTACGTTTACCTTATGGAGTTGACCTGATCCCACCTTTGCGAGGGTGGTGACAAGGAGTGGTGCTTAAGTTCTTGTGATTACGACATCTATAAACGGTTTACAGATCTCCTTTAAAGATGTCGGGAAGTAAGAGCTGTTTCAAGCTGTGCTTTTCGTAATTTGTAACTGATATGACGTCTGTGGTGTGAGGGGCTTCCTGGATTTATGTCATCCATCTTCTATCAAAATGGGCGGTCGGTTCTCAATCAAATTTGGGGAGAATTTAGAGTGAGTAATCTACCTGGAAACGCTCTATATGAGATGAAATAGGCCCAGGACTCGGTAAATACTATAAGACTATCAAATAAGCAATCCAAAAAAAACTTATGGATGCAGAGATCTGTAGATAGCACTCTTCATTATATCCGTTTCATTGATGCTTCGCACATAGAAAACTTATTTATACTATTACTGCTACTAACAACTCACCGCAGCACCAAGCCGCCTGAGGCCAACACAGCTACGCACGCTCCTCCTCCATCCCAATTTATTCAAAGCCTCCCTTTTTACACCCGCCCACGAAAGTTCCCATTTCCTTTAAAGCTTTCTTTATGACGTCCTCCCACCCCAGACGGGGACGACCTGCTTTCCGTTTAGCCCTAGATGGTTGGCCGAAAAGAACAGTCTTCGGCAATCTGTCATCCTTCACCCGCACAACGTGCCCTAACCACCTCAACCTTTCTTTCATTATAGCCCTAGAGAGTGGTATTGAACCACATTTTTCTTATAGCCTATTGTTTGAAATACGGTCAGTCAGCCGGGTACCCAGAACAATCGTTAAGCAATTTCTCTGGAAAACATCTAGCAAATCTTCATCCGCTTTTCGGAGCGTCCATGCTTCAGAGCCATATTTGACCACTGTCATCACTGTAGCTTCTAATATTCTAATCTTGGTTTGCATACTTATCTTCCTATTATTCCAGACTTTTTTTTAACTGTGAAAAAACACCCTGAGCCTTGGCTATTCTATTTTTAACATCTTCACTGCTCCCACCATCTTTACTAACAATACTACCAAGGTAAGTGAAGCTGCCCACCTGATCAATCTTTTCATTACCCAACGTCACCTTTTCATCTTCACTTATTCCTAGCCTTAGTGACTTAGTCTTCCTAACATTAATTTTCAAACCAATTCTAGCACCCTGAACTCGCAAAACCTCTAAAACTTCATTCATTTTGCTCACATGGTGTTTTATAATTCCATGACAGACGTGAAGCGGAACATGCATGTTTGTATTGGAGTTGCTGGGATTGCTCAGTTCTTTCCCTGAGCAGGGACGTCCCGAAGAGGGGCGGGAGGGGCGCCCCCACCCCCACAACTTTTTGGCATTCGGTGAAATTTTTGCCGAAGGCGAAAATTTCGGCAGTAATTTTTGCAAAATCGGCCGAAATTTAGCAAAATTCTTGATTTCTGAAGAAAATTTGGCATAAATCAGGTAGCGATTGGTAAAATTTACGAAGATTGCCCCCCGCCCTCTATTAAAATGAGCCTCAGGACGCCCCTGTCCCTGAGTCACAGTTTTTGTGAAGTATGTGGGTGTTGGGCTCACCTAGATTTTCTTTGCCTTAAGCCTGACTTTTTCATAATCCATTTTGATTTTGACTCTTTAGATTTTACTTTTTCATTCATACTATTATATGTTCTTTCCGTGATCTTTTGGGTGGTTTTTGGTGGTGGTCGCTGGGTGTATATGTTCCGTCTCATTTTAATCTTTGGTGTTGCTCTTCATATTTTGTTAAAGTTGAGGTTAGAAGCAGCAACTGACAAGGCCTCTCTAATTTTTTTTTTTTCCAGTATAAACTTTCCTTCTGAAACGAGCGATTTTGCGACAAAACCTATAGCCTAGCTATATCTTGCACTAAAAGGACAAGATACTTGTTTCATTGGGTTTATAAATCTCAGAACTTTCCATTCACCGAGACAGATTAAGATGCTATTTATACTTTTCCTTAGAAAAGACTAAACTTGCTTAAAAAAATAGCAAAAATTGTCTTTTTTTAAATGATCTTCAACCTATTGTTTACGTAGTATATTTATACAACCATGTACACGATAACCTTATCCACCAAGTTTCAAAATTAAATTCGGTAGATGGAATATTAGCTATGGAGTGATAGAAAAAGTTGCACAGGGAACATAAACCTCAAATTGTATTATTTTCGTAATCCGATATTATTATATGATATTGATATTATAATCCTATATTATTATATTATATTGTTTTTATTATCCGATTCTACAAATGCGTTGTCGAGGTACAGTAGCGTATTCTGCTTCTTTCAAACATATTGAGTTCTGTAAAAATATATATGTCATAAAAAAAATACAAATAAATTATTCCTTAAAATCTTAATAATTTTTCATGTATTAAAGTTATAAAAGTGAAAACATTTAGTTTTATTTTGCAGTAAAGTACAAATTATGTTCTGGCCTTGAGAAGGCATAGGAGTTGTGAGCTCTACTCATATTAATTTCTTCTCGTTTTGATTTTAACTCGGTATTTATTGTAATTTCTGTTCGTTTTGGGTTTCATTTATTTATTAAGGCTGATTTGTGGAAGTTTTACGCTTGGTATATTATTTGATTCTATTTTTGTTCATTTTTGGTTTAATGGAGTTCTTCACTTTTTTTGAAAAACTTATTTCGTGGGAAATTTTGTTTTAATTAATTTCATAAAAAAGATCTGCAAATGAAAGAAAATGAATAGATGGAAGATTTAGAAGCAGCTTCTTAACAGGAGTTTCTCAATTGTTTTAATCACTTTTTTGAGTTTTCTTATGGATATCTTCAAGTAATTTAACAAAACAAGGCTATGTAACCATTCAAACAATAATAAAACGAAATATCTAAGGCTATGTCAACAATATAAAAACTTGTTTAGAATTAATCCTTGGAAAAGATCTTGAGTTTGTAATGATAACCGAATTTCTTTACATGGCCATTGACTATCCTAGAAAATGCTTTTAGAATTTGACTGAACTTAATTAAGGGGGCTTATTCTTCTTCTTCTATTTTATCAGGCGGGGCATTTCAGTTGAGACTATTCAGCCCTTTTGCTTTTGCTTTACTCTGTGAGCTGAAGAGAGCTACTGAATTGGTTGCTTCTTATTTATATTAAATCTGCTCAGATTTCTTTCAGTAACTCTTTTGAATCTAGGAGTTGAAATATAAGAAGATGGATATTGACTTCTGTGCTCTGTGTGCATGTATAGTCAGCTAGACTCTTAGCTGATAGTGAGGTTGTGTGGTGTTTGAAGCACTTTAACAGTTTAAAATGCAGGGTATACTCTGCAGAGGTCAGCATATTACATTCAAATAGGCAATGGTCAATTGTTTCATCTTTTTATATTGCAGTACCAATGCAAAGAGGGGAGAAGGGAACTGAGCCAATTGAATTAGAGAACTGATATGAAAACGCCTGGCCCATTTGAGCCAGACCGAATTCTATGATAAATTTTAGAAAAATACTTATTGGGGAAGGGAGACAGAATTGGATTATTCTTATTAAACAGTACCTCAGATAATCTCCAGTGGTAAATATCTCTAATGGGGATTGGTCTCCCACTTGGATGGTCTATATTTATAGCATTTTTGCGATTTCATCCGCCTGATGGTTACCAGTTATACCTGAGTGGCTTGGAACATACTGAAGGTAAGTTCTTATGCCTCTTGAGGCAAGATTATTAATAATATTAAGACAGTGAAAAGTGTCTATACTCATCTTATACTGAGAAGTTGAAGATAGCAGCTTTAGGCTTGACAAAGAGTCAGAATAAACTATAATATTTTGTGAATTAGCAATCAACGGTTGGTTATTCCTGAAGTGCTCTAATGCCATGATTATGGCATTTAACTCTTCAGACACTATAGACACCTTATCGTACATTCTCTTACGCGTTGCCATATTAAGGGGTGGGAGGAAAGCTCCCCTTGCCACCTTCTCATTCATTTTGGACCCATCAAAAAAATTTGGAAATAGTAATTGTATTTAGTTCAGCAATTTTTTTCTGGATGAAAGCAATAGGGGTAAGTTCTTTTGTCCACTTTGAGAAATTAGTATTTATTATGGGAATTGACAGCTCCATGGAGGGGGTTTGGGGGAAAGTAGGTGCAATAGACTTTGCTGGCACTGGGAATTTCTTCTGGGTATTGGCATATTCATTTGCAATGCCTCTACACATGGCTTGATTTCTTAACCAGTTATGCAGGGTATGTGAGCTATTTGCTTTATCTCGATGTATTTTTGTACCTTCTTCTTCTTTATCTTGATGTGCAACCTGAGAATGAATCCATTACGGCTTTTTGGGTTTTATTTGGCTATTCTGAACTTATATAATGTGATGGACACTGGGCTTTTCAGGACATAAAAATGGAGAGCATAGTCTAATATTAGATAAAATTATAGGAGATGAAGTCCCGACTTGAGCTTGGCTTGATTTCTTAACCAGTTATGCAGGGTATGTGAGCTATTTGCTTTATTTCGATGTATTTTTGTACCTTCTTCTTCTTTATCTTGATGTGCAATCTGAGAATGAATCCATTACGGCTTTTTGGGTTTTATTTGGCTATTCTGAACTTATATAATGTGATGGACACTGGGCTTTTCAGGACATAAAAATGGAGAGCATAGTCTAATATTAGATAAAATTATAGGAGATGAAGTCCCGACTTGGCTTGATTTCTTAACCAGTTATGCAGGGTATGTGAGCTATTTGCTTTATTTCGATGTATTTTTGTACCTTCTTCTTCTTTATCTTGATTTGCAACCTGAGAATGAATCCATTACGGCTTTTTGGGTTTTATTTGGCTATTCTGAACTTATATAATGTGATGGACACTAGGCTTTTCAGGACATAAAAATGGAGAGCATAGTCTAATATTAGATAAAATTATAGGAGATGAAGTCCCGACTTGGCTTGATTTCTTAACCAGTTATGCAGGGTATGTGAGCTATTTGCTTTATTTCGATGTATTTTTGTACCTTCTTCTTCTTTATCTTGATTTGCAACCTGAGAATGAATCCATTACGGCTTTTTGGGTTTTATTTGGCTATTCTGAACTTATATAATGTGATGGACACTGGGCTTTTCAGGGCATAAAAATGGAGAGCATAGTCTAATATTAGATAAAATTATAGGAGATGAAGTCCCGACTTGGCTTGATTTCTTAACCAGTTATGCAGGGTATGTGAGCTATTAGCTTTATTTCGATGTATTTTTGTACCTTCTTCTTCTTTATCTTGATGTGCAACCTGAGAGTGAATCCATTACGGCTTTTTGGGTTTTATTTGGCTATTCTGAACTTATATAATGTGATGGACACTGGGCTTTTCAGGACATAAAAATGGAGAGCATAGTCTAATATTAGATAAAATTATAGGAGATGAAGTCCCGACTTGAGCTTGGCTTGATTTCTTAACCAGTTATGCAGGGTATGTGAGCTATTTGCTTTATTTCGATGTATTTTTGTACCTTCTTCTTCTTTATCTTGATGTGCAACCTGAGAGTGAATCCATTACAGCTTTTTGAGTTTTATTTGGCTATTCTGAACTTATATAATGTGATGGACACTGGGCTTTTCAGGACATAAAAATGGAGAGCATAGTCTAATATTAGATAAAATTATAGGAGATGAAGTCCCGACTTGAGCTTGGCTTGATTTCTTAACCAGTTATGCAGGGTATGTGAGCTATTTGCTTTATTTCGATGTATTTTTGTACCTTCTTCTTCTTTATCTTGATGTGCAACCTGAGAATGAATCCATTACGGCTTTTTGGGTTTTATTTGGCTATTCTGAACTTATATAATGTGATGGACACTGGGCTTTTCAGGACATAAAAATGGAGAGCATAGTCTAATATTAGATAAAATTATAGGAGATGAAGTCCCGACTTGAGCTTGGCTTGATTTCTTAACCAGTTATGCAGGGTATGTGAGCTATTTGCTTTATTTCAATGTATTTTTGCACCTTATTCTTCTTTATCTTGATGTGCAACCTGAGAATGAATCCATTACGGCTTTTTGGGTTTTATTTGGCTATTCTGAACTTATATAATGTGATGGACACTGGGCTTTTCAGGACATAAAAATGGAGAGCATAGTCTAATATTAGATAAAATTATAGGAGATGAAGTCCCGACTTGAGCTTGGCTTGATTTCTTAACCAGTTATGCAGAGTATGTGAGCAGTAGAAGGGGGGTTGCCAGTCGTGACGGGGCACCATATATGGGCATAGAACCACGTGGTTTATGGATTTTGTCAGTGAGAATTTGAAAAAACAGGAACTTTCTCACATTTTTGTATGTTTTTATGGACTTTGTCAGTGAGAATTTGAAAAAACAGGAACTTTCTCACATTTTTGTATGTTTTTATGGACTTTGTCAGTGAGAATTTGAAAAAACAGGAACTTTGTCACATTTATGTCTGTTTTTATGGACTTTGTCAGTGAGAATTGAAAAACAGGAACTTTCTCACTTTAATGGATTATTGAGTCTAATGGGGGCAGGTCAATGACACTTCCTTCTTGTTGTTGCTCTCAGCGAATGTTAGGAGTTTCCAGGAAACAGTTAGATCACGTGTTTCCTTCTCAGCCAATCAGAGGGCTTGCTTACATAACAATCCGACCTTCAGATTTCGTATATAACGGGCTCGCAATGTAATTCAATTATCAGAAAGTATTTTGACACAATTGAAACAACAATGGATAAATTTGATGAATTAGAAGCCATGTCAACTTCAATTTGCAATATAAGTACATTTTTTATTTTCAAATAAAATTATTTTCCTTGGTCACCCTCCAGTATATTCACGTAAATCCCCCCCCCATACAATACAAACATCATTATACAATCTTTATACTCGATGGAAAACGTAAAATAAATTCTTTTACCCTCGAAACCTAACCCCCCCCCCCACCATTGTTTTACAATCAAATTCTCGCAAAAAGAAATAATTATCCTTTCGTTAAATTCCTTCCTTCTATATTTCCAGCTAAAGCGATCACTGACTTCTGTCAATTTTTAATGAAAATGCCGCTCTGTTTTGACACAAGACTCCAATGTGAGGCCTATAATTAGCTATCACCCTTTTTCCGGTTTTGTTTACAAACGCGGCGGTCAAGTCAAAAGGAACTATTCTTCCGTCATATTAAAACAGTTTCAGACAAAAAGAGATTGCAATAATTAAGCTAGGCCAACACAACCTGTATGGAAGTAGAGAAACGAGTTATTTTCAAATTAAGGTATAACAATATATGTAGGACATTATGTAAAAGGAGGGAGAGGGGGCAATGCCTCGCTTCTAACAGCTTCGTTGTAAGTAAATTATGTAAAAGGGAGGGGGCAATGTCTCAATTCTACCGCCATCATTGTAAAATGAAAACAAACTGTGCAAGGCTAGAAAGAAAGGTCTCTAGGAATTGCATGAAGCTTATATTATGTGTAAATTGAATAGCATTTTAACCTATGTTTGCAAAATTTAGGCCTATAGGCCGCTGGGTTGACGATCTAATTTAAAGCCTATAGACTGGAACATTTAATATTTTTCTAAATGGTAAAAATAGAAACAATGATTCCTACCCTATGGCTATAGACTACTGATTGTCTAATAAAAACGTTTGATTTCTAAGCCTAATATATTTCTCGCGAAATTTTTACTTTTTGAGTTACTAAATGAGATAAATGCTTTTCTAAACAAAATTATGGTTAATAACTTTCTTTCTGTAAAAAAGGGGCAAATTATTTTGATACTAATTTTTTCTCTTCTTTTTAAGGCAAATTATGAAGAATTTGCAGCCCCTCCAGCTGTAAAGAGAGCTAGGGGTAACGCAAATAGCGAAGAATGCTCGTCGCCGCCACCCAGTAAGAGAGCAAGGGCTAATAATGTGGCCCCTGCGAAGGCTACTGTCATACAATATGGTCGCTGGCCAAAACCCCCCAGCGCCACACTGCCTGCCCAAGTGCAGCCGTCTGTACCAGCCCCTGTTCCGGCTGCACAAGTCACAGCTCCTGTACAAGAAAATTAATGACATCGTTTGCACATCCGCTCTCCTTGGACCTCTAATAGCTGCCCCATCAACGCTAGGTCAGGAGGTTACCCACCAGCATGCACTACCTGGACCTTCGGGCACCCAAGCCCAGACGGATTATGCAAATGTAAGCATTTTTCCTACCTATCTATTTCTTCCAGTGTTTTTTTCTTTTCACTATTTTTCAATATAAACTTGTCTCAGCGAGATATTAACCCCTCACCCCCAACCATTGTTTTCTCTGCTCCCCCCTCAGAGATATCTAAATATAATGTAATTTTTGCAAAGAAACCACTCTTTTTTCTAATCTTTGCTCTATCGCTTCGATATCTCATATAGTTTTAGATACCATTGAAACTCAAAATGCTATTCCGTCCACAATTGAATATTATCTTGTTTTAATCTTTGGCTTAAAGCTCCGCACAAGCATATAAATAGATCTGTTTCACCACCTTTCCTGTCTTGTTCTATCATTAGCGGTTAGGCCGCCAAGTCTAGGATTTCAATGCTTTTACGTAATTCTGTGCATATTTCTGAAAATAGCGAAATTGTCTGCAAAATTAGCGTTAGATATTTAGGAAATTGGAATTCTATGTAAGAGCGAAACAAGTTATATTCCCAAAAATAATATTCGCTATTTATGACATTGCTGAAAAGGGGGGGGGGCATAGTTGCCCTTGAATCTTTTTGCTCACTTAAAAAGTGCAGTCAATTACTGCTAATGCTCACCGCCTTTGAAACTGAATGCTATTTTTCACATAGTTTTAAGAAAGAGATTATTCCGTTTTATCCATATCAGCGTCCTAATTTACACTGAATATTTCTATCGTGCCAAAGATTTTAGCGAGGGGAAATCAAGTTAACGGTTCTCGACATTTTGAAGTTCAATCTTGGAACACTCGCGCGACGGCTTACAATAATGAGTTCACTGAACCTGTATGGAATTAGAAAGAAATGTTTCAACTTTTGACGGGCATTATGTAAAGGGGACTGGGAGCCGGTCGGGAAGAGCTGCGGGGGTGCGCTGCATGAAGCGCCGCGGGTCCGAGAAGCGCCGCAGGGATGTGCCACAAGGATGCGCTGCTGCCCGAAAAGCGCCGCAGGATGCGCCGCGGGCCCGGAGTGCGCCGCAGGATGCACCGCAAAGGATGCGCCGCGGGCCAGGAAAGCGCCGCAGGATGCGCCACGGCCCGAAAAGCGCCGCGAAAAAAAATAGAAAAAAACTAGCACGTAATTATTTAGTTTTAGTAGTTTAAATATTTGACTATCCCTTTTTGAACACATTGCGCCTTCTATGTCATATCTTAGATTATCTTAAGTTGGAACTTTCAGTTGAATTAACCAAATGTTATTAAGCAATAATAATCCAAATTTTAAAACAGTAGGGCAGATTTGAACACTTTGAAAATAAGCTATTTTTCATTTATAGGTTGGAGCATTGGTCCCTTACTCACCATCGAGTGAAGAAGAGGAAGAAGAGGCAATGGAGTTTCAAGACAACGAAACATGGGACAACTCTATTGATGTACCATCTAATATTGATGAGTTTTTAGTTGATTATTTTAATGTAGAACCTAGTACAGTTGAGCATGCGGACTTGAGCCCGAACACTTTACAAATTTTAGAGGGTTTTACAGGGAACCCTCCTCCCACTGACTACCTACTTCCACTTCAAACAACTGAAGTGGAGCACAGCCCAAATATTGTTGAACAACTTGGGGGAGGGGGTAATATACAAGAGGAGGTTACAACTTTTCCCGATTTTCTATTGTCCAATACAATTTTAAATAATATAGTTGTTTTCACTGCAATGTTTGGGGATCCCTTTAATACACTTATGGGGGGAAATTTTGTTTTTGATCCTGTAGAAATTGTGCATGCCTATGTAGATAAAATTCGTGCACTACTGGAGAAACAAATTCAATTGTGGGGGGGTAGGGATTCAATTAAGGTTTCTATTATTTTAAAGGTTTTTTATTTGAATGAGGGGAAAAGCGAGGTTTACTATCATTTTATACATTCCGAGATGCGCGTAATTTATCCAAATTTAGAGAATTTTGACGGTGTTTTTAGTGAGTGGGTAGGACAAATTATTGCGCATCTCGAGAACTATAACGAAAACGGGAGTGGGTCTGTAGTTTTATTTATTGAAAATTTAAGCGTAAATATTTGTAAATTTAAGAAAGATTTTATTTTAAGAGGGGGGCATAGGGACACGGGTGTAGTTTTAAAATATAATCCAGATCTAGAGGGTTGTAAAGGTGTCCAGGAGATTTGTTTTGAAACAGATCAAAAATGTTTCAAGTATGCTTTCCTCATATCAGCATACGAGCCTCTAGCACGTGACGCAACCAAGAAGAATTTAGATCACTGGGCTGTACATGGGAAGGACGGGTCCGATTTCCCAGTTGTAGATTTTTCTTGCTTAGAAGGAAAATACCCAGTAACGCTACGATCTATTGATATTTTTGAAAGGGCCAATGCTCATTTAAATATCGGCGTTACTGTGGTACAATACGAAACTGAATTTGAAGATGGGGCTCGTTCTAAAAAGAAGGGGCTGGTTTTCCCAGTAAGGGGCCCGTCAGTTGATTTGGTTAAACACTGGGTTTGGTTGCTATACACGCCGCCTAGTCAACCAAATGCAATTGGTCATTTTAACCCTATCACTGACATTAGTAGAGTTCTGGGGGGTGATAAGGATCTAGGGGTACGTTTCTACTGTCCAACATGTCTGTCACAATTCCGTAGTGATATAAAACTACGGGATCATATGAGACACTGTAGACAGCATGGATATCAGACAGTGGAAACGGTTTCAGGGGATAGGGCCATTTTACGTTTCAAAAATTTCCAGAATACCCTTCTCCAATGCAACAAAATATCTTTAGACTGTGAAGCTAAGCTGGTGGAGGTGAATGATCCCCAATATCCAAACCGTATCAAAGAACACCAGGCCATTGCAGTGTCCTATGCACATGCGCAAAGAGACAATTCTAACACCATGCGGCTGTTAGAAATAGTTGAGACATTGGATGAGAATGAGTGCATGGTCAAGGCATTGACTAAACTGATTGGCACGGCTAATGGTGCTATTTCTCGTTTGAGAAATACGCATTATCCCATGGTGCTGTCTGCAGAGGATCGTCTCGCGATTAAAAATCAAAAAATATGTTGGGTTTGTAAGGGGGAGTTTGAAGAGGAGGATAAGGGGACTAAAGGGAAAAGAGGGGGGAGGGGGAAAGTCAGAGACCATGATCACTTGTGGCAGGAAATATCATCGGGGGGTAGTAATTTTAGAGGGGTAGCACATCAATCGTGTAATTTAAATGTTAGCCAACAGTTTTTTATCCCAGTTTTTATTCACAACGCAAATTATGATTTAAAATTTATTTTACCGGCACTGGCACGTATGCACAGGGAGGGAGGGGGAGTAGATAGTCCATGGGTAAATAATTCATTTACCTATAACATTATTCCCAAATCGGCCGAGAAGTTGTTGCTTCTCGAACTGAAATGGCAGGTAGTGGATAATGAGCGTACGTGCTGGAATAAAATTAGGTTTTTAGATTCTTTTAGTTTTTTTCCCAAGTCCTTAAGTCAACTACAAGTGCAGAAAAGTGACAATTTTGATAGCTTTCCCTTGCTTAAACAGCACTTTCCAGACAGTGAAATGTATGACTTATTAACCAGCAAAGGTGTATATGCATATGATTATTACTGTTCTGGCGCTCGCTTAAGCGAGGAGAAACTACCTCCAATTGAAGCTTTTCACAATTCACTGACCAACAGTGAATGCACAGCCGGGGATTATGAGTTTGCCAAGAAGGTGTGGTCCAAGGGGGATTGTAAAAATGGGTGGGATTATTGTAGACTGTACTTGGCCAGTGACGTTCTAACTCTGTTGGATATAGTCTGTAAGAATTCAGACCAGATCTATTCAGAGTTCGGGTTAGATATAGGATATTATTTTTCTACGCCCCATTTAGTGATGGATTTAATTTTAAAAATTAGTAGGGAGGAAATAGGCCTAATCACCGACGTAGATCAACACCTTTTTGTAGAGCGTTCAATGAGGGGAGGGTATGTTTTTCACGGGGACCGCGTCTTATCAACCGATCCGAGCGGACAAAGCACTGGTGTAAAGTCAAATGCAGTGTTCTTGGACATGAACTCGTTGTACCCCTCGGCAATGTCCCACTACTCTTTGCCATGTGGGAACTATCAATGGCTTGAGAATCCTTGTGAGTTCCCCGACATTAACACCGTCGAGGACAACGGGCCACAAGGATGGTTCTTTGAAATTGATGGTCACATTCCGCTGGCGCTTCACGACTCAGTCAAAGATTTTGTTTTTCCCTGTATCAATTGACCAGTGACCAGGGACTCGCTGAGCCCCTACAATCAATCATTGGTTGAGGATATGGGGATGCATTGGACCCCCTCTAAACAAAAACTGATTGCTGATTTGGACCCTAAAGAGAATATCGTTGTTCACCATGTGCTTTTGCACTGGATGGTGAACAATGGCTTCAAAATCACCAAAATACATAGGGTCCTGCAGTTCAATCAGCGACCATATTTGAAAACGTTTATCGATACTTTTGTCGATAAACGTTCTAGGGCAAATTCCAAGGTAGAGAAGGAATTGTACAAGCTCATTCTAAATTCAGCGTTTGGCAAAATTTGTGAAAGCGTACGTAACAGATCTCGCTGCGACGTCGTGACTGACCCTCTAGAGTGTGCACGAATTATTGCCGATCCCAATTTTACATCATTCACGAGCATAGAGGCCGGCATGGTTCTTCTACACAGGAAAAAGCGAAATGTGGTACTGAACAAGAATATAGCAGGCGGCAGTTCAGTACTAGAAATTTCAAAAAAGCTCATGTTGTCGTTCTTTTACAATGTGTGCAAGGTGCAATGGCCACGGGAGGGGGAGGTTCAAGTTTACTATGGGGATACAGATTCTCTGCTGTTAAAGGTAAATGGGACTGAAGATTTATTGGGCGATTTAGAAAAGGGGGTGCACATCAGCTCGCGGATGGATTTCACCAACTGGAATCCATCCCTCTACCTCGAGTTGGTGAAACGTCAAGCCCCCAACCAACTATTAATGTTAAAATCAGAGACGGGGAGTGATTTGATATCCAGGGGGGTGTTCCCGGGTCCCAAAGTTTATTGCGTTGAAACACATAGTGGGGATGAAAAGAAGACATGTAAAGGGGTGCCTAAACACTTTGTAAAGAGCAATTTCAACATGAGCGTGTACAGAGACTGTGTAGAAAGTAGCCTAGTGCCGAGAGCACAAGTGCTTGCAATTCGCTCTCTACAGTATAGAAATTATACTGTGAGAGTGGAAAAAAAATGCAATGTTATGTATATCTGACAAAGTCTATGTGCTCGAGAATGGTGTGAGTGTCCTGCCTCATGGCCACTATCGTATTTCAGACCGAGTTGAATGCGTAGACTATCGTAATCAACTTGGTCTGGATAAACTAACCTAATCTGACTAACCACCAACTAACCATCAACCTTTCATAAATTAACTAACCCAGCCTCAACTAACCTGCAGTAGCAGTGACGACAACTATTGTTTTTCCATCGCGGCTCCTGGGGGGTGGGGGGCCCTTCCCGCGGCCGGCTCCCGGGGGGGGGGGGCCCTACCTTTAAATTCACTGTAATGTTCAACTGTGCTAGTTCCAAGTGTATTTTGTTGTACAAAAAGTGTTGTATAGAAAAGTGTTGTACAAAAGGTGTTGTACAGAAAAGTGTTGTTGTACAAAAAGTGTTGTATAGAAAAGTGTTGTACAGAAAAGTGTTGTACAAAAAGTGCTGTAGATGGACAAAAGTGTTTTTATTTATAAAGTGTTATCATTGTTCATGTTGAACAAATAGAGTTTTCATGTTGACCAAGTGTTCATGTTGCTGTAATAAATGTTGCCATGAAATATTGTTTTTGTTCTTGAATAGATAGATCTATGGGAAAATTACTACTTATTCATTGGACACATATGATTTACAGTTAGTCATAGTCCGACTGTTGTCAACAGCATGTATCAATTTAAAACACCCTTCAGATCATTTCTGTGTGGGCCCTCAATGTCGGGGAAAACAACACTGTTAGTTAGAATAATTCAAAATTGCGATAAAATGTTTTTGGAAAAACCGAAAAAAATCTACTATTGCTATAGTATTTGGCAAGAGTCCTATGATAAAATAAAAGCTATTGCCACAACCATACCAATACAATTCATAAGAGGACTTGATGTTTTCAATAGTATTGAACCGAACTCGTGGCTGATTATTGATGATTTGGCTGAATCCATTGAACAGTTCTCACAGGAAATGCTACAATTGTTCACTGTTCGATCTCATCATGAACACATTTCCATAACCCTAGTTCTACACAATCTGTTTCATCAGAGCAAATGTATGCGAACCCTTGCTTTGAATTGCACTATCTATATTATCTATCGAGTCGTTCGTGATTCTAGCTCGCTCATAACTCTCAATAAACAGATATACCCCGGCGCCCCAAAATTTCTGCTCTCAGCGTACAATCAGGCGACTAGCAAGCCCTACGGTTACATTTTGCTGGATCTTAATCAGAGCACGCCCGAGGATCTACGCGTAGTCACCGACATTTTCGACAATGAAATTACAGTATATCTTCCGGTGAACAGTAGAAAAGGCTATTAGTTGCCATTATGACACTGAAGAAACTACATGAACAACGACATTTATTTTCCGTTTTAAGCACTTCAAAACCCTTGCTTAGAAAAGCCATACTCAAACATGGTGTTGACAATGATTTCATTAATCTAATATCTGAACTTTGTTTAAATTTAACTGAGGGCAATGTTCAACTGCCAGAAGGTGTTAGACAACAGACAAAGCAACATCGTTCCACTGTACGTGCCTTGGCTTGTAAAAACAAGGGAAACAAATTTAAAAGAAAACGGCTCCTTCAAGCAGGCGGTAGCTTTTTCACACTTTTACTGCCAATAATTGCAGGACTTGTAAACAGTTTTCTCTAGAGAATGGCAAAACCCTATAAATTGACACCATTTGAACTTGTCCTCTCGCCCGTCGAACATTTTGAAGACAATCTAAGCAAATTCATTAATGATGAGAATATTGCCGATGATAAAAAACTGCTTTTACTTCAAGATGCATTGCGACGTATGGACAAACATAAACCTTATCGTGAGAGACCCGCCGCCGATCCCTCTAAACAGGAAACATCTCTTCAAGATTCTGCACAATCAAAGGAGAAGGAATTGAATTCAATTGTATTGAAAATTGAAAATCTATTGCCACTGTCTTATCGAGAACAGAGTAAAAGAGTATTATCTTATCTCGTGTTGGAAACTGGCGATCAAGTTCAAGTCGACAGCACAGGGAAACGAATTATAATTCAGGGAAAAAGTTATAATCTAGTTGATTTAATTTGTGATATGGTGACGAATCGTAAAGGACTCTTATCCTTTGACAATAATCTATACACCTTTCTAAGTGTATCAAACTTTCCCAAAAGTCTTATTGGCAATAAGCAAATTCTTAAGAAACTAAGAGAATATAGTCCACCAACAACGCCAACACCATTTAAAAAAGAAGAAGAAGATTCAATATTTGAAAATACTATCAGCAGTAATGATTTTACAACACCTGTGGCTGCTAGTCAAAAGCGAAGACGAATTGATTCACCCTCCAGTGTGCAAAAGGGGAGTGGACATTACACTATGTGTTTGCGTTCAAAATGGATGAAGTTCTGAAAGGTGTCTATGAAAATATTGGTGAAGCGGGAAGTTTAAGTTCCCCCAAAACGCTTTCTAGAGTTGTCTCCCGTACCACATTAAAAAATGCAAAAGAGTATCTAGAGAATGAACCGAGTTACACACTACATCGGAATCGCACGCTTCGTGGCAAACAATATCGACAAACTAAAGCCGTTTTCCCTCTGCATATAATGCAAATGGATCTTTTAACTCTAGACACAGTTCAACGGCGTCACAATGCACCCTACAAATATATTCTGGTGGCAATCAGTGTCTTTAGTCGCTATGCCTATGCCATTCCACTGCGATCAAAGAGAGGTGTTGAAGTTGCTCGGGCCATTGAAAGTATTCTTGAACAGGATTCGTATAGAAAAATTCAATCGGATCGTGGCAGTGAATTTGTTAATCCTCATGTGCAAAAGGTTCTATTGAAATATAATACATCACTTTATCATAGTCACAGCCCGATAAAGGCTGCATTGGCCGAACGATTAATAAGAACGATTCGTCTATTAATTTCAAGATATTGTGCATTGAAAAATACACCGGCTTTTATTCATGATTTAGATAAAATCATGCAGACCATCGACCACATCGATCTCTATCCGACTCTAGCCCTCGGGATGTTCATTATAGTGAAAATACGTTTGATGCTTTTCTAAAGCAATACTCCACTGACAATGAGAAGAAAAAGAAGAAGAAATTTAATGTTGGTGATACTGTTCGAATTAATAGAACCACCAATATTTTTGAAAAGGGGAATTATTTATGGAGCACCGAACTTTTTAAAGTGTCCAAAATCCTAGACACCGAGCCCACAACGTATCGACTGCGAGACACCAGAGATGATGAGATTCTCGGTGGTTTTTATGAATATGAACTGCAAAAAGTTAGAAACACTAGTGAAATTTATCAAATTGAAAAGATATCAAAGAGTCGTACTCGCCATGGCAAGAAACAGTTGCTTGTTCGCTGGCTAGGATACAACTCGGATTTTGATTCTTGGGTCAGTGCTGAAGATATTAACAATGCCCAATGATTTCTATGTGACTTTCATGTCCAATGTTTCTGATCCTCTCTACAATGATCTGAATAAAACAAGTGATTTTTGGACGAAACTCTCCCCCACCATCAAATTCGATGGAAAGTATGAAGTGGCTCTTCTCGACTATATTCTCAAAAATACCTATGACATCCTGAGAAAAGATCGTAAATATGAAATAAAAATTAGACCCTATGATTGGCCGCCACCACCAGGTGAACAAGAACAAAATCAAAAAATCAATTGGATGGATTATCCATATAATGAATTACCCTACGAGGAACTCACCTGTATGAATGATTTATGTCGTACTATTAATAAAAGAATTTCCGCTCGTAAAAAAGGAGCTTTTCATTTCAACTATTCAAAGGAGGAGGGCAAGATTTACATTAGTTCACCTATTGCCAGTGAAAAGATTATTCTCAATGATAATCTAAAGGATGTTCTTGGCTTTAAGCTCAATATAATCAATGGTAAAAGTGCCGGAAACACTAATTTCATTTTTGCTGACTACCCGCCTGCCTTCTCCACAGACACTTGTATATTTCTCTACGCCTCATTTGTGGAAACATCTCGGGTCGGTAATTCAAATGTTCCCCTCCTACGAGTTCTTGAACGAAAAACCAATCAAGAGCATATTCACCGCTACAATATAAAGCATCTTCAGTATATTCCCGTAAACACTTCCTATTTGGAACTCTGTCAGTTAACACTAAGAACTGAATTAGGTGATCCCATAGCAATTTCAAAGGGTTTGGCTGTGATTACATGTCATTTTCGACCCATCGTTCAACAGCAAGATGTCTAATAGAAAAGTGGTATTCACTTGTCCTGGTATTGACTGCTATGTTAATACTCTTGGTCCAAGACAACAGGGCAATGGAATGGACTATTACAAGGGTCGCTCGTCAATGTCTGGCTACGGTCTTGGCAGTTGGTTTGCTAAGCTGTTTCGCTCTTCACTACCACTGGCTAGAAAATATCTTGTACCGGCTGCGACAGATTTTGCATCCTCTACACTATACGATTGGGGCTCTGGCAAGGATTTTAAAAAAAGTGCTACGGAAAATCTTAGGTCCGGTGCGCGAACCTTAGGCGAGAAATTAAAACAAAATGGTAAAGGTTTAAAAAGGTCAAGAAACAATGCATCGCTCATCAGTCTCTACTCAGGTCGGAAACGAAAGACATCCCTTCTGTCAAAGAAAAGAAGGAAAAAGCCGACACGTAGTGTAACCAGAAGCCCCAGGAAGAAAATTTTTAGATCGAAACTTGATTTCTTCTCTTAAGATGTCCTACCTGCCGCATAAGGATTCTCAACCTTCAATCACCGCCTCATTGAATCTGTTCAATGCTGAAAATGCTGATGTGAGTGTCAAGCATGGATACTATGAACAATTTTATCCACTACAACCCCTCTCCGATAATATCCACTTTCAAATTTATTCCAATGAAGACTACTTTATGGACATGTCTTCAACATTTATAGATTTACAAATGAAAGTCCGGAAATCCGATAATACAATGCCAGTTCGAGCCGATGGGATATCCTATGAAAATTGTATACTACATAATTTATTTCGTCAAATTAGTGTCTACTTAAATGGCACGCTGGTGAGCACAAGCAACAATCTCTCAAACTATGCAAGCTATATGCAATTCATGTTGATGACACCCAAGTCATACAAGGAATTGAGAGGCGCCTCCAATGGATATGAATATATTACTAATACTGATAGTACAGATGCACTTAAAAATGCTACAACTAGTGAATTACATCTAGTTGGAAAAATATATCATGAAATATTTAATATACCCCAATGGTTGCCGCCCAATGTTAAAGTGGATATAAAATTGACGCTTGCACCATCCAATTTCATATTGAGAAAAGAACTTGATGCCAATCCCGATGTAAGTCTCTCCCTCACCTCAGCAATACTTCATGTACGCAAACAACAGGTTATGAGTTCTGTTGCTTTGGCCGTGGAAAAGCTAAGAACCAATGGAAATAATATTAAACTACTTGTTCCTCATACAATCGCCAATCAACGTCATATTGCCATGGGGTCACGCACCTTCACCGATTCATCCTTTATCAATGGCGAAATCCCCTCGAAACTTGCATTGGCATTTGTAAAAAGCGCCAGTGCAATAGGATCGTGGACTGATTGCCCACATAAATTCGAGATGTTTGGACTTTCATCTCTTGTGTGCAAAGTAAACGGCATCCCACTCTACAATCTATCTTTTGATAAATCCTATAGAACATTGTATGAGTTGACTATGCAAACTCTAGATCATGATTCGCAACTATTTGAAAATGGTATAACCGAAGATATGTTTGCTAAAACACATGGTATCATTGTATTGGATTTGTCTGGCACACAGGATATGAGTATAGTACGTACGGGGACTGTGCGTTTAGAGTGTACATTTGCCGACCCATTGGCTGAGAGTATTGCACTAATCTCACTAAATCAATATGAAACCTATTGGGAAATCACTCCCGAAGGCAGTGTTCTACTAGACTTGGCGCCATGAACACCAGTCAAATAATCAATGTATTTAATATGGATCCCTACATGTCCCAGTACAAATCCTATTGTCTGCCCTCAGATTATCTTGGAAAAATTCATAGTGCGAACAATACCTTGATTATTGTTAATAGCAGTCCATCGACTGTGCTGACGGGTCATTGGCTGTGCATCTATCAAACAATGAAGACGATTGAATTTTTTGATCCTCTTGGTCTACCCTATACATTCTACACACCCCACATCAGCAACTATATTGAGAGCAGTGGGAAAACTATTATTCAAAATCGAAAGAGGGTGCAGGATCTAACGACTAAAAGCTGTGGCTTCCATGCACTACTATATTTTGTATTCCGATGTCGCGGCTATACTTACAAGCAGTTTCTCCACATTTATAGTGACAATCCCCGTCTGAACGACTTTCTAGTGGAAAATATCCTCTCAGACCTATACAGTATTGATTTCAGTGCCCTAAGAGTAAAGTGCTTAAAAAATGTTTGTGAATTTGTTTATTAATAAAATGTATATATACAACAATGTCTTTAAATCTTCACTTTTAGATTTCTTCATCGGTGTATAGGCAAGTGTCGTGAACCACTAATGCTGGTAAATCATTTGGATTCACTGTATATTGATCTTGATTGACTGCAAAGTCAGGGTCACATTTTCTGCAGTACAATGTAACTTCACTCTTGTCATATCTCTTTGTATAGTCAATGATACTATTTGCATTCATATTATGAAATTCACGAGTTTCAATCTGTCTATTTGAAGCAATATCACATACAGTGTTTTCAAGTGGTGAATCACATTCGGTAACTGCCAAATAAAAATCACTTGGTTTATAGTCATAGTAGGCAGTGTCGTCACAGCGATGACGTAGAAACCAGATTGTCTTGTTACCCCAACAGTTGAATCGTAGACCAGATTCCTCTTCCCAGAATAATTTAAATCCGCGACGATACCAATCTCGTAGAAATAAACTAAAATCACGTTTAGGATTCTTTCCAATCATAGCGGGGTAAGTATTCTCCCACTGATCACATTTATCATAGTGACAATTGGAGCACAGGTGCCCTCTAGGGTGAGAGTCACACACCTCTTCAAGACATGAATTACATCCTTTAATTTGTACTGCATAGCCTCTATGTAATTTACAAGGATTACATAATTTACACTTTTCACTATAGTCATCAATAATTGTACAATTTTCACATTGAGTCCAACTGCCAAGAGTGTACAAGCACAATGGACATATATAGAACATTTTTTGGTTTCCGATGTCAACTCTCTCACAGCTAAAACGAAACTGATCGTCCTCGCTCGATAAATTCAAAGTGGAGGAAGGGAGAGGAGTAACTCTGTAACGTTACCTCTTTCGAATGACGGAGGAGCCATCTACATTGGCAATGATTTCAAAAGTATATCCACAATATGATTCTGCCTTGTTCCGATTAATATATCAATAAATTGAGTATAAGCATTTGAATTACATTTTAAAAGTTTCATACAATAGTGCAATGGGGGAGAATCAGTTTTCATTATATTGTCAAGTGTTCCCTGAGAGAATATCCTGCGTTGAAGAGATAACTCGAGAAAATCATCATCCAAAATCAAATGTTTTTCCATAAACACTAGATTTGATCTAATTCTCTCTTTCTCAAATTTATTTATTTTTCAGTCCTTTCACTCTGACTGCTGACTCTAGACTGAGCCTGATTCGTTAGCCCTAACCAAAAAAGAAAGGGAACATTTTCGATTTCGAAACAATTTTATTGAATAATTACAACAACATCAATAATACTATGCATGTACAATTAGCGATAGAGTTTATTGTCTTCGATATGTTTCACTAATGCACTTAAAGCACACTGAAGTCTATTCACATGTGATATATCAACTTTTGCGGCGAAACATAATTGATCTTCCATTTTAAATTTGCTCAAGGATATCACATATCTTGCATATACTGCATCCCATTCCAGACAAAGCCGCGATCCTTTCGTAATTTCCACCGCAATGTTTGGTGCTCTTGTATTATTACCATCAACTCCACCATCAACTTCTAATAGTGTAAACATTCCACTCATTATTACAAATATATATCCAAATAAACTATTCTCTTTGAATTCTATTCACAGACTAATAAAACTATAGCAAAAATCCTTTCCTTATATTCCCTCCGCCGGTAATATGTAAGCAAGCCCTCTGATTGGCTGAGAAGGAAACACGTGATCTAACTGTTTCCTGGAAACTCATAACATTCGCTGAGAGCAACAACAAGAAGGAAGTGTCATTGACCTGCCCCCATTAGACTCAATAATCCATTAAAGCGAGAAAGTTCCTGTTTTTCAAATTCTCACTGACAAAGTCCATAAAAACATACAAAAATGTGAGAAAGTTCCTGTTTTTTCAAATTCTCATTGACAAAGTCCATAAAAACATACAAAAATGTGAGAAAGCTCCTGTTTTTTCAAATTCTCACTGACAAAATCCATAAACCACGTGGTTCTATGCCCATATATGGCGCCCCGTCACGACTGGCACCCCCCCCCCCCCTTCTACTGTGAGCTATTTGCTTTATTTCGATGTATTTTTGTACCTTCTTCTTCTTTATCTTGATGTGCAACCTGAGAGTGAATCCATTACGGCTTTTTGGGTTTTATTTGGCTATTCTGAACTTATATAATGTGATGGACACTGGGCTTTTCAGGACATAAAAATGGAGAGCATAGTCTAATATTAGATAAAATTATAGGAGATGAAGTCCCGACTTGAGCTTGGCTTGATTTCTTAACCAGTTATGCAGGGTATGTGAGCTATTTGCTTTATTTCGATGTATTTTTGTACCTTCTTCTTCTTTATCTTGATGTGCAACCTGAGAGTGAATCCATTACGGCTTTTTGGGTTTTATTTGGCTATTCTGAACTTATATAATGTGATGGACACTGGGCTTTTCAGGACATAAAAATGGAGAGCATAGTCTAATATTAGATAAAATTATAGGAGATGAAGTCCCGACTTGAGCTTGGCTTGATTTCTTAACCAGTTATACAGGGTATGTGAGCTATTTGCTTTATTTCGATGTATTTTTGTACTTTCTTCTTCTTTATCTTGATGTGCAACCTGAGAATGAATCCATTACGGCTTTTTGGGTTTTATTTGGCTATTCTGAACTTATATTATGTGATGGACACTGGGCTTTTCAGGACATAAAAATGGAGAGCATAGTCTAATATTAGATAAAATTATAGGAGATGAAGTCCCGACTTGAGCTTGGCTTGATTTCTTAACCAGTTATGCAGGGTATGTGAGCTATTTGCTTTATTTCGATGTATTTTTGTACCTTCTTCTTCTTTATCTTGATGTGTAACCTGAGAATGAATCCATTACGGCTTTTTGGGTTTTATTTGGCTATTCTGAACTTATATAATGTGATGGACACTGGGCTTTTCAGGACATAAAAATGGAGAGCATAGTCTAATATTAGATAAAATTATAGGAGATGAAGTCCCGACTTGAGCTTTGCTTGATTTCTTAACCAGTTATGCAGGGTATGTGAGCTATTTGCTTTATTTCGATGTATTTTTGTACCTTCTTCTTCTTTATCTTGATGTGCAACCTGAGAATGAATCCATTACGGCTTTTTGGGTTTTATTTGGCTATTCTGAACTTATATAATGTGATGGACACTGGGCTTTTCAGGACATAAAAATGGAGAGCATAGTCTAATATTAGATAAAATTATAGGAGATGAAGTCCCGACTTGAGCTTGGCTTGATTTCTTAACCAGTTATACAGGGTATGTGAGCTATTTGCTTTATTTCGATGTATTTTTGTACCTTCTTCTTCTTTATCTTGATGTGCAACCTGAGAATGAATCCATTACGGCTTTTTGGGTTTTATTTGGCTATTCTGAACTTATATAATGTGATGGACACTGGGCTTTTCAGGACATAAAAATGGAGAGCATAGTCTAATATTAGATAAAATTATAGGAGATGAAGTCCCGACTTGAGCTTGGCTTGATTTCTTAACCAGTTATGCAGGGTATGTGAGCTATTTGCTTTATTTCGATGTATTTTTGTACCTTCTTCTTCTTTATCTTGATGTGCAACCTGAGAATGAATCCATTACGGCTTTTTGGGTTTTATTTGGCTATTCTGAACTTATATAATGTGATGGACACTGGGCTTTTCAGGACATAAAAATGGAGAGCATAGTCTAATATTAGATAAAATTATAGGAGATGAAGTCCCGACTTGAGCTTTGCTTGATTTCTTAACCAGTTATGCAGGGTATGTGAGCTATTTGCTTTATTTCGATGTATTTTTGTACCTTCTTCTTCTTTATCTTGATGTGCAACCTGAGAATGAATCCATTACGGCTTTTTGGGTTTTATTTGGCTATTCTGAACTTATATAATGTGATGGACACTGGGCTTTTCAGGACATAAAAATGGAGAGCATAGTCTAATATTAGATAAAATTATAGGGGATGAAGTCCCGACTTGAGCTTGGCTTGATTTCTTAACCAGTTATGCAGGGTATGTGACCTATTTGCTTTATTTCGATGTATTTTTGTACCTTCTTCTTCTTTATCTTGATGTGCAACCTGAGAGTGAATCCATTACGGCTTTTTGGGTTTTATTTGGCTATTCTGAACTTATATAATGTGATGGACACTGGGCTTTTCAGGACATAAAAATGGAGAGCATAGTCTAATATTAGATAAAATTATAGGAGATGAAGTCCCGACTTGAGCTTGGCTTGATTTCTTAACCAGTTATGCAGGGTATGTGAGCTATTTGCTTTATTTCGATGTATTTTTGTACCTTCTTCTTCTTTATCTTGATGTGCAACCTGAGAATGAATCCATTACGGCTTTTTGGGTTTTATTTGGCTATTCTGAACTTATATAATGTGATGGACACTGGGCTTTTCAGGACATAAAAATGGAGAGCATAGTCTAATATTAGATAAAATTATAGGAGATGAAGTCCCGACTTGAGCTTGGCTGGATTTCTTAACCAGTTATGCAGGGTATGTGAGCTATTTGCTTTATTTCGATGTATTTTTTGTACCTTCTTCTTCTTTATCTTGATGTGCAACCTGAGAATGAATCCATTACGGCTTTTTGGGTTTTATTTGGTTATTCTGAACTTATATAATGTGATGGACACTGGGCTTTTCAGGACATAAAAATGGAGAGCATAGTCTAATATTAGATAAAATTATAGGAGATGAAGTCCCGACTTGAGCTGCTAAATCATCGCATCAAAGAGCAGAAAGATGACTTTGATTCGAAAATAAAAGAAATGCAAGAACTATTAAAAAATTATAAATCTGCTGAAGCAAATAAAACTGTGATGGCTGGTGAGTTTCTTCGTCTTATTTTTTAATTTGCTGCTGTGATTTTATATAGCATAGTGTATTATACTACATGTGACACAAAAAACCCCACATGTTGTACATTTTACACCCTGTGATTTATACATTTCTTATCTCGAGCACATACCATTTAGTGTCAAAAACACAATTTCAAGCAGAAAACTAAACAAAGATTACTCAGAGATCTGTCAGAGGGCTGGAACGGCGGGTTTAGGAATTGTTTCTTCAACTTGAAAATCCTCTAGAGTCTTAGCTCCGTCTCTGCTTACATTTGCCCCTTGAGAGGGCCGTACATCGGACGAGGACCTCTTAGGCCGGTATTCCGTGATATTTTGACATTGTATGATTTTTCTTACAAATTCGTGTATATTTCACATTTTTGCGTCATTTTTTTTTTTTTTTTTTTTCTTTTTTTTGTTCTACCCATCCCTTTTCTGAAACAAATTACTGTGTACACATCTGACCCTGGAAACAATCGGCAAGACACAATTGAAAAAGACAAAATTGAAACATACCTTTGGGCTTTACACTCTTTTGATGTTGGATTAAATAAAAAACACGTTTTTACGAATGAAACTAATGAGCGACTATGAAATTTCAAACATATAAAATTATCCTGTATATGCGCTAAAGTTTGACAAGCGTTTTCCGGAAAGTGTTCTAGAATGCAGCAAACATAGCAAGGTGGTAACTCAAAGTATTCTATGTTCGAATTGCCTTCCAAAACATTTAAACCAATTATTTCATTTTTTTAAAGCAAATTCGAATAAATAATCCTTGTTGTTCTTGAAGTTTGTGATAAAAACTGAATTATTATCACATTGTTCATGGTTCAGAGCATTAACTCTTAAAGCCCTAAAATAAAATAAAAAGTTAGTTTAAGCGCAAACAGCAGAAGGAAGGCAGGTGGTAGACCTCTGTACTTTTGCTTGAAGAAAAATATTTTTAAAGATAAATTTTTCTTTTTAATATCATATCCTGAGCTATCATTTATAAACATACTTTGGGAAAAAGGACTCGCTTAGGTTTAATTGCAGCACATCAAATTTTTTTGCAGCACATCAAATTTTGTATATTAAATTTTTAACATCAAATTTTGCTGCACATACGGGAGGCTGCAGCCTGCATCAACCGCTCATTGCGCAAACGATCAATTTTTTCATAGTATTTTTCATCATATAAAAAATATACTATTTTTTTTAAAGATATTGTTCCTGGAACAAGAAGGCATCCATATTGCAAGCTTCATAAAAATAGAATCCTTCAAAGGTAAGATTAGAAGGTAATCCCCTGCCCTCCATATTGATATGTAGTACCTGTCATTGAAGGTTTTGAAAGTGCATGACTAAAAAGGCACTTTTATACCTATGGGCACTCCCCTCCGCCTAATAATGGAAGATCAACTAACTTCCCATCTTATGGTCGGTGTTGAACTATGTAAAAGCTTATAACCAGTAGTATTACTGCTCCAACGGTCTATCATAACTGTTCATTCTGGTGGACAACATGTATATTTAAGGACAAATGTGCGATCGCCCGGGAGGATGGATTATGGGACTGTTAACATAGATAACCAGTCTTTTAGCAGTTCTGAGTCAATTGTTTATGTTATAATTTTCGCTTGATAGCATTTTTTGCCCTATTCAGCCGAAAATGTTTATTTTTCTGTACAAAAAGGACAAAGTTTTGCCATTTATTGTGGTACTATGTCTTTGGTTTTTTAAACTGTACACTAGAACTTTTGATGCTCCTTTGAATATGCCCTCTGTCAATATTCTAAGGCCACCGCACTAGATTGATGCGATTAATTCCTGAAAAAAACAAAAACACAATAAACAAAAGAATTTGCATCCGCAACCATCGCTTCTTGGAATTACTTAGAAAAACTTTCCGAAAAGAAGTATTCCAAAGAAAACTGAAGAGCCATATTAAACTCAAGACCAGAAGACATAAATTCCTTTAATAATTCAAACTCTAAACTGAAAACGAACTGAAATTACTCTAAGTAGGAGTTGTTTGTTTACCCTTCCCTAACCGGAAAAGTATAAACTTGTTGCATCATTTGTGTTTTATTAAAAAACATATGTATCTTGAACACTATACTTTTGTTTTAAAAAACATTGACGAAAAATAAATATTAAATCACTATAATAGTCAAGATGACTGGAAAGAACTAATGAAAGTAGAATAAATGTTTGATGTATAATAAATAATAATTCTTGGAAAATTAGCAATTAAAAATTTTATTTCACTTCAATTATTATATTTATTTCTTAATGTTGTAAATATTACAGAAAATATTTGTAACATATTTCGGATTCCATTTATTCTTTAATAGTAATTTTTGGTCGTTTTGAGTTTGAATTATTGTAGGAATTTATTTCTACTGGTCTTAAGTTTAATATGGCCCTTTACTTTTCTTTGAAAAACCTCTTTTTCAGAAAGGTTTTTTAATTAAATTATGTTCGTTTTTGATTGCCAAAAATTTGGTTTGGTTAATATAGTGAATATTTCTCCAGTATTTCATGTCTCCGGCGTAAGAATTAAAATGTCTAATTCTTATTTAATAGTTCTAATTATTGGCTTTTGATTTATTTCAACATCCTTTTAACATTCCCTGAAAGTTGTAAATAAATGTCATTAGCCGATCTAGGGATATTTCTGATCCGCCTTTATGACAACCGAGATGCACGTATTATCTTTTGATTGAATAATCTGACCCTTAGTCGCTCCTAAAATATAGCATATATTCTCTGTTGATAATCTTGAAGCACATAGTGTCAATTGATTTAGTTTAAAATCCCCCTCAGCACTCCCTGAGGTTTCAAGCACTGTTCAAAGTTACAACTTAATGCCGGCGTTCCTGAGATATTACTGATGTGTTTTTTTGGACAATCAGCATGCACATAGTGTATTTTGATTTTGTTCAACATCCACTAACATTCCCTGAGAGTAGTCACAAGTAAATATAGTACCAGTTCAAAGCAGATGAAGTCTCAGACGCAAGTTATCCTAGTCGGCAGAAGTAACTGCTGCAGTCGCAACCAGTTGCATTTGCAACCGCAATTGTGGTAGTAATGGCCCTGAAAGTTTCAAGTTAATACCCTAACCTGTTCCTAAGATATTGCATATATGCATTTTTGATAAATTGGATACAAATAGTGTTTTGTGTTTTTTTTTTCTTTTTATTTAGCTTAACATACCCCTCAACAATCACCGAAATTTCACCTCTTTTAGGAAGTAGCCAGGATTGAACATTCCCTTTTTTCCAATGATAAATCCTGCGTGTTAAAAATGGAAAAATTGGTTATTTGGGCAAAGCTATTAGAGCTTGTGAATATTTTGAATAAAATGTTTTTTTTAATATTTCTGTCATTGCAAAGGGGAGCATCTAAACGGCAAGAGGACGGGGGCTGATTGTTCTCTCTTCCTTTTTCAACTTTCGTCTCAAGAAGAACTCGAAGTTCCAACTTATAGAATAGAATATATTTTATTCAGTACAATAGGTGGAGCTAACATGAGCATGTCATGACATAAAAAAGAGACCCAAAACAAGGATTAAAAAATAATAATAATAAAGAAATAGCAACACGAAAAATTAAGGCAGCAAGTCAATAAATTAAAGTTTTCAAGGTCAATAAATTAAAATGATTCAATAAAAACATTAATATAAAATTAATAAAATTCAAGAATCAATATTCACAGTTAAAATAGTGAACGTTTATAGTATAAACTTTACTGTATAATCTTTTTACAGAATATATCAGAATATTAAATATATAAATGGTTGGTACATTCAAAAGCACTCACAGGCAAATACCTGAAACAAACTGCATCAAACATTAAATATTTGTTAAGGTTACATTATTAAAATACCGAGTAAAATAAGGGACAAATGATTTGCAATATAGTTCGCTACTAGAGGCTGGGTAGCTCATTAACTGTGGACAATTATTTCTTATTTGTTGGAGTCTAGTGACTGGTCCTTCAGTAGGGGAGCTCTCGAGGTCGGGTAGAAGACCACGATGAACTGGGGAATTCAAACAATTTAGTCCAAACCGATATGTCAACTCATGTCTACGACTATCAAGTGAATTCAAGTTGAGTTGTTTTAGTGCATCATCGTATGTTGAGTAGTTATGTCCAAGTATAATTTTTCAGCTCTTTTTTGTATCATCTCAATTCTATCTGATTGATCTTTCTTCAAACTCAGATGCCAAGCTGGACATGCATTCTCAAGAGAAGTGTTAACGTAGCTGCAGTAAACAGACTGCAGAACCTCAGTTGGCATACCAAGTCTCTTCAGGTTGCAAAATGAATGTAAAAGGGAGGCCCCTTTTTTAGTCAGATAGTCAACGTACGAGTTACATCTTAAATCTTCGTCCAAAAGTACTCCAAGTATTTTAACAGTTTTCTTTGTCTGCATTAGGGAAATGAGAGGAGTGGTAGCGACCTTTAGGAAGGAAAAAGTCATATAAGAGCCCTTAGTTTCGCTGACCATCAGTTTTACCTTTCCTAATTCAGCTTTTAGGTCATTAGAAATTCCCGTCAAGTCAGACTGTTCAGTAGTCGGAGGGCTTAGTTGCAGTGATAAGACAGTTAAATCATCAGCAAATTTAAAACGCTCACGAACTGTTGCTAAAAGACGATTAAAAACAATTAGAAAAGAAAGTGGGCCTAATTTAGTCCCTTGTGGCGAACCGCAAAAAAATTCTAAAAATCCAGATGGCTCATGATCATGGAGTTTGACACACTGAGATCTTTTTAGAAAGAAAACTCGCAAGCATACGTACGACAAATGGACGGACACCCATAGTCTTGGCTTCTTCCACTACCACATTATGGTCGAGACCATCAAAAGCCTTAACTATATCAGCAAATAATGCATCAACATAAGCCCCATTTATTTCTAAATGTTTAATGACGGTATCCAACAGTGCAACCAAATAATGAACAGTACTATGCCCAGGTCTGAAATCGGCCTCTTATCAGTAATATCTTTAGGGGCCTTACATTTGGGGATTGGGGTAACATACGCCTGTTTAAAAATACTAGGGACAACACCAGCAATAAGACATTTGTTAAAAATTACCGTTAAAGGAGTAGGTAAAAGATCAGCTTATATAATCAGTATCAGTTTAATAATCAGTTTATTTGTTTAATAATCAGTTGTTTAATAATCAGTTGTTTAATAATTTGTTTAATAATCAGTTTAATAATCAGTTTAATATCAGTTTACTCAATAATCAGTTTAATTGGTATCTCACTTGAGTAATTAGATTTACGAGGATCAAGTGCCTTCAACTTCTTAACAACTGAACTAATCTCTAGGATAGGGATATTTGAAACTGAGCCAGTAGGTGGTAATATTGATAGTCGCGGATGAAATTTACAAATTGATGCAAAAAATTCAGTAACCTCATAAGCATGCAGGGGTTTACCATCATTATCTCTAACTTCAACTTTGGTCACTTTTTTGCCGATAATATCTTGAACTGTACGATGGAATTTCCTTGGGAAGGATTGATATATTTTGCTTGTTATTTTTGAACCATACTGCTTACGTGAAAATCTTATTTTGTACACAATTGTATTTCTTAACCTTTGAAATCTTCCTCAGGTCCAGCTAAATGCAATTCATTCCTCAATTTTATCAGATCTCAAAGATTCCGAATTCACATATTTTTTTTGGTCGGAAAATTTCAGAGTATTTTTCGAACAGTTCCTTACAAAATAAACGTGCTATTTCGTCACCATCAGACAATGAGAGGATATTATGCCAGTCACGATTTTTGAGCTATTTCTTGTAAAGATTTACTAGCTCAGGTGTGTAGGGCCTGTACATCACACTATTTTTGTCTATTTGGGATAAAATGATTAGGTACCCAAGCAACACACAGGTGGTCACTCTTACCTAATGGGGGTAATGTAACTGGAGTATAATAATATTTCGGACAGTTGGTAAAGATGAGATCTAGCATACGGTTACCTCTTGTTGGCACATTAACAATCTGCTTAAGTGACAGTGAATTGCTTATCCATTTGGGATCCAAGTCGTCAAAGTCGCCAGTCATTATGGTACCAGCGTTAGGATACAAGGATCGCACAATATCAGTGCAATTTAGTAAGTAATTCACAAGGCCTTGACGATAAGGGCCACGGGGCGGATATTAAACAACACATATCACCAGTGATGCCACTTCCTTAGGCCTGCACCACAACCATAAGACTTCGAAACCGTGTTTATTTGGTATTTTGCTGAAATTGAGGACTCTGTTTTTTATAGCTGGTCGACAAATAATACCAACACCATGTGTTACTGTAATGTCATCGGGTGTCATTCTTGGTCTTAAATAGTTTTCGTATCTATCAAATGCAACATACTCTTCAGTTGCGAGCCATGATTCACAGATACAAGCAATATCAATAAGTTCATTTTTGAAACGTAGTTCGACTTTTTCCATTTGCTTCATAAGTGACCGGACATTTGATAATAGTATATTCGGAAACGAATAGGGATGAATTAAGGACTTTACACTGCGGTCTCGAATTTGCTTGCCAGCACATTGAATGGGTTCCAAGTTGGGGAACTCGGAAAGCATGGTTTGAATGGTGGGTGAATCTTTGATTTCTTTAAAATTCCAGCCCTGTTGGTTGTTTGGACCGGACAGATCGGTGGAAGGCTGTCTAAAGTTGTTTTTTTGCCAGTTTGTCCAGGGTTTCAAGAGGGGGGGTTGGTATGATGGAGGAGGGATGTGCATTGGCTGATTTAAGACAGGCGACATGAGATTCAAACTCATAAGAGGGACTGGATATGGTCGTCTTTGGCAGCCCTGCATCAAAAGAGGGGCAGTTTTCGCTCCCCTTTCTGCGGAAAGTGAGATGCACATTGGGACAACAATTCATTAGACAAAATCCATGAGCAAAGTTTTTGCACAGAGATTTGTGTGGCAGAAGACAACACTCGTCATGGCAGCTACATTTAAAAAAATCCATGCAACATGAAAAAACATGCTATTCTTCGCCTTTTTGCAGCCTCCACTCATGTGAAATCTGCAAACACGTCGCTTGGGGCTAAGGTCAGTTATATGAGTCTCTTCATCTATATGAAGTTACTGAGGATACTCTTGTTCAGTTTGAGTGGCTTGACTGGTAACAAAGCTACTGCATTGAACAGATACATCAGTACTGGGACATTTTGTGCTGGTCTTATTACCCTGGTATAAGCACTTTTCGCAGGTAAAAATAAAGAATTGTCCCGAGGGCTTCTGCAGAGCAAGAACTATGTGTACATCAATTGCAGCTCAGGCTGCATGCATACGGTGTAAGTATTGATGACAATCAAACAAGGGGCTATCTTTTATCGTTCCGTCACATATGAGACAACTCAGTTCAGAAGCTGATCCGTCTTTTCTTTCCACCGTTATATTTTCTATAGCAGCTATAAGTCTCAGTGCTACGCCAGGAGCCGCTGGTTATTTTGTCAACACGCTTTCATTCGGGAAAATAGTATTCGTTTGAAATTGATTATGGTTCTTCTTGTTGTTATTTGGCTGTTTTGGACTGTTATTTTGCGACTTCAATTTAGTCAGGATACAGTTTTTTGGAGAATCTTTTTGCGCAAAAATTACGCACACAAAGGTCTTCTTCAAATCATTTGAGTACTTAGCTTATTCACAGCTAAAATAAGATAACGCCATCTGTGTTGCCGGTTATTCTTTTTGAGCAGATGCCGCAATATTCTGGATCCATAATAGATGCTGCTGCTATACACAAGAAGTTCAATCCTTTAAGTTAATTAAATCCCTTAGTCCAAGTCTGTGTAGTTAAAAAATCATTAAATCCTAAGGGAATTTAAATTAATTAGTAAAAATTTCTATAGCAAGTAAATAAAATAACCCAATTACAAATGTCTCTGGGAAATCACATAGGTAGAAACCTTACTTTATTAAAAGGTTAATATCAAAAACTAAGGTGTTCACACAACGAACTCTCAATCAAGACTGATGTGATACTCTTAACTTAATACCCTTAGCCATTCCTTAGATATTGTTATTGTACCCTTTTGACAGCCCTCCTGCATATATCGTTTGGTTTTGTTTGACATTCTCCTCAACATTTTCTAAAGGTTTTACCTTAATACCTTTAGCCTTTTTGGAGACTCAGGATCAAACTTGCCCCCTTATACATAAACAAAGGGCAGCTTGTGTAACGTACAACACTTGTCCCTGGGGCTCTGTGGAGTTTCGTCATCCCTTGAATCATGCTCATTTGACTTTTCGACTGTTTTGAACAAGAGGGCTATTCCAAAATTTTGATCAAATGTCTTTTGGGATATTGCAGCAAAACAGGGCATGGAAGGGGGACTGTTTGCCTTCTCACCATTTTACAACATCTCCATAAACACACCCTGAAAGCTTAAACTTAATACCATTACCCGTTCTCAAGATATTGAAAATACGCCTTTTTGAAAAATTAATTAAAACACTTTTTCCACAAAATAAGTTTTTCAAAGAAAAGTAAAGAACTCCATTAAACAAAAAATGAGCAAAAATAAAGTCAAATAATTTACGAAGCATGAAACTACTGCAAATCAGCAATAATGAATAAATGAAACCCAAAACGAACAGAAATTACAATAAATAACCGAGTCAAACTCAAAACGAGCAGAAATTAATACAAGCTGTGCTCAAAATCCCTATGCCTTCCCAAGGCCAGAACATAATTTGCACTTTACTGAAAAAAATATAAATGTTTTTACTTTTATAACTTTAATAAATCAAATAATATTAACATTTTGATTACTAAATATCAGTATATGTATATTAAACTGACAATGCACATTCATTTGTATTTTTTTCAGTAAAGTGCAAATTTATGTTCTGGCCTTGGGAAGGCATAGGGGTTTTGAGCCCAACTTATGTTAATTTCTGTTCGTTTGGATTTCATGTATTTTTGCTCATTTTTTGTTTAATGGAGTTCTTTACTTTTCTTTGAAAAACTTATTTTGTGGAAAAAGTTTTTTTAATTAATTTCTGTTCGTTTTATATTGACATAGTCTTTTCAGGGAAGAAGAAAATAATATTTTAAATCTTTTCGTTTTTTAAGACTTTATAGTTTGGCCTGCTATTTGTATGCTGGAGAAAAATTTTCAGCAATTTTTAACAAAATACACCCTTTTAAAAATCTGGACACAAATGGTAGTGTTTAATTTCGTTTCATACCTTCTCTAGTTGACCTCAAATGGAAAATTTGATACCATTCGCAAAGAAATCTGCTTACTTTCTTTGATAGGTTGGATACACTTACGCTATTTTGACTTGGTTAAATTTTAAGAGCAGAAGTAGCCCCGAAAGTTTGAACATAATACTCTCAGTCGTTCTTGGGATACTGCTGAGATGCCTTATTGGGAATTAGCATTAACACAGTGCATTTTGATTTAATCTTAAGGCAACATTTAGTTTTTAAACATAAAGGCAAATGGGAGGGTGGGCGTGGGAGGGGGATTAGTTAACCTCCAATCACTTTCGACTATTAAAAGGGCATCAGCTCTTTCTATTTTCAATCAAATCAGCCCTTTTCGATGTTCCTACGACAACTCCTTCGATACGAAGTGCCCTGGTCTAAACAACAACAACAACAAAAAATAATACATTATACCCACATCGATCTTTACTATAAAAATGTCAAGCCTTCCAATCTCTTTCGACTATTAAAAAGGGCACTAGGCCTTTCGATTTCCAGTCGAATGAGCCCATTTTGAGTTTCTACGACAACGCTTTCTATAAACACCTTATATGTCCTCAGGGCATAAATTACAACCCTTACCCTAAGGGCTTAGAGGGTGGTTGTCATCCTCTAAGACATAATTTCCAGAACTTTCAACTACCTTAAACAAAATGGCTATCTCAAAATTTTAATTGGATGTGTTTTGGGAAAATGGTTAGTCGTTCTCCCATCACTTTCAACTATTAAAAAAGGCACTAGCCTTTTCAATTTCCAATCAAATGAGCCCTTTTGAAATTTCTACGACAACGCTTTCAATAAAAACCTTATATGCCCCCAGGGCAAAACTTACAACCCTTGCCTTGAGGGCTGGGGGGGGGGGGCTGTCACCCTCAAAGACCTAATTCCCAGAACTTTCTACTACGTTGAACACTGTGGCCATCTGAAAATTTTCGTTGGATGTGTTTAGGGGAATGGTGCGCGTAAGAGGGTTGTTAGTTACCCTCCAATCACTTTTGACTATTAAAAAGGGCACTAGCCCTCTCAATTCCCAATTGAATGAGCTCCTTTTGAGGTTTTTATGACAACTCTAACTATAAAAACCTAATATGCCCCAGGGCATAACTTACAACCTTTGCCCTGGGGGCTCTGGGGGGTTTGTCATCCTTAAATATATAATTTCCAGAATTTTCAACTACGTTGAACAAAATAGCTATCTCTAAACTTTGATTGAATGTGTTTGGGGAAATGGTCGGCGTGGGAGGGGAGTCAATTACTCTCCACTCACTTTCGACTATTAAAAAGGGTAATTTCAATTTCCAAGCAAATGAGCCCTTTTTAAAATTTCTTCAACAAATTTCTATACAAACGTTATATGCCCCCAGGGCATAACTTACAACCCTTGCACTGAGGGTTTTGAGGGGGTTATCATCCTAAAAGACCTAATTTCCAGAATCTCGACTACGTTGAACAAAATGGATATCTCAAAATTTCGATTGGATGTGTTTGGATAGGATGTGTTTGGATTGGATGTATTCGACTATTAAAAAGGTACTAGCACCTTCAATTTCGAATTGAATGAGCTCTTTTTGATGTTTTTACAACATCATTTTCTATAAAAAACCTTACATGCCCCCAGGGCATAACTTACAACCCTTGCCCTGAGGGTTGTGGGGGGAGGGGTTGTCATCCTTAAAGACCTAATTTCCAAAACTTTTAACTGCGTTGAATAAAATGGCTATCTAAAAATTTTGATTGGATGTGTTTTGGGGAAATGTGGGCGTGAGAGGGGGGTTAGTTGCCCTCAAATCAGTTTCGACTATTAAAAAGGGCACTAGCCCTTTTAATTTCCAATCGAAAGATCTCTTTTTCAAGTTTCTACGACAAATTTTTCAATAAAAACTTATAAGTTATTGCCCCCAGGGCATAACTTATAACCCTTGCCCTGAAGACTGTGGGGGGAGTGTCCTGCTCAAAGGTATAGTTTCCTGAACTTTAAACTGCGTGGAACAAAATGGCTATCTAAAAATTTTGATTGGATGTATTTGGGGAAAAGGTGAGCGTGAGAGGGGGGTTAGTTGCCCTCAAATCACTTTTGACTATTAAAAAGGGCAGTAGCCCTTTGAATTTCCAATCGAATGAGCCCTTTTTGAAGTTTCTACGACAAAGATTTCAATAAAAACTTATATGCCCCCAGGGCATAACTTATAACCCTTGCCCTGAAGACTCTGGGGGGAGTGTCCTGCTCAAATGTTTAATTTCCTGAACTTTAAAGTGTATGGAACAAAATGGCTATCTCAAAATTTTGATTGGATGTGTTTGGGGAAATGGTGGGCGTCGAAGGGGTGTTAGCTGCCTTCCAATTACTTTCGACTATTAAAAAGGGCACTAGCCATTTCAATTTCCATTCTAATGAGCCCTTTTTGAAGGTTCTACGAACACGCGTTCTATAAAAACCTTATATGCATCCAGGGCAAAACTTACAACTCTTGCCCTGAGGGCTGTTGGGGGGTTGTCATCCTCAAAGACCTAATTTCCAGAACTTAAAACTACGTTGAATAAAATGGCTATCTCAAAATTTTGATTGGATGTGTTTGGGGAAAAGGTGGGCATGAGAGGGGGGTTAGTTGCCCTCCAATCACTTTTGACTATTAAAAAGGGCACTAAACCTTTGAATTTCCAATCGAATGAGCCTTTTTTGAAGTTTCTACGACAACGCCTTCTATAAAAACCTTATATGCCCCCAGGGCATAACTTAAAACCCTTGTCCTGAAGGCTCTGGGGGAGTGTCCTCCTCAAAAACATAATTTTATCTGGAAATCAACTACGCTGAACAAAATGGCTATCTCAAAATTTTGATTGCTTGTGTTTTGGGAAAAGGTGGGCGTGGAAGGGGTGTTAGCTGCCTTCCAATTACTTTCGACTATTAAAAAGGGCACAAGCCATTTCAATTTCCATTCTAATGAGCCCTTTTTGAAGGTTCTACGAACACGTGTTCTATAAAAACCTTATATGCCCCCAGGGCAAAACTTACAACTCTTGCCCTGAGGGCTGTTGGGGGGTTGTCATCCTCAAAATCCTAATTTCCAGAACTTAAAACTACGTTGAATAAAATGGCTATCTCAAAATTTCGATTGAATGTGTTTGAGGAAAAGGTGGGCATGAGAGGGGGGTTAGTTGCCCTCCAATCACTTTTGACTATTAAAAAGGGCACTAGCCCTTTGAATTTCCAATCGAATGAGCCTTTTTTGAAGTTTCTACGACAACGCCTTCTATAAAAACCTTATATGCCCCCAGGGCATAACTTACAACCCTTACCCTGAAGGCTGTGGGGGAGTGTCCTCCTCAAAAACATTATTTTATCTGGAAATCAACTACGCTGAACAAAATGGCTATCTCAAAATTTTGATTGGATGTGTTTTGGGAAATGGTGGGCGTGGAAGGGTCAGTTGCCTTCCAATGACTTTCGACTATTAAAAAGAGCACAAGCCACTCTAATTTCCAATTGAATGGGCCCTTTTTGGAGTTTCTGCGACAACTTCTTCGATACAAAGTGCCCTGCTCTAAAGGAAAAAAAAAATAATACATTGTGCCAACATCGTTCTTATATGCCCTCAGGGCATAACTTAAAACCCTTGCCCTGAGGGTTTTGGGGGAGTGTCCTCCTCAAAAACATTATTTTATCTGGAAATCAACTACGCTGAACAAAATGGCTATCTCAAAATTCTGATTGGATGTGTTTGGGGGAATGATGGGCGTGGGGGGGGCTAGTTGCCCTCCAATCACTTTCGACTATTAAAAAGGGCACTAGCCACTCCAATTTCCAATATAATGAGGCCTTTTCGAAGTTTTTATGACAACTCCTTCGATACGAAGTGCCCGGGTATGGAAACAAAATAAGTAATACATAGTGCCAACATCGTTCTTTACTTAGGCAGCGCTATTGCACTGCCTATGACTGGATGCACCTATTATCTTTTGATTGAGTTAAACATGCCCCTTAACATTCCCCTAAGTTTTGCCTTAATACACATTACCCTTTTTTGAACACAATCAAAACCAAACATTCCCTATTTTGTAACGGCAAATCCTGCAATTAAAAAAGGATAAATGTATAATTTTCAATCCTTGCCTGGGGGCTTTTGAGGGCATTGCATCTCCGAAGGCATGGCTACTATACATTTTGCCTGTTTTGAAAAATCTGTTTTTCATAATTTTGATCAGTGTTGAGGGGAGGGGCATCTAAAAAGGGCAAGGGGGGCTTATAGTCCTCCAATGACTTTCCAACACCCCCCTCAGCATAGTCTGTAAGTTTCAACTTAATACCCTTAGCCGTTCCTTAGATATTGCTGATAATACCTTTTTACAACCACCATGCATATAGTATGTTTTGATTGTCTTTGGCACTCCTCTACAAAGCCATGGAGGATCATATCATTTCCACAAGTATAATTATTTGACTTTTAGATTATTCTGAACAAGATGTCTATTTAAAAATTTTGATAGAATATTTTGGAGAGAAAGCAGCTAAAGCGAGCATGGGAGGGGGGCAGTCAGCCCTCCAGCAACTTTAATATCCTCCCTCAACATGTTATGAAAGTTTCAACTTAACGCCCTCTGCCGTTCTTAAGATATCGTAGATCCGCTTTTGGATAAACTGGATGTACGTAGGGCATTTTTAATTTACTTTTTGTTTTCCCTCAACATTCCCCAAAGTTTCACCTTAATGCACTTGGCCTTTTCGGAGTCCAAACTTTCTCCTTTTCCTAATGATAAATCTTCAATGTAAACAATTTATAAATTACATTATTTACAATCTTTGCCCTGGGGCTGTGGAGGATATGGCATCCCTGGAAGCATACCGACTGCACCTTTTGCCTAGTTTGAACAAAAGGATAGTTACAAAATTTTGAGGATTCTTAAAGAGAAGGGGGCATAAAAGGGACAAAGAGGAGGGTGGAGGAGAGAGGATGGTTGCCCCACAATCTTTCTTCAGCTTCCCCTCAATATATCTTGAAAGTTTCAACCTAATACCCTCAGCCGTTCCTTAAATATCCCTGATATTCCCTTTTCACAACCAGCAACGACAAAGTGTGTTTTGATTGTGCTGGGCATCCCTCTCAACATTTCCTTAAAGTTTCACCGTAATACTCTAAACTTTTTTCGAGATCCAGGATCAAACATGGTCTTTTTTATTGGTAAAAGACCTTCTATGTTGACAATGGGCAAATTGCATAGCATACAGCCCTTGCACCAGGGGCTGGGCTGAGGTTTGTCAACACCAGAGGGATACTTATTTGATCTTCGGACTGAGTACAACAAAATGGCTATCTCAAAATTTTCATCGGATGTATTTAGGGAAAAAGGGCCTGGAGAGGGGGGTTAGTTGCCCTCCGATCAATTTTGATTTTTAAAAAGGGAACTAGAACTTTCGATTTCCAATTGAAGGAGCCTCCTCCAAAATTTATACGTTTTTTCCTTTCATAAAAACCTTAAATGTTAACAACGAGTAATTAGCATAAATTACAACCCTTTTGCTGGGGGTTTGGGGGTGTTAACCCCAGGGGCATAGTTCTATTACCCTTGGACTATGTTGAACAAAATAAATGTCTAAAAATTTTGTTCGGATTCATTTGGGGGGAAAGAACGTGGTGGGGGGGGGGGACTACTTGCCCTCCGATCACTTTTGATTTTAAAAAGAGAACTAGAACTTTCTATTTCCAATTGAATGAGTTTCCTCCAAAGCTTATACGACCACCTCTTCCATAAAAAAACCTCATATGCTTGCAATAGGCAACTTGCCCCAGGGGCTGTGAGGGTTTTATCAACCTTTAAGGCAATGTTTTTGGTCTTTGAACTATTTTGAACAAAACGGATATCTCCGAGTTTTGATCGGATGCATTTGGGAAAACCGGTGGGGGGGGGGCTAACTGCCCTCCGATCACTTTTGACTCTTAAAACTAGGGCACTTGAACTTCCTATTTCCAGACGAATGAGCTCCTCTTAAGTTTATATGACCACCCATTCCAAATGAAGTACCTCTAGAAAAACAAAAAAATTGAAGCCTTATGGCTCTTTACTATAGGCAACATTACAGCGTTGCCTCTGAAAAAAAAAATCATATTTCGTTTTATATACAAAATCTCCCTCAGTTCAGTGGCGTCAATTCATGAAACTGTAGTGGGAGGGGGCAAAATTTAGTTTCCAAAATCTAGGTCGGGCAATATTGTTTTTGTTTTCTGTTTTTCCAATGACAATACACAAAGGGTATTTTTCAATGAAAATGCTTGAGAAAAGTATTTTTTGAAATCTTGGGGGATACCCCAGTAGTTGCCGCTACTAATCTGGTTACGTCATGCTCATGTATAGATTTTAAACGTAGTCTCTCTGATGAAAGAGTGACTTAGTGTAGTTAGGCCTTTGGGTGGACGAAACGCTGCCTTTCGAGATTTAGTTTCCCAAATAGGCAACAAGTTAGTAAAATAAAGTGTGAGCGATCCAAGTTAAGCAAGGATGAGAATATAAAATGGCTGAAAATTTTTCAAACTTTCGATAGGCCGCCAAACAAGATGCTTTAAACAGGATTTCGTGGAAAAGTGTGTTTGCCAGTATTTCTGGCTCAAGCGGCTTAACCTGCGATAAGTTTGTAATCGACGTAGTTTCCATGCACTAACAAAAAATGTTCTGTAACTGTTAGAATGTTATTAATTATAGCTACTTTCCATCAAAACTCTTATTTTGACCATGAAAGACGAAGTAATTCAAATCATGGTTTTATTTTTCTTCCTCTTTTTCTACTCTTTTTTCTTTCTCTTTTCTTTGCATATAATCTGACACCCTGTCTAAAACATGAATAGGTTTGATATGGGTTAAGCTCAGTAAAAATATTCTCACTTTATATAATCGGTAAGTCTCAGTAACGCCCAGCAAATCACTAATCTAAAAGCTGTGACCTGATTCTGTGAAACCGTCGCCTGAACAGGCGACAGTTTCTCTGGAGATGGAGACTTTTACAATCTGAAACGAATCAGTTGGGTTTTGAATGCCCTCAAAAGAGAAAGCGTTTTCTTCTTTTTCATCCCCAAGCCTTAAAGGTTAGAGATTGTTGTTTATTAGAGATTGCATACAGACAGTGGGTTTCATTAAAAGGTGACAAATTTCATTCGTAGTTTGGTAAAAACACCAGTTTTGTCTCACTGCTGGGGGGGGGGGATCTATTTTAAACTTCCAAGACATTTTATTCTTTTTTTTAGGGGGGGGGGGGGTAAGAGGGCTTATATTTTTTTTGGGTGGAGGAGAAAGCTATTCTCCCCCTTGTTGTCGCTAAGGAGTATGTGCTACGACTTTTTTTTTCTCTTTTATCCGCCTGTCATCCGACCGGCTTTTGCCTTGTGAATCACAAAATTCTACTTGTAATGTTTGTAAATGTATTAGCTAGATTTTTTTTCAGAGGAGGAACGGATTGAACATCAAGCCAAGGTAATAGTAGAAAATCAATACAAACAAAAGGAATTATCCCAATATAAGCTACTCTTGAAAAACTTCGAGTCACTTAAGGAACAGGAGAGCGCGCGAACCGAAGAACTAAAATTAGTGAGATCTCAGGTAAGATAATGAGGATGTTTAATTAAATTTATTTGTGATTATTACTCTTATTTTTCTTTATTTTGTCACTTCTCTTTTACTTTACTAGAGTCTGAGAATCACTATCATAAAACATACTAAACTTTCAAATCTTCTTATGAAAGGGTTTGACCTTTTGCGCCACTTACTCTTACTTACTCCACTTACTCCACTTAGGCAAACTGCTCCCAAGGCTATTGTGCATGTCCTCAAGCTTTTTTACATTTAGTTTGAAGACTATTGGCTTGGGAGTCAGTAAAATTTTGAATAAGAAATAACAATCATAGTGACAATCGAAAGAAGGCGTAATATTCAGTTTCAGTTGAAGCTATGTCAATGGGCATGTCCTTTTTAGCATGTTTGTGCCCATCTAATGATGATAGACAATACTCTCTCTTTAACGTATCTCACATCGTCAACAGTTTGTGAGAAAAAAAACAAACACTTTCTTGTAATTCATCGACAATTTACTTCATAGTTAAACATAGTTATTCCAGTAAATTTTAGTTTTGAATATGAAATGTAATAGACCTAGGCGGAATAATTTTAAAATTGAGGGAGAAATTTTTCTGTCTTCTGGATATACTTTTAGGCAGAGCCGTATCAAGGTTTTTTTCCGGGGTGTGGGGGGTTACAAAATAATTTTTTTCGAGAGGTTTTACAAAAAAATACTTTAAAAACGCATCAAACTTTGTTTATATTCATTTTTATTACGTTTTCTTTTTACGAGTCAGACAAACTTTTTTTTTCGGGGGGGGGGGGCCCCTCCGGATATGGCCTTGCTTTTAGGTAATAATATATTTTTAGGGAAGGCCTAAGTAGATTATTTTGAAACGAATGGAGAAATTTTTAATATTTTTAGACGATATGTCCTTTATGTTAATGACCTACAACTAGCCAAACCCATCTCCAATGGTCATTCTTGGTTACATCCCCATATAGGACTCTGGAAATCCATGAATTTAAACGCCCAAGTCACAGACAATATCAAAAATACAGCATAGAAACTAAAACACCTTTCTCTATTTTTAAGATTTGCCTTTCAAAGCATACGATGCAGCTTGAGTCAATTTAACAATGTATAGTATTTGCAAATTTTAATTGTATCTCTCAGATATTTATTGCAAGAAATACTTTACTCCTTACTTCCTATTAATTAAAAAAAACTTTTTCAAAAAATAAGTTTTTCAAAGAAAAGTAAAGAACTCCATTAAACAAAAAATGAGCAAAAATAAAATCAAATAATCTACCAAGCGTGAAACTACCACAAATCAGCATCGATAAATAAATGAAACCCAAAACGAACAGAAATTACAATAAATAACAGAGTCAAACTCAAAACGAGCAGAAATTAACATAAGTTGGGCTCAAAATCCCTATGCCTTCCCAAGGCCAGAACACAATTTGCACTTTACTGAAAAAAATATAAATGTTTTTTTCTTTTATAACTTTAATAAATCAAATAATATTAACACTTTGATTACTAAATGTCAGTATATGTATATTAAACTGACAGTGCACATTCATTTGTATTTTTTCAGTAAAGTGCAAATTATTTTCTGGCCTTGGGAAGGCATAGGGGTTTTGAGCCCTACTCATGATTTTTAAGAGCCAGAATATAATTTGTACTTTACTGAAAAAAATTCAAATGAATTTACTGAAAAAAATATGCATTGTCAGTTTAATATGCATATGCTGATATTTATTCCTTAAATCTTAATTAATTTTTGATTTCTTAAAGTTAGAAAAGTTAAAACATTTAAAAGAATTTTTTAAGTAAAGTACAAATTAAATTCTGGCTCTTAGAAATCATAGGGTTTAGAACCCCATTCAGATTAGTTTCTGCTCGTTTTGAGTAAAATGCCCCAATTCATAAAAACTTAAAATGCCCCAAAGGCATAACTTATGACCCTTGTCCTGAGGGCTATGTGGGGGGGGGGGTTGTCATCCTCAAAAGCATAATTTCCAGACCTTTCAACTGCGTTGAACAAAATGGATATCTGAAAATTTTGATTGGATGTGTTTGGGGAAATGGTGAGCGTGAGAACTGGCTGTTAGTTGCCTTCCAATCACTTTTTACTATTAAAAAGGGCACTAGCCCTTTGAATTTCCAATCGAATGAGCTCTTTTTGTAGTTTCTACGATAGCGCTTTCTATAAAAATCTTGTATGCCCCCAGGGCATAACTTACAACACTTGCCCTAAGGGTTGTGGGGGAGTGTCCTCCTCAAAAACATAATTTCTATCTGGAAATCAACTACGCTGAACAAAATGGCTATCTCAAAATTTTGATTGGAAGTGTTTGGGGAAATGGTGGGCGTAGAAGGGGTGTTAGTTGCCTTCAAATCACTTTTGACTATTAAAAAGGGCACAAGCCACTCAACTTTTCAATCGAATGAGCCGTTTTCGAAGTTTCTACGACAATTCCTTCGATACGAAGTGCCCTGGTCTAAAGAAAAAAAAAATAAATAATACATTTTGGCAACATCGTTCTATACAGAACGATGTATAACTTACAACCTTTGGCCTGGGGGCTCTGGGGGGTTTGTCATCCTTAAATACATAACTTCCAGAACTCTCAACTACGTTGAACAAAATAGCTATCTCTAAACTTTGATTGAATGTGTTTGGAGAAATGGTGGGCATGAGAGGGGTGTTAATTACACTCCACTCCCTTTCGACTATTAAAAAGGGTAATTTCGATTTCCGATCAAATGAGCCCTTTTTGAAATTTCTACACCAACTTTCTATATAAATCTTATATGGCCTCAGGGCATAACTTACAACCCTTGCTCTGAGGGCTCTGAGGGGTTTATCATCCTAAAAGACCTAATTTTCAGAACTTTCAACTACGTTGAATAAAATGGATATCTCAAAATTTTGATTAGATGTGTTTGAGGAAATGGTGGACGTGAGAGGGGGGTTAGTTGCCCTTCCATCACTTTCGACTATTAAAAAGCGCACTAGCCCTTTCAATTTCCAGTTGAATGAGCCCTTTTTGAAGTTTCTACAACATCGCTTTCTAGAAAAACCTTATGCCCCCAGGGCATAACTTACAACCCTTGCCCTGAGGGCTATGGGGGGAGGGAGGGGCTGTCATCCTTAAAGACCTAATTTCAAAAACTTTCAACTACGTTGAATTAAATGACTATCTAAAAATTTTGATTGGATGTGTTTTGGGAAAAGGTGGGCGTGAGAGGGGGGTTAGTTTTCCTCAAATCAATTTCGACTATTAAAAAGGGCACTAGCCCCTTGAATTTCCAATCGAATGAGCCCTTTTTCAAGTTTCTATGATAAGGATTTCAATAAAAAAAACTTATAAGCCCCCAGGGCATAACTTATAAACCTTGACCTGAAGACTGTGGGGGGAGTGTCCGGCTCAAAGGTGTAATTTCCAGAACTTTAAACTGCGTGGAGCAAAATGGCTATCTCAAAATTTTGATTGGATATGTTTGGGGAAATGGTGGGCGTTGAAGGGGTGTTAGTTGCCTTCCAATCACTTTCGACTGTTAAAAAGGGCACTAGCCATTTCAATTTCCAATCGAACGAGCCCTGTTTGAAGTTTTTACGCCAACGCGTTCTATAAAAAACCTCATATGCCCCCAGGGCATAACTCACAACCCTTGCCGTGGGAGCTGTGGGGGGGGGGGTGTCATCCTCAAAGGCCTAATTTCCAGAACTTTCAACCACGTTGAACAAAACGGCTATCCCAAAATTTGATTGGATGTGTTTGGGGAAAGTGTGGGTGTGATGGGGGGGGGGGAGTAGTTGCCCTCCAATCACTTTTGACTACTAAAAAGAGCCCTAGCCCTTTGAATTTCCAATCGAATGAGCCTTTTTTGAAGTTTCTACGACAACGCTTTCTATAAAAACCTTATTTATCCCCAGGGCATAACTTTCAACCCTTGCCCTGAGGGCTGTGGGGGAGTACTCTCTTCAAAAACATAATTTCTATGTGAAAATCAACTACGCTGAACAAAATGGCTATCTCAAAATTTTGATTGGATGTATTTTGGGAAATGGTGGGCGTGGAAGGGATGTTAGTTGCCTTCCAATCACTTTAGACTATTAAAAAGGGCACAAGCCACTGCAATTTCTAATTGAATGAGCCCTTTTCGAAGTTTCTACGACAACTTCTTCGATACGAAGTGCCCTGGTCTAAAGGAAAATAATAATAAATAATACATTGTGCCAACATCGTTCTTATATGCCCCAAGGACATAACTTAAAACCCTTGCCCTGAGGGTTGTTGGGGAGTACTCTCTTCAAAAACATAATTTCTATGTGAAAATCAACTACGCTGAACAAAATGGCTATCTCAAAATTTTGATTGGATGTGTTTTGGGAAATGGTGGGCGTGGAAGGGGTGTTAGTTGCCTTCCAATCACTTTCGACTATTAAAAAGGACACTAGCCGTTCCAACTTCCAAGCAAATGAGCCCTTTTTCAAGTTTCTACGGCAACTCCTTCGATACGAAGTGCCCTGGTATGGAAGAAAAATAAATAATACATTATGCCAATGATACTCAAAATTTCTCATTGTGGTCTGAGTTGGAAGTAATGTGATTTTCAGGGATCCACCAATTTTTATCCGTGGAATTTGACCTAACCATTGAACTCTTTCCGCCATTACAGCCCCAGATAGCGAGACCAAACCAAATTTTCCGTTTTGTTTACAGTTATGCAAATTAGTAGAACTATACCTGGACAGTTCTTCTGGGGAACATTTTCAAAGCACCCGTGTTTAAAAACCTTACTGGACAATTATAGTTGCCGTGGGTTCCATTATCCTAATCCTTTCCAGAGATTTATATTCTTATTCTTTAAACATTTTTTAGTTGCATGTTATCCCAAAATATAAAGGTGTTTCTGTTCCCCGTGAAATTTTTTGTTTCATTTCATATTTAATTTGCCCTTTTTGTGTTTTTCTCAGGTTTTGTCCTCGTAATTTTAAGGTATTGTGTATATTTTCAGAAGATTTCTTGTATTTTAATTTGCCTTTTTTGTTTTTTTAGTATATATACTGACCATCGTAACTTAACACCACCTTAACACCAATTTAATTCCCCCGATCTACGGCAATTTAAAGGTGTCACCAAAATCTCACCAATGAAAATAGAACTAAGAATTTCAGTTTTGTCAAATACTAACAAGTTCAGTCAAGACCTACTTCCCCTAAACTCAATAACAATCTAGGATTTTTTTATAGGTAGAAAATTCGAAGGACGAATGCCAAACACTTACTAACACAATAGTCAGCCTAAATGAGGAAATTGCCCAAATACATTTGAAAAATTCCGGTTTGAGAAACGAGCTGCAAAGAATGGTGTCAGTTAAGCTGCAACTGGAAAAAGAGAAAGAGCGGACCAATAATTTAGAAGCCGATATAAAGAGTTTAAATGAAATAAACCAACATCTTCGAGAAGAACTAGCAGTATCCGGCGATAGAGAAGCGGAGGCTTTGGCATTCTCAGAAAAACTCACCGAAACAAATGTTGAATTACGATCTTCTTTAACAGTCACTGAGGGAAAGGTATTTCTCTTTTTTTTTGTCTTTTTTTATTATTTTCCTTTTTCCTCTTTCTTTTTTTTGAGGGAAATGGCTATCCCTCTTTCTTTTTTTTTTACTCTTCTCGTAGTGCAAAGATATTATTAAATTTGGAGGATGGTTCATAAAAAGTTGGAAAATTCACTAAAGAATCTGGCTCAATATGAAGTGAGTCCACCGTTGAGATCTGCGCATTAATTCTGTATAGAATCTCTGCTAATTTCAGACAATAAAAAAAGAAGATGTCATGCATCAGCAACAAAGAAGCGGCTGGGGGCCGTTGGGATGTGGCCGGACCAACGAAAAAGATATAGTATAACATTTTATATATAAAGATTTATCTAGGCCGAAGAGTTTTAATTAAATCCAGCCTGGAGATGAGAATCAAACAGTAAGACTTGACTTTTTTATGTCCCAGACGTCACTTTCGATTGGATTGGGGCATTCTTCTTAGCACGCTCATTGTTTAGCCTCCAATATGATGTCTGGGCGTATGCTTTTTTTTAGAAAGCATAAGAGGTCACATTCTAAGTTATCATGGCCTTTGTTCATAGGCTCCATGGACTCTTCAATTGAATCAGGTTTTGGTAGGCGCTATTTCTCCATTATATAAGTATGATCCAGACGCCTTCAGGGGCGTAATTTTATATGGGGTACGGGGGGACTGTCCCTCCCAGATCTCGGCTTGCCCCCCCCCCCCCCAAGCTGAAATTTAGTTTCTTCAAAGATATTGTCAAAACAAAGATAGGCCTGCATAATTCAAGCATCTACTGAAACAGGTCAGTTTTCTTTAGTATACCTTTGCCTTTATGGTACAATATGGCTCATTTTTCAGTTTTTGTTGTTATTTTCACTTGAATTGGGAAAAATGGCTCCGACGTTGCATATTTTTCATCTTCAAGCGCATTGGCTGCCAGCGATTTTTATTTCTTAGTGCAGATGAAAAGTAACCCGGGTCAGTTGTGACGATTGGTTACGAAACACAAAAAAAAACAACACTAATGTTTATCAAAAATTGTCATGTTTGTCACGAAAGCACAATAAAATGCCACACAGATGGGCAGAATTTTGATGACAGAATTGGGCCACACAGATGGGCCACATCAGATGACAGAATTTTGAAAGACTGTTTATCTTATTTATTTAAGTCATATGAAATTACCTAGTTTTCATAGTTGATTAAGTAAGGATGCAGCGTAAAGTGTAGCTTTAGAATAAATGAAAAAAAAGGTTTGTAAGTACATCGTTTTTTAGTTAATGCTAAACGTTGGTGAGCAATATTGTATTTGGGAGGAATCCTGGGATTAACTTTGCCACTTCATTAACTCAATTAACCCGATTGAATAGATTCAGAAGCTTGAACATATAGGACTTTGATCAGTTCCCAATATTATGTTTCATTTTTCTGGTGCGTGGTGATTTATATTAGGGTATTTATTTCTTTTTCTCGTAAATTAGAACTGTACTGAAAACAGTAGTTTTAAGAGAAAATTCCATTTTGGCTGACATGTTTGTGCTCATTCACACTTGTTTGCTAATTTTATGAACAGCTGCACGTGTGTAAACAGGTCGAGGGCCGGTTGGGGGGGGGGGGTAAATTTAATAAAATTAAAGTTTTGAGGAAACCATATTTACATTTTCACTATGTGGTGTGAGTTCATAGTGATTAAGCTCAGAGGACCCCCCCCCCCCCGCGCAACATCATCATTTTTAAATGCATAATTGATCAGAACACTGCTTTATTTTTACCTTGTAACCTAAGAATCAATAGAAAATATTGCGTTTTGAATTCTAATGTCAAGGGTTGAATTCTTAATAGAAAGCTTTGTAATTTTTTTGCTAGACTTTTCTGTGGCAGTTACATAATCTCAAAATAATTCATAATTTTGCGTCCAAAAAGGAAAACAATTTGATTGTGCTTACCATGTAAATGAGTGTAATTATTTCTTGGGCTTTTTATGTTCCCTTGAGATTAAATGTAAGGATTTTTTTGTGTCAAGACATTAAAATTCGATTTTATGACTCGTGGAAAGTGTAAAAACGATTGTTAAATCGTATAATTTTTCATCTTTCAATGGTTCATAATCACTTTTGGTACCCCCAGGTTTGATAACCCGATTATTCCTTCTCTCTCTCTTTCTCTCTCTCTCTCTCTCTCTCTCTCTCTCTCTCCTCTCTCTCTCTCTCTCTCTCTCTCTCTCTCTCTCTCTCTCTCTCTCTCTCTCTCTCTCTCCTCTCTCTCTCTCTCTCTCTCTCTCTCTCTCTCTCTCTCTCTCTCTTCTCTCTCTCTCCTCTCTCTCTCTCTCTCTCTCTCTCTCTCTCCTCTCTCTCTCTCTCTCTCTCTCTCTCTCTCTCTCTCTCTCTCTCTCTCTCTCTCTCTCTCTCTCTCTCTCTCTCTCTCTCTCTCTCTCTCTCTCTCTCTCTCTCTCTCTCTCTCTCTCTCTCTCTCTCTCTCTCTCTCTCTCTCTCTCTCTCTCTCTCTCTCTCTCTCTCCTCTCTCTCTCTCTCCTCTCTCTCTCTCTCTCTCTCTCTCTCTCTCTCTCTCTCTCTCCTCTCTCTCTCTCTCTCTCCTCTCTCTCTCTCTCTCTCTCTCTCTCTCTCTCTCTCTCTCTCTCTCTCTCTCTCTCTCTCTCTCTCTCTCCTCTCTCTCTCTCTCTCTCTCTCTCTCTCTCTCTCTCTCTCTTCTTTAAATGCATGTGTTATATGCACATGTTAATAAATGTGTGTTTTTTTTGCTTTAATGCTTTCTTCACGAAGTCAAATAAATTTGGGTCCTGGTTGATTTTGTTTTTGAATTTTCATTGAATGTTTTTTTTATCTTTTTAAATTTGGAAAACTTATATTTATTGGTATAAAATTAAATTTTGTTTTTCAATTTTTTGAAAAATCAATGTTTGTAAGTTGTTAAATTTGTTTTTAAATTTGTTTTGAATAATTTTTTTTTTTTTTGTTGGTTGAATTCTTCTCAATTTTTATGTAAGATTGTGGCCTATGTTTTGAAAAATATGACTTTTATGCGCATTTGTCTTACCAACTCTCTTATTAACCACCTTACCTTATTTTCAGGTTCAACAGCTGGTTTCCGAACATGATGCTATAGTGGAAAAAGTCCATTATTTAGAAAAGGATTTAGTATTTTATAAGAATCAGCTTGAAGAAGAAACTTCGAAAAGGCTGGAAGAAACTCAAATTCTTGCAGTTAAATTGGCAGAAAAAACTCTTGAACTTGACTCAAAGAAAAGGGAGATTGATGAGTTAAAGGGGGAGCTAGCTATTATTAAGAAGAAACAATCTGCGTCTATCAAGGTAAAACATAACTTAAAAAAAAACAATTCCAAGCATCAGAATCATTTAATAAAACAAGCTATCGTAATTCCGCTAGTGAAAAAAGGAAGGAATAAATTACTGAAACGGTTTGTCCTGCAGTGCGCTGGTTGAAGCTTGTTCTTTTGGTGTGTGTTTCTATTGACTGCAGAGGCGGGGGGTAGTAAGGAACGGTGATTCTCATTCAAAGCCCCGGAGTGTCCAAACTTACAAATCAGATGGTACTTGTGTTCTTTAAGGGTCGAGATTTGTAGAGCTGCAAAGGCAGATTTGTAAATGACATACTTGGTTCCTAGGAGGATCTTAAGGCATTTTTTGCAGCGTTTCAATTTCATCGTTGAGGTGGTCGATGTGGTCCCCAAATTGGGCATGTGTATTCGAGCAGAGGGAGTACGTAACACATGTAGACGAACAGCAATCTATATAGCAATCAAAATTAAACCTATTAAAATACATAAGTTTAGACTTAGTTTTTGGTTGAAGGAATATAATATTTTATTATGATAAAACTACTTTCGCTGATTTAAAGCACAAGTTAAATTCTTCAATCATAATTTGTGTTTCAAGGTTTTGTGTTGTATGGCAATTTTTCAGGTTTTAGACCGTTATTTGTTTAATTATTTAAGGAGTCTCCTTGGGCAACTTTTTGCACAACATTCAGAGGTAATGATTGAAATCTTCAGAAGAAACCATGTTAATGAAATAATTTTTACTTAATAACGTGCAAAAAAATTCGAGTCAACAGTTTATGGGTTGCTTCCACTTTCATTCAAATTTTTTAAACTTTTGCTATGGTCCCTGCATTTGCCCTGCAGTGTGTTTTTACTGCCGGATTCGATCTCGGGGTCCCGTATTACCAAGTTAAGGCCAAACTCACTGTGCCAGGACAGGCTTAAAAATTTTGAGTCTTGACTGTAGGCTATTTTGATGCAGCATTTATTGTTAATACAAAGGGACTTGAACTTCGATCCCTGTTTTCCTATAGTGTCTTTGTTCTTTTTATCTCGTGAGTTTGTAATTTAAATCAGCCGTATAAAGATGGCGTTTTATCGTTAATGTTTAAAATGAAAATGCACGCATTAAAGAAAGAAAGTGATGTATTTAAAAGATAAAGCGAAAAATTGTGAATCAAAATAGAAGCAAATCATAAATTCTGTTAAGTAGAATTTTTGTGCATATCGTGAAATAAGAATTGTTTTTTTAGTATGGTTCCTACTGAAGTGGTCAATCACTAAATATTTACCAATTGAAAATTGTAAATTGTCTCTTGCAATATTGTTTTTTCCCTGAAATTTCTAAAAAAAATTCATTGTGTCTAAACAACATAATTCCATTAAACAACTTCAAAATTCATGACGTGAATGTTGTAAGCACTAAAAAATATGAATAGCATGTCTGAATTTAGCATATAAAAAGTTGCATGAAGAAAGTTTTCTTAATATTCTTCATTTTCAAAAAAGATTTTTCCGAAAACATAAATCACCTGCACAAAAACTGTGAGTGGTGAAAAAGATATTTAATTCAAATTCAGTATAAAACTTTTAGAGAAATCACATATTATAATTTTGGAAGAAAAAATGGATAATTTTAATTTTTGGTTCGTGTTTTCTAGATTTATAAATACAATTATGGTTTTCTTGTAACAAGTCCTTTCTTAGGCTTAAAGGATTGATTGTTTGTATTATTTGCGAATCAAACCAATATTTAATGTCAGGACTGTAGCCAGGATTTTTGGTCGGGTGGGGGGGAAGGGGGTATTTTTGGGGGAAAGTTTTACGAAAAACCTTAAAAACCTATCGAAAATTTGTTAGTATGCATTTATGCTAAGTTATTTACAAGTCGAACAAGGATATAGGGAGGAGGGGGTTCAAACCCCTTACCCCTCCCCCTGGATACCACCTTGTTTTTAAATACGCATAAACTATTCTTATTTTTACAGTTTTTTTGTTAGGTTTGATAATATTTAGAATATATGTTTTTGTAAATATGACTCTGAAGCATGGGCTCTCAGAAAAGCGGATGAAGATTTGCTAGATGTTTTCCAGAGAATTTGCTTAAGGATTGTTCTTGGTACCCGGCTGACTGACCGTATTTCAAACAATAGGCTATAAGAAAAATGTGGTTCAATACCGCTCTCTGGGGTTGTAATGAAAGAAAGTTTGAGGTGGCTCATGTACGTTGTGCGGATGAAGGATGACAGATTGCCGAAGATTGTTCTTTTCGGACAACCGTCTAGGGCTAAACGCCATAAAGAAAGATTTAAAACGGGAACTTCGTGGGCCGGTGTAAAAAGGGAGGCTTTGAATAGATTGGGATGGAGGAGGAGTGTCCGTAGCTGTGTTGGCCTCAGGCGACTTGGTGCTGCGGTGAGCTGTTAGTAGTAGTAGTAGTAGTATGTTTGGCATAGCTGTATTTAGGCAGCAAGTTACTCGTACTTACTTTGCAACGGTAGTCAGTATAGTTCTCAAATTATACTGAGGAACAAAATGAACAAAAGCATTTGGCAGGGACAGCTCTCTTTCTCAGGGCTTTCGCCGGTGTCACTTTTAATTGTGGTGATTTAGATATTCATTTTAACTTCTATTCGTTGTAAATATTATCTATTAATTTATGGTAATTGCTGCTCATTTTAAGTTGCGCTTATTTGAAAATACGGTTATGGTTATGGTATTATGGTATGCGTTTATGGTTATTTATAAATATGGTTATGGTTTTGTTGTTACATGTCTTTTCTTTGGCTTGAACAATTGATTGATTGCATATGAAATTATGGCAAATAGTTTTTTTGGGTTAAAGGTACTAAAATATATTGCTCGATTCTCGGCTGGTCCCCCCTCTCTTTCCTTCCTCTGATTAATGTGATGAAATTTCCTTCTAACCTCTTGAAATGTGATGCACTAAATTGTTCTTACCATGCAATTCATTGTCTCCAAAAACTGGGTTAAGTATGGAAGAAGGAATAATAAAGATGTATTTTCCAAAATCTTTGGGAGGGGCATTTTTTCAGTTTTTTGATGGAAAATATGAAAAAGTCATTTTCAATGAAAATTCCCAAAAATGAAGGAATTTTTGAAAATTCAAGGGAGGGGGGGGGGTCTAACAGATAAAAAATAGTTTTTTTTATTTTAATTGCTATGAATGGTTTTGTTTTTATTATTATCCTTCGTTTTCTTTTATTACCTGATGCATAAACTTTCTTACAAAGAAAAAGTCATATATCGCTTAAAACAATTTTGGAGGACTCGACTTCACAAAATATTTAAGAACCTGGGATTCATATAAGAATTGCATGAAATTATGAAGGAAAGCAGAATTTCATAATAAGGAATCTAGCTCTTTAGGAATGAATTTAAGGGTTCTTCTGAAATAAATATAGAAATAAATAATTTCTTAGACCACACTGCTTTTCCATTTACGAAAAATTAAGCAAGGAAAACGGATTTTAATTTTGATAAAGCAGTGAATAAATACAGCAAAATAAACACTTAATTAAACAAGCAAACTTCGAATATTTCGGCCCTGCGTCCGGGAGCCTTTCTCAACGGAAAAAAGGGGAGAAAATGAAACAAAAATGTTCTTTTTTAAACTTAAGTTACATCGAAATACAACATGCTAAACGCACGAAGAAAAAGAAAAAACAAAAGAAAAGAAATATAAATAAATAAAATCCGGGAGCCGTTGAGAAAGACTCCCGGACGTGGGGCCAAAATATTCGGAGTGTGTTTGTTTATTAAGTGTTTATTTTATTGTATTTATTCACTGGTTTATCAAAATTAAAACCCGTTTTTCTTGCTTAATTTTTCGTTATATATTTCGTTAGAAATAGGGTGTATTCATATGAATGAAGGAATAATTTTATTACTCATTATAAAAAATATACCAATTATATTGCCCATTAGAAAAAGATACACAACCAAATAACAAAACGCAATAAAGACAGAAAAGAAACTAATACTAAGTTGAAAGTCGCTCGATAATGGTCATGCTTGTGACCCAGTGAAGAAGCAAATCGGATGCAGAGCTGTAGGAATCAGAAAGTGCAGGCGATTCTTGGTCCTGGTTTAGTAGTTTAAGGTCATTAATTTAATTTAATATAACAATTAGTTTGACCTTAACATAAGTTTAGGTCAAAGAGGAAAATCTTGGGAGAAAGTTTTGAAATCAAAGTATTTAAATCAAAAAGTTATAGCCAGTGCATAATGAAAGTTTTCTTTTTACCTTTACAAAATTTTACCTTTACCTTTACAAAATTTACCTTTACAAAAGTTTACTTTTACCTTTACAAATTACCTTTTTACAAAATGGCTGGTAGTATAGAAAAGAGCAGCAAGGACAAAAAAAAATTAAAAAACACGTCAAATATTTATTTATACGCATTTCTGTTACGATTTTACGAGTCAGACATTTTTTTCGGTGGGTGGGGGGGGGGGGGGGTCAAACCCCCGCTTCCCTTGGATACGTCCCTGGGGATATCAAACAGAATTTAATTTAAAAGATAATCCTTATAAATAATTTTTCCAAAGAAAAGTAAAGAGCTATATTTAAAAAAAAACGCAGGGATATAAAAAAAGAAGAAGTTTTGGGTTTTGTCGAAACTTCACCTTTTTCTTGTAATTGGGATGAAAGGTTTAATGTTCTATTTATGCTATTTTATTTACAGTGATTATATTTTCACTAAATGAAGTTCAGTTTAATTAAACTCTGTTTGACAGAGTTCCATACCCCTTTGGGGCGTCTTATCGGGCAAGGCCTTGCATTTAATTTTACGATAAGATGACTGCAGCTACTTATAGTCAGGGAATTATATTATTTTGTTTTTTTATATTATACTCGTCAATCATGACCTGCTCTTCTCTTGACGAATCTATGGATATTTTGTTGACTTTATGCTGTTTTTTCTTGAACACATACATAGATTTTTTTGGGAGGGGGGGGATTAGAAAAACCTCAAAACAGACGTATTACAGGAAAACGTATAAAAAAAATGGTTAATTTCAGAGATTCCAAGAGGATTATCGGTCTATTTGTCTACCTTGCATGCTTCCCTGATACAAAGTTATGCCCTCATTCCAGCACACCTTTTCGGGGTATCAGTAAACCAGGGAAATCTTTCTTTTTGGGATTCCTCTTGTACTAATAAAATTGCCTACTCCCTTAAAGCTATTTCTCATTTATTTTCCACTATATTTTTTTTTATATGTTGAAAGTCAACTCCCAGTAATGCATTGATAGTAATAAGATGTTTTTGCTGTTTTATGTTTATTTTATCTTTGAGTGTTTTTAATTAGATACTGAAACCAAACGGTATGAAAACGTGAATAACGAATAGAATGAAAAAATCAAAAAGACAAAACAAACGAGGATGATTGACGGTTTTATTCACTGGCTGAAACATTTTATTACTTACTTTGCCTTTTTACTTTGCCTTTGCTTGCTTTTTACTTGCTTTTACTTTTACTTACTTTGCCTTTGCATTTTTTTTCGTTTTTTTTTTCGTACCTCAAGTACTTTAGCCTCCTTTTTTTGTAAATTTTGAGATAATATTCTTCTACATATATTTTTTGTTTCTTAGGAGATGGGCAAAGAACTAAGTCGGTTACGGAGGAGAGGTGAACATACTGAGTCCATCCATTCCAACGGGGATGTAGTTAGCCTAGGATCAAGAACATCTTCAACTGGTTCTTTGAACATCACTGGACTGTCCATAGTAAGTCTTCAAAACGAAAGAAATACTTTGTTTTCTTAAATCATTTTTTAACAGTTCTGAAATTTGTTAATTCCCAAAACATTAAAAGTAGTAAACCTGGAAGCTAGCAAGTAGAACTTAAAGTACTTCATCTTGTTTTCCAATTGATTTACTATTGATTACTTATGATATAGAATGGTTTTTCAGTTTATGGCTTCCAATGATTATGACCTTTAGTTTATGTTTATGGCCTATAGTATATTTGTTGCATATAGTCTTCTCGTAGGCAGTGAAAGCAGGTTTGAAAATGATCCCATCTTTTAACAAAACTCGAATTATTGAAACTAGGGTCCAACCGATATTGTCGGTCCGATATCGGATATCGATATCGGAATCGGATATCATTATCCGATATCGGGGAAAGATTATCGGCTATTGGCCGATATTTTTTTTTCTATTATCCGCAACTTGTCCAGAAGAGGGCACTAGATTTCCTCAGGTAATTTTTGCCTATCCAGTCCTTGGTGGTGGAGCCACTAGCTAAGTCTGAGCATGGTGGAGAGAGCAGCAGAGGTGAGTCAAATAAAATCAAAGTATATTTGTTGTCAACACTTTTGTCAATACACACTGATGGTGCAGCATTGTTCTAAATGTATGGTGACTTCATGAACGTACATCTTCTAGTGAAACAAATACAGAATACAAGGAACCATACATTTTCTGTTTAATGAATGTTCACTTGCGTGGGGAATGATCTGAGGTTCAATCGGATAATACCATGATATCCAGTCAAGGGAGCAGCTATGGGTGACAGGGGTTGTTGTAAGGTGTGAAGGGGGTAAGTTCCAAGGTGTTGCCGCCGCGTGTAAACACCTTGAAAAATTTACCTATTTACCTTGGAAATTTAGCTTGTCTGCTGAATTTGTTGGCATACTGGATGTTTTGTCGACACATTCTTTAAATCCCTCCTCCAAACTTAAAACTCCAGCTGTATCCCTGTCCCCAGTGTGCCTTGCATGGATTCGCTTGCAAGAGACCATATCATATGGATGCAAAATAAAGTTTTCATAGTAGTATGTGAATGATTAAAATTCAAAGTCCTGCTATTAAAATTTGGGTTTTGAATGATCAATTTCAATAAATATCTTACGCTTTTTTCAATCTTACTTTCACGTATTTGCGTTTATGTAACTAAGTCGGCTTCTTTGATTACATTCTTTCCTATTGGTCACTTCGGCAAATATCCGCCATTTCGTTTGTGTGCTCAGAAGCTGCAGATCATGAAAAATAAAGAAAATCAAATAATTCTTGTAAATGGCCTCATGTATGAAATCCACAGCTAATTATTGAGGCTGTTCTTTGGCATGTACTAGACCAGAGAGAAGCATGTAATTATGAATATGGGTAGAAAATGGGGGATTTAAACTGTAGGTAAGGTTTTCCTGGGGAGAATATATCGGCAAATTATGTCGGTATCGTATCGGTATGATGCTGATATATCGGTATCGGACCCAAAAATTCATATCGGTTGGGCTCTAATTGAAACAAACACTTTTTTTTGTTGAGATAATTTTAATTTTTAATTACTATTTTTTATTAGTTTTAATTACTATTACTATTTTTAATTTTACTATTTTACTATTATTTTATTATTTTACTATATATTTTAATTTTACTATTATTACTATTTTTAATTTTTAATTACTATTTTAATTACTATTTTTAATCTGCGTGGGAAACTTGCAAGGCACGAATAAGTAGAGTATCGTAGAGTATCGAATGAGTAGAGTATCGTGAATTTTAATTCAACTCTGCAATTCTACTACTATTACTAACAACTCACTGCAGCACCAAGCCACCTTAGGCCAACACAGCTACTCACGCTCCTCCCCCATCCGAACGTATTCAAAGCTTCCCTCTTTACACCCTCCCAGGAAGTTTCCATTTCCCTTAAATCTCTCCTTACGACATCCTCCCACCTCATTCGGGGACGACCCAAATTTGGGGATGACGCTGTGATAGCCTACTTTACATCAGTCAAATTGTTGAAAAAAAATCAAAGAAATATTTTAACTCAATATTATGGGACTCTTGTAATTAATTACGTAGTAAATTAAGTTTCCACCTTTGTCACTTAATCTCAATGTTGTAATGTCTAACACTCTGCTATGGTAAGGTGAAAGGCCCACGCTTAGTACCCTTGTCGATGGGAGGGGTTTAAGGTAAGTATAACTGAGCAGAAGTTATAACCTGGAGAAAAATACCTCTCTTCACCTTTGATATGACAAACCTTGGTATTTGTCCTGCCGAAGAATACCGAATGTCAGAGGTCCCTCTTCCCTTAGCATAAACCAACTGTAATCTCTCTGTCTATTCCTTCTGTGTTCAAGAAACAATATTCAGATGCAGGTATTGCAAGACTTATATTTAATTTGTACTTAGTATATCCAAATAGCGTTGACAGTGACATTTTACACTGATAAAAGACCCAAACGTCCCTAAGTTAAATTGTCTTTTAACCACGCCACCACAATTAAATCCAAAAGGAAAAACAAACATCAAATATTATAACCACACCTACCACTGTTCCCGATAAATAAATTAAATTTTTTGAAGAAGTTATTTTTATTAAGAAAAGAGTAGGTGACATTAGATAAATTATGAGATATTTCTGAAAAAAATTTGAAGGTCACCGAGAGGAGAGGAGGTGGGATTATAAAAAAAAAAAAAAAAAAAAAAAAAAAAAAAAAAAAAAAAAAAAAAAAAAAAAAAAAAAAAAACTGTCCCCGAGATTTTTCACGCTCTTCTTCGTCCAAATTTGTGAGTTACCATGACTGCTGAGCGCGGTTGCCTATCCTGCTGAAGAACAACTACTGTCAGAAGTGGGTCCAATGTTGGAACTGTTCGAATTTTTCTTGCCGTCTTGAATTTATATTTTCACGTTATGGGTGGACCACTGTATATAAATATAATACAGTATGATCATTCCCTATCTCAACCATTATACAAAGCCCGAAAAAAAAAACCGAGATTTTTCACGCTCTTCTTTGTCCAAATTTGTGAGTTACCATGACTGCTGAGCGCGGTTGCCTATCCTGCTGAAGAACATCTAGTGTCAGAAGTGGGTCCAATGTTGGAACTGTTCGAATTTTTCTTGCCGTCTTGAATTTATATTTTCACGTTATGGGTGGACCACTGTATATAAATATAATACAGTATGATCATTCCCTATCTCAACCATTATACAAAGCCAAACCGAGATGCAAGTGCTCCGGACAATATTTAAACAAGTATAAACATAAGCGACATTCGATTTTTCACGTCAGATTTCTTTTGATCGCGAAACTTGGTTTCAACTTTGTAACACTAAATTTTAAAGAAACTAAATTTAAATTAATTTATTCCGATACATATATAAAAATCGGCAATTAGTAGTGAGTGTCATTATTAGATGTTTTAGGGATTACAAGTAGCTTTCGAAGTCTCGAGTTGGTTTCAAAGGCATTTTGAGAAAGTCTCTGCGAAAATATGCGTTCCAGGGTAATATACAATGGACCGCCGATGACAGATTAAATGGGAGGAGCTGTTTGTACGTGCTGAGGATTTAGTAGCCAAAAATCACTGAGGCGTGATCTTACTGTTATATTACTTATATACAGTGGGGTGGACGGTCAATGGACAGGGCGGTGAGGGTGGTGGTGGTCCTGGTTGGACATTCTGGAACCACACGAGTCACTAATTGACACCAAATAAATGAGGGAAATTCATTGAGACCAAATGTAGGTTGCTCACTGAACATTGAAAACCGTGCCTAACGGTTTGACAATTAAGGCAAATTATTTCAAGGTCATATTTGCGTTTTTTATTACTGATCATGTAAACTATTAGGTTTCTTTTGATTGCTCCTTGATTTCCCTTACCACTAAAGTAAAGGCAATTGCGTTCACAGATTAGGACCTTAATAGGGGGGGGGGGTCCACGGGTCGTTGTATTCACTAGTGACCACAGTCTTAGTTGGCAGTATCTTGAGAAGAATTTCTTACTAAAAGTGAGCAACGGTTAGCCCCCATCGATGGAAGCAACTCAAAACCTAGATCAAAAATAAATTTGCCCTTTGGCATGGTGCAATGGCAAGCAGGAACTTTTCTCCTCTATATAATTGAAATGTTAATTGAGCGAGTCCCTTCTCTTCTTTCCTTTTTGTACCATTTATTGCGTAGGCTTTATTAAATCAACTTTAGACACGGCATTTTAGTGTGCTTTTTTTACTATGAATGATTTCCTTTTTACTATTTCTATTTCTATTTTTACTATTTCTATGGATTTGACATGTTGATGCGCACTGAAACATTTCTGTTTTGAATAGATTTTAAGGTTTTTCTTTGTTGTTTCTGTTTTCTGTTTCTTGACATATGAAGTGATACGGAGGAGGGGAGATTACGGAATACTAGGGGGGATATCCAGGGAGGAGTGTCTCACTGGTTTTGACCCCCCCCCCCCAAATTTTTTCCGGCTCGTATAAAAAGTAACAAATATGCATATAAGCAAACTTTTGATGCTTTTTGTAATTTTTGTAACCCTCCCCCCCCCCTGCTCCCGAAACAAAATCCTGGATAGGCTCTTGGGCTCTAGGACTTTTTTTTGCTGTTGACTGTCTATTTTCATACTATAAGAAAAAGTGTTCTTGGCTCTAAAAAAAGCTTGAAAATACACTTTTATTTTAATCCATTTTGCTAAGTAAATGCTATATATTAAGAATTGCTGACACATCATACTAAAGGTAAACATTTCTCCTCATTTTTATTGCTTGCTTCAATTTTAATATATCCTTATCCGTCTTCGAACAACTGGAATATCTCTGAACTGTTAGGGTAGGTATGGAAAGACAAATTGGGTCTCCCTCCCTAAGTTTGATTTGCAACTTTGGGGCTTAAGGAAAAAATAAGACCCTCGGTTTTCAGTGTTGTTGTGCTTTAACGTAAATAGAGAAACATCTTTAACTTTTGTGACTTCACAAGAGTGCAATGAGAGTGATAAGGGGTTCAATGTATTTCTTTCCCCAGGTCACTTTGTACTGAAAGGGTTGTCGTAGAAACTTCTGATGCTACTCATTCGATTGAAAATTGGAAATTCTGGTGCCCTTCTTAAGAGTCAACACTGATTGGAGGGCAGCCATCACCCTCTCAAAGTCTTTTTTGCTGCTGTTCCCCCAAAGAGATCCAATAAAAATTTCGAGATAACTATTTGGTTCAAGATAGATGAAAGCTGCAATCTCTTTGCCTCCGCGGATGACATGACCCCCCATAGCCCTTCAGGCAGGGGCTGTAAGTTATGCAAGTTGCTCATTGTTCGCATATAGCTTTTGTTAATGGGAAAGAGGGGCGTGTTTGATCCTTTTTCTCTAAGTAGAAGAGCCAGCGACTACTTGCGACTGTGTCTGCAACTACTTGCGACTGTCACTAATTGGTACTGCAACTGCAACTATCTGCAACTGCAACTGCTCAATACTTTGAATACTTGCGACTGTGGCAACCTACGACTGCGACCGCAACTTTTTTGACTGCGCTCACTTGCGACTACGATTGCTTGTACGGCAAATGCGACTATTTGCGACTGCAACTACTTGCAAATATTACTCCTTGCGACTGCGACTACTTCCGATTGCAGCTACTTGTGACTGTAACTACGACTAATTACAACTGCAAATACTTGCAACTGTTACTAACTGCGACTTTGACTAATTGTGACTCCGACTATTTAGGATTGAGACTGCTTGTGGCTGTGACTTCTATTACTTGCGAATACTTGGGACTGCTACTCCTATTGACTGTGACTGCTTACGACTGAACTACTTGCAACTGTTGCTAAATGCGACTTAAACTGCTTAAGACTGCGATTGCAGCTACTTGTGACTTTGACTGCTCGTGATTGCGCCTACTTGTGACTGCGACTGGAACTAAGGCCCAGCGCCCACGGCAAAACGGTTTCAAGACAACGGTTGGAAACTAGTCTCATCTGCAACTGGTTTATGACCAGTGTACAACCAAAATGAAACGTGTCTCCGCCCACGGATGCGAGTGGCTATTGATCAGTTATGTTTATCTAATTGATTAGTGAAGTGTGGTTAACTTTTTTTAGTTCCGACGAGGAAGACTTAATTGATAACAATGAGTACCGCGAGTTTCTTAGGGTTCAGAGGGAGTATCGGGTCCATCCCTACTTGGAAAAGAATACAAAGTCTCGTCTGTTCTTAGCAGCAGAAGAACTGTCTCAAACAGATAAAAAAAACTATCGCATTTTACAGAATGTCGAAGGATTCTTCATGCTTCTCCATATCTCCTATGAATTTCACGTTTAATTCCTGGTCTGAAATGTTGAGAGCCAAAATAATTAGACAATATCAACGCGATAGCTCACTCTGCAACGCAACTGTGACAATGGCTGGAGGTTCATACGGAACCGGTTTTAGACTGATTGGAAACCAGTCTCATCTGGATTGTCTCGGGGGTGGAACCCCACTCTACTACAAGGCCATGGCCAAAAAACAGTTGCGTGCGCAATTGGTTAGCAATTCTAGTCTCAAAACAGTTGCCCCGTGGGCGCTGGGCCTAATTGTGACTGCAACTCCTTGGGACTATGACTGCAAATACTTACGACTGCAACTGCTTAAAACTGCGCCTACTTGTGACTGCGGCTACCTACGACTTTGATCACTTGTGACTGCGACTGGTCGTGACTGCAACTATTTAAGAATGCAACTATTACTAACTGCGACTTTGATTACTTTCAACTGTGACTAATTGTGGCTGCGGCTGCTTGTGACTCTGACTGCTTGTGACTCTGACTGCTTGGGACTCCAACTACGACTTTTTGCGGATGCACATGCAACTGCATCCATTTGTCTCTGCCACTACAACTACGTGTGACTCTGACGACTTGCGATTGCGACTGTGACTACTTGCAACTGTAACCGTTACTACTTGTGACCGCGACTACTTGTGACAATGACTGCAGCTGCTTGCCAGTGTGACTACTTGTAACTCGTGGGTGGACCCCCACTCTACTTCAAGGCCATAGTAAAAAAAAACAGTTGCGTGCGCAATCGGTTGGCAATTCTAGTCTCAAAACAGTTGCTCCGTGGGCGCTAGGCCTAATTGTGACTGCAACTCCTTGGGACTATGACTTCAACTGCTTAAAACTGCGACTACTTGTGACTGTGGCTACCTACGACTTTGATCACTTGTGACTGCGACTGGTCGTGACTGCAACTATTTAAGAATGCAACTATTACTAACTGCGACTTTGGCTACTTTCAATGCTAGTAATTGCGGCTGCGGCTACTTGTGACTCTGACTGCTTGTGACTGCAATTGTGACTTTTTGCTGATGCACTTGCAACTGCTTCCACTTGCGTCTGTGACTGCGACTACGTGTGACTCCGACGACTTGTGATTGCGACTGTGACTACTTGCAACTGTAACTTTTACTACTTGTGACTGCGAAAACTTCTGACAGTGACTGCAGCTGCTTTTCAGTGTGACTACTTGCTACTGCGACTACTTGCGACTGCAACTAATTGTGTTTGTGGTTGCGACTTCTTACGACTGCGACTATTGTCAACTATTCAAAGCGGATATTCACGGATATGTTTCTTTGGCCATGGGAACTTGAGATATCCTTATTAAAAATGCGTATTTCAAAAATATATGAACTTTTTCAGTTTTACCCTAATGAATGGTGATTTATAGTCAGGAGCCAAAAGTGTTTTTGAACGTAATTTTCTATATTTATAGGAAGCTCCTCGACAATCTTCTCCATCGCCTCTAAGTTTGAACGGAGTAGCACCCGAAGAAAACGGCCACATAATGAACTTTGATGACCTCGAAGATAAACAACAGTTCTTCATTGGCAAGATCTTGAAACTTCAAAGAGGAAATGCCAGAAAAACTGAAAAAGTGGAATTTCTTGAAGAGCATGTCAAAAGCTTAACTGACGAAATTAAAAAGAAAAACAAAATTTTGACGAGTTATTTCTTGAAAGAAGAGGCAGGAGGACTCAGCTCTGAAAGAAGTGATAAAGTAAAAGTAAGTTAATCAATAGCAGTTTAAATTTAAGGGAACTGAAATTAAATTAATTTATCAAGTTATTTTGTAATTAATGAATTTACGAGTCCTGTAGGATATAAATTTTCTTACTTTTATAACTTTAATAAATCAAATAGTATTAACATTTTGATTACTAAATATCAGTATATGTATATTAAACTGACAATGCAAATTCATTTGTATTTTTTTCAGTAAAGTGCAAATTATGTTCTGGCCTTGGGAAGGCATAGGGGTTTTGAGCCCAACTTATGTTAATTTCTGTTCGTTTTGGGTTTCATTTATTTATCGATGCTGATTTGTGGTAGTTTCACGCTTGGTAGATTATTTGATTTTATTTTTTGCTCATTTTTGGTTTAATGGAGTTCTTTACTTTTCTTTGAAAAACTTATTTTGTGGAAAAAGTTTTTTTTTTAATTAATTTCTGTTCGTTTTATATTGACATAGTCTTTTCAAGGAAAAAGAAAATAATACTTTAAATCTTTTTGTTTTTTTAAGATTTTATAGTTTGACCTGCTATTTGTGTGCTGGAGGAAAATTTTCAGCAATTTTTAACAACATACACCCTTTTAAAAATCTAGACACCATTAGTAGCGTTTAATTTCGTTTCATAACTCCTCTAGTTGACCTGAAATGGAAAACTTTATACCATTCGCAAAAAAATCTGCTTACTTTCTTTGATAGCTTGGATACACTTACGCTATTTTGAATTGGTTAAATTTTAAGAGCAGAAGTAGCCCCGAAAGTTTGAACATAATACCCTCAGTCGTTCTTGGGATACTGCTGAGATGCCTTATTGGGAATTAGCATTAACACAGTGCATTTTGATTTAATCTTAAGGCAACATTTAGTTTATAAACATAAAGGCGAATGGAAGGGTGGTTGTGGGAGGGGGATTAGTTGCCCTCCAATCACTTTCGACTATTTAAAAGGGCATCATCTCTTTCTACTTTCAATCGAATGAGCCCTTTTCGAAGTTCCTACGACAACTCCTTCGATACGAAGTGCCCTGGTCTAAACAACAACAACAACAACAAAATCATACATTATACCCATAAGAATTCTTTACTATAAAAATTTCAAGCCTTCCAATCATTTTCGACTATTAAAAAGGGCACTAGGCCTTTCGATTTCCAATCGAATGAGCCCTTTTTGAGTTTCTACGACAACGCTTTCTATAAACACCTTATATGTCCCCAGGCCATAAATTACAACCCTTACCCTAAGGAGTGTGAGGGTGGTTGTCATCCTCTAAGACATAACTTCTAGAACTTTCAACTACGTTAAACCAAATGGCTATCTCAAAATTTTGATTGGATGTGTTTGGGAAAATGGTGGGCGTGAGAGGGTTGTTAGTCGCTCTCTCATCATTTTCAATTATTAAAAAAGGCACTAGCCTTTCCGACATGTTTCTGACAATGGTGATTCTAATGGTTCAGTTTTTATTTCGTTTCGTCACTATTTTTGTGAGTTTTTAGGCTGTCTTTCGAAATTCCCATAAGTTTTGGTTTTCGCAATAAACATTTTCCATTAAGATAAATCGAAATCAAGGTTGATTCTATGGTGATTCTAATGGTTCAGTTTTTATTTCGTTCCGACACTATTTTTGAGAGTTTTTGGGCTGTCTTTCGAAATTCCCATAAGTTTTGGTTTTCGCAATAAACATTTTCCATTAAGATAAATCGAAATCAAGGTTGATTCTATGGTGATTCTAATGGTTCAGTTTTTATTTCGTTCCGACACTATTTTTGAGAGTTTTTGGGCTGTCTTTCGAAATTCCCATAAGTTTTGGTTTTCGCAATAAACATTTTCCATTAAGATAAATCGAAATCAAGGTTGATTCTATGGTGATTCTAATGGTTCAGTTTTTATTTCGTTCCGACACTATTTTTGAGAGTTTTTGGGCTGTCTTTCGAAATTCCCATAAGTTTTGGTTTTCGCAATAAACATTTTCCATTAAGATAAATCGAAATCAAGGTTGATTCTATGGTGATTCTAATGGTTCAGTTTTTATTTCGTTCCGACACTATTTTTGAGAGTTTTTGGGCTGTCTTTTGAAATTCCCATAAGTTTTGGTTTTCGCAACAAACATTTTCCATTAAGATAAATCGAAACCAAGGTTGATTCTATGGTGATTCTAATGGTTCAGTTTTTATTTCGTTCCGACACTATTTTTGAGAGTTTTTAGGCTGTCTTTCGAAATTACCATAAGTTTTGGTTTTCGCAATAAACATTTTCCATTAAGATAAATTGAAATCAAGGTTGATTCTGTGTTGATTCTAATGGTTCAGTTTTTATTTCGTTCCGACACTATTTTTGAGAGTTTTTGGTCGGTCTTTCGAAATTCCCATAAGTTTTGGTTTTCGCAATGAACATTTTCCATTAAGATAAATCGAAACCAAGGTTGATTCTATGGTGATTCTAATGGTTCAGTTTTTATTTCGTTCCGACACTATTTTTGAGAGTTTTTAGGCTGTCTTTCGAAATTACCATAAGTTTTGGTTTTCGCAATAAACATTTTCCATTAAGATAAATCGAAATCAAGGTTGACTCTATGGTGATTCTAATGGTTCAGTTTTTATTTCGTTCCGACACTATTTTTGAGAGTTTTTGGGCTGTCTTTCGAAATTCCCATAAATTTTGGTTTTCGCAATAAACATTTTCCATTAAGATAAATCGAAATCAAGGTTGACTCTATGGTGATTCTAATGGTTCAGTTTTTATTTCGTTCCGACACTATTTTTGAGAGTTTTTGGGCTGTTTTTCGAAATCCCATAAATTTTGGTTTTCGCAATAAATATATTCCATTAAGATAAATTGAAATCATGGTTACCATTCCAGAATCAGCTTCAAAGGTTATTTTTCTCACTTGACAGGTTTTGATTACTATGGGCCATGGTTCGTTCTTTACTAGGTTTCCCATACTGGGCAACCATGATAAAAATTTACTATAATAAGGCTAAAGCTTTCTTGAAATTTCTAATTTAAATAATGGTCCGCGATCGTACTTTGGACTGCTTGTGGTGATTACTGATTTTTGGGAACTAGTTAAAATGATTGTTTAAAGTGAATTGTTTAAACTGACTTTAAGTCGATTAAATTAATTTTATATTTGTCCTTTATTTGTAAAGTGCTCTGCTACATAAAAAAACCTCCAATAAACAATCTAAGGTTTAAATTTAAAAAATCGTTCATAAATGCCTGAGGTGAATGAGCTCACAAAAGTTAAAGCTTGCGGTGGTATATATTTCACGCTTTAAATGATTGCAGTGCTTCAGAACTTATTGATTTGTCGTATGATCTCAGGATTATTTTATTTAATAACACGATTTTACGTACATCGAAAAATTAAAACTTAAAATAAATAAAAGATATCCTTTATATGATGGAAGCCGCTTAAGAACCAAAAATGATCAGAAGAGAACCCTCCTTTTTCTTCAATGCACAGGGGCCCATTGCAGCCCCTTTTGGCATTGAATCAAAATTTTCAGGGTGTCGATTTTAATCAAAACGGTCGAAAGATCCAAAAAATGCCCCCTCCGAGGATAAGAAGCTGTAGTCTTGGAGCAAGGATCTGAAGTTATGCCCATAGCTCGTTTGCAATATGGAACATTGTTAGTCCACAATAAATTTAAGATCAAATCCGCAAACATCCGCAAACAATCCGCGAAACATCAAACCAATGTATAAAGCTTTTCCATAAATAAGTTCCTTGTTGATCTTAAGCTTTATAGTTTTTCTGGTAAATATCAATTCGAGGGTTTGAGGGTGTGAGTTGCACGGCTCAATCCCTTCCGGCCGAAGTGAGAAGGCGTGGATTGTTGACCTTCTAGAATTAGCTAAAAATCGCCGTATCGACATTGATGCAACTGTATAATCGATCATTCATTAGATGTCAGCATATATATGTTGCTGATCCTTTTTTTCTCTTCTTGGAATATAGTGTATTATTTCATGTTATTTGCTTCTTTTTTTGCAAGCTTTCTCAGGCCAAGAAGTTAGCTGCGGTAAGTTTGTTTTTTTTTGCGTCATTATGACGAAAAAATAATAACTTAGCAGTCGTTAGACTAGTAACAATACTGCGAGCGTATATTTTTGATAAATTATTAGTAGAACCCCCTTATTGACTCCCATTGCTCACCCCTGCTGCCATCTACAATTTAGTTTAATGCCGTACGAACACCATATATGGGCATAGAGTCCCTAGGGAGAACACCTGTACTGTCAGTCCCGATCCCACACCATATATGGGCATGGAATCCCCAGGGAGAACACGTTTCCGAGAAATGTCTCCGGGCAAAGTTTATTAATGTCTTTGATGTATTTCCAAGGAGAATTGTCTCCGGGGCGAACTTTATTAATGTCTTTGGAGTTCTTCCAGGTGAATTGTTTCCGGGTAAGTCTATTAATGTCTGACAGATGATGTCAAGGTTGATTGATTTGTCATGAAAGGGGAATTATCTCCGGGCGAATGTTTTGATCTTAGAGATGAAGAGATTAACGCGGGAAGGGGTTTCCTAGTAATTTCAAATGTGACAGCGCAAGGATGCCAAAAAACAAAAGGAACACGCAGAAATTACGTTTAAGGGTTATTTGGGCGAAAGCGTTTTAGACATTTTAGGGAATTATTTCGGCGAAACAGTTAGAGACATTTTAAAAGATGATTTTAGAAGTTTTTTAGAAGAGGATTTGAGGGTGAAACTCTGTGGTCGTTTATAATACACAAGTTCCATTTGAACAGTGTCGTGAGGTCCCCTACCCCAACCCCAAAGGCCCCCGGCCCCCATAATGCCCCTCGAGCCCCCAAAGACCCCCGGGACCCCTCCCCCCATTTTTTAAAAATAATTTTTGAATTTTTTTAACATGGTATTTTTTTTTTACTTTTTACGTATCTTAAAATGACATGAAATATGCTTACGGCTCTACCAATCTTACTCTGTGCTTGTTCATAGACACGACGCGGCGTTTCCCACTGGTACTCTATGGCAGGTTATCGACACTACCTAGTTTATTGCATGCATTAAATCAGTATTTTTTACGCAGTGGAAGGATAAACACACAATTCATATCTGTAAAAAAGTGAAGATGAGTTATTCGACGAAAGTATGTGCACATGATAAAATCATCGTCGTGTTGAATGCTGACAAGGAGAAATACCTGAACTATGAAACGATTGCAAGTGGTAACACTATTGGAAATGTATGAATGCGTTGTCATGACAGCAAGAAGTTAGATTTCTTTGGAGTACCCAAGAATTTCAATCGTGTAAAAGGTGGATATGCGAGAGTAACATTACCAGAGAAATTAGTGCTCAAAGAGAATGCAAACTTAAAAATAATTGTCAATGATCGGGGACAACTCCTTGCTACTGTTGCTGGTAACACATTACCTGTTGATACATCATATCATCATCTTTCCGGTATTAGCATTTTCAAGAGAACAAGAAGAAGACAAGCGTACTCCTGCACTAATGTCATTAATCATATCTTGTCAATGTGCCAAAACTGCTATCTATGTAAAAATAATGTGACAATAGACAGTGAAATCGCAGGCAGAATAAAAAGGACATTAGCAGACAATATCATCAATGAATATAAAGATGAATTGACGGAAAGTGAAGCGCAAGTGTACTAATAATGTATAATAATGTATTTAACATATTTTTATATTAATATTCTACATGTCTTTATTTCATTAAAAATATCTTATGCATTATTTTGTTAATTGTTCATTATTTTTAGGGTATGCTAGAACGTCAAACGTTCAGAATATCTATTAAAAAGGTCAGAGATGTAAGAAAAAGAATTTTAGAGATAAAGATACTACTAGCAGGCTCAATTTTTCATAGAAGATAGAAAAGTTCAAGTTCTCTTCTGAATTTTATCAAAGAACACAATTCAATTCTAATTTCACCAGAGAAAATAAAAAGCTTCCACTTCAGCTTTAAGTTCACCAAGACATAAAAAATTTAAAGTTCACTTCTAAATTTTTCCGTAGAAGATAGGAAAAGTTATACTATTATTGTGATTATTTTCCATGAAGATAAAAAGTTTCACTTTAATTCTAAATTTTCTTAAATTCAATTCCGACTTTTCTCAAAGAGATGAAAAAATTTAAAGTTCTGTTCCAAATATTTTCCCGGAAGAAGAAAAGTTCAACTTCGATTCTGAATTTTCTCAATGAAAATGAAATAAGTTATTGATCAATTCTATTTCCCCAAAATAATATAAAAAGTTTCCACTTCATTTCAGATTTTTGATGAAAAAAGAGATGAAAAAATTTAAAATACTGTTCCAAATTTTTCATAGAAGATAGAAAAGTTCAAGTTCTCTTCTGAATTTTACCAAAGAACACAATTCAATTCTAATTTCTCCAGAGAAAATAAAAAGCTTCCTCTTCAGTTTTAAGTTCACCAAGACATAAAAAATTTAAAGTTCAGTTCTAAATTTTTCCTTAGAAGATAGGAAAAGTTATACTATGATTGTGATTATTTTCTATGAAGATAAAGAGTTTCACTTTAGTTCTAAATTTTCTTAAATTCAGTTCCGACCTTTCTCAAAGAGATGAAAAAATTTAAAGTTCTGTTCCAAATATTTTCCCGGAAGAAGAAAAGGCCCAAGACATAAAAAATTTAAAGTTCACTTCTAAATTTTTCCATAGAAGATAGGAAAAGTTATACTATGATTGTGATTATTTTCCATGAAGATAAAAAGTTTCACTTTAATTCTAAATTTTCTTAAATTCAGTTCCGACCTTTCTCAAAGAGTCAAATTTAAAGTTCTATTCCAAATATTTTCCCGGAAGAAGAAAAGGCCCAAGACATAAAAAATTTAAAGTTCACTACTAAATTTTTCCGTAGAAGATAGGAAAAGTTATACTATGATTGTGATTATTTTCCATGAAGATAAAAAGTTTCACTTTAATTCTAAATTTTCTTAAATTCAATTCCGACCTTTCTCAAAGAGATGAAAAAATTTAAAGTTCTGTTCCAAATATTTTCCCGGAAGAAGAAAAGTTCAACTTCGATTCTGAATTTTCTCAATGAAAACGAAATAAGTTATTGATCAATTCTATTTTCCCAAAATAATATAAAAAGTTTCCACTTCAATTCAGATTTTTCTCAAAGAGATGAAAAAATTTAAAATACTGTTCCAAATTTTTCATAGAAGGTAGAAAAGTTCAAGTTCTCTTCTGAATTTTACCAAAGAACACAATTCAATTCTAATTTCTCCAGAGAAAATAAAAAGCTTCCACTTCAGTTTTAAGTTCACCAAGACATAAAAAATTTAAGTTCGGTTCTAAATTTTTCCGTAGAAGATACGAAAAGTTATACTACGATTATGATTATTTCTATGAAGATAAAAAGTTTCACTTTAATTCTAAATTTTCTTAAATTCAGTTCCGACTTTTCTCAAAGAGATGAAAAAATTTTAAGTTCTGTTCCAAATATTTTCCCGGTAGAAGAAAAGGCCCAAGACATAAAAAATTTAAAGTTCACTTTTAAATTTTTCCGTAGAAGATAGGAAAAGTTATACTATGATTGTGATTATTTTCCATGAAGATAAAAAGTTTCACTTTAATTGTAAATTTTCTTAAATTCAATTCCGACCTTTCTCAAAGAGATGAAAAAATTTAAAGTTCTGTACCAAATATTTTCCCGAAAGAAGAAAAGTTCAACTTCGATTCTGAATTTTCTGAATGAAAATGAAATAAGTTATTGATCAATTCTATTTTCCTAAAATAATATAAAATTTTCCACTTCAATTCAGATTTTTCTCAAAGAGATGAAAAAATTTAAAATACTGTTCCAAATTTTTCATAGAAGATAGAAAAGTTCAAGTTCTCTTCTGAATTTTACCAAAGAACATAATTCAATTCTAATTTCTCCAGAGAAAATAAAAAGCTTCCACTTCAGTTTTAAGTTCACCAAGACATGAAAAATTTAAAGTTCACTTCTAAATTTTTCCGTAGAAGATAGGAAAAGTTATACTATGATTGTGATTATTTTCTATGAAGATAAAAAGTTTCACTTTAATTCTAAATTTTCTTAAATTCAGTTCCGACTTTTCTCAAAGAGATGAAAAAATTTTAAGTTCTGTTCCAAATATTTTCCCGGAAGAAGAAAAGGCCCAAGACATAAAAAATTTAAAGTTCACTTCTAAATTTTTCCGTAGAAGATAGGAAAAGTATACTATGATTGTGATTATGTTCCATGAAGATAAAAAGTTTTACTTTAATTCTAAATTTTCTTAAATTCAATTCCCACCTTTCTCAAAGAGTCAAATTTAAAGTTCTGTACCAAATATTTTCCCGGAAGAAGAAAAGTTCAACTTCGATTCTGAATTTTCTCAATGAAAATGAAATAAGTTATTGATAAATTCTATTTTCCTAAAATAATATAAAATTTTCCACTTCAATTCAGATTTTTCTCAAAGAGACGAAAAAATTTAAAATACTCTTCCAAATTTTTCATAGAAGATAGAAAAGTTCAAGTTCTCTTCTGAATTTTACCAAAGAACATAATTCAATTCTAATTTTCTCCAGAGAAAATAAAAGCTTCCACTTCAGTTTTAAGTTCACCAAGACATGAAAAATTTAAAGTTCACTTCTAAATTTTTCCGTAGAAGATAGGAAAAGTTATACTATGATTGTGATTATTTTCCATGAAGATAAAAAGTTTCACTTTAATTCTAAATTTTCTTAAATTCAATTCCGACCTTTCTCAAAGAGATGAAAAAATTTAAAGTTCTGTTCCAAATATTTTCCCGGAAGAAGAAAAGGCCCAAGACATAAAAAATTTAAAGTTCACTTCTAAATTTTTCCGTAGAAGATAGGAAAAGTTACACTATGATTGTGATTATTTTCCATGAAGATAAAAAGTTTCACTTTAATTCTAAATTTTCTTAAATTCAGTTCCGAATTTTCTCAAAGAGATGAAAAAATTTTAAGTTCTGTTCCAAATATTTTCCCGGAAGAAGAAAAGGCCCAAGACATAAAAAATTTAAAGTTCACTTCTAAATTTTTCCGTAGAAGATAGGAAAAGTTATACTATGATTGTGATTATTTTCCATGAAGATAAAAAGTTTCACTTTAATTCTAAATTTTCTTAAATTCAATTCCGACCTTTCTCAAAGAGATGAAAAAATTTAAAGTTCTGTACCAAATATTTTCCCGGAAGAAGAAAAGTTCAACTTCTATTCTGAATTTTCTCAATGAAAATGAAATAAGTTATTGATCAATTCTATTTTCCTAAAATAATATAAAATTTTCCATTTCAATTCAGATTTTTCTCAAAGAGATGAAAAAATTTAAAATACTGTTCCAAATTTTTCATAGAAGATAGAAAAGTTCAAATTCTCTTCTGAATTTTACCAAAGAACATAATTCAATTCTAATTTCTCCAGAGAAAATAAAAAGCTTCCACTTCAGTTTTAAGTTCACCAAGACATGAAAAATTTAAAGTTTACTTCTAAATTTTTCCGTAGAAGATAGGAAAAGTTATACTATGATTGTGATTATTTTCTATGAAGATAAAATTTTTCACTTTAATTCTAAATTTTCTTAAATTCAGTTCCGACTTTTCTCAAAGAGATGAAAAAATTTTAAGTTCTGTTCCAAATATTTTCCCGGAAGAAGAAAAGTTCAACTTCGATTCTGAATTTTCTCAATGAAAATGAAATAAGTTATTGATCAATTCTATTTTCCTAAAATAATATAAAATTTTCCACTTCAATTCAGATTTTTCTCAAAGAGATGAAAAAATTTAAAATACTGTTCCAAATTTTTCATAGAAGATAGAAAAGTTCAAATTCTCTTCTGAATTTTACCAAAGAACATAATTCAATTCTAATTTCTCCAGAGAAAATAAAAAGCTTCCACTTCAGTTTTAAGTTCACCAAGACATGAAAAATTTAAAGTTCACTTCTAAATTTTTCCGTAGAAGATAGGAAAAGTTATACTATGATTGTGATTATTTTCCATGAAGATAAAAAGTTTCACTTTAATTCTAAATTTTCTTAAATTCAATTCCGACCTTTCTCAAAGAGTCAAATTTAAAGTTCTGTACCAAATATTTTCCCGGAAGAAGAAAAGTTCAACTTCGAATCTGAATTTTCTCAATGAAAATGAAATAAGTTATTGATCAATTCTATTTTCCTAAAATAATATAAAATTTTCCACATCAATTTCAGATTTTTGTCAAAGAGATGAAAAAATTTAAAATACTGTTCCAAATTTTTCATAGAAGATAGAAAAGTTCAAGTTCTCTTCTGAATTTTACCAAAGAACATAATTCAATTCTAATTTCTCCAGAGAAAATAAAAAGCTTCCAATTCAGTTTTAAGTTCACCAAGACATGAAAAATTTAAAGTTCACTTCTAAATTTTTCCGTAGAAGATAGGAAAAGTTATACTATGATTGTGATTATTTTCCATGAAGATAAAAGTTTCACTTTAATTCTAAATTTTTCTTAAATTCAATTCCAACCTTTTTCAAAGAGATGAAAAAATTTAAAGTTCTGTTCCAAATATATTCCCGGGAGAAGAAAAGTTCAACTTCGATTCTGATTTTCTCAATGAAAATGAAATAAGTTATTGATCAATTCTATTTTCCCAAAATAATATAAAAAGTTTCCACTTCAATTCAGATTTTTCTCAAAGAGATGAAAAAATTTAAAATACAGTTCCAAATTTTTCATAGAAGATAGAAAAGTTCAAGTTCTCCTCTGAATTTTACCAAAGAACATAATTCAATTCTAATTTCTCCAGAGAAAATGAAAAGCTTCCACTTCAGTTTTAAATTCACCAAGACATGAAAAATTTAAAGTTCACTTCTAAATTTTTCCGTAGAAGATAGGAAAAGTTATACTATGATTCTGACTATTTTCTATGAAGATAAAATTTTTCACTTTAATTCTAAATTTTCTTAAATTCAGTTCCGACTTTTCTCAAAGAGATGAAAAAATTTTAAGTTCTGTTCCAAATATTTTCCCGGAAGAAGAAAAGGCCCAAGACATAAAAAATTTAAAGTTCACTTCTAAATTTTTCCGTAGAAGATAGGAAAAGTTATACTATGATTGGGATTATTTTCCATGAAGATAAAAAGTTTCACTTTAATTCTAAATTTTCTTAAATTCAATTCCGACCTTTCTCAAAGAGTCAAATTTAAAGTTCTGTACCAAATATTTTCCCGGAAGAAGAAAAGTTCAACTTCGATTCTGAATTTTCTCAATGAAAATGAAATAAGTTATTGATCAATTCTATTTTCCTAAAATAATGTAAAATTTTCCACATCAATTCAGATTTTTCTCAAAGAGATGAAAAAATTTAAAATACTGTTCCAAATTTTTCATAGAAGATAGAAAAGTTCAAGTTCTCTTCTGAATTTTACCAAAGAACATAATTCAATTCTAATTTCTCCAGAGAAAATAAAAAGCTTCCACTTCAGTTTTAAGTTCACCAAGACATAAAAAATTTAAAGTTCACTTCTAAATTTTTCCGTAGAAAATAGGAAAAGTTATACTATGATTGTGATTATTTTCCATGAAGATAAAAAGTTTCACTTTAATTCTAAATTTTCTTAAATTCAATTCCGACCTTTCTCAAAGAGATGAAAAAATTTAAAGTTCTGTTCCAAATATTTTCCCGGAAGAAGAAAAGTTCAACTTCGATTCTGAATTTTCTCAATGAAAATGAAATAAGTTATTGATCAATTCTATTTTCCCAAAATAATATAAAAAGTTTCCACTTCAATTCAGATTTTTCTCAAAGAGATGAAAAAATTTAAAATACTGTTCCAAATTTTTCATAGAAGATAGAAAAGTTCAAGTTCTCTTCTGAATTTTACCAAAGAACATAATTCAATTCTAATTTCTCCAGAGAAAATAAAAAGCTTCCACTTCAGTTTTAAGTTCACCAAGACATGAAAAAATTTCAAGTTCACTTCTAATTTTTTCCGTAGAAGATAGGAAAAGTTTATACTATGATTGTGATTATTTTCCATGAAGATAAAAAGTTTCACTTTAATTCTAAATTTTCTTAAATTCAGTTCCGACTTTTCACATAGAGATGAAAAAATTTAAAGTTCTGTTCCAAATTTTTCATAGAAGATAGGAAAAGTTATACTTTGATCGTGAATATTCAAGTTCTCTTCTGAATTTTACCAAAGAACATAATTCAATTCTAATTTCTCCAGAGAGAATAAAAAGCTTCCACTTCAGTTTTAAGTTCACCAAGACATAAAAAATTTAAAGTTCAGTTCTAAATTTTTCCGTAGAAGATAGGAAAAGTTATACTATGATTGTGATGAAGATAAAAAGTTTCACTTTAATTCTAAATTTTCTTAAATTCAGTTCCGACTTTTCTCAAAGAGATGAAAAAATTTAAAGTTCTGTTCCAAATATTTTCCCGGAAGAAGAAAATTTCAACTTCGATTCTGAATTTTCTCAATGAAAATGAAATAAGTTATTGATCAATTCTATTTCCCCAAAATAATATAAAAAGTTTCCACTTCAGTTCAGATTTTTCTCAAAGAGATGAAAAAATTTTAAATACTGTTCCAAATTTTTCATAGAAGATAGAAAAGTTCAAGTCTCTTCTGAATTTTACCAAAGAACACAATTCAATTCTAATTTCTCCAGAGAAAATAAAAAGCTTCCACTTCAGTTTTAAGTTCACCAAGACATAAAAAATTTAAAGTTCAGTTCTAAATTTTCCTTAGAAGATAGAAAAAGTTATACTATGATTGTGATTATTTTCTATGAAGATAAAAAGTTTCACTTTAATTCTAAATTTTCTTAAATTCAGTTCCGACCTTTCTCAAAGAGATGAAAAAATTTAAAGTTCTGTTCCGAATATTTTCCCGGAAGAAGAAAAGTTCAACTTCGATTCTGAATTTTCTCAATGAAAATGAAATAAGTTATTGGTCAATTCTGTTTTCCAAAAATAATATAAAAATTTTCCACTTCAGTTCAGATTTTCCTCAAAGAGATGAAAAATTTAAAATACTATTCCAAATTTTTCATAGAAGATAGAAAAGTTCAAGTTCTCTTCTGAATTTTACCAACGAACACAATTCAATTCTAATTTCTCCAGAGAAAATAAAATCTTCCACTTCAGTTTTAAGTTCACCAAGACATAAAAAATGTAAAGTTCAGTTCTAAATTTTTCCGTAGAAGATAGGAAAAGTTATACTATGATTGTGATTATTTTCCATGAAGATAAAAAGTTTCACTTTAATTCTAAATTTTCTTAAATTCAGTTCTGTCTTTTCACATATAGATGAAAAAAAAATAAAGTTCTGTTCCAAATTTTTCATAGAAGATTGGACAAATTATACTTTGATCGTGAATATTCAAGTTCTCTTCTGAATTTTACCAAAGAACACAATTCAATTCTAATTTCTCCAGAGAAAATAAAAAGCTTCCACTTCAGTTTTAAGTTCACCAAGACATAAAAATTTAAAGTTCAGTTCTAAATTTTTCCATAGAAGATAGGAAAAGTTATACTATGATTGTGATTATTTACTATGAAGATAAAAAGTTTCACTTCAATTTTAAATTTTCTCAAAGAAGTGAAGAAAAGTTCAACTTCGATTCTGAATTTTCTCAATGAAAATGAAATAAGTTATTGATCAATTCTATTTTCCCAAAACAATATAACAATTTTCCACTTCAGTTCAGATTTTTCTCAAACAGATGAAAAAATTTAAAATACTGTTCCAAATTTTTCATAGATGATAGAAAAGTTCAAGTTCTCTTCTGAATTTTACCAAAGAACATAATTCAATTCTAATTTCTCCAGAGAAAATAAAAAGCTTCCACGTCAGTTTTTAAGTTCACCAAGACTAAAAAATTTAGTTAGGTTAAAAAGTTAGGTTAAGTTAGGTTAGGTTAGGTTAGCCTACGTACGCGCACGTACGTCCTTTTCATCTCTTTGAGAAAGGTCGGAACTGAATTTAAGAAAATTTAGAATTAAAGTGAAACTTATTATCTTCATAGAAAATAATCACAATCATAGTATAACTTTTCCTATCTTCTACGGAAAAATTTAGAACTGAACTTTAAATTTTTTATGTCTTGGTGAACTTAAAACTGATGAGGAAGCTTTTTATTTTCTCTGGAGAAATTAGAATTGAATTGTGTTCTTTGGAAAATTCAGAAGAGAACTTGAACTTTTTCTATCTTCTATGAAAATTTTGGAACAGTATTTTAATTTTTTTTATCTGTTTTGAGAAAAATCTGAACTGAAGTGGAATATTGTTATATTATTTTGGGAAATAGAATTGATCAATAACTTATTTTCATTTTCATTGAGAAAATTCAGAATCGAAGTTTAAACTTTTCTTCACTTCTTTGAGAAAATTTAAAATTGAAGTGAAACTTTTTATCTTCATAGAAAATAATCACAATCATAGTATAACTTTTCCTATCTTCTATGGAAAAATTTAGAACTGAACTTTAAATTTTTTATGTCTTGGTGAACTTCAAACTGAAGTGGAAGCTTTTTATTTTCTCTGGAGAAATTAGAATTGAATTGTGTTCTTTGGTAAAATTCAGAAGAGAACTTGAATATTCACGATCAAAGTATAATTTTTCCAATCTTCTATGAAAAATTTGGAACAGAACTTTAAATTTTTTTCATCTCTATGTGAAAAGACGGTACTTAATTTAAGAAAATTTAGAATTAAAGTGAAACTTTTTATCTTCATAGAAAATAATCACAATCATAGTATAACTTTTCCTATCTTCTAAGGAAAAATTTAGAACTGAACTTTAATTTTTTTATGTCTTGGTGAACTTAAAACTGAAGTGGAAGCTTTTTATTTTCTCTGGAGAAATTAGAATTGAATTGTGTTCGTTGGTAAAATTCAGAAGAGAACTTGAACTTTTTCTATCTTCTATGAAAAATTTGGAATATTATTTTAAATTTTTCATCTCTTTGAGGAAAATCTGAACTGAAGTGGAAAATTTTTATATTATTTTTGGAAATAGAATTGATCATAACTTATTTCATTTTCATTGAGAAAATTCCGAATCGAAGTTGAACTTTTCTTCTTCCGGAAAATATTTGGAACAGAACTTTAAATTTTTTCATCTCTTTGAGAAAGGTCGGAACTGAATTTAAGAAAATTTAGAATTAAAGTGAAACTTTTTATCTTCATAGAAAATAATCACAATCATAGTATAACTTTTCCTATCTTCTATGGAAAAATTTAGAACTGAACTTATTTTTTTATGTCTTGGTGAACTTAAACTGAAGTGGAAGCTTTTTATTTTCTCTGGAGAAATTAGAATTGAATTGTGTTCTTTGGTAAAATTCAGAAGAGAACTTGAACTTTTCTATCTTCTATGAAAAATTTGGAACAGTATTTAAAATTTATTCATCTCTTTGGGAAAAATCTGAACTGAAGTGGAAACTTCTTATATTACTTCGGGGAAATAGAATTGATCAATAATCTGTGGAAGCTTTTTATTTTCTCTGGAGAAATTAGAATTGAATTGTGTTCTTTGGTAAAATTCAGAAGAGAACTTGAACTTTTCTATCTTCTATGAAAAATTTGGAACAGTTATTTTAAATTTTTTCATCTCTTGAGAAAAATCTGACTGAAGTGGAAACTTTTATATTATTTTGGGAAAATAGAATTGATCAATAACTTATTTTATTTTCATTGAGAAAATTCAGAATCAAAGTTGAACTTTTCTTCTTCCGGGAAAATATTTGGAACAGAGCTTTAATTTTTTCATCTCTTTGAGAAAGGTCGGAATTGAATTTAAGAAAATTTAGATTAAAGTGAAACTTTTTATCTTCATGGAAAATAATCACAATCATAGTATAACTTTTCCTATCTTCTATGGAAAAATTAGAAGTGAACTTTAAATTTTTTATGTCTTGGGCCTTTTCTTCTTCCAGGAAAATATTTGGACAGAACTTAAAATTTTTTCATCTCTTTGAAAATCGGAACTGAATTTAAGAAAATTTAGAATTAAGTGAAACTTTTTATCTTCATAGAACATAATCACAATCATAGTATAACTTTTCCTATCTTCTACGGAAAATTTTAGAAGTGAACTTTAAATTTTTCATGTCTTGGTGAACTTAAAACTGAAGTGAAGCTTTTATTTTCTCTGGAGAATTAGAATTAATTATTTCTTTGTAAATTCAGAAGAGAACTTGAACTTTTCTATCTTCTATGAAAATTTGGAACAGTATTTTAAGATTTTTCATCTCTTTGAGAAAAATCTGAATTGAAGTGGAAAACTTTATATTATTTTAGGAAAATAGAATTGATCAATAACTTATTTCATTTTCATTGAGAAAATTCAGAATCGAAGTTGAACTTTTCTTCTTCCGGGAAAATATTTGGTACAGAACTTTTAAATTTGACTCTTTGAGAAGGTCGGAATTGAATTTAAGAAAATTTAGAATTAAAGTAAAACTTTTTATCTTCATGGAAAATAATCACAATCATAGTATACTTTTCCTATCTTCTACGGAAAAATTTAGAAGTGAACTTTAAATTTTTTATGTCTTGGTCCTTTTCTTCTTCCGGGAAATATTTGGAACAGAACTTAAAATTTTTTCATCTCTTTGAGAAAAGTCGGACTGAATTTAAGAAATTTAGAATTAAAGTGAAACTTTTGTATCTCATAGAAATAATCACAATCATAGTATAACTTTTCCTATCTTCTACGGAAAAATTTAGAAGTGAACTTTAAATTGTTCATGTCTTGGTGAACTTAAAACTGAAGTGGAAGCTTTTATTTTCTCTGGAGAAATTAGAATTGAATTATGTTCTTTGGTAAAATTCAGAAGAGAACTTGAACTTTTCTATCTTCTATGAAAAATTTGGAACAGTATTTTAAATTTTTTCATCTCTTTGAGAAAAATCTGAATTGAAGTGGAAAATTTTATATTATTTTAGGAAAATAGAATTGATCAATAACTTATTTCATTTTCATTCAGAAAATTCAGAATCGAAGTTGAACTTTTCTTCTTCCGGGAAAATATTTGGTACAGAACTTTAAATTTTTTCATCTCTTTGAGAAAGGTCGGAATTGAATTTAAGAAAATTTACAATTAAAGTGAAACTTTTTATCTTCATGGAAATAATCACAATCATAGTATAACTTTTCCTATCTTCTACTGGAAAAATTTAGAAGTGAACTTTAAATTTTTATGTACTTGGGCCTTTTCTATCTTCAGGGAAAATATTTGGAACAGTAATTTAAATTTTTTCATCTCTTTGAGAAAAAGTCTGAACTGAAGTTGAGAAACTTTAGAATTAAAGTGAAACTTTTATCTTCATAGAAATAATCATAATCATAGTATAACTTTTTCGTATCTTCTACGGAAAAATTAGAACGAACTTTAAATTTTTTATGTCTGGTGAACTTAAAACTGAAGGAGCTTTTTATTTTCATTCTACGAAAAATTAGTAGTGACTTTAAATATTGTTAATGTACTTGGCTTTTCTTCTTCCAGAAAAATATTGGAACAGAACTTTAAATTTTGCATCTCTTGAGAAAGGTCGGAATTGAATTTAAGAAAATTTAGAATTAAAGTGAAACTTTTTATCTTCATGGAAAATAATCACAATCATAGTATAACTTTTCCTATCTTCTACGGAAAAATTTAGAAGTGAACTTTAAATTTTTTATGTCTTGGGACTTTTCTTCTTCCGGGAAATATCTTGGAACAGAAATTTAAATTTTTTCATCTCTTTGAGAAAGGTCGGAACTGAATTTAAGAAAATTTAGAATTAAGTGAAACTTTTATCTTCATAGAAAATAATCACAATCATAGTATAACTTTTCCTATCTTCTATGGAAAAATTTAGAACTGAACTTTAAATTTTTTATGTCTTGGTGAACTTAAAACTGAAGAGGAAGCTTTTTATTTTCTCTGGAGAAATTAGAATTGAATTGTGTTCTTTGGTAAAATTCAGAAGAGAACTTGAACTTTTCTATCTTCTATGAAAAATTTGGAACAGTATTTTAAATTTTTTCATCTCTTTGAGAAAAATCTGAACTGAAGTGGAAACTTTTTATATTATTTTGGGAAAATAGAATTGATCAATAACTTATTTCATTTTCATTGAGAAAATTCAGAATCGAAGTTGAACTTTTCTTCTTCCGGGAAAATATTTGGAACAGAACTTTAAATTTTTTTCATCTCTTTGAGAAAGGTCGGAACTGAATTTAAGAAAATTTAGAATTAAAGTGAAACTTTTTATCTTCATAGAAAATAATCACAATCATAGTATAACTTTTCCTATCTTCTATGGAAAAATTTAGAATTGAACTTTAAATTTTTTATGTCTTGGTGAACTTAAAACTGACGTGGAAGCTTTTATTTTCTCTGGAGAAATTACAATTGAATTATGTTCTTTGGTAAAATTCAGAAGAGAACTTGAACTTTTCTATCTTCTATGAAAAATTTGGAACAGTATTTTAAATTTTTTCATCTCTTTGAGAAAAATCTGAACTGAAGTGGAAACTTTTTATATTATTTTGGGGAAATAGAATTGATCAATAACTTATTTCATTTTCATTGAGAAAATTCAGAATCGAAGTTGAACTTTTCTTCTTCCGGGAAAATATTTGGAACAGAACTTTAAATTTTTTCATCTCTTTGAGAAAAGTCGGAATTGAATTTAAGAAAATTTAGAATTAAAGTGAAACTTTTTATCTTCATGGAAAATAATCACAATCATAGTATAACTTTTCCTATCTTCTACGGAAAAATTTAGAAGTGAACTTTAAATTTTTATGTCTTGGTGAACTTAAAACTGAAGTGGAAGCTTTTTATTTTCTCTGGTGAAATTAGAATTGAATTGTGTTCTTTGGTAAAATTCAGAATAGAACTTGAACTTTTCTATCTTCTATGAAAAATTGAGCCTGCTAGTAGTATCTTTATCTCTAAAATTCTTTTTCTTACATCTCTGACCTTTTTAATAGATATTCTGAACGTTTGACGTTCTAGCATACCCTAAAAATAATGAACACTTAACAAAATAATGCATAAGATATTTTTAATGAAATAATGACATGTAGAATATTAATATAAAAATATGTTAAATACATTATTATACATTATTAGTACACTTGCGCTTCACTTTCCGTCAATTCATCTTTATATTCATTGATGATATTGTCTGCTAATGTCCTTTTTATTCTGCCTGCGATTTCACTGTCTATTGTCACATTATTTTTACATAGATAGCAGTTTTGGCACATTGACAAGATATGATTAATGACATTAGTGCAGGAGTATGCTTGTCTTCTTCTTGTTCTCTTTAAAATGCTAATACCGGAAAGATGATGATATGATGTATCAACAGGTAATGTGTTACCAGCAACAGTAGCAAGGAGTTGTCCCCGATCATCGACAATTATTTTTAAGTTTGCATTCTCTTTGAGCACTAATTTCTCTGGTAATGTTACTCTCGCATATCCACCTTTTACACGATTGAAATTCTTGGGTATTCCAAAGAAATCTAACTTCTCGCTGTCATGACAACGCATGCATACATTTCCAATAGTGTTACCACTTGCACTCGTTTCATAGTTCAGGTATTTCTCCTTGTCAGCATTCTACACGACGATGATTTTTTCATGTGCACATACTTTCGTCGAATAATTCATCTTCACTTTTTTACAGATATGAATTGTGTGTTTATCCTTCCACTGCGTAAAAAATACTGATTTAATGCATGCAATAAACTAGGTAGTGTCGATAACCTGCCATAGAGTACCAGTGGGAAAGCCGCGTCGTGTCTATGAACAAACACAGAGTACGATTAGTAGAGCCGTAAGCATATTTCATGTCATTTTAAGATACGTAAAAAAGTTAAAAAAAATACCATGTTAAAAAAATTCGAAAATTATTTTTAAAAAATGGGAGGAGGGGTCCCAGGGGTCTTTGGGGGCTCGAGGGGCATTATGGGGGCCGGGGGCCTTTGGGGTCGGGATAGGGGACCTCACGACACTGTTCAAATGGAACTTGTGTATTATAACGACCACAGAGTTTCACCCTCAAATCCTCTTCTAAAACATCTTCTAAAATCATCTTTTAAAATGTCTCTAACTGTTTCGCCGAAATAATTCCCTAAAATGTCTAAAACGCTTTCGCCCAAATAACCCCTAAACGTAATTTCTGCGTGTTTCTTTTGTTTTTTGGCATCCCTGCGCTGTCACATTTAAAATTACTAGGGAACCCCTTCCCGCGTTAATCTCTTCATCTCTAAGATCAAAACATTCGCCCGGAGATAATTCCCCTTTCATGACAAATCAATCAACCTTGACATTATCTGTCAGACATTAATAAACTTCACCCGGAAACAATTCTCCTGGAAGAACTCCAAAGACATTAATAAACTTCGCCCCGGAGACAATTCTCCTTGGAAATTACATCAAAGACATTAATAAACTTTGCCCAGAGACATTTCTCGGAAACGTGTTCTCCCTGGGGATTCCATGCCCGTATATGGTATGGGATCGGGACTGACAGTACAGGTGTTCTCCCTAGGGACTCTATGCCCATATATGGTGTTCGTACGGCATTAAACTAAATTGTAAATGGCAGCAGGGGTGAGCAATGGGAGTCAATAAGGGGGTTCTACTTTTATTATATAACTATTTGATACTTAAACCGGCCATTTTACGGCCGATTTTGTGACTATTCTCTTAGAGACGAACTTTGGCCTATACTCGGTTTCCGGTCAGGTAAATTTGTCTAAGTCTTTATGTATAACACAATTTATGCGGTTTTACTAACCTCAAGGCTATAATAGGCTTAAGTAGTAGCCTTAAATTATGCGTTCGCGCTATCATTAGAGCTCGTCTTTAAACTGTCTAAAGGATAGTTTTTTCTGCATAATCGTTGCTTTTTCTCTTCAAAGCAAATTTAGGCAACACTGAATCTTTGTCTTCTCTCTACACAGAAGAATGACTACTAATATGGCTTACTAAAACCTACAAATACCTTGGCGACCTTGAAAACCTCAAAAGTTGTGTTATGCCCAAAGATTATGAGAACCTGACAAAATGGGAAGCAAAGAGTTTAGGGAAGAATTCAAAGAGGAAATTGAATTTTGTCTCTAAGAGAAAAAACCTATAAAATTATAATCAACGCCATCAAACACCGCTTGATACTTTTCTCTCTCTCTCTCTCTCTCTCTCTCTCTCTCTCTCTCTCCTCTCTCTCTCTCTCTCCTCTCTCTCTCTCTCTCTCTCTCTCTCTCTCCGAATAAACGACAAGACGAAATAAACGATCCGAATAAACGAAAACAAAGCCGACACCTCATTTTGGAAAACCATTTAACTTCCTCCGTTTTGTGCCGGAGATAGAGATATTCAGTTCTAATGAAACGGATATCAGCAGAAAGTGCGAATTTGTTTTTTCGATTAAATGAAGCAGAATTTTCTTTTTGAAGATCGGGAAGAGCAGTCCCTAAAAATGTTACAGCGTACCCGCTCCAGAAACTCTAAAAATCGGTTCAAATTAATTATCATTTGAGTAATTTGACCACTTTGGGAAACAAACTCGCCGACGTAAGGGAAATAAAACTTCACTGTTTTTTTCAATCAAATTTTACAGTTAAATCATAAATTCTTGATAGCTTTTGATTATAGCTATTCCCCTGGGAGAATTCACTAATGGACCTTTTGTCTTTGAGATGGTCAGTTGACGCTGAGGAGGGCAAAATGCTTTGTATGGTATCGGGTTGCCTAAATGTAATATTAACATGACTGTTCCCGCTAGTTTTTAAAGCAAGTGAAAAATGTTGCGTCAACTACATCTTTTGGTAGCTTGTTATTGATGAATTCCTCTATGCGTGAAAGTGCGTTTGCCAGTTCTCTTTAATGGCTGCCAAGTTCCATTTTATATGCATGCTGCCTAGCTGAGGAATAACACAAATTACAAAGAAAGAACATATAGTATTATTATTTTCTCTCGTGAGAGTGCTGAATGTGTTTAAAACATTCTCATGATTTTTATGAAAGTGGGAAGAGAAAGCGAGGTAAATTTTTGGCAGTTCATATTATTGACTTACAAATAAATTGAAAATACCACTCGATGCCTTTTTTGTGTTCTTTACGAATATAATAATCGTTTTTATCGGAAATTCAAATTTACCCACCCCCACCCCCCTAATGTGCAAATATATACCCGGAATTGTAACCACACAAAGAAGTTATCAACACTAGTTAAGCTACTGAAAAGTGGTTAAAAACATATAGCTAGTTGATAAATAAGTTGTTCAAGAGCAACATATTCCAAAAATACTTATTTATAACAATTCAAACCTCATTTAATAGGCAACTCAAATATAAAACGTTTTCCTACCGTTTCAAGTTTTTCGAATGCCGTCGACAAAAATAGCGCTGAATTTTGCGATTCGAAACTTTGCCGTCGACAATTCATGGTATATTCCAATTCAGGGTATATACTTGCATATTAGGGGGGTGGGGTTTTTTTAATTTGAATTTCCGATAGAAGCGATTATTATATTCGTAAAGAGCATAAAAAAGGCAGCGAGTGGTATTTTCACTTTATTTGTAAGTCGATAATATGAACTGCCAAAAATTTCCTGAATGTGAAACTATGGACAGACGTTAAAGTTTCAACAGGGCATTTGTTGCTCTGCTTTGAGCACTATCAGTTCTATGATGATGTGGTTTTAAAGGATCCACACAGAGGATGGAAAGAACTTAAGACTTTGATCTATAAAATATTCCTCAGGTTCAATTGAAGAACTTATCTTTTATTGTAAAGAAGTTTGACATTGGCTGAAAAAGCAACTGCGGAAGAGTGGGGTTAAACTTTAATCCTTGTCGAAATGAGTTTCAAAGTCTTGAACTGTAGTTGATGGGCTTATCACCAATTTAGCCCTTATGTAGTAACATCAGTGTAGCATTGTAGAAGCTCATCCTCGAATGGGATGGGAAGATGTCATGTAAGAAATATTTAAGGGAAATGGGAACTTCTTGCCAGGATTTAAAGAGGGAGACTTTGAATTGATTGGGCTGGAGGAGGAGTGTGTGTATGTATGTTGGCCTCTGGGGGCAAACCTACATATTTCCCTTTTTGAAGTACATCAGCCTGAAAGCTTGCTTGTTAGTTTTTTCTGGGTTTTACAAGTACATTATTGTAAAATTGATGTTATGGTTCTGTTATATTATGATTCTGCCATTTGGTCACATGCTTTGCTAATAGTCTACGTATTTTCACATTTTTATTTGAACTGATGTATCTTGTATTTTTTTATAAATTTTTAGCATTTCTCCCCCCCCCCTCCTCCCATCAAATCTTTGAAAAAAAAATTTTCGTATTCTCATTAAAAAAAAATAGATATGGTAAACCATCCCCCCCCCTCCCGTCCCCTAGATCCCCAGAATGCCACCTTTTTCAACTCTGTGGCTTGAGAAAATTCTCTATACTCGAGGAAACATGTAAAAAAAGGAAAATGATCAAATCACCAGCTGGAATGTGTAGACCTTTAGTGGTTAAAACACTCAACAACTGCATTTCTTCACCACTCTTGGTAATTTGTTCGCAGGAGGGGAGTCGAACCCTTTTATATTCCTATTGTTGGAGGTAACACGTATTTTTACATATTATTCAACTGATCTATCACGCTCCGTAGTATTATTTCTGCCTTTGCTTTGAACCCTTTATGAAATGTATCACTTGTGGATATTTTAGCGTCTAAGTATTTTAGATTGAAATGGCAAAACATGGCGGCGTTATGGCGTCATTGTACAGCTCTCGAGTAACTGATAATTCCATGTCCTTAGAACTGTCACTTGAAATCAATCGAAAACTTCAAGCGCTACTCGAAGATACTTTGTTGAAGAATATTACACTTAAGGTAAAACTCTCATTGTTCCGTTTTATAGACAGTATTATACTACTACTTCTTCAACCGCCCCTTCCAAACGAAATGGCCTAGCAAAAAGATGTATGGCCCTTTTCAGGCCCTGTTTTGTTTTTTTTTTGGGGGGGGGAGGTCACCAATATTTTTTCTAGTTTTCCTTCTGTATCGGTGTCCCTTTAGCTTAAAGACTTACGGATTTAAGTTTCAAGCCGACCGGGAAAAAAATGTGCCCCCATTTTTTTTGGGGGGGAGGGGCGGGGGTGCTTAGCCTGGAACTCTTTCTTTTCTACATTAGGCTCCTATTTACCCAACGACTTACGGATGCAAGTTTCAGACTGATCAGGTACAAAGCAAAAGAATATTACGCTTAAGGTAAAACTCAATGCTCGTTAAATTCACAAGGTTGTGCTGGAAAATGAACTAGTGGGACATGTTTGGGGCACTGGAAATGGTTATCCTCTCCTAGTTAGATGAAATTAAATAAAAATATAAGAAATGAGCTTTGAATTAAGAGAGTAATAGAATATTTAAACATTGTAGGTTGCGTAAGAGCGCTGCCTAAGTAAAGAGCGATTTCGCTTCAATTTTTTTTTCACTGGGCTACTTTGCATGGAAGGAGTTGTCGTTGAAACTTCAAAGGGGGCTCAGTTGATTGGAATTTGAAAGTTCTAGTGTCTTTTTAAGAGTCAAAAATGACTGGAGGGCAATCAGTCCCCCTTTCATGCCCTATTTAGTTGCCCTTCCCCTAAAGACACCTGATCGAAATTCTGAGATAACCAACTTTGTCCAAAATAGTCAAGGGTCCAGTTACTAAGGCTCTGGGGACGACCTGACTCCCAAAAGCACCTGAGGGGAGGGCTGTAAGGTATTCAAGTTGGCCATTGTTTATATATAGGTTTTGTTATTGGGAAAGAAGGGCATGTTTGATCCCGGGTCTCTAAAATTTCTAAGGGTATTAAGGTAAAACGTTCAGGGAGTAATGAGAGGGATGTTGAACTAAATAAAAAATGCTGGTTGTCAGCTGCATATCAGCTATATCTATGTGTATATCAGCTATATCTCAGAAACAGCTGGGGGTATTAAGTTGAAATTTTTAGGGCATGCCAAGTGGGGAGGTTTAACTAACCAAAAGACATTATTTGCATCCAGGTTGTCAAAAAGGTATATCTGTAATATCCCAGGAATGACTAAGGGTGTTAAGTTGAAACTTTAAGAACATGTTGAGGGGGGGGGGGTCTAAAACTAAATCAAAAGACATTAGACACCTAGATAACTAAGCAAAGACACGTCATCCCCCTCGACGTATTTCAGGGACGGCTGAAGGCATTAAGTTGAAACTTTCAGGGCAGGTTGAAGGGGATGATGTGCTAACCAAAAGATACTATTTGCATCCAGGTTGTCGAGAGAGCTTATCTACAATATCCCAGGGATTGCTAAGGATGGAAGTTGAAACTTTGAGGACGTGTTGAGGGGGAAGCAAAACTAAATCAAAAGACACTATATTCATCCAGATTGTCAAAACGACGTATCCTCAATATCTTAGAAACGGCTAAGGGTATTAAGCTGAAACTTTCAGGGAGTGTTAAAGGGGATATTCATCTAAATCAAAATACACCATGTGAATCCAGGTTGTCAAAAGAGTGTATTTGCAGTATCTAAGGAGTATCTAAGGGTAGGCTACTAATTTGCAACTTTCAGTGTATGTGGTGGGGGGGGGGGATGTTGAACTAAACCAAAACATTATATGCTGCTGTGTTTTAAAATGGCGTATCTGCAATATTGCAGAAACAGCTACAAGCATTAAGTAGAAACTTTCTGAGAATGTTGAGCTAAATTACAGGATACTGTGTCCCTCCATCCAGACTGTCAAGAAGGGCATATGTGCATGTTGAGGGACGCACAACTAAATCAAAAGCCACTGTGTGTATCCAGGTTGTCAAAAGGGCGTCTTTGCCATATCTCAAGAACAGCTAAGGGTATTACGTTGGAACTTTCTAGGGTATCTTGTTGGGAATGTTGAACTAAATCAGAAGACACTGTGTGTATCCAAGTTTTCTAAAGGGTATATCTGCGATATCTCTGGAATGGCTAAGAGTATTAAATAGAAACTTTCTAGGCATGTGGAAAGGGATGTTGAACTGGTTTAAAAGATAACGTGCGTATCCAGGTTGTCGAAAGGGCGTATCGTTATTTCTCTCAAGAATTGCTAATGATATTAGGCTAAAACTTTTAGGGATATTGACGGGGATGCTGAACTGAATAATGTATGCATCCATTTGGTCAAAATGCCAATCTGCAGTGTCTCAGAAACGTTAAGGTTTTTAACTTGAAACTTTCAGGGAAGTTTGAGGGGGAATGGTGAAATAAATCAAAATACTCAATGTACATCCTGCACTAAATCAAAACTCAGACTTTAGTTTGGTATTTTGACTTAACACAAAGTTTTAAGCCTTTTGATTTCGTCTTTTGACTAAACAAAGACATTATATATATCCAGGTTTCCTCAAGGGCAATATGTAATATGTGGAAACAGCTGAGGATATTAATTTGAAACTTTCAGGGAATGCTTAAGAAATGCTAAACTAAATCAAGAGACATGTGCATCAAGGCTGTCTTAAGGACGCATCTGCAGTGTGTTGGAAACGGCTGAGAGTATTAAGTTGAAACTCTCAGAGAATTTTGAGGGATATTTTGAACAAAATCAAACGCTTTGTGCATCCCGGTGTTCAAAAGGACGTATCTGCAATACCTCAGAAACAGCTTTGGGTATTAAGCCGAAACTTTCAGGGAACGCTGGAGGGATGTTGAACTAAATTAAAAGACACTGTGTGCATCCAAGTGGTCAAAATGGTGCATATGTAATTTATCAGGAAATGCTAAAAGTATTCATTTGAACTTTCAAAGCATGTCAAGGAGAATGTTTAACTAAATCAATAGACACCGTGTATATCCGTGTTGTTAAAATGGCTTAACTGCAATATTTCAGGAATGGCTAAGGGTAATAAGTTAAAACTTTCAGTGCGTATTGAGATAAATCAAAACACACTATGTGCCTCCAGCTGCTCGAACTGGCACATCTGCAACATCTAAGGAAGGGCTAAGGACACTAAGCCGGAACTTTCAGGGAATGATGAAGGGGATATTATTAACCTGAAACTTTTAGTTAATGTTGAGGAGAGTGTTTAACGAGATCAAAAAGAATTATATGCATTCCCGTAACTGGAATGGTTGTCAAATGGAAGGTTGGAAACTGCTTGCAAGCTGGAAGTTTGTCAAAAGGGTATATCTGCAAAATATTAGGAACGAGTAAGGGCATTTAGCTGAAACCTTCATAGCATGTTAAGGGGTTGTTGAACTAAACAAAAAAAACAATATGTGCCTCCATGTTGTCAATATAGTGTACTTGCAATGTTTCAAGAACGGCTTAGAGCATTAAGCTGAAACTTTGAGGGAATATTTTAACTAAATCAAGAGATACCAATTGCATCATGGTTGTCAAAACTCCGTATATGTAATAACTCAGGAGCGAATAGGGTATTAAGGTGAAACTTTCAGGAAATTCTCAGTAGAGTGCTTAAAAAAATCAAAAGACACTTAAGTGCATCACGGTTGTCAAAACGGCAAGGCCGTATCCAGGGTGGGGGGTAGGGGGTTTGAACCCCCCCTGAAATGTTTGTTTGACTCGTAAAAACGTAACAAAAATAGGTGTAAACAAATTTTTTATTGCGTTTTTTGAGGTTTTTGTGTGCCCCCCCCCCCGAAAAAAATATTTGAGTAACCCCCCCCCCCCCCCCCCCCGAAAAAAAGTCCTGGGTACGGCCATGCAAAACCTCATAGTAAATAAAGAGCAGCTAAATATATTAGGTTAAAAGTTTTTTGGAAAGTTTAGGGGGGGGGTGAATTAAATCAAAAGACAATCTGTGCATCAGGGTTGTCAAGAGTATATCTGAAATATTTCAGGAACGATTAAATTATTTAAAAACTTAAGGAAATGCTGAGTTTAACTAAATCCAAAGAAACTATTTGAATCCAGGTTGTCAAAATGGCGTATCTGCAATATTTCAGGGACGGCAAAAGGATGTAAATCGAAGGCTTAAGCGATCCGGTTGCAACCGTAAGGTAATATTGGATGGTAGATCAAGCAGATTCAAAATTTTGATGGAGGGGGGCAAGGGGAGATCATCAAGGACAAAGAATGTTTGAAAACATGTGGTTGTATTGATTCTTAGTGTGGTTGTTCTTTTTTATGTGTATCTGGTTAAATTTTAGGCCATGAAGACGCCTCAATTAAAGTTTCAGAACCAAGGGGACCTCAAATAAAATAAATCTGATTGCTTTAATCCTAAACGTCCTAAATTTTTTTCTTTGGGCAACAAATCAGAAATATTTTAATAAATAAGCTCAAAATGAATTTGGTTTGACAAACAAGCAGTTAAAATAAAACATAACACCATGGGACTTCTATATTGCAGCAGTCGATCAGTAGTTGTCTACATTCAAGGTTATAACATAAGGAGGCCAGAAAGGTCTCCGCCCTATAGAAACCCAAAACTATGCAGATTTTCAATCCATTCATTTGCATAACATTCCTCGTACTCATCCATCCAATTTCTATACTACAGCTATTATTAAAATTGTTGAAAAGTTTTGTCTCCAAAGTGTAAATAGCAAGCCAAAATCGTGATTCTTAAGGAGATAACCCCAAAAAATCTTTACAAGTATTGCTTTATCAAGCAGTTAAAAACAAAAAGAAATTAAGTTTAAAAAAACTTTTTTTCTCAAAATAAGTTTTTTAAATAAATGTAATGAGCTGCACTAAACCAAAGACAATCAGTAAATAAGTGAAGCCCAAAACGAGCAGAAATTACAATAAATAGTTGATTCAAACTTAATGGAACAGAAACTACTGCACAGGGGTAGGACTAATTCCCCTAAGCCTTCTAAAAACAAAGAATTGCTGAGACTGTCAAGAATGAATACCAATATATATTAAACTGTCAATCTAAATCATTAGCACTTGTCTTGGTTATTATAGCGATCTTCTTTCTTTTTTTTATTGGTATTGTGACAGAGAAAGACACACAGCTTCAAATAAAAATTGTTTTCAGTAAAGCGTAAGTGACATTTTGGTCTTTAGAAGACTTCAGGGGCGTTAGCCCTACTCCTGCTTGTTGTAGTTTATGTCCCTTTTAATTTTGAATTCATTTTATGTGCTGTTCGCTCTGTGTTTCATTTAAACATTGATGGTAATTTATGTTCGTTTTAAGCTTGAAATAACCATGGCTTCCAACGGCTGGAAGCCATGGCTGACAATTAGCCATGATCAGTTAACCTAACTATTTTCCGCCATTTATATCGGCCATGGATATCAATGGTAAAACTAGTAGATATAGAAAATTTATACATATACGTATAAATTTTACCCTGAAATAGTAAATAATTTGTAAAGAATTTAGTACTACACATGTAAAGACTATTTAAGTAAAAAAGACTATGTAAAAAAAGACTAAGTAAAAAAGCCTATGAAAAACAGGGATGCGCCTTTCACTTTCACGGCATTCATTTAACTGATTGCATTCATTGTAATAATTGAAACCATTCTAATGATTACCTCAATGGCGTAGTTTCGTCAAAATCCTGGGAGGGGGGCAAAGTTAGAGCAAATTTTCCCAAATGAAGTGAAAATGACAATAAAAACGGAAAAATGAGCCATTTGGTAACATGACATTCCTACATAGTACTATAAAAGTACTATAGAGATACTTTATAGTACTATAAAGGTAAATATATACTAAAGAAAACTGATCCGTTTCTGTTGATGCTTAAATTATGCAGGCTTATCTTAGTTTTGACAAGAATTTTGAAGAAACTGAATTTCAGATGGGGGGGGGGCAAACTTGGGTCTGGGAGGGCTTAATTTGCTAGAGGGCAGTTGCCTCCCTACCCCTTAGCAAATTACGCTCCTGGATTACCTGAGAGGTTTAGACAGGTTACACAATGTCTAAGCTGATAGGTTGAACATTTTTAAGACAGGTTTAGTTTTCATCAGTTTATCCAAATTGGATTCATTCTCGCCCTATTGTGCGGCTCTACATTTCAAAAATAAATTAAAAGCCTTATAAAACTGCATTGTCTCCTGTGCGTTGAAGAGTGATTGTTAACACTTAGCAAAAAAAGCAATTGTTGAAAAAGAGGAAAAATAGGAAAGAAAAAAGGCCAGATAATAAATATTCTAAACTTTTTTCTAACAAACAAAACAGTCGAGGGCCAGCAAGGTCGTGGTTAATAACTGCAAGTTTTAAATAAAAGAAATATATAACACCTAAACAAAAGAATAATATTCCATTAAGAAAAAACCAAAAAAAAAATGACGAAAGTAAGCAGCAACTCTGCTCAATAGTAACCGAAACTCTAAAAAACAGAATTTGAATATCAGTAGATACATCAAAAGAATCAACTCGTTATGCTGATTCCAAATATATAATCCCCAAAATTCAAGGAATCTTAATAAAAATTACAGTATCATATTCATCGTACTAAAGAACCGTATTGTAGAAGTTTCAAGCTCCTATATACAAAAATGTGGAATTTTACTATTTTGGCCAAAAGACAGATCATTTTTTTTTTTTTTTTTTTTTTTTTTTTTTTTTTTTTTTTTTTTTTTTTTTTTTTTTTTTTTACAACCGGAAAGTTCCGGTTGTAGGTTCAAGCATAGCGTATTTTAAATACCTAAAAAAAACTTTTTTAAATAAACAACTATCTTTTGAGATATATGTTTCGCAAATTTTGTGTATTACTTTACCTTTATTCTGATACCAATGAAAATCGTGTTTCCCCACTGCATACTCTCAGCCTTTTGTCCCCAGCATATCGGTGAATGTACCTTGCTCTTCCATATTTCGCAAAATAAAGTCAGAGCGCATAAAAGCGCTCTGTTTCTATGCTCTTGTGTCAAGACTAAGCTCTTTACCCCCCCCCCCCCCCCTTGGCTGCTGTAATCTTCCAGACAGTTGACGGCAAAGCTGCTTGGCTGAGGTCATATGATGTGAAGATGTTGAGCAACCGTCTATTCTCTTGTCTATGACCTTGAAAGCAGCATTGTCATTGCGGTACAATTGTACTGATTTTGGCACAATTTAGAGGTCCTGGTACAATATGGAACATTTTAGAATTTTTGGTTCAATACAAATTTTCCAGTTCTTTCTTACTCGGATATCTGTTCAATTTTTAGTTATCGAAAATTGTCCTGGTATGGCAAATTTTTAAGCTTCTGTTTAGATGGTACAAGTTATTTTCTTATGGTACAATTTTAGTCGGAAAACAGATCATTTTTATTTGGAAGCGATGGCAACGCTGCTTGGAAGTAGACAACTGACACTTGGTATGTCTTGACTTTGTTCATTTGTGTTCTTACTGAGACGTGACTTGACCGAGAGGGAAGAAAAATGTTTCTTACGATGTTCAAGGATTTACAGCTCCTAAAAAACGACAGGACATCGTTATTATCAAATCAGGCGTCTTGATCAAACCTAATAATTATCCTCTCTCTAGAAGATGCACTGTACATCCAGGCCAAGATTTACGCCGGGGCTTACTAGGCCCGGGCCTAGGGGCATTAACCATCAAAATTTCAGGTGAACTTTGCTGCTGCGCTGCCTATTCACAGGAAAGTGATTTTAAAACAACACGGGAATTTCGTAGCAGCTTATAAACTGTCAGATGTCTCCCAAGAATGGCAGCTGAGAGCTCGGTATCACCTCTCTCTTGCATTACTTTCGGCTCATCACTCATCAGTTGCCTTCTGTTCAGGGCTTCCACTATCCCCAAATTTTTGGCGATTTCCCCGTAAATCTCTGTGTCTCCCCGAAAAAAAAATGGCTTGGGCCTAAAGGCGCCAAAACGCTTGGACCTAGTGGCGCCAGAGATTTAAATCCGGCCCTGTGTACATCCTTCATTCAAGAGGGTGGTAAATTTAAAACTGCAAATGTGAGCAGAAAATGCTGCTAATTTTAAATCGGCGAAAAAAAGCAAGTTGTGTTGTACGATGTTTCGTTAAATTACTTCTATAAAAATTGAAAAGCATTTAATAACAAAATATATGCATTTTATCTTCATGGAAAAAGTCGATCAGTTCAAAAAAAACATAATTCAGGCAAAACCGACTTTTTTTTATTGTAGATTATAAAATATAATATTTTACCAAGGGTCTCCTAATCATCCCTTGGTGTGTACCCTCCTAGGGATTGAAGAATTAGGTAGAGTTTTGACGAAATAAAACATTGTCTTTAAAAATGTATTGATTTAATAAATATTTTGCCCCGTATCGATCCCATAAAACTTGTATTTGACCTTTCTAAAATTCAAAATATCATAAAGATGTATCAATATTAGAAGATACATTTCCTGATCTGACGCTGACTTGAAACATTGACTTGCATTTAACTTTCACTGACAGACATATTGCAACACTTTATGTGGTACGCCCCGTATCCAAATCTTTTAATCTAAAATCTTTTGCATCTATGTATAGGTAATAAGAGGGCGTAAGAAGGGGGTGTGGGGCCTAGGGGACCGCCCCACCCCCCGGATAGTTTCTGGTGTTCTGATGTTTTATATTATTTACTTACGAATTCGGTAGCTCTTCCCAAGCCTGCTCTTAATGATGTAATTGTATGTGTTATTGCTTCCTAGACTGAATTTTGGGGAGATATTATGATTGACGGAATGGGGTCAAGAATTTCTTTTGGGATCTAGCTTTTTAAAATTCCTTAGAGATTTAAAATGCTAGTGTGGAAAGGGGGACTGTTACATATATGATTAAAATTTTCAATACTTTATCTGTATCCTAAATTTGGGCTCTTAGAATTTTGTCGGGTCTCTATGTTGTATCTCTATTCTGCTCTAGAAAATTACATGCTCATAAACTAGTAAAATTGTTGTTTTATTTGAAAAACTTTTGAGAATAGATTTCCAGAAAAAATTACCAACCTTTTTACTTAATTTTTCTCTACATTGTAAGGCTTGAAAATGAAAGAAGTCCGAACCTGGAGAAACTAAATCAAATTTGCCATCGAATCCAACCTAAAACGTGAGAACCACCTCGCCCGACATACAGTCCAAGAGACGCAGACTCCAATTCAGGAAGTCGAAAACCCTCTTCCTAATCTGGGTTGTATTTCCAAATTGGTGAAAAGCAGTTCTTTTGAAGTTGTACCCTGTGTCATATTTTTAACCAGCTCCCTGTATCTCAAGTAAAGCCTTCACTTTGAAGTCTGTGTGAATCTTTCACTATTGACTCAGTTGAAAGTCAGTCCCGGTGAAAATATGTACCACCAAATGGCTGCATATTACTGAAATTCCTGGACTTGGATTATGCTGATGATTTAAGCATCCTAGATGAAAGTGTGAGCAAAATGAATGAAGTTTTAGAGGTTTTGCGAGTTCAGGGTGATAGAATTGGTTTGAAAATTAATGTTAGGAAGACTAAGTCACTAAGGCTAGGAATAAGTGAAGATGAAAAGGTGACGTTGGGTAACGAAAAGATTGACCAGGTGGGCAGCTTCACTTACCTTGGTAGTATTATTAGTAAAGATGGTGGGAGCAGTGAAGATGTTAAATATAGAATAGCCAAGGCTCAGGGTGTTTTTTCACAGTTAAAAAAAGTCTGGAAGAATAGGAAGATACGTCTGCAAACCAAGATTAGAATATTAGAAGCTACAGTGATGACAGTGGTCAAATATGGCTCTGAAGCATAGACGCTCCGAAAAGCGGATGAAGATTTGCTAGATGTTTTCCAGAGAAATTGCTTAAGGATTGTTCTGGGTACCCGGCTGACTGACCGTATTTCAAACAATACGCTATACGAAAAATGTGGTTCAATACCGCTCTCTAGGGCTATATTGAAAGAAAGGTTGAGGTGGCTAGGGCATGTTGTGCGGATGAAGGATGACAGATTGCCGAAGATTGTTCTTTTCGGCCAACCATCTAGGGCTAAACGGAAAGCAGGTCGTCCCCGTCTGGGGTGGGAGGACGTCATAAAGAAAGATTTAAAGGAAATGGGAACTTCGTGGGCGGGTGTAAAAAGGGAGTCTTTGAATAGATTGGGGTGGAGGAGGAGCTTGCGTAACTGTGTTGGCCTCAGGCGGCTTGGTGCTGCGGTGAGTTGTTAGTAGTAGTAGTATATATATATATATATATATATATATATATTATATATATATATATATATATATATATATATATATATATATATATATATATATATATATATATATATATATATATTATATATATATATATATATATATATATATATATATATATATATATATATATATATATATATATATATAAAGGGTCCTATTTTGAAGAAAAAAAATTCCCTTTGTATCCAATTTAAAACCGAGGAATCCCCTCACAGGGCATACGGTCGAAAAGACGCAATTGAGGAAGATGAAAACCCCAGCTCTAATTTGGGATGTATTTCAAAAGTAAAGATAAACAGCTCTTCTGAAGTTGTACCCTGTGTCATTTTGTAAACCAACTCCCTGTAACTCAAGTAAAGCCTTCGCTTTAGAGTCTCTGTGAATATTTCATTGTATAGACTCCATTTGATTGATACCTTTATTTTCAACAATTCCAAGAATAATACGACCATGAAATAAACATAGGCAAACTATAAGGCAGAATGACCTGTGTACAGTGGGTCCATTAAATAATTAGATTGCATAATTACGAGACAAAGAAAAAGTCACACATATAATACTCGCAAGGAGCCTACTCTCATCCTGCATCTCGACTATGGAGAAACCTATCGACCTGGGGTTTAAATGACGATACTGAGTCAGAACTTCTAATGCTGTCTGAGTCCGGGAGGCTATTGCAGAGGGGTACACCCATGTGAGGTAGCACATTGGCTGACCTCTCTGTATTTCTCTTTTGATTTACTTGCTTATCTGCATTCCTAATATGATGCAAATGACAAAAAGAATTAGAAGAAAAAAAATACCCACACAGTATGTCGGTGCAACATCATTCGAACATTGGTGTACCAGTCTTAGTAATTGGTATTCCCGTATTTAACATATATTCAAAATTTAAAACCGGCTATAACAAGTGAGCGTATCATTAACATTAGCACAATCCCTCAATAGACGAATTACTTTGTGCGTCACATAATCCTTTTGGCACTTCTAAATTGATGGCCTATCTCAAAAGCTTTTCCTGGTGCCATTTTAGCCCCTTTTTGGGTGAATTGATTCCTTTCGAGCAAAAAAGGCCAAATTACGATGCTGTGTTATGACGTGATCCGTTTCGTTTTTAAAAACGGCACCAGATTATCCATCTAAAGCCTCATAATTCCATTTTCAAAGGTAAATGTTTGATTAGCGTAAATATAGCAATTAAGATAACGTATTCATCATGCTAATGAAAATGGTATGTTGCACTTGTAGAACTAGCTTTAGTATCATCATTTATGCTAATGACATGATAAAAGCTTTAGTAACTTTAGTAATTAAATAGCTTCCTTCTCCGATCTACATTCTATCATATTTTGATTGCATGGTTTAGCAATGATGCTAAATATAATCAAAAAGCAAGAACTGTTTGAACATTTGGTATTGTGATCCAAATTTGACAAATCAAGATAGTTCCAAAGTTTCTTACATATTCGTATTCAAGTGTATTATTACGATTGAATAGCCATCCCTGAAAACCATAGGGTCATCTTTGTAATAGCTGGAAAAAAAAGCAGAATGTTGTCCTGTTTAATAGCATAAAACGTTGTATGCTAAGTTTTTGTTGCAAGTCAACGTAATAGTGTTGACTTACATGTTGAGATAATAGAGTTAAAAGCGATGTGTCTTCCATGTACCTTTTTTCCACAAGTTGCATCAAATGGAATGCATTGTCTTTGAAAGTTTGAAGAATGCTCATTTATTAGCAAATTCCGAGTTTAAGTGTCCACTAGTAAGAACCCCCAGGTACTGCCAGAGCCCCAAAAAGGCCGAAAGGTAAAAAAAAATGTCTCCTTGGGTAACATAGTCCCTGCAGTTCCAAGAACGAGGGGTTTGAATTGTTCGAACAGCCCATTTAAAGCAGAGGTTTCACAGACATTTTAATGAAAAGCTGGAGATGTTATACCTTGTTGAAATTAGGGTTGCCCAAACAGATATGCTAGTCTTGTAGAGATCAGGATCATGTAGATGTTTTGGTTTGCATAATTGCAAGGCTCTTGTGTAAGAGCTACCCCCTCTCTTCCAAACATAATTAGTGTGGCATTATTGCAACTCTCACAACTCGTGGTTGCTCATGGTCAATTTTGTGAATGATCTTAAATGATCAAGTAAATATCTTAAAGTAAAACACTGTTCATAAATACTTCCCACTTTGTTGTATGATCAGCTGTTAGGATAATTTATCCCCCCCCCCAACTTCATAAACGTGAACAAGTTGTAGCTCTCTTGACTTGCGGTCATCCAAAGTTCAGTCAGAGTGTGGTTTCAAGCAATGAAACGTGTTTCTGGAACTAAAAGGTGATAAGGCTTTGCTTGTCAGTAACTGCAATTACACGGCTCGAAGTTCAAAAGGTATGACAACAAAAAAAAATACCACATTAGTATATACTTTTCGTAATGGCTTACGTATACAAGGATTTCTAAGCTTGTTGATTACAGATCTGAGGCTAATTATGCAAAAAGACGCAAAGAGACACAATTTGTAGCAAGTGGCGGATCCAGGGGGGCCAGGCCAACGTAGTCTAAAGTAGTGTAATTTACTTAATTAATGCAAGTTTGCGTTAATTAAACTTGCTCTTAACATAAGTTTATCGGATCCTCCTATTTTGCACCCCGCCCCTAAAAAAAAATCCTGGATCCGCCCCTGTTTGTAGCAGTAAAAGTATGTAGACCTATGCAACAAATGTAGTTGGTGTCCTGCATTTTTCGTAATAAGATAACATTTATTCATATATAATAAAGTAGGAAAATAAGTAAATGGCACTAATCCCCGCAAAGGCTCTTAGGTCTGTAAACTACTACTCTTTTTGCTCCAAAATGAGAATCCGGCCCATCTGGGCTTCCGATGGAATATTTTTTGAAACAAATATATATTCCATCTTATCGTAGGAAATTGGCAGATGGTTCATTTAATCCACTTTTTTCAGTGAAGAAACGGATCGGATCAGAAGGCACCCAACCCCCATTTGTCTGCACTTTGTCGAATGGTCAAGACTAAAAAAAAATATGACTCCGGGGAGGAAAAGACCTTAAGGATGAGGGTTCGAAATTGTATAAATAGAATGTATCCAAGCCAAGGCCTCATAGGTATTATATTACAGAGGTGGTCAAATCCTGAAAGAATTCTTATTGTGTATATTTGAATAGATGCATGTGGGGATGTGGAGTGTGTTCGAGCCCCCTCTATCCCCCACTCCGCCCAATAAAACTTCGTACTTATGTACATATTGTATCTGTCGACTCTTTTTCAATCAAGGATTATTTAGAGAAGCACCCTTAATGGCTTCCTTACAGAATTACTTCCGAATAAAATTGATCATATTAATTAAAATAATTACATGAACAGATTAATTTACAATATGAAAAATGAGGAAATTCAGCTTTGCAAAGAGTATCCTACCTATACATATAAAATTTGGTTCTGTAGATAGCATCCAGCTCTGTATTGCTACTACCATTATTCTTACCACGAGTACTCCTAATGCAAGTATTTCGACCCAGCTCCATCTATTTCAACTTTTTTGACTGCTAATCCTTTCACGATCACTGCTACCCCAACTCCTACTTGTGTAAACAGTAATTAGCTACTAATTTAATTAAATTTATTAACCAACAATAAGTTTATTCGAGCGTGCGCAACTGTGTTGGCCTAAGGCGGCTTGGTGCTGTTGTGAGTTGTTAGTAGTAGCAGTAGTATTAGCTAATATTACTTTTATTAGTATGTACAAAACCTGCGTCAATTCAAGACGAATAAAAAATTGGGTTTTCCTGCGAAATTGGAATCATTTAAAACGAGGACAATGAGAATGGAGCTTCCAGAAAAAGTACAAAACCACAGATGAGATAACCTAAATAGTAATAATGGAGACATTGTTTTATTCATGACAATGGGGTTTTCGCCCGCTAAAAATCCCTTATAAGGCTAATGTGTTATTTGTGTTTTAATAAAAGCAAGATTAGAAAACTAAATTACTTACTGAGTTTCCGAGAAAAAAGTGCTTTTAAGCCCATTACTGTCAATTTTATATAACAATCATTTAACTAAGCAATATTTTCAATTTAAGCTATCCATCTAGTTTTTGGCAAGTTGCAAATGACACTCTGGTTTTCTGGATGTTTCTAGTGGTGATAACAATACATTTATTGGTGTTTGTGTGCTATCTGTACACTTATTATCGGGGTTTTGTGTTTTGGGAGCAAGACCTTGGTTGTGTCTAGTTTTGTTTCGATACATTGCAAAAAGGGTGAAGGGTCAAACCTCCTCAGATCTCAGGGAAAGTCTGGACATCCAAGATCGATGAATATGAGACTACATGAAAGCTGTGTTTAATTCGTGACTGGGTCCCAAAACGGCTATTTGTCCTTGATCCAAAGCTTACAGTATGGGAGAAGAATTTGAGTTTTATAGTTATGTTAAAAAGGAGAACCTGAAACTTTTCCCCTAATCTTTCAAGTTTTGATTTCAAGCGGGATGCCCTGTTCAAGCTGGCAAGCAAGCATAAACCAGTTTCAAATTGAGTCTAGGGTAGACTCTAAATGTGCTTAAGATGTACGACGGTTCCCTGACCCCATCGCCAAAATATATTCTGAGAACAATAAGTCGTTCCTTTTAAAGATCCGGAAAATAAGCCTTTCCACACGGGTCCAAAGGTGTCGCCATCTAGTTTTTTTAGCCATTTCGTTTGGTTTTTTGAGCTTGTTATTTAAATTTCTGCGTTTACGACTGAGGCAAGGGACTGGTATCACACTTACCATCTAAATATTATTAGCTCTATCATTACCAAGGATTTTGGATTTCCCCCTTCGACTTTTTTTAGAAGTAATCATAAATAAAAATCATAAATTTTTTTTTTTAGTATTCCAGATACTCACGTAATCTGGAATACGTGAGTAACCCTTAGATAAACAACTTAGATATTAAAATAAAATTCTTATTTAGCCTTAGAATCCTTAAATCATTATGAAATCCTTAATAGGTAATTCAGTAGCTGGTCTGTGACCTGAAGTGAAGCAAATCTTAGTGCATCGCCATTCTAAGCACAGTCGTTTCACCGGTCCAATAATTTAATTGTTGTTCCTGCATCATTGTTCTTTTCAAGACGCTTAGGTACATACGCAAACACTTTTTCGAGGGCAATTTGTTGAAGAGGAGGCCAAGTTAAAAACGATCGCAGAAATAAGATAAAATTATTTTATTTGACACATATATACAAAACATTTTGCAGCACATGCTAATTAAGCTCCGAAGGGTTTGTTGGCACCCTGCGGCAGTCTTCTCCGTTCCACATATGTTCTGCTAACGTTATTTTTACATTATTCTACATGTCATTCATATGCGATTCATAAAAAAATTGCATTGTACTATCACAAAACATAGGGGAAATCTCTCCGCTGTAGCCTTGAAGGATGCCTGACGACTGGAATTTCTTATTTCAACTGGAATTGTATCCCACTCCCAAGGGGTAAAGCCTTATCCCATACAAATAGGTAAATTATATGCAGAATACAGAAGATTACAGATATAATCTTAACATTTCTGGGGGCCAAAGGCATTCCCCTCCTGGATGTATGCCTTAGTTGCAATGATAGTGACAATATCATTTTCAAGTACAAAAAAAACTTAAACACATTAAAAACCAGTTCCGTCATAAATACATAATTCAAGGTTTTTGTTTTTGAATATTTTTATTTAGTTGCCATATTATGCGATTGCCTGACTTTTAATTTATTGTCTTCTGTTTTTACCAGTATTGCTATTAATAGACTTTATATAACTCTTATTCTCTGCATTGAATAAAGAGCATGACGCGGTTGTGCTTTTTTCCATTAAACTAAAGGGTAATTTGAATGAGTTGCTTGCTTACTATATTAAGGATGTAGTTGATTAAATATAGAGTATATGGCATTGACTATTCTTTTGCGATAATTTTGTGTCTTTGTTTCATTAAAGAGTCGCTTGGCTAATTCGTGACTTAATAATGTGAAGTCGTGCGCATATCCAGTAAAGCATATCATTTTTTAGTTAGCGATTTTGATGATACGCACATTGTATGTGTCAGTTGTATCAAATTTTGCATCAATGTTTTTTTAGCTAGTTCTTGACTGATAGTACTTTTGGGAGAAAGGATATTTTTTGGGTTTAGTGTGCAGGTTTGATGACAGTGGTGGAAGTAACTCTTGGTACACATATGAGTGATGTTTGCTTTGCGCGACAATGTAGTTGCTGAATTAAACAATTTTGGTCGCTTTGTCAAGCAATCTATTGAGTTGAAAAAATTCAACTTATATTTGACCGCTAGGTGTTTTTTCTGGTATTTTTTCTGCGCAGCAGAAACAGGCATAGAAGAGACAATTGCTTTAAGCTCCTTTAAAACAGGGGTGGCAATTAGGGGGAGGGGTTCAGGGGACAAACACTTCCCTAGATTTCGAAAAAAAAACTTTTTTTTTGTTAGATAAAATAATTAAAGAGCAAAAATACCCCCCTCCCTATTTAGATTTAGAACATTTTTTGGTAGTTTCATTGAAAAATCGAAAAAAAATATTCCTGCCCCCACCTCTATATTTTCGTGACTTGGTGTCATTGCTTTCTAAATATTGTGTAAGGTCCTCCAAGGAACCTCAGTTTAATCCAAAATTATTCATAAACGGATTATTTTGTAGCTAGCTAAGTTTATTGGTATGTTCGGCGTAATTCATGGGATCACTGGGGGTAAATATATTTGAATAGTTTACCACAGAAAGTTAGCCACTAACCCCGGAAAGATGAGAGAAAATGTATTTAGCTCCTAAAGGTAATTTTTAATATTTATATTTTGTTCATTTGTTGTCGAGTTTATCTATCTAAATAAATGTGTGTTTTTTAACATAAAAATGTTTTTAAAAATACATTTTTCTGCCGTCACTAAACAGCAGCGTTGTCAACGCGGTGCATTTGAAAAATTTCTGGTACAATACAAATTTTCCAACCAGCTACGCACGCTCTTCCTCCATACCAGTCTATTTAAAGCCTCCCTCTTTGCACCCTCCCAGGAAGTTTACATTTTCCTTAAATATTTCCTTAAGACAGTAGGCCGAAAAAGGACAATCTTTGGCAATCTGACATCCTTCATCCGCAGAATGTGCCCTAGTCATCTCAACCTTACTCTCATTATAGCCCTAAAAAGTGAGATTGAGCCACAATTTTCGCTCATTTTACTGTTTGAAATCTGTCAGATGTATCAAAGACGTTTCATTTCATGTTCGAATTGGGTAAAAATTCTTATGCGAGTTTTTCGTAGATATTTTGTCTGTTTTTTTTTTCTGCAGGAGGAGACCGTGCCCAGGGTTTTAACTTAATTTGCCAAATCACTTTGGGGGAGGATTGTTACTTTTAAAATTTCATGTTTAACCGTAATATAGCTAAACAATTATATGGAAATTTAAGCTAACTGGAAATATCATCTAATAGAGAAGAAATAGAATTTGGTGCCCGTATCGACGTAATTAATGGTGCCCTTAACTTTGTTCTTTTTTTCAGGAAAGCTTAAACACGTTAGGCGAAGAAGTCGCTAGAGTGAGTCAAGACTACCAAAAACTTCTCAAAGCTAAATCCTGACAGCCGTCTCAAAGTGAGAAACGTAGAGTTGGGTGTTATTTGGCAACTCTGAACTTGATATTTATGTTCGTTTTGTTGATACAATTATTTGTTAAAGGTGAACAATATTTCTCAGTAAATTTTTCTCTACTGAAAATATCGATCTACTGTTATCAATTATCCGTATTCCATTTTTATTTGAACTCTGTCATGCATGGCAGTCGTAAAATACAGCTCACAAGATTTGTACTTATAGTTTTGAAGCTTTGCATCGAACCAGAATCGAATTCGCATTAGAAAGTTAAAACTTCGAATACAATTGTGGATGCTACAAATATGATATGTCTATTGAAGATTGGTTTTTTGTCTTAACTTATATTCTTTAGTCTTAAAATTTGTGCTTACACTCACTAGTTGATCCAGGGCCCCCCCCCAATATTTTTTCTGGCACCCTCATTCCTTGTTTTTTTTTCAGTTTTTCTCTCTTTTTTAAAAATAAGTTTGTCAATTTGGTCAATTATTGGCACCCTTGTCACATTGCCCCCCCCCTAAGATTTTGCTTATTGGCGCCCTAGTCACATTGCCCTCCCCTCAATATTTTGTTCTAGATCTGCCCCTGCTTACACTTTGGGAGGTTCACATCGGACCGGAATTGAACTCGCATTGGAAAGTTCATTAGCCTATCCGCTCACTGTTGAGAATATATAATTTATGTACAGACAAGGTAATCAATGGCTATAACTATGGTCGTTCATACAAAAATAATGGACAAAACTCAGAAAATAAGGGAAAAAAAACTAAAAATGATAATCTAAGCCAGTAACTTTACAAAAGAAGAGCTACATGTGGATTTTTCGTCTGTATAAGGAGTAGGGCATTTTGACTCAAAAAGATAATTGAATAAAAAAAAGTCATAATAATCTATGGCATTGAAGACTTAAAAAAAAGAATGGTGAGAAAGAAGAACTAAATAAATTTCAAAAACGTAAGCAAAATCATGATACCTAAATATAAGTACATAAAAAATAACTTATTTCTTTTTGGTGGCAAGGTTTAGCTACGGGGCATTTTAAACTGCTTCTCATTCAACGAAATGTAACTTAGGTTGTCAGTGTGCAGGCTGTCAGTGTGCCTGATGTTTGATTTTTTTTTTCTTAAAATCTCGGACGGTGATTCCCCTATGCCTAGTTACTGTATTTAGATAGCTACTAGATTTACTGCCCTGATTTATTTTGTTTTTGCTTCAGTTTATTCCTTTTTCTATACACTTTTACTATCTATTCATGCAGTGATGTATTTAGTTTTTATTGGAGGGTAATAATGACGAATTCCGTTGGGTGCTGTTGACTTGATGATAGATACATGATCATTGGCCTGTGCTGAGATGTTTTCCTATGAAATGTCCCCATGATCGGGTAATCTTTTGAATCTGTCGCTCCACTGGAACTTCTGACCATTGGACAACTGTGTCTAGGTCGAAAAACAGGCGAGCCAGTTTGTCATCAGAAGCCACAGGAGATGCCTATAAGATAGTACATCTTGGATGGCTAGGAGCCATAGGGAGGTTGTGACCAGTCATCAAACTCAGCTGATGGAATGGGGCCAGATCCTCAACCTATTGGAGCCATTTAGTAAGAAGTATGTTGAGTCGGCTCAGGATCGTAACTTTTCTAGGCCAGGCTCTTATCCATTATAACAGGCTGTTGAGGTCTTCGTTTTATAGTCGCCTCTTTTTAGATGCTGGAGTCCATGGCATGTTGTGGTTATGTTATTTGTCAAATGTATTCATATTTCGGTCTTTGTGAAATATAACCAACATAAAGTTGTCACGGCGATTATAACAAATTTAATTATAACAAATTTGCTATGGCAGTATATAAATCAAATGTAAATATTTAGCCAGAATATATTTTTTAATATCTAAATATAGTATTTAAGTTTATGGCTCGTAGTCGAATTTTGTTGGTGAGGTTGAACAGCCAGGATCCTCAAATTCTTGGAGCCATTTAGTCTGGAATATATCGAGTCAGCTCTGGATTGTAACTTTTTTATTCGCATATAAGACACTTTAATGGTGTTTGTCTTATTCCTCGTCTTTTGGTTGGCTCTTTATAGATAGCACTGAGTAGCCAAAAAAAAAGATTCTCTTTGTAAAATATTCCCAAAAATTTATTTCTTGCATATGAATTGTGAAACTATTTTAAAATTGAAACATTCGTTCGTATCATAGTTGTCTCTCTACTTTTGAAGTTGATAAAGCTATACTGTTCAAACGATTTATGATTTTTTATTATTGAGGAGGATGAAGCTGTTCGAAATCAGAAATCATTTACTCTACATCTTGTATAAATCAGCTAAATATCGTTCCTACTTCTCCATCAACTGATTTAAAAAACTGTTTATAAATGAAGGCTCAATAATCACTCTTCCCTAGGCTGGTCGTTAAACTAGACACATTTGCAGAAGGCTATGGGGGATTTGGGCCCATACCCCTCCCCGAATTCTCAAGATATATACTATTCCCCCTCAACCCCTATGTTTTTAAATTATCTCCGTTTTTAAGTCCCCTCTGTATGACTGCGCCTCTTCTGGAATGAAATCCGATGTGCGTCGATGAATGAAACTACAAGAAATCTTTTTTTTAGATTGGATCAGAACTTGAAAAGGCGGATCAAAAATAATAAAAGAGTTTTTTGATTTTGTCCGTTTTGTTCCCTGGTAGTAAAAGTTTTGTCCTTTCTCCTGTAAAATTCCCTGGTTTTCTTTTTTTCCAGAATCTAAGACATTTAGAGCCTGATAACACTAGAAATTCAAATTTGGTAAAAAAAAAAAATAATAAAAAAAAAAACAGATTTAATGCGGTAAATGTTTCCTAAAAATCTATAAGGATTTTCGCTATTTTTGAATTTTACTCTGTATCGTTGTCTTAGAGATGAAAAAAATATAGAAGCCAAAATATCGCTATATTTTCCTATTTGTTCCATCTTTTCTATTTTAAACATTCATTCTGAAGCGTGATTTTGAGTTAACGGTGAAACCTGACTGCGAAATTTTGCAGAATATGACCACTTTTTATTTTTATCACTATGACTTATATAGTTCTTAATTTTTGCTAGTATTTCAGGGATTTTAATTTTTGCAATCCAACTCGGCAATACTGTTCTGTCTGTGGTTAAGAGTTACAAAATTTCTACGAGAGTCTTGGAGCGCCAAATATATAATTTTTCTCAGTTGCCTGTTTTTGTTACTGCTTTCCATTTTCTTTGGCTAAAACTGGCGTTGTTGTCTAGTCGGATTATCTTAAAAGACATAAGGAAAGCCGTATTGTTTAAAAATTTTCCCTGTCTTGAAGATTTCAAATTTATTTGAAATATTCAAGATTGTAAGTAAGGCTCTTTACATAGACTAAATGGCTGACTCTGATTGTGGAATTTGCTGGAGACGTTAAAAATCAACCTCTGGAATAAATAATACAAAAATGTTGGGGTTATGACAACTCTGTTTTATTTAATATAAATCATACAGTAGTTTTTATTTGTTTTTATGCAGTCCAGCCGCAAATTTAAATGTCGGACGGCATGCTGAAAGTATGTAAGGTGTGAATGCCATCTAGTCATTCTGGTGCAGAAAGCCTTATAGGGTTTTGGACGAATGTGACTGCGCACAGAATAGGTGGGGCGGCTGTAAATGTTTTTCAGTTCTAACTTGCCTTTCCAGAATTTTGGCGAAGCTAAAACTGAACCATATTCTGATCTAAGCCTAACTTAGTTGGGACTGAAACTTCAGGCTCCAGATTTCGACGCAGTTGTAGATTGCCATAATGCCTATTATTTTTTTTCCGTTTACTATATCATATTGATTGAGCAGAATACAAATAGAATATAGGCTGCTTCTAATAACTTCAAAAAAATCGTTAGGACCTTTTAGTTTTCTTGAATCCACCTTGATTTAACTTGAAATTTATTTTGTGTATTATTAAGGTTTAAAGTTTACATTTATTTACAGGTTTTTTTATAGCAATATATTGTTTTTAAATGTCTCGTCTTGTGGCTGTAGTGTTGGTTTTTAGTTTTTGAAATGAATGTTATTCCCGGAGTACCAGTCATTGTATTGGAATTTTTGTTCTCGTATCTTTTTGCCGTTTCGTTCTTTTTGGAAATATATTGTAACTTAAGATCAAAAATAAAGATTGTTTGATTATTTGAAATTGAAAAGTCGTTAGAGTTAATATTAATCTTGGATATCTCAAGCCAGTTCTAGGTCTTTAAGTCGCTAAAAGCATGTGCAATGTAGTGTTTAACAACATCTGGCTATCTTATTCATGCTTACTTTCACTTTCTTAGATTTATTAAGATTCATACTTATCTTATTCATAATTGCTAAAATTTAAAAGGAAGTATATTAATATCAATAATTTAACGCATAATAGTACTTCAAACGTATGTGCACCAAGGACCTGTCCTTGTTTGCTCAGGACCTGTTTCAATAAAATGACCCCTCTTTCGACAATTTACGACCGCTGGTCCGATCTGATCGTGCCTGGAAAAAAAAACATTCGTCCGTGATCATTCTTCAATGGAAAAATACGAATTCTTAATTTTGTGGACAGTAGCTTTAGGTTTCTCATATATGTTGAATTTCGTTTTATAGTTTAACCTCAGTTTCGTAAAAGTATACAAATGTTCATATGCTATTAGTTTTTGAAAGACCAACTTAAAATTGATGAATGTTGCATATTTAGGATAAGTATGAACAGTAGATTCTGCTGATATTGTTATCAAAACTTCCTTTAGAGCTTTGGTTTCCATTGATAAGGGTCGCTCTTTACTTCCAATTTGCTCGTGCGAGCTGTTTTCTCCATGGCTCTTGTAAGTGTAAGGGAGGATCCCTTTCCATAGCGTTCCCTAAACCCTGTTTTTTTTTTGTTGTTTTTAATCAAGTTTGGCATTCGTATGCTAAAGCTTCAATCATATCTGAATGATAATCATCCCTGAAAAATTGCACTCCTTAAAATATTTCGCAGGGAGGGGGGTCTCAAATATAAAAAGATTTAGGGTCATCGTTTCCTCGTTCTTAAGGGGATGTCTTCAATTTTTGTTATGTAAGGAACTATAGGCTAGGGACATATATCACTGGCCAAACTTGTTGTTTTATGCCTCAAAAAGGTGGAAAGCACAACTCTGACGCCATCTCTTTTGCTACTTAAAAGGGCCACTAGAATTTTGAATTCTGTCCTAGTGAGCCGAACATTCTAGGAACACTGGTTTTAACCCTTGAATAAAAACGCCCGTTACCATCCTTCTAAGAATAGAAAAATTCAAAATTCGTTGTTTTGTTGATAGGTACTTGTAAACCCTGTAAAAGAGTTCTATTAATATGCAAAACTTGATTGTGCAAGTTTATCAAAACTGCTCCCCTTTTTGGGGATGCTCCTCCTTGTTTTAAAATTGGTTTGAGTCACTCGAAAAGTTGATCAAAAATCGTGATAATCGTGAATAGCGGCATATCAGATACTTTGAAGTACCTCGCGCCGTGAATATTGGAATAAAAAAAAAAAAAAAAAAAAAAAAAAAAAAAAAAAAAAAAAAAAAAAAAAAAAAAAAAAAAAAAAGTGAAGGAAGCAGTTTTGAATACGCATAACTAAAAATTTTAACAGCTTAATGTTTTAGTTATTAAAATAGATACTAAATTGCTAACAATTCGTCGCAGCGTAAAGCCACCTGAGACCAACAGAGTAGTGCAAATCAGCGTTGCCAACGCGGTACAATTGTATCATTTTTGGTACTATTTAGAGGTCCTTGCACAGTGCGGTACACTAAGAAATTTGTTGGTACAATACATCTTTTCCTGTATATTTTGGCTTCCCTTGCTCCTTTCTTGCTAGGATATCTGTTCAAGTTTTGGTTTATCAAAATCTTTTTTCCTGTTACGGAAAATTTTTAACCTGCTGTTCAGATGGTAAAATTTATCCTCTTGCGGTACAATTTTAGTTGGAAAACTTGTACAGTTTATTTCAAAGCATTGGCAACGCTGGTGCAAAGGCATTTGAGAATTTTTGCTATTAAACCTCAAAGTCGCCATTCGTGGGGGTATAGGAGAAGTTGAGGCGATAGGAGGGGCTGAACCATAGTCGTCAGGATTTTTACGTAATAGATCTAAAACAGCTTTACTACATGTGAAAGTTAGACAAAAAACGTTTGTAAATCAAAATTATTAACTTTTCTTTATTAGTTACTTCTACAAGATTTTATACATTGATTCTTTGGGCATGTACTATACTTCCAAAGTTGCCTTTTAAATCCTATACAGCTTCCTTTGTCTATAATTTTCCTAGAGAAAAAAGATGGGAAAGAGAATAAGTGTCAGAAAGGGCTCTCCGTTCCTTTACATGATAAAGTGAAAAAAAAACTTTTTTTTTTTAACTGAAAGTAAGGAGCAACATTAAAATTTAAAACGAACAGAAATTATTCCGATATGAAAGGTGCTGTCCCCTCCCCAACGCCTCGCTCTTTACGCTAAAGTTTGACTCTGTCTCACAACTTTATTTTTTAAAACAATAAAAAACTTTAGCGTAAAGAGCGAGGCGTTGAGGAGGGGACAGCCCCTTTCATATACGGAATAATTTCTGTTCGTTTTAAGTTTTAATGTTGCTCCTTACTTTCAGTTAAAAAAACTTGTTTTTTGTATTTAATTTTTTAACGTTTTTGATCTAATGCAGGTTTTTATTTTGGCTCACCGTACATGAATAATTAAAACAAAATTTGCATACTAATTTTACTTTTATTTGGTTAAATGGCTTTCTCGAAAGTTGTTTAATTTTATTTACGAATGTTTTTACTAGTAATAAATATACATAACTTACGAATTAACTTACGTAAAGAACTTCTATATTCATATATTTTTAATGCGTATATTAGGGGTTCGCCCCCTAGTCAATACCTCGCTCTTTACGCTAAAAGTTCGAATTTTGTTCCAATTCTTTAAAAATGACCCCTTAATCACAAAGGCCGTTAATTAGAATAAATAGCTCTTATGAAAGTACTAAAAAAATTTTGGCTTAAAGAGCGAAGTATTGACTAGGGGATGAACCCAATCATATAAGTAATAATTTCTGTTCCTTTTAAGTTTTGATGTTACTCCTTACTTTCAGTTGAAAAACTTCTCTTTTTTTATTTAATTTCTGATTGTTTTTTTTAAATAATGCTGGGAAATCTGACACCCCCCTTCGTGCAATATCCCTTCCCCCATGAAAACTTCCTCTATGGAAAGATCCCCCCACATAACCCCCGACCCCCCCCCCCGGCTACAAGAAACAAAAACCTGAAAACGTCTGTATTCTTCCCAATAACCAGTACTATATGTAAACATTCGGTAAAGTTCATAACTTTCAGCCCTCCCCCCGGGACTTTGGGGATTAAGTCATCCTAAAAGATATATTTATTATATTTTTCGACCATGTTGAACAAAATGGCTATCTCAAAATTTTGATCGGGTGACTTTAGGAAAAAAATGAGCGTGGGAGGGGGCCTAGTTGCCCTCCAGTTTTTGGTCTCTTAAAAAGGACACTAGAACTTTTAATTTCCGTTCGAATGAGCTCTCCCACGATATTCTAGGACCACTGGGTCGATACGATCACCCCTGGGAAAAAAAAAACAAACAAAAACCAAATAAGCACGCATCCGTGATCTTTCTTCTGGCAAAAAAAAACACAAAATTCTACATTTTTGCAGATAGGAGCTTGAAACCTCTACAGTAGGGTTCTCTGATACGCTGAATCTGATGGTATGATTTTCATTAAGGTTTTATAAATTTTAGGGGGTGTTTCTCCTTTTTTTCCAAATCAGGCAAATTTTCTCAGGTGTGTAACTTTTGATTGGTAAGACCAAACTTGATGAAACTTATATATTTTAAATCAGCATTAAAATCTGATTCTTTTGATGTATCTATTGGTATCTAAATTTCGTTTTTTAGAGCTTCGGTTACTATTGAGCCGGGTCGCTCTTCACTTACAGTACAGTTTTAAACTTTTTCCAGACGAAGTTTTTCAGAGAACAGTAAAGGGCTACATTTATCCAAAGATGACCAAAAAGAAATTCAAATCATAATTCAAACTTAAAACAGACAGAAACTACTATCAATGAATAAATAAAACTCAAAACGAAAAGAAATTAAAATGAATGTCTAAGTCAAGCTTCTAACGAACAGAAATTACCACAAAAAAGGGAAGTTCTAACGCCCCATTTGTATTCTCAAGGCCAAGGCATCATTTGTGCTGTACAGGAAACTATTTTTGTCGAGCAGTGTGTTTTTATTTGTCATAAGATATACAACAACAAAAAATTTAAATCATTATATTAACAAAGATTTCTGAAAAGAACTAATGAAAGTAGAAGGACTGTTTGATATATACTGGTATTCATTCCTGAAAGTCTCATTAATTTTGTTTTATTAATATTATTAAAAATATTTAAAATGTGTGTTTTTTTGGTAAAGTGCAAGTTGCTTTCGGCATACGATGGCATTTAAAAGGCTTAAGTTCTTAGTGTCACAAGTTTTAGTAAAAAAAACTATCTTCTAGTCTTGAAGAACTCTTTTTTTTTAATATCTAAGTTTCATCTTACTCGAAGTATCATTACATAAAAAATAATTTCCTTGCTAGGTTTAAAAATATCCTGGCCTGTTAAAGCAGGGCTGTATTCAAGAAGGGATTTGTAACTAGTCTGACCCCTAAAAAGTATTTTTGTGACTCGTAAATTGGTCTTAAAAAGTAAGTTGAAAAAATATTTCAATAAAAAGCTAATAAATTGTTGTCTGACACGTAAATTGGTATTAAAAGGTTGGCAAAAAAGATACATTTAAGATCGTTTGACATAGTCCACTATAGGTAAGTCCTTCTTCTTCGATTTTTTTTTTTAACAAAAAACCGGTTTTTCGGTTTTTTGAAAATCGAGAAAGAATTCTGGACATATGCCGAGGGCATTTACCGACAGTTTCTATTCATGTATGAAATATTTGTAAATTACGTTGCTAGAAAAGTTCCGAATGAGGCATTTTCAAAATTATTTTTATGACCTTTCGCGTTTTTTTTAGAGGTCAAGAGGTTCGGCTGAATTTTCTCTTCTTATTAAAAAGAAAATAAAATTTATGGAAACTAAGGAAACAAAACTTCCGTTTCATCAGTTAGAGATCTAAGCATTTCTCCTTTTCTCCTAGAATGGGTTCATGCCCCACTATAATGGAGTGGTAAACAGATAAGGAAGAACTACAAATATGAAAAGTATCTAGTTTTTTTCTAATAATGAATATGCAGAATAGCCCAACATTCTAGTCATCAGTTAAAGTTTTTGCTTTGAGATTAAATTTTTCCGTCCTAAAAAAAACTACCAAACTGCAAACTACCGTTCGTGTTACAAAACAACCGACCTAAAAAATGGTTATTAGCTAATACTCTTACTAACAATTACATTTTCTTGAGTAAAAAAAAAAAAAATGCAAATGCTGTTGGAGAGTTTTTCATAAGCAGGACAATCTTGCTGCCTAAGTAAAGAACGATGTTGGCGCAATGTATTATTTTTTTTTTCTTCTTCTTCTTTTTCCATACCAGGGCACTTCGTATCGAAGGAGTTGTCGTAGAAACCTCAAAAAGGGCTCATTCGATTTGAAATTGAAATGGCTAGTGCCCTTTTTAACACCCCTTCCACGCCCACCATTTCCCCAAACACATCCAATCAAAGTTTTGAGATAGCCATTTTGTTCAACGTACTTGAAAGTTCTGGAAATTATACCTTTGAGCAGGACACTCCCCATACAGTCTTCAGGGCAAGGGTTATAAGTTATGCCCTGGGGGCATATAAGGTTTTCACTGAAAACTTTGTTGTAGAAACTTCATAAAGGCTTATTCGATCGGAAATTGAAATGGCTAGTACCCTTTTTAATACTCGAAAGTAATTGGAGGGCAACTAATCTCCCTCTCACGCCCACCATTTCCCCAAACACATACAATCAAAATTTGATATAGCCATTTTTTTCTACGTAGTTGAAAGTTCTGGAAATTATGTCTTTGCGGATAACAACCTCCCCACAGCCCTCAGGGCAAGGGTTTTAAGTTATGCCCTCGGGTCATATGAGATTTTTATAGAAAGAGTTGTCGTAGAAACTTCAAAAGGGCTCATTCGATTTAAAATTGAAACGGATAAAGCCCTTTTTAATAGTCGAAAGTGATTGAAGAGCAACTAACCCCCCTCTTACGCCCACCATTTTCCTAAACACATCCAATCAAAATTTTGAGATATTCATTTTGTTCAACGTAGTTGAAAGTTCTGGAAATTAGGTCTTTGAGGATGACAACCCCCCCCCCCACAACCCTCAGGGCAAAGGTTGAAAGTTATTCCCTGGGGGCATATAAGGCTTTTTTTAGAAAGTTTTGTCGTAGAAACTTCAAAAGGGCTCATTTGATTGGAAATTGAAAGGGCTAGTGGCCTTTTTAATGGTCGAAAGTGATTGAAGAGCAACTAACCCCCCTCTCACACCCACCATTTCCCCAAACACATCCAATCAAAATTTTGAGATAGTCGTTTTGTTTATTGTAGTTGAAAGTTCGGGAAATTAGGTTTTTGAGGATGACAACCCCCTCACAGCCCTCAGGGCAGGGGTTTTAAGTTATGCCCTGGGGGCATATAAAGTGTTTATAGAAAGCGATGTCGTAGAAAACTCTAAAAGGGCTCATTCGATTGGAAAATTGAAAAGGCTAGTGCCCTTTTTAATCGTCGAAAGTGATTGGAAGCCTTGACATTTTTATAGTAAAGATCGATCTGGGTACAATGTATTATTATTATTTTTTTTTTTTTGACCAGGGCACTTCGTATCGAAGGAGTTGTCGTAGGCCAGAACATAATTTGCAATTTACTGAAAAAATAAAAATGAATGTGAATTGTCAGTTTAATATACATATACTGATATTTAGTAATCAAAATGTTAATATTATTTGATTTATTAAATTTAACAAAGTAAAAACATTTATATTTTTTCAGTAAAGTGCAAATTATGTTCCAGCCTTGGGAAGGCATAGGGGTTTTTGAGCCCTACTCATGTTAATTTCTGCTCGTTTTGAGTTTGACTCGGTTATGATGCTGATTTGTGTTAGTTTCACGCTTGGTAGATTATTTGATTTTATTTTTTGCTCATTTTTGGTTTAATGGAGTTCTTTACTTTTCTTTGAAAACATTATTTTGTGGAAAAAGTTTTTTTAAATTAATTGTCTAAAAAGTCGAACAGCTGTTGGAAAAATTGCTGGAGAATTTTAATTGGAATATTCCAAAACAAATAATAGAATAGAAATTCTATTATATTGGTTTTTAACGGAAAACCAGGTTCATCAGCACATTCATTAGATTGTGCTGTCATACTTGCAAGAGTAAGAATTTTCATACTTCTGCTATAGTTCTGTGCTCTAAATGATGAAGTTTTCGGAATATGTTGTGATTTTGGTCAGCAGTTAGGATTTTATGAATCAATCAAATTACAGATCTCTGAAACATGAAATTGTGAGTTTCTCATCCCAGTAGATTACAATTTCAAATTTCATTTATTCCTTTTAGCTGGTAGATAAATTTTGTCACAGAAAATCAATTTTTAGGTTGCCTTTTCGTTTTTGGGTTCGTTACAATTTGATTTTAAGTTGCTAGACTGTTCCAATAGCCTAAAATTCACATGGGAGTTAATAAACCATTTGAACAATGTAGGTTTTACAATTCACCTGGCTCTCAGCTCTCCAATTTAGGATAATCGGTCAGAGTGAGTGCACAGTGATATGAGAGTTTTCTTGCCGCAATACCATAGGAAAGGCATGCTTCAATTATATTGGTCCGTTTTATGTGACGCCATTTAGAACAGCCAATAGTAGTAAAATCTTCCTTCATTGTTGGTAAAAATTTAATTTGCTAGAAAATTTACCCATTTTCGGGACAGGCTTCATTTGTTACTTGGTGAGAAGCTATGCCAGCTTCATTCATCGACGGTTTGGTGTCCAGTCTTTTTTTTCTCCCTCGACCTGGGTTGCTTGAACAAAGAATCTCCAGCATTTTTATTAGGGGGGGGGGGGGCAAGTGGGGTCCATATCCGGATAGTCAAGGGGCATGGGATATTTAATATTTTTTCTCCACATTATTGGGAGGGGGCAAATGCCCCACCCCCCTGAAAAAAGACGCCCCTGGCTGCTTGAACAGAGAATCTGGTCTAGTTTCCTTTTTTTTTTTATAAATTTCGAAAATTATAAAAGAAAAAAGAAGATGCTCAATTGGGGTGCTACCATTTCATCTAACCGTCACAAGCACTAAACGTCATTTCGTCGACGAGCAAAATCCGTCAGAACATCGACACGTCAGGACATCGACACGTCAGGACATCGACAGTCACAATCGCTACCCGTCTCAACGTCAACAGTCATAACATCAACACGTCAGTTCATCGACAGTCACAATCGCTATATGTCAGAACGTCGACAGTCATAACATCGACATGTCATGACATCTAAAAAATTTTCAGATGTTATGTCTGTCGACGTTCTGACGGTTAGGGGTTCTGACGGATTTTCGTTATGTAAAAAAAAATTTATAAGTTTATATAATAATAATAAGCATATAATAGTTTAGGAACAAATTTCGGCTACATATTTGCACATCAGGGGTGTGGGGGAAAAGCATAGCATATATTAAATACGTAACCTAATCTAACCTAGGTACCCTTCCCCCCTAAAGCCGAAAAACCTAAAGTTTTTAAATTTTAGATGTTATAAAAAAATTTTAGATGTTATGACGTGTCGATGTTGTGACTGTCGACGTTCTGACGGTTAGTGGTTCTGACGGATTTTCGTTATGAAAAAAATTGTGATGTTATGACGTGTCGATGTTGACTGTCGACGTTCTGACGGGTAGCGATTGTGACTGGCAATGAAATGACGTGTGGAAGTTCTGACGGGTAGCGATTGTTACTGTCGATGAGCTGACGTGTCGATGTCATGCGATGTTCTGACGGTTGGCGATTGTGACTGTCGATGTCCTGACGTGTGGATGTTATGACTGTCGATGTCCTAACGTGTAGATGCTCTGACGGATTTTTTATTGATGTTATGACGGATTTTGTCGATGTCCTGACGGTAGTGGTCCTGACGTATCGATGTCCTGGCGCCTTTCCACTCTATTATAAAAGAGTAAAAACGTAGGCTCTTTTCTGGACTTTTCGAAAATCAAAAGCAAGATTTGCACAAATTGAAAATTAAATAATTTATAATATATTTTCTATCTTTTAATCAAGGGTATGAATTGGGAGAGGAAGGCATTTCCCTAGATTTTCAAAAATATTTTTTTTTGTATTTCCATTTAAAACTACTTTTTCGGTATTTACATCGAGAATAACAACAAAATTACCCTCCCCTCTTGATTTTAAAAATATATCCCCCCCCTGTACGATATGAATTGACGGCACGGCTCTTGACTCGATTAAGTTACAAAACAGGTGGCCCTTGCCCCTCATATGAAGGTGGAATCTTCTGCCCATGGTAGGAGTACCCTCTCTCTAGGTACACATGCTCTAATTGTTACCAAAGTAAAATGAAAACATCCAGTTCCGTTAAGCTTCCTGACCCCAAAAAGATTAGGTCATATATTTATACTTTTGTCTCTAACGCGTGCATATTGCTTTCACTTGTGGGATCGTTCTTGGATAAAGGCCAGTTTGCTTTTGACTCTATCTCTCTCCCCTTTCAGTAGCCCTTGGCCCTAGAAACTATAATTCTTTGGAATTTAATTTAGATGAATCTTACCAAGAGTTTAGATGGATTGAATATGGACATCATGTCTTGAAATGGTAGTTGATCTATATAGCAATAAATGAAGAATTGGTTTTACAATTTTGAGTTTAATTTAGCTCCATGTTCAAGTCAAACTCTACAGGAAAAATCTACACAGGGTGGGGTCAATGCCCAGCCCTACTCCCCCATCCCTCCAGATGAAATTTGGTGTCATTAAAACTTTTGTCGAAACTAAAATAGGCCTACACAATTCAAGCATCCACAGAAACAGATCAGTTTTTGCCTGTATGGCACAATATAGCTCATTTTTCACTTGGTCATTTTCATTTGACTTGGGAAATACACTTTATAATATGTTTCACATTAATATTTTTTCCAAATATACTGCCTTTGAAACCTTATCATCAATGGAAAATGTGACCCTATTTAATTGAAAATATTCGATGCTACCTGTTTTGCCACATTTCATCAGGTCAAGTTGTCCCTCATATTTAAGGTGCTTTTAATTCCTAAAATCTATCAGTTCAGGATCAGATTCTCAAGTTTTAAAACTTTCAAAAGTTGAAATGAATACACCCCCTAAATTTGAAAACAGGACATAACTGGAATCATTGAAGAATAAGAATGTAGATATACAGTGAAAATAATTTCCTGACTGAAAAAGAAATTGAAAAAGAAAATAAGAATTTTACTTTTTATAATGAAATTCGTACTATAACTAGATAGGTCAAATCGGATGTAGTTTGGCTATGGAATTTGGCAGAGTGGGATCAGGTCCAGGAATCATTTAATTGTTTTAGTTTTTATTTCTAGTATTTAGATGAAAATCAAACATAGCTCCAAATTCTCTAATTTCTAATTGAATTGCCTTATAAGCGCTGATACCGTCCTATTCCTTACGTTTCGGTTTCACATAGTAACCCATAAATGTAAAACTGCCTCTATGCATAATACCATGCTGACTTCTTGCTATTTTTGCTTTTCTAAAAATTTCTAAAAATTCCAGCTACAAAAAGACTAAACGTGCTAAGAATTATGATTGAAATTACTCGTATTTCGAACAACGCCAGCGCTACTTGTAGGACAAGAGTCATGCATACTCCCGCCATTTACCCTTGCAGCCCCAGCCATTTAAACACTTGCCTCTCAATTACTTGAACTATCTGTCTTGGCTTTTCTCTGCCTACAATTAGCCATGTCTTAATGCAACCTATGCAACCTACTGCAAAATACTTGATAACTTCAATTCAAAATCAACGGACTCTCCGAGCCCGTTGATTTTGAATATCCGTTGATCTCTGCATCAGCATGGTGTACGAAATGTCTGCTGAGAATAGAATAAAGTGTATTTGAACAAAATATGTATATTTGTCTCATAATTTAGAAAGTCGTGTGCGCGTATAAGCGATACCAACTCATTCTTTTTTATTGTTATCGTTTTTACCCACAGTATAAAGATAAAGATGAAGATAAACCCATAATTTATATACTGTGGTTTTACCATACAGCACTATAAGACCAAGCGCTGCTTGTGAAGCGAATTATAAACGTAAAAACGATGTTCAGTGTAACCCCCCGTCGGAAATGTATACCTCCCACACTCTGATTTACCCAACAACAACTTTTGTGCAATTTTTATAGAATTCTTTTATTTTAAACAAATATTCAAAGGATAAGGTAATTTTCAAACTATAGGAGTCAGTTTTTCTAGGAGTCAATAAGTTAGTAATTCTAACTTTATTTTTCGAATACTTTCAAATTTGAAATACATTCGCTATTTAAACGTGGGGAATATGTCACAACATAATGTTACACAATCATTATATTACACAACTATTACACAATGTGGTAATACTTTGACTTATCCTGTATCTTTACTTGGACAGCGCTATTGCGCTGCCTATGATTTTTGTTTCGACTTTATGTAGCCCGCTGATATCAATGCTATTTATTATTATAAATCGGTGAACCCACAAACAAATCAATTTAATAAAAAGTAATAATTAATATTTCAATAAATCACGTATATTAAAAGTTAAGTACAACAAATTAAATCTTACAGAGTCAAAATTCATTCAAAATTACTAGCAAATGAATAGAGCGATACCCGGAGCATTTAGAATAGAACCTGGTTCAATTATGAGATTGAGCATCCTGTGCTGGGCATTGGGTTTTGGAGAAGTGGATGAGAGATATGTCCTGCAGCATTAGTAACGAATCTGGCTGAAAAAGCAGAGTGTGTATAACATTCGCCTTCACCCACCCGAAAGCTTATTTACGCCATACTACTATCGTCTGCAGCAGCTCATTGCCGACAATTTTAGTAAAAAGTCCAAGCACCAGCGCTTATATTTATGATTGTTTAATGTGTGTTTATTGTTTATAATGTATGGGGTAATGTTATCAAATTAACCAAGAAGCGTGTTTTGTTTAAATAGTTACTTTTTTCCCTACTGCTTGAATAGCACCCCCTCTTGACCCCCCCCCCCCCCAATAAAAATACTGTAGCTACGCCCCTGTTTCCGCAAGTATAGATTTAAAATTGAATGACACAGTTACAAATTTCTCCTTAATGTCCACATTTCCTTTATTAGAAAACGACCTATTGTCTCCGTAACATCTCCCATTTTCATCCGTTGACATGTCTGGGAAACAGGGTAATTTCCCGAGTTATTAAGCAACCACCTTACTTCTCATTCAGCTTTCCTTGATAACCCCAAATTCCCCCAGGGAACAACTTAATTACTAATATAGGGCAAGGTCCCTTTTGAAAGGATTCATATCCGTCTGACACTATAATCTCCTCCTTACATACTGCTATTCACTTGGTAGAATCTTATGCCGAATTTCCGCCTGTTCGGAGATAGCGCGCTCATCCGGGAATACACTATTATGTCGCTTGTTAGGAGGCGATATCTACCGAATTTGATTTCCTATTCAAGGGTGCTTATCACCACAATTCGAATATTAGCTTGGGGCAATGGTTGTGATTGATTTGATCGCTGGAAAAAGATAGAAGAGAACGGGAAAAGGCTGATGCTTTATTGGAATTGAAAAGAATTTTATATAAGAAATATTTCTAAATGTGCTTAGAGAATTATTTCTAAGATATATTTCCAAAATAAAAGATACGTCTTTTCCAGTTTCCAACCACAGATCACTGTCCAATATTTCCTTTACAAAAAAATTTGATTCTCACTGTCGTTTGTTCTTTAGCTGTTGCGATTCTCCCTTTCACTAGTTTTCTAATCACATTTATCCTGGCTTCATTTTCATCAATCAATCCCTTAAACATTTTAAATGACCTTAAATTAGAATTAATGCCTTTGTAAGATTCTGTTGGTTTTTTTTTTGTTATTAGACCTTCAACTTTTGCCTTGGCTTGTCTTTTGTCATTATGAAAACATAACGCCGAACCTTTGTTTTTCTTGGCTAAGGTCCTTATATGCTCTAATGCCGTTATTTATAGCTATTTTGTTGCTTGAAGCTTTTGTAAAATGTTGGGCGTCTACTTTTGCTCGGGCTTGTTTTTTTTCATTATGATATATATACTGCCGAAACTTAATTTTTTAACAAAGGCTCATTTTCTATTTTGATACGTTTTGATTCTCGCTGTTGCTTATCTTCTCACCTCATTTTTCTTTCTTCTTCATTTTGGATTTTCATTACTTCAGACAATTTGCCAATGCCGTTTGCTTGTTCTACCCTTATGGATCTAGTTTTACATGATGGTCTGAGCTGTAGATTTGTTAATTGTTCAGGTGGTGGGACAAAATTTTCTTTTTCTTCCAACGAATCATTATTTTTAATACTTGTAAAGTTTTGGTTTTTGGGTCTTGTCTCATTTGATAGTTTAGGTTTTTGACTTTCACCCATTGTAAATTACATTTGTTTGGACTGTTCTCTTGGTTTTATCATGTTAGATAGTTCAGGTGGTTCCAAAGAGTCATCATTTTTATTCTCATCGTTATCATTTTCAATTTTTACACGTTTGATTCTCGCTGTTGCTTATCCTTTAACCCCGTTTTTCTTTCTTCTTTATTTTAGATTTTCATCACTTCAGACAATTTTCCAATGCCCTTTGCTTTAGCTGCCCTTATTGGTCTAGTCTTACATGATAGTCCAGGTTGTAGATTTGTTAATTGTTCAGGTGGTTGGCATGCCGCTGTCTGTTCAAAGATATTTGATCATTGAAGCTAGTCCGATTTCTAAAAACTATATGTACTAAGCTTCAAACTTTTGGTTTTCTTTTTTTAAGGCTTTTGAATTGTTGTAATCCCTTGTCAAAATAGAAAATCATCATTTGTAATTATTGCAAATTTTCGTTTTTTTTGGGCCTTCCTTCTGACATTATATAACTGGTTACGTTCAAAAAGTTTTTTTTTAAGATTTTGAACTGTTGTAATCCCTTGTTAAAATATATACAAATATTTTTGCAATTACCAGTATTTTGCTCTTTACGCAATTTAATGTCTTTTTAAACTGTGTCTTTTCAAAAATATTTGATTATTGAAGCTAGGCCGATTTCTAACAACGATATGTACTAAGCTTGAAACTTTTGGTTTTATTTTTTAAGGTTTTTGAATTGTTACAATCCCTTGTAAAAATATCGAATCATCATTTGTAATAATTGCAAATTTTCGTTTTTTTGAGCCTTGCTACTGAAATTATGTAACTGGTTGCGTTCAAATCTGTAAGCTTAATCACGTAGCGAGTGGATTTTATCTCACAAAAAACATACCAATTTAAAAATTTTCAGTTATTTTTTTAATTTCAATTAAAACATCCAAATTATTGCTCAGGGACCTTAAATATTTTTGTAGTTTACATAATAACCTTAGCAATTCTAAACTGAACTTAAACAATTTTTCAACTTTTTTTCATGATAGGCAGCGCAATAGCGCTACCCAAGTAAAGAATCATAGGCAGCTCAATCGCGCTGCCTATGATTCTAAGTAAAGAACGATGTTAGCATAATGTATTATTATTTTTTTTCATATCAGGGCACTTCGTATCGAAGGAGTTTGTCGTAGAAACTTCAAAAGGACTCATTCATTTGGTAATTGGAGTGGCTTGTGCCCTTTTTAATAGTCGAAAGTGATTGGAAGGCAACTAACACCCCTTCCACGCCCATGGGTTCCCGAAACATTCCCAATCAAAATTTTGAGATAGCCATTTGGTTCAGCGTAGTTGAATTCCAGATAGAAAATATCTTTTTGAGGAGGAAACTCCACCACAGCCCTTAAAGCAAGGGTTGTAAGTTATGCCCTGGGGTATATAAGACCGATGTTGGCCCAATGTATTATTTATTATTTTTTCCTTTAGACCAAAGCACTTTGTATCGAAAAAGTTGTCGGTGAAACTTCGAAAAGGACTCATTAAACTGGAAATTGGATTGGCTTGTGCCCTTTTTAATAGTCGAAAGTGATTGGAAGGCAACTAACACCCCTTCCACGCCCATGGGTTCCCGAAACATTCCCAATCAAAATTTTGAGATAGCCATTTGGTTCAGCGTAGTTGATTTCCAGATATAAATTATGTTTTTGAGGAGGACACTCCCCCACAGCCCTCAGGGCAAGGGTTGTAAGTTATGTCCTGGGGTAATATAAGGTTTTTTATAGAAAGCGTTGTCGCAGAAACTTCAAAAAATGCTCATTCGATTGGAAATTCAAGGGGCTAGTGCCGTTTTTAATAGCCGAAAGTGATTGGAGGGCAACTAACCCCCTCTCACGCCCACCTTTTCCCCAAACACATCAATGAAAATTTTTAGATAGCCATTTTGTTCAACGGAGTTGAAAGTTCTGGAAATTAGGTCTTTGAGGATGACCCCCCCCCAAGCCCTCGGGCAAGGGTTGTAAGTTATTCCCGGTGGGCATATAAGATTTTTATAGAACGCGTTGTCGTAGAAACTTAAAAAAGGACTGATTCGATTGGAAATTGAAATGGCTAGTGCCCTTTTTAATAATTGAAAGTGACTGGAAGGCAACTATGACCCCTTCAACACCCACCATTTCCCCAAACACATCCAATCAAAATTTTGAGATAGCCATTTTGTTCCATGCAGTTTAGGAAGTTCAGGAAATTATACCTTTGAGCAGGACACTACCCCCACAGTCTTCAGGGCAAGGGTTATAAGTTTTGCCCTGGGGGCATATAAGGTTTTTATTAAAATCTTTGGAAATTCAAAGGGCTAGTGCCCTTTTTAATATTTGAAAGTAATTTGAGGGCAACTAACCCCCTCTCACGCCCACCTTTTCCCCAAACACATACAATGAAAATTTTTAGATAGCCATTTTATTCAACGCAGTTGAAAGTTTTGGAAATTAGGTCTTTGAGGATGACAACCCCTCCCCCCTAACATCCCTCAGGGCAAGGGTTGTAAGTCATGCCCTGGGGGCATATAATATTTTTTATAGAAAGCGATGTATTAGAAACTTCAAAAATGGCTCATTCAATTGGAAATTGAAAGGGCTAGTGCCCTTTTTAATAGTCAAAAGTGATTGGAGGGCAACTAACCCCCCTCTCACGCCCACCAGTTTCCCAAACACATCCAATCAACATTTTGAGATATCGATTTTGTTCAACGTAGTTGACAATTTTGGAAATTGGGTCTTTTAGGATGATACCCCCTCAGAGCCCTCAGTGCAAGGGTTGTAAGTTATGCCCTGGGAGCATATAAGGTTTATATAGAAAGATGTTGTAGAAATTTCAAAAATTTGATTGAAAATTGAAATTGCCCTTAATAATAGTCGAAAGTGAGTGGAGAGTAATTAGCCCCCCTCTCACGCCCACCATTTCCCCAAAAACATTCAATCAAAGTTTAGATACCCATTTTGTTGAACGAAGTTGAAAGCACTGGAAATTATGTATTTAAGGATGACAAACCCCCTAGAGCCCCAAAGGTAAAGGTTGTAAGTTATGCCCTGGGGGCATATTAGGTTTTTATTGAAAGCGTTGTCATAGAAACTTCAAAAGGGCTCATTTGATTGGAAGTTGAAATCGCTAGTGCCTTTTTTAATAGTTCAAAGTGATTGGAGAGCGACTAACGCCCCTCTCACGCCCACCATTTCCCCAAACACATTCAATCAAAATTTTTAGATAGCCATTTTGTTTAACGTAGTTGGAAGTTCTGGAAATTAGGTCTTAGAGGATGGCAACCATCCTTAACAGCCCTTAGGGTAACGGTTGTAATTTATGCTCAAAGCCCATATGCCTTCCCAATGCCAGAACATAATTTGCACTTTACTGAAAAAAATTCAAATGAATGTGCATTGTCAGTTTAATATACATATACAGATATTTAGTAACCAAAATGTTAATATTATTTGATTTATTAAAGTTATAAAAGTAAAAACGTTAATTTTTTTTCAGTAAAGCGCAAATTATGTTCTGGCCATGGGAAGGCATAGGGTTTAAAAGCCCAACTTATGTTAATTTCTGCTCGTTTTGAGTTTGACTCGGTATTTATTGTAATTTCTGTTCGTTTTGGGTTTCATTTATTTATTGATGCTGATTTGTGGTAGTTTCACGCTTGGCAGATTATTTTATTTTATTTTTGCTCATTTTTTGTTTAATGGAGTTCTTTACTTTTCTTTGAAAAAAGTTTGAAGCTTAGTAGAAATCATTATTTTTCAAACAATGATTTCTACCAAGCTTCAAACTTTTGGTTTTCTTTTTTAAGGTTTTTGAATTGTTGTAACCTTTTGTTGAAATATTCACAAATTTTTTTGCAATTACCAGTTTTTTGCTCTTTACGCAATTTAATGTCTTTTCTAAAATGTCTTTTATTTAATGTCTTTTAATGTCCGATTTCTAACAACCATATCTACTAAGCTTCAAACTTTTGTTTTTTTTTAAGGTTTTTGAATTGTTGTAATCCCTTGTTAAAATATATACAAATATTTTTGCAACTACCACTTTTTTGCTCTTTATGCAATTTAAGATCTTTTCATACTGCATCTTTTCAAAAGATTTTTCATTATTAAAGCAAGTCCTATTTTTAACAGCGATTTCTACTAAGCTTCAAATTTTTAGTTTTATTTCTTAAGGTTTTTGAATTGTTGGAATCCCTTGTTAAAATGTATACAAATATTTTTGCAATTACCAGTATTTTGCTCTTTCTGCAATTTAATGTCTTTTCATACTGCAGTCTGTTCAAAGATATTTGATTATTGAAGCTAATTTTGCCAAAATTAAGGCCTTTAACGAATATATATATATAAATATATATATATATATATATATATATATATATATATATATATATATATATATATATATATATATATATATATATATATATATAGATATATATTATATATATGTATATATATAGATATATATATATATATATATAATATATATATATATATATATATATATATATATATATATATATATATATATATATACATATATATATATATATATATATATATATATATATATATATATATTATATATATATATATATATATATATATATATATATATATATAATATATATATATATATATATATATATATATATATATATATATATATAAGCAGACTTCTATATATTGATTCTCATTATCGCTTGTCTTCTAACCGCAGATAATTTGAGCATTTTCTTAATTTCATAACGTTCCCTCTTCTTGGTGTCATAACGTCATCACAGGCTCAGAACAACCACCTTTGGAAAAATACGAATTTTTTCTTTAAAGTCCTAACCTATTTAGATGGTTCTTGTGACCTGAAATTTCAATGAAATTAACATATATTATTATTTTTAATCGTATGATTAATTTAGCAAAGAATATAACTCTAACAATAGACGTTTTGTTGGCAGTTGTCAGCAGGGTTACCACCCTTAGTGATTTATCACTAGTTCTAGTGATTTTTAATGTTACCTAGTGATTTTTTTCTCGCTCGTGATTATAGTGATTTTTGTTCTAAAACTAGTGATTTTTCACCTTATAGCGCGTAGATTCACGATTCAGTTGAATGAATCATACAAGAAGTAATTAATAAAAAAACGCAAAATAGCTATTCACTATAGTTCCTTATATATTCCAAATTAGCATTTACGCAAATATACCGCCTTTGAAACTTCCGATTTCCCACCATACGCCCATGTCAGATTTAGACAGATAGACCTCAGAGCGCTATCAGCAAGATGATAAGCGAACTTATTCAATCTGAAAATTGCAAAACTGTTCTTTAATTCCTATTTCACCACATTTGCTCAGGTCGAATTTTTTTCTTCAAATTTATGATTTTTTACTCTCTATAATCTATTAGTTCCAAATTAGATTTTCATTTGTTAAAACCTCTGAAAGTGGACTGGATAGTGGATATGAACAAACCCTCTACATCTACAGATAGACCAGAAATGGAGTCATGGAAAAATAGGAAGGTAGGTATATATTAAATATAATTTTTTGAATGAAAAAAGAAATTATTGAAAAAGAAAATAGGACTCGGTGCTATTTTTAATAAGATTTCTAACATAACTAGATAGGTTAAATCTATTGTAGTTGGATGATTGAACGCGGTTGGGAGTAAAAAGGTGGGGGTATCTAATCCGAGAGTTGTTTAATGGTTTTATTTTCGCTTCTAAAATCTAATTGAAACTCCAGTAATTCTTCAAATTCTCTTATTTGTAACTGTAACACCTAATAAGCGCAGATAACGTCCTATTCTTTAAGTTTTTGGATTCATGTGCTAACATATCAAATAGTTGGAGGCAACGAACTATAAGAATGGAGGGACACGGCTCAATAGTAACCGAAACTCTAAAAAACGAAATTTTGATATCAATCGATATATCATCGGATTATTATGCTGATTCGAAATATACAAGATTCATGAAGCTTAGTGCAAGCCATATAAAGCTACGAACTTGAAACAATTTGCCTGATAATCTTAAGAGGGAGGAAACGCCCCTGAAAGTAAAATAATTTTAAATAAAATCACACCATGAGAAACAGCGTAACAGTGAACCCTACCGTACAGGTTTCAAGCTCCTGTCTGCAAAAACTTTTAATTTGTTTTTTTGTTGCCAGAACAAAAATCACGGATGCGTGTCACTTTTTTGCCCAGGGGTGATCCTGTAGAACCGACAGTCCCAGAACATCGGGAGAGGGCTCATTTAACGGAAACCAAAATTTCTAGTGCGCCTTTTATTTGACCAAAAATATCACAGGGCTACTAGCTCCCCTCTCACGTCCATCTTTTCCCTAAAATTGTTCGACCAAAAGCTTAAGATAGCCATTTCGCTTAGTATAAGTAGTAAGGCCATAGGGAATATGAATTACACATGAATATGCGTGTAGTTTAACCGGTACATTGGCTTACCACGGGTCAGTCACCTATTACTACGAACGGTACATGTCTTACCAGACGGGTTTCTGGGCTAATAGGTGTATGAAAATACTGTAGGTACACCATATACGACAACCTAAATGGAATTTGAGGGTCGATAAAGTGAAATTATGTCACTATACTAGTTTTTTTTTCTAAACCAGTAATGCCTATAGCTTAATATATTCAAAATATTTTTTTGATATCTCTAATAGTGTATGTGTCTTCCGTGTCAGAAAACCAGTGGTAAATCCCGTATAAGAAAACCGGCGTGTTATTAATTAATGTTTTGAATGATAGGAGTGTGAATGATTCTAATTAGTGATTGGATTGTATAAAGGTGGAGAAAAAAAGGGGTAATTAGTGATTGGATAATTTTTAACAAGAAATGACTGAAAAGTGTTTTGGAGGAGATGGGATGATTGTGTACTGTATAATACACAAGTGATGATTTGCACAGTGTTGTCAATTTTAAATAGTTTAGAAATAAAAAAAAATTAACAAGAAATGGCTGAAAAGTGTTTTGAGGGAGTTGAGTTGCACGAGGGTTGAGTTGCACGAGGGTTCAGTTACATGCGGATTCAGTTACACGGGGATTAGTTAAATGGGGTCGAGTTGCACGAGGGTTCAGTAACACGGAGGTTCAGTTGTACGGGGTTTCGGTTATACAGGGGTTCAGTTACATGGGGGGTTCAGTTGCACGGAGGTTTAGTTAAATGGGGCTTGAGTTGCACGGGGGTTGAGTTGCACGAGGGTTCAGTTGCACGGGGGGTTCAGCTTACATGCGGATTCAGCTACACAGGGATTAGTTAAATGCGGTTGAGCTGCATAGTCTCGTTGGAAAAAATTGGAGTTCATACTTAAACAGTTCTATTAAGAGCTATTGCTATGGAAATGGCTCATTTTTGAATCAAAACTATGCTTTTCCGACTGAAGATACACATTTGAATCAGAAAATGTGAAAATGTATACAATTGAAACAGAGAAGTGTGTTTTGACGATATTTTCTATAATTTCCTCTGGAAAATAGGAGTTCGCGCTTAAAAAGTTCTATTAAGAGCTATTTTTATGGAAATGCTTTTACAATCGGAAATGTTCGATTAACATTTGCAAAAAGGGTAATGGGATTTGCGAATTGGAGGAGATGGGGTGATTGTGTACTGTATAATACACAAGTGATGTTTTGGAGAGTATTGTCAATTTAAAATAGTTTAGAAATAAAAAAAAATTAACAAGAATGACTGAAAAGTGTTTTGAGGGAGTTGAGTTGCACGAGGGTTGAGTTGCACGAGGGTTCAGTTAAGGGGGTACAGTTACACGGGGGTTTAGTTAAATGGGGGTCGAGTTGCACGAGGGTTCAGTAGCACGATGGTTCAGTAGCACGGGGGGTTCAGTTGTACAGGGTTTCGGTTATACAGGAGTTCAGTTACATGGGGGGTTCAGTTGCACGGGGGTTTAGTTAAATGGGGCTTGAGTTGCACGGGAATTGAGTTGCACGAGGGTTCAGTTGCACGGGGGTTCAGTTACATGCGGATTCAGTTACACGGGGATTAGTTAAATGCGGTTGAGTTGCATAGTCTCGTTGGAAAAAATTGGAGTTCATACTTAAACAGTTCTATTAAGAGCTATTGCTATGGTAATGATTCATTTTTGAATCGAAACTATGCTTTTCTGACTTAAGATACACATTTGAATCAGAAAATGTGAAAATGTACACAATTGAAACAGAGAAGTGTGTTTTGACGATATTTTCTATAATTTCCTCTGAAAAATAGGAGTTCGCGCTTAAAAAGTTCTATTAAGAGCTATTTTTATGGAAATGCTTTTACAATCGGAAATGTTTGATTAACATTTGCAAAAAAGGGGTAATGGGATTTGCGAATTGGAGGAGATGGGATGATTGTGTACTGTATAATACACAAGTGATGTTTTGGAGAGTATTGTCAATTTAAAATAGTTTAGAAATAAAAAAAAATAACAAGAATTGGCTGAAAAGTGTTTTGAGGGAGATGAGTTGCATGGAGGGTTGAGTTGCACGAGGGTTCAGTTAAAGGGGTACAGTTGCACGGGGGTTTAGTTAAATGGGGTCGAGTTGCACGAGGGTTTAGTAGTACGAGGGTTCAGTAGCACGGGGGTTCAGTTGTACGGGGTTTCGGTTATACAGGGGTTCAGTTACATGGGGGATTCAGTTGCACGGGGGTTTAGTTAAATGGGGCTTGAGTTGCACGGGGGTTGAGTTGCACGAGGGTTCAGTTGCACGGGGGGTTCAGTTACATGCGGATTCAGCTACACAGGGATTAGTTAAATGCGGTTGAGCTGCATAGTCTCGTTGCAAAAAATTGGAGTTCATACTTAAACAGTTCTATTAAGAGCTATTGCTATGGAAATGGCTCATTTTTGAAATAAAACTATGCTTTTCCGACTGAAGATACACATTTGAATCAGAAAATGTGAAAATGTATACAATTGAAACAGAGAAGTGTGTTTTGACGATATTTTCTATATTTTCGTCTGAAAAATAGGAGTTCACGCTTAAAAAGTTCTATTAAGAGCTATTTTTATGGAAATGCTTTTACAATCGGAAATGTTCGATTAATATTTGCAAAAAGGGGTAATGGGATTTGCGAATTGGAGGAGATGGGGTGATTGTGTACTGTATAATACACAAGTGATGTTTTGGAGAGTATTGTCAATTTAAAATAGTTTAGAAATAAAAAAAATTAACAAGAAATGACTGAAAACTGTTTTGAGGGAGTTGAGTTGCACGAGGGTTGAGTTGCACGAGGGTTCAGTTAAGGGGGTACAGTTACACGGGGGTTTAGTTAAATGAGGGTCGAGTTGCACGAGGGTTCAGTAGCACGATGGTTCAGTAGCACGGGGGGTTCAGTTGTACAGGGTTTCGGTTATACAGGGGCTCAGTTACTTGGGGGGTTCAGTTGCACGGGGGTTTAGTTAAATGGGGCTTGAGTTGCACGGGAGTTGAGTTGCACGAGGGTTCAGTTGCACGGGGGTTCAGTTACATGCGGATTCAGTTACACGGGGATTAGTTAAATGCGGTTAAGTTGCATAGTCTCGTTGGAAAAAATTGGAGTTCATACTTAAACAGTTCTATTAAGAGCTATTGCTATGGTAATGATTCATTTTTGAATCGAAACTATGCTTTTCTGACTGAAGATACACATTTGAATCAGAAAATGTGAAAATGTACAGAATTGAAACAGAGAAGTGTGTTTTGACGATATTTTCTATAATTTCCTCTGAAAAATAGGAGTTCGCGCTTAAAAAGTTCTATTAAGAACTATTTTTATGGAAATGCTTTTACAATCGGAAATGTTTGATTAACATTTGCAAAAAAGGGGTAATGGGATTTGCGAATTGGAGGAGATGGGATGATTGTGTACTGTATAATACACAAGTGATGTTTTGGAGAATATTGTCAATTTAAAATAGTTTAGAAATAAAAAAAAATTAACAAGAAATGGCTGAAAAGTGTTTTGAGGGAGATGGGTTGCATGGAGGGTTGAGTTGCACGAGGGTTCAGTTAAAGGGGTACAGTTACATGGGGGTTTAGCTAAATGGGGTCGAGTTGCACGAGGGTTTAGTAGTACGAGGGTTCAGTAGCACGGGGGTTCAGTTGTACGGGGTTTCGGTAATACAGGGGTTCAGTTACATGGGGGATTCAGTTGCACGGGGGTTTAGTTAAATGGGGGTTGAGTTGCACGGGACTTGAGTTGCACGAGGGTTCAGTTGCACGGGGTTCAGTTACATGCGGATTCAGTTACACGGGGATTAGTTAAATGCGGTTGAGTTGCATAGTCTCGTTGGAAAAAATTGGAGTTCATACTTAAACAGATGGAAAAATGGTACTTGTTAAATATTCGGGTAGACATACGACTAAGAAACGCTTCACTATAGATAAGGCTATCGTGTTTTTCTGAACTTTCTAGGGCGGGGGTAACTATTTAGTTTAAATAATTCTAGGAGGAATTGAGTTTTATGGCTGGTGTGGAAAAATGGTACTTGTTAAATATTCGGGTAGACATACGACTAAGAAATGCTTCACTATAAATAAGGCTATCGTGTTTTTCTGAACTTTCTAAGGCGAGGGTAAGTATTTAGTTTAAATAATTCTAGGAGGAATTGAGTTTTATGGATGGTATGGAAAAATGGTACTTGTTAAATATTCGGGTAGACATACGACTAAGAAACGCTTCACTATAGATAAGGCTATCGTGTTTTTCTGAACTTTCTAAGGCGAGGGTAAGTATTTAGTTTAAATAATTCTAGGAGGAATTGAGTTTTATGGATGGTATGGAAAAATGGTACTTGTTAAATATTCGGGTAAACATACGACTAAGAAACACTTCACTATAAATAAGGCTATCGTGTTTTTCCGAACTTTCTAGGGCGGGGGTAACTATTTAGTTTAAATAATTCTAGGAGGAATTGAGTTTTGTGGCTGGTGTGGAAAAATGGTACCTGTTAAATATTCGGGTAGTTTCCAAGTTGAAGTACTTATCTTTTTCACCCACAACTATACTTTACAGTTTTTTGGTTACCTCAACACCAAGAAATACTTTTCAAAGACCATTTCAGAGCAAGTTACTTTCTTAATGTCCCTCCTAAACCCATTTTCCAATTTGAAGTACTTATCTTTTTCACCCACAACTATACTTTACAGCTTTTTGGATACCTCAACACCAAGAAATATACTATTCAAAGACCATTTCAGAGCAAGTTACTTTCTTAATGTCCCTCCTAAACCCATTTTCCAATTTGAAGTACTTATCTTTTTCACCCACAACTATACTTTACAGCTTTTTGGATACCTCAACACCAAGAAATACTTTTCAAAGACCATTTCAGAGCAAGTTACTTTCTTAATGTTCCTCCTAAACCCATTTTCCAATTTGAAGTACTTATCTTTTTTCACACACAACTATACTTTACAGCTTTTTGCCCGGAAGAAGAAAAGTTCAACTTGGATTCTGAATTTTCTTAATGAAAATGAAATAAGTTATTGATCAATTCTATTTTCCCAAAATAATATAAAAATTTTCCACTTCAGTTCAGATTTTTCTCAAAGAGATGAAAATTTAAATACTTCCAAATTTTTCATAGAAGATAGAAAAGTTTTTTTTTGTTAAACAAAATTGGTTAAAACAAAAGCAGAACTCTTAAAATCACAACAACTGAAGGTCAGTAAATAATTCCATTGTTTTTTTTTGTTTTTTTTTTGTTAAACACGATTGGTTGAAATAAAAGAGGAACTTTTAAAATCACAACAACTGAAGGTCAGTAAATAAAAAAAAAACCTAAAATAATGTCATGAAATAAAAAACCTTAAAAAAATGAAATAAGGCTATGTCGACTTTGCATGTTGATTTCATGACATTATTTTAGGTTTTTTTTTATTTACTGACCTTCAGTCGCTGTGATTTTAAAAGTTCCTCTTTTATTTCAACCAATCGTGTTTAACAAAAATACTTACCCTCGCCTTAGAAAGTTCAGAATAACACGATAGCCTTATTTATAGTGAAGCATTTCTTAGTCGTATGTCTACCCGAATATTTAACAAGTACCATTTTTCCACACCAGCCATAAAACTCAATTCCTCCTAGAATTATTTAAACTAAATAGTTACCCCCGCCCTAGAAAGTTCGGAAAAACACGATAGTCTTATTTATAGTGAAGCATTTCTTAGTCGTATGTCTACCCGAATATTTAACAAGTACCATTTTTCCATCTGTTTAAGTATGAACTCCAATTTTTTCCAACGAGACTATGCAACTCAACCGCATTTAACTAATCCCCGTGTAACTGAATCCGCATGTAACTGAACCCCCGTGCAACTGAACCCTCGTGCAACTCAAGTCCCGTGCAACTCAACCCCCATTTAACTAAACCCCCGTGCAACTGAATCCCCCATGTAACTGAACCTCTGTATTACCGAAACCCCGTACAACTGAACCCCCGTGCTACTGAACCCTCGTACTACTAAACCCTCGTGCAACTCGACCCCATTTAACTAAACCCCCGTGTAACTATACCCCTTTAACTGAACCCTCGTGCAACTCAACCCTCCATGCAACCCATCTCCCTCAAAACACTTTTCAGCCATTTCTTGTTAATTTTTTTTTATTTCTAAACTATTTTAAATTGACAATACTCTCCAAAACATCACTTGTGTATTATACAGTACACAATCATCCCATCTCCTCCAATTCGCAAATCCCATTACCCCTTTTTTGCAAATGTTAATCAAACATTTCCGATTGTAAAAGCATTTCCATAAAAATAGCTCTTAATAGAACTTTTTAAGCGCGAACTCCTATTTTCAGAGGAAATTATAGAAAATATCGTCAAAACACACTTCTCTGTTTCAATTGTGTACATTTTCATATTTTCTGATTCAAATGTGTATCTTCAGTCAGAAAAGCATAGTTTCGATTCAAAAATGAATCATTACCATAGCAATAGCTCTTAATAGAACTGTTTAAGTATGAACTCCAATTTTTTCCAACGAGACTATACAACTCAACCGCATTTAACTAATCCCCGTGTAACTGAATCCGCATGTAACTGAACCCCCGTGCAACTGAACCCTCGTGCAACTCAACTCCCATGCAACTCAAGCCCCATTTAACTAAACCCCCGTGCAACTGAACCCCCCATGTAACTGAACCCCTGTATAACCGAAACCCTGTACAACTGAACCCCCCGTGCTACTGAACCATCGTGCTACTGAACCATCGTGCAACTCGACCCCCATTTAACTAAACCCCCGTGTAACTGTACCCCCTTAACTGAACCCTCGTGCAACTCAACCCTCGTGCAACTCAACTCCCTCAAAACACTTTTCAGTCATTTCTTGTTAATTTTTTTTATTTCTAAACTATTTTAAATTGACAATACTCTCCAAAACATCACTTGTGTATTATACAGTACACAATCACCCCATCTCCTCCAATTCGCAAATCCCATTACCCCTTTTTTCAAATGTTAATCGAACATTTCAGATTGTAAAAGCATTTCCATAAAAATAGCTCTTAATAGAACTTTTTAAGCGTGAACTCCTATTTTTCAGACGTAAATACAGAAAATATCGTCAAAACACACTTCTCTGTTTCAATTGTATACATTTTCACATTTTCTGATTCAAATGTGTATCTTCAGTCGGAAAAGCATATTTTCATTTCAAAAATGAGCCATTTCCATAGCAATAGCTCTTAATAGAACTGTTTAACTATGAACTCCAATTTTTTCCAACGAGACTATGCAGCTCAACCGCATTTAACTAATCCCTGTGTAGCTGAATCCGCATGTAACTGAACCCCCCGTGCAACTGAACCCTCGTGCAACTCAACCCCCGTGCAACTCAAGCCCCATTTAACTAAACCCCCGTGCAACTAAACCCCCGTGCAACTGAATCCCCCATGTAACTGAACCCCTGTATAGCCAAAACCCCGTACAACTGAACCCCCGTGCTACTGAACCCTCGTACTACTAAACCCTCGTGCAACTCGACCCCATTTAACTAAACCCCCATGTAACTGTACCCCTTTAACTGAACCCTCGTGCAACTCAACCCTCCATGCAACTCATCTCCCTCAAATCACTTTTCAGCCATTTCTTGTTAATTTTTTTTATTTCTAAACTATTTTAAATTGACAATACTCTCCAAAACATCACTTGTGTATTATACAGTACACAATCATCCCATCTCCTCCAATTCGCAAATCCCATTACCCCTTTTTTGCAAATGTTAATCAAACATTTCCGATTGTAAAAGCACTTCCATAAAAATAGCTCTTAATAGAACTTTTTAAGCGCGAACTCCTATTTTTCAGAGGAAATTATAGAAAATATCGTCAAAACACACTTCTCTGTTTCAATTGTGTACATTTTCACATTTTCTGATTCAAATGTGTATCTTCAGTCAGAAAAGAATAGTTTCGATTCAAAAATGAATCATTACCATAGCAATAGCTCTTAATAGAACTGTTTAAGTATGAACTCCAATTTTTTCCAACGAGACTATGCAACTCAACCGCATTTAACTAATCCCCGTGTAACTGAATCCGCACGTAACTGAACCCCCGTGCAACTGAACCCTCGTGCAACTCAACTCCCGTGCAACTCAAGCCCCATTTAACTAAACCCCCGTGCAACTGAACCCCCCATGTAACTGAACCCCTGTATAACCGAAACCCTGTACAACCGAACCCCCCGTGCTACTGAACCATCGTGCTACTGAACCCTCGTGCAACTCGACCCCCATTTAACTAAACCCCCGTGTAACTGTACCCCCTTAACTGAACCCTCGTGCAACTCAACCCTCGTGCAACTCAACTCCCTCAAAACACTTTTCAGTCATTTCTTGTTAATTTTTTTTTATTTCTAAACTATTTTAGATTGACAATACTCTCCAAATCATCACTTGTGTATTATACAGTACACAATCACCCCATCTCCTCCAATTCGCAAATCCCATTACCCCTTTTTGCAAATGTTAATCGAACATTTCCGATTGTAAAAGCATTTCCATAAAAATAGCTCTTAATAGAACTTTTTAAGCGCGAACTCCTATTTTTCAGAGGAAATTATAGAAAATATCGTCAAAACACACTTCTCTGTTTCAATTGTGTACATTTTCACATTTTCTGATTCAAATGTGTATCTTCAGTCGGAAAAGCATAGTTTTGATTCAAAAATGAGCCATTTCCATAGCAATAGCTCTTAATAGAACTGTTTAAGTATGAACTCCAATTTTTTCCAACGAGACTATGCAGCTCAACCGCATTTAACTAATCCCTGTGTAGCTGAATCCGCATGTAACTGAACCCCCCGTGCAACTGAACCCTCGTGCAACTCAACCCCCGTGCAACTCAAGCCCCATTTAACTAAACCCCCGTGCAACTGAACCCCCCATGTAACTGAACCCCTGTATAACCGAAACCCCGTACAACTGAACCTCCGTGCTACTGAACCCTCGTGCAACTCGACCCCATTTAACTAATCCCCGTGTAACTGAATCCGCATGTAACTGAACCCTCGTGCAACTCAACCCTCGTGCAACTCAACTCCCTCAAAACACTTTTCAGTCATTTCTTGTTAAAAATTATCCAATCACTAATTACCACTTTTTTTTTCTCCACCTTCATACAATCCAATCACTAATTAGAATCATTCAAACTCCTATTATTCAAAACATTAATTAATAACACGCCGGTTCTCTGATACGGTTTTTACCACTGGTTTTCTGACACGGAAGACACATACACTATTAGAGATATCCAAAAAATATTTTGAATATATTAAGCTATAGGCATTACTGGTTTAGAAAAAAAAAACTAGAATAGTGACATAATTTCACTTTATCGACCCTCAAATTCCATTTAGGTTGCCGTATATGGTGTACCTACAGTATTTCCATACACCTATTAGCCCAGAAACCCGTCTGGTAAGGCATGTCCCGTTCGTAGTAATAGGTGACTGACCCGTGGTAAGCCAATGTACCGGTTAAACTACACGCATATTCATGTGTAATTCAATGTGTAATTCATATTCCCTATGGCCTTACTACTTATACTAAGCGAAATGGCTATCTTAAGCTTTTGGTCGAACAATTTTAGGGAAAAGATGGACGTGAGAGGGGAGCTAGTAGCCCTGTGATATTTTTGGTCAAATAAAAGGGGCACTAGAAATTTTGGTTTCCGTTAAATGAGCCCTCTCCCGATGTTCTGGGACTGTCGGTTCTACACGATCACCCCTGGGCAAAAAAAAGACACGCATCCGTGATTTTTGTTCTGGCAAAAAAAAAACAAATTAAAAGTTTCCTAATTTTCACAATGAAAAAGAAATGTGTTACAGATCAATTCTAATTTTTTCCTGAGAAAATAAAAAGGTTCCACTTCATTTCCAATTTTTCTCAAAGAGATGAAAAAATTTAACGTTCTGTTCCAAATTTATCGTAGAAGATAGAAAAAGTTATACTTTGATCGTGAATATTCACCATGAAGACAAGGAGCTCCACTTTAATTCTGAGTTTTCTCGAAGAAGTGCAAAAATGTTCAAGTTCACTTCTGAATTTTCTTAAAGAAGAGAAAAAGTTAGCTCAATTCTGAATTTTACCAAAGAAAATGAAAAAAGCTTCCACTTCAGTTCTTAATTTCTCAAAAGACATAAAAATTTTTAATTTCTGTTCTAAATTTTTCCGTAGAAGATAGGAAAAGTTATATAATGATTGTGAATATTTTCCATGAAGATAAAAAGTTTCACTTTAAATCTAAATTCTCTTAATTTCATTTCCGATTTTTCTCAAAGGGGTGAAAAAATTTAAATTTCTGTTCCAAATTTATCGTAGAAGACAGAAAAAGTTATACAACGATCGTGAATATTCACCATGAAGACAAGGAGCTCCACTTTAATTCTGAGTTTTCTCGAAGAAGTGCAAAAATGTTCAAGTTCTCTTATGAATTTTCTTAAATTAGAGAAAAAGTTAGCTCAATTCTGAATCTTACCAAAGAAAATGAAAAAAATCTTCCACTTCAGTTCTTAATTTCTCAAAAGACATAAAAATTTAAAGTTATTTTCTAAATTTTACCGTAGATGCATCAATTCTGAATTTTTCCTCCAAGAAGAGAAAAAGTTCAGCTTAAATTATATATTTTCTCAAAGAAGTGAAGAAAAGTTCAAGTTCTGTTCCAAATTTTTCTTAGAAGATAGAAAAAAGTTACACTTTGATTGTTAATATTCTCCATGAAGATAAGGAGCTCCACTTTAATTCTGAGTTTTCTCGAAGGAGTGAAAAAAGTTCCAAGTTCACTTCTGAATTTTCTCAATGAAAAGAAAAAAGTTACAGTTCAATTCTAATTTACACTAAAGAAAATAAAAAAGGTTCCATTTCAGTTCTTAATTTTCTCAAAGACATAAACAAAATTTAAAGTTCTATTCTAAATTTTTCCGTAGAAGATAGAAAAAGTCATTTGTCAAATTTTCTGAACAAAGTGAAGAAAAGTTCAAGTTCTCTTCTGAATTTTCTCAATGAAAAGAAATAAGTTACAAGTGAATTCTGATTTTTTCCAAAGAAAATACAAAGGTTCCACTTCAGTTCTGATTTTTCTCAAAGAGATGAAAAAATTTAAAGTTCTGTTCCAAATTTTTCATAGAAGATAGAAAAAAAGTTATACTTTGATTGTAAATATTCGCCACTGAAGATAAAGAGTTCCACATTAATTCTGAGTTTTCTCAAAGAAGTACAAAAATGTTCAAATTCTCTTCTGAAGATCAAAAGCTCCACTTTAATTCTGAGTTTTCTCAATAAAGTGAAGGAAAGTTCAAGTTCTCTTCTGAATTGTCTCAAAGAAAAAATAAGTTACAGATCAGTTCTAATTTTTTAGAGAGAAAAGGGTTCCTATACAGTTTTTAATTTTCTCCAAGACATAAACAAAATTTAAAGTTCTATTCTAAATTTTTCTGTAGAAGATAGAAAAAGTCATGCTTTGATTGTGAATATTCTCAGTGAAGATAAAAAGTTCCACTTTAATTCTAAATTTTCTCAACGAAGTGAAGAAAAGTTCAAGTTCTCTTCTGAATTTTCTCAATGAAAAGAAATAAGTTACAAGTGAATTCTGATTTTTTCCAAAGAAAATACAAAGGTTCCACTTCAGTTGTGATTTTTTTTAAAAGAGATGAAGAAATTTAAAGTTTTGTTCAAATTTTTCATAGAAGATAGAAAAAAAGTTATACTTTGATTGTGAATATTCGCCAATGAACATAAAGCGTTCCACATTAATTCTGAGTTTTCTCAAAGAAGTACAAAAATGTTCAAGTTCTCTTCTGAAGATAAAAAGTTCCACTTTAATTCTGAGTTTTCTCAATAAAGTGAAGAAAAGTTCAAGTTCTCTTCTGAATTTTCTCAAAGAAAAAATAAGTTACAGATCAATTCTAATTTTTTTTACAGAGAAATAGGTTCCATTGCAGTTCTTAATTTTCTCCAAGACATAAAAAATTTCAAGTTCTATTCTAAATTTTTCCGTTGAAGTTAGAAAAAGTCATGCTTTGATTGTGAATATTCTCAATGAAGATAAAAAGTTCCTCTTTAATTCTAAATTTTCTCAACGAAGTGAAGAAAAGTTCAAGTTCTCTTCTGAATTTTCTCAATGAAAAGAAGTAATTTACAAGTCAATTCTATTTTTTTCCAAAGAAAATAAAAAGGTTCCACTTCATTTATGATTTTTCTCAAAGAGATGAAGAAATTTAAAGTTGTGATCAAAATTTTTATAGAAGATAGAAAAAAGTTATACTTTAATTGTGAATATTCGCCAATGAAGATAAAGAGTTCCACATTAATTCTGATTTTTCACAAAGAATTGCAAAAATGTTCAAGTTCTCTTCTGAAGATATAAAGTTCCACTTTAAGTCTGAGTTTTCTCAATAAAGTGAAAAAAGTTCAAGTTCTCTTTTGAAATTTTCTCAAAGAAATAATAAGTTACAGATCAATTTTAATTTTTTCCAGAGAAAATAAAAAGGTTCCACTTCAGTTCTGATTTTATCTCAATGAAGTGAAAAAAATATAAGTTCTGTTCTAAATTTCTCATAGAATATAGAAAATAAGTTATACTTTGATTGTTAATATTCGACATGGAGAAAGAGAGTTCCACATTAATTCTGATTTTTCTCAAAGAAGTTCTGTTCAAAAAAGTTCTGTTCTGTTCACAAAAAATTTAAAAGTTCTGTTCTAAATTTCTCCGTAGAAGATAGAAAAGAAGTTACAGTTGAATTCTGAATATTCTCCATGAAGAGAAACGGTCTTGCTTTAATTCTGAGTTTTCTCAGAGAAGTGAAGAAAAGTTTAAGTTCTTTTCTGAAGGTGAAAAGTTTCCACTTTTAATTTTGAGTTTTTTCGAAGAAGTGAAGAAAAGTTCAAGTTCACTTCTGAATTTTCTCAAATAAAAAAATTTACAGTTCAATACAAAATTTTTCCATAGAAGTTAGAAAAAAGTTATACTTCAATTCTGAATTTTTCCCCAAGAAGATATAAAGTCCTGCTTTAATTCTATATTTTCTCTAAGTGTAGAAAAGTTCAAGTTCTCTTCTGAATCTTTTCCCAAAGAAGAGAAAAGGTTCCACTTTAATTCTGAGTTTTCAAAACGAAGTGAAGAAAAGTTCAAGTTCTATTCTGAATTTTCTCAAAGAGAAGAAAAAAGCTATAGTCCATTTCTATTTTTTTCCAAAGAAAATAAAAAGTCTCAGACTTTTTAATAAACATTCTAAGCGTTTGAAATGCTAGTGTATCCTAGGAATAATGGAAATATAACAAAGTAATGCATAAAACATTTTTTATTGAAATGACAACATGTAGAATATTAACATAAAACTATGTTATTATACATTATTAATATCATTGAACAAATTTGGAAATTTTGAATATGTTCCAACAAATAAATCATCATGTTTTCTCTTCATACTAGAGTTACCCTCTTCTCTTAGTTCATAACCAGTAGAATAATCATTAATCCATTTTGAGTCATACGCAATTCTTACTGGGGTGTCATCTACAAGTTCAATACATGTTTCATCTTTGGTATTATTTGATTCATTGACTATATGGTCATTGGTAGTAATCATGTTCACTTGTGCTTTATTATCAATTTATTTATCTTCACATTCCTTAGTGATATTTTCTACCATTGCCCTTTTTATTTTGCTAGCGCTTTCATTGTCTATTATCACATTATTTTTACAGAGGTAACAGTTCTGGCATGTAGACAAGATATGATTTATGATATTAGTGCAGCAGTATGCATATCTTCTATTTCTCTTTGCTTTCATTCGAATGCTAACACCGAAAAGATGACGATACGATCTATCAACGGGTAACATGTTACCAGAACCATTAGCTAGAAGTTGCCCCTCTTCATCAACTATTATTTTTATGTTGGCATTCTCTTTGAGTACTAACTTCTCTGGAAATGATACTTTCACATATCCGCCATTTGCATGATGGAAATTCTTGGATACTCCAAAGGAATTTAACTCATCATATCATGACAACGTAAGCATACATTCACAATAACATCTCCATTACTACTTGTTTCATAGTTCAAATATATCTCTTTGTCAGCATTCAAGGCAACGATGACTTTATCATGTCTACACACATTCCTCGAATAATTCATTTTCACTGATGCAGGTGTTTATCCCTCCAATATGTGAAAATTACTGATTTAATACATGCAATAAACTAGGTAGTCTCAATAACCTACCATAGAGTACCAGTGGAAAAGTCACTTCGTGTGTAAGAGCAAGCATTGAGTACGATTGGTATAGTCATAAGCATATTTCATGTCGTTATAGATGGCCGCACACCCACTCAGACACACAGTCATAAAGAGATAGACTTACAAAAGGTTAGGTTAATTTAGGTTCACTTAGAATGGTGCGCCACTCTAAGTGAACCTAAATTAACCTAACTTTTCGCATGTCTCTCTCACTATGACTGTGTGTCTGAGTGGGTGTGCTGCCATCTATAAAAACATGAAATATGCTTGCAGCTATATCAATCGTAATCTATGCGTGCTCTTACACACGAAGCGGCTTTTCCACTGGTACTCTTGGGTAGGTTATTGAGACTACCTAGTTTATTGCATGTATTAAATCAGTAATTTTCATATATTGGAGGGATAAACACCTGCATCAGTGAAAATGAATTATTCGAGGAATGTGTGTAGACATGATAAAGTCATCGTTGCCTTGAATGCTAACAAAAAGATATATTTGAACTCTGAAACAAGTAGTAGTGGAGATCTTATTGAGAATGTATGGTTACGTTGTCATGATAGTGATGAGTTAAATTTCTTTGGAGTATCCAAGAATTTCCATCATGCAAATGGCGTATATGTGAAAGTATCATTTCCAGAGAAGTTAGTACTCAAAGAGATTGCCAACATAGAAATAATAGCTGATGAAGAGGGGCAACTTCTAGCTAATGGTTCTGGTAACATGTTACCCGTTGATAGATCGTATCGTCATCTTTCCGGTGTTAGTATTCGAATGAAAGCAAAGGGAAATAGAAGACATGCATACTGCTGCACTAATATTTTAAATCAAATCTTGTTTACGTGCCAGAACTGTTACCTCTGTAAAAATAATCGGATAATAAACAATGAAATCTCTAGCAAAATAAAAAGGGCAATGGTAGAAAATATCACTAAGGAATATGAAGATAAATTCATAGAGAATAAAGCACAAGTGAACAATATTACTACCAATGACCATATAGTCAATGAATCAAATAATACCAAATATGAAACATGTATTGAACTTGTAGGTGACACCCCAGTAAAAATTGCGAATGACTCAAAATGGATTAATGATTATTCTAATAGTTATGAACTAAGAGAAGAGGGTAACTCTAGTATGAAGAGATAATATGATGATTTATTTGTTGGAACAGATTCAAAACGTCCAAAGTTATTCAATGATATTAATAATGTATAATAACATATTTTTATGTTAATATTCTACATGTTGTTATTTCAATAAAAAACATTTTATGCATTACTTTGTTATATTTCCATTATTCCTAGAATACGCTAGCATGTCAAACGCTTAGAATGTTTATTAAGAAGTCTGATATTTTTTATTTTCTTTGGAAAAAATAGTAATGGACAATAGCTTTTTTCTTTTCTTTGAGAAAATTCAGAAGAAAACTTGAACTTTTCTTCACTTCGTTTTGAAAACCTTTTCTCTTCTTTGGGAAAACATTCAGAAGGGAACTTGAACTTGTCTTCACTTCTTTTAGAAAATATAGAATCAAAGAAGGACCTTTTCTCTTCTTGGGGAAAAAATCAGAATCGAAGTATAACTTTTTCCAACTTCTATGGAAAAGTTTAGAATTGAACAGTAACTTTTTTATTTGAAAAAATTCAGAAGTGAACTTGAACTTTTCTTCACTTCTTCGAGAAAACTCAGAATTAAAAGTCGAAACTATAAATCTTCAGAAAAGAACTTGAACTTTTCTTCACTTCTTCGAGAAAACTCAGAATTAAAAGTCGAAACTATAAATCTTCAGAAAAGAACTTGAACTTTTCTTCACTTCTCTGAGAAAACTGAGAAATAAAGCAGGACCTTTTCTCTTCATGTAGAATATTCAGAATTCAAATGTAACTTCTTTTCTACCTTCTACGGAGAAATTTAGAACAGAACTCTTAATTTTTTTACACTTCTTTGAGATAACTCAGAATTAATGTGGAACTCTTTATCTTCATGGCGAATATCCACAATCAAAGTATAAGTATTTTTCTATCTTCTGTGGGAAATTTAGAACAGAACTTATACTTTTTTTCCCGTCTTTGAGAAAAAATCAGAACTGAAGTGAAACATTTTTGTTTTGTCTGGGAAAAATTAGAATTGATCTGTAACTTATTTTTTCTTAGAGAAAATTTCAAAAGAGAAATTGAACTTTTCTTCACTTTATTGAGAAAACTCAGAATTAAAGTAGAACTTTATATCTTCAGAAGAGAACTTGAACATTTTTGCATTTCTTTGTGAAAACTCAGAATTAATGTGGAACTCTTTATCTTCATTGGCGAATATTCACAATTAAAATATAACTTTTTTCTATGTTCTATGAAAAATTTGGAACAGAACTTTAACTTTCTTCTTCTCTTTGAGAAAATTCATAACTGAAGTGGAACCTTTTTATTTTCTTTGGAAAAAAATTAGAATTGACTTGTAACTTATTTCTTTTCATTGAGAAAATTCAAAAGAGAACTTGAACTTTTCTTCACTTCGTTGAGAAAATTTAGAATTAAAGTGGAACTTTTTATCTTCATTGAGAATATTCACAATCAAAGCATGACTTTTTCTATCTTCTACGGAAAAATTTAGAAGAGAACTTTAAATTTTTTATGTCTTGGAAAAAATTTAGAACTGTAATGGAGCCTTTTTCTCTGTAAAAAAATAAAACTGATCTGCAACTTATTTTTTTTTTAGAAAATTCAGAAGAGAACTTGAACTTTTCTTCACTTTATTGAAAAAACTCAGAATTAAAGTGGAACTTTTTATCTTCAGAAGAGAACTTGAACATTTTTGCATTTCTTTGTGAAAACTCAGAATTAATGTGGAACACTTTATCTTCATTGGCAAATATTCACAATCAAAGTATAACTTTTTTCTATCTTCTATGAAAAATTTGGAACAGAACTTTAAATTTTTTCATCTCTTTGAAAAAAAATCAGCACCCAAGTGGAGCCTTTTTATTTTCTTTGGAAAAATTAGAATTGATCTGTAACTTATTTCTTTTTATTGAGAAAATTCAGAAGAGAACTTGAACTTTTCTTCACTTCGTTGAGAAAATTTAGAATTAAAGTGGAACTTTTTATCTTCATTGAGAATATTCACAATCAATGTAAGACTTTTTCTATCTTCTACGGAAAAATTTAGAATAGAACTTTAAATTTTATTCTCTTTAGTGTGAATTAGAATTGAACTGTAACTTTTTTTCTTTTCATTGAGAAAATTCAGAAGTGAACTTGGAAATTTTTTCACTTCTTCGAGAAAACTCAGAATTAAAGTGGAGCTCCTTATCTTCTTTGAGAAAAGTTTAACTTTTTCTATCTTCTACGAAAAATTTGGAACAGAACTTGAACTTTTTTCACTTCTTTGAGAAAATATATCATTAAAGCTGAACTTTCTCTCTTCTTGGAGGAAAAACTCAGAATTGATGTATCTACGGTAAAATTTAGAAAAGAACTTTAAATTTTTTATGTCTTTTGAGAAATTAAGAACTGAACTGGAAGCTTTTTTTCATTTTCTTGGGTAAAATTCAGAACTGAGCTAACTTTTTCTCTTCTTTAAGAAAATTCATAAGAAAACTTGAAAATTTTTCCACTTCTTCGAGAAAACTCAGAATTAAAGTGGAGCTCCTTATCTTCATGGCGAATATTCACGATCATTGTATAACTTTTTCTATCTTCTACGATAAATTTGGAACAGAAATTTAAATTTTTTTATCTCTTTGAAAAAAATCAGAACTGAAATTAAGAAAATTTAGATTTAAAGTGAAACTTTTTATCTTCCTGGAAAATATCCACAATCATACCATAACTTTTTCTATCTTCTGTGGAAAAATTTAAACAGAACTTTAAATTTTTTATGTCTTTTGAGAAACTGAAAACTGAAGTGCAAGCTTTTTTCATTTTCTAGGCTAAAATTCAGAATTGAGCTACCTTTTTCTCTTCTTTAAGAAAATTCATAAGAGAACTTGAAAATTTTTGCACTTCTTCGAGAAAACTCAGAATTAAAGTGGAGCTCCTTATCTTCATGACAAATATTCACGATCATTGTATAACTTTTTCTATCTTCTACGATAAATTTGGAACAGAAATTTAAATTTTTTTATCTCTTTGAAAAAAATCAGAACTGAAATTAAGAAAATTTAGATTTAAAGTGAAATTTTTATCTGCATGGAAAATATTCACAATCATAGAATAACTTTTCCTATCTTCTACGGAAAAATTTAGAACAGAACTTTAAATTTTTTATGTCTTTTGAGAAATTAAAAACTGAAGTGGAAGCTTTTTTCATTTTCTAGGCTAAAATTCAGAATTGAGCTAACTTTTTCTCTTCTTTAAGAAAATTCAGAAGTGAACTTCAGCATTTTTGCACTTCTTCAAGAAAACTCAGAATTAAAGTGGAGCTCCTTATCTTCATGGTGAACATTAACGATCAAAGTATAACTTTTTTCTATCTTCTACGATAAATTTGGAACAGAACTTTAAATTTTTTCATCTATTTGAGATAAATTGAAACTGAAGTGGAACCTTTTTATTTTCTCAGGAAAAAATTAGAATTGTTCTGTAACATATTTCTTTTTCATTGTGAAAATTTGGTGTTGGGATATACATGAAGTTGAAAAGTAATGTAGGACTTCTCCGATATGCTGGATCTGAAAGTGTAACTTCAGAGAAATTCTTTAAGCTTTTAGGGTTAGCTTACCTTTTTTAGGGGTGGCCATTTAGGGTTCGCCAACATGCTGAACCTGAAAGTGTGTTCCCCGACATGCTGAATCTGAAAGTATAATGTTCATAGCAATGAATTATCCTAAGGAATAAAGGTGGTTGAGAATTAAGATATTTATTTCTTAAACATATTAAAAATATTTTGAAAAAATACATATTTACATAAAAATAGTACTTGAAGTTCACTGTTAAACATCCACAGATGAGGATCCCATGATATAGAATACTTTTTACCATGTCTTATGCACTTATCACGATCAGGTATGTACCTAGGTAACCAGTGTGCGAAGAACATAAGCTCCTCGTCAGGATGGTGTTAAGTCCCTTCAAATTTTGGACATTTAAATTCTTCTAAATTCAAAAGTGGAACCCTAGGATCGCAGTTTCGAATTAAAACTTTATCTGTAGGTACATTACCCTTTACATAAAATGCTTCAACCCCGAAAAATCTTCAAATTTTACTGACTTTTCCTGAACATTTTTCAGTTCTTGACCACTTTGATTATACGGTGTAATCACTCTATCGTAGAAACCTAGTCTGTTTATATGGTGTAATGTAGTACTCCATAAGCTCTTATCATAATCAAACAAGTTATAGTTCACCATCCAATGATAACAGTCAATTTCTTCAAGTTCCATTGGCAATAATAAAAATGCACATTCAAATATAACACCACAGGATGATTTTTTCAAACCAATAAATTCTGTGTCGTATAGTCCTATCATTCTGGACGCTATTAATATAATGTTTGAGCAGAGAAGTACTTCGTCAAAATTTTATATCTTTGCTCAAGGTTAGAAAGACTTAAGATTAGGGGGTGGAGTCCTAAAACCATCTGAATAATTGTGGGGAGGAGTCATAAAATTCTTGGTGTCTATTGCATGCAAAAGAAACATACAAATTTTTACGTAAATCCTAATTATCCGAACTTAAAACTATGTATGAAACATGAAAATTGTTACGTAACTCAGCTTGTAAAATATTTCGTGTTTGTTAATATCATGCATCTCCAACTTTTGATAGATATTCTAAGCGTTAACACCAGTTTAAATATTGTAAACGCAATTTAAATCGCACTTTGTCATCCATTTATCTAAAGAATAGCCGTTTGTCTGGTTTCCCATACTAGATCCTTGTACAGTATATAGGGATGGATGACATAAAATGCACAGGTATATAAATTTTTATAGAATTCTCTGATGTAAACATTGGGTAAAGTTCATAACTTTCAACCATCCCCCTGGGGACTTTGGCGAATTAAGTCATCCTAAAAGACATATTTATTATATTTTCGAGACTAAAAATGAAGATATTTATACACAGTTTCAACTAGCTATGGCTAATTTTGTTAACGACAGGCTATTTTCTTGCGAAACCAGACAAAATCAGAAAAAATGTCAAATGCTTCATTATTACTTACGCAATTGGACTAAAAATGAAGATATTTATCCGCAGTTTCAACTAGCTATGGCTAAGTTTGTCAAAGACGAGCTATGTTCTTGCGAAACCACACGAAATCAGAAAAAATGTCAAATGTTCCTTTATTACCTACGCAATTGACTAAAAATGAAGATATTTATCCGCAGTTTCAACTAGCTATGGCTAAGTTTGTTAAAGACGAGCTATTTTCTTGTGAAATCACACAAAATCAGAAAAAACGTCAATAGTTCCTTTATTACCTATGCAATTGGACTAAAAATGAAGATATTATACATAGTTTCAAATAGGTATGGCTAAGTTTGTTGATGACGAGCTATTTTCTTGCGAAAATAAAATAAACTTAAAAAAACAACTACTTGTAACGAAAATAAATAAATTAAAATATATGCGAAGAAATATCTTAAACATTACTTACATGTATCTATTTTAAAGATGTTTCAGATATCTTAATAAAATAAATTAAAAAAACCGACTACTTGTAACAAAAATAAACAAATTAAAATATATGCAAAGAATTATCTTAAATATTACTTACATGTATCTATTCTAAAGATGCTTCAAATACCATGAAAAAGCTCAACATGCTGCCTCAGACCTCTGAGCTGTATTCTCTAAAATATATATTTCCTCGCTAAAGATATCTCAATAATAATTTATTCACCTATATCAAACTTCCTTAACAGCTCTCCGAAACTATACCTAGTGGAGGAAAATAGTACCCTCATTTTTATTATTATTAAACAGTTTCAATCAAATAAACGAGAATATTAAAAAAAGGTCATTTTGTTAGCCGAAATTTACATTAGGAGAAAAATAACGCCTAAAGGTGATTCTAAGAGATGTAAAAAAAAGTTGAAAAAAATACCATGTTAAGAAATAAATAAAATTCAAAAAAAAGTATAAGAAATGGGGGGAGGGGACCCAAAAGTTGGGGGTCCTTCGAGGATGGGGTAGGGGACCTTACAACACTTCAAATGCTACTTGTGTATTATACGGAATACCATCGAGAACCTCCCAAATAAAAAATAATATGTATCTCTTAATAGAGTTAGCATTCCCTGACATGCCTTACCTTTTTTGTTTCTGCTTCTTCCAAATTAATCCCCTAAAATGTCTCAATCTGTTTTGTCCAAATAATCCCCTATACGTAATTTCCGAATATTCCTTTTTTTGGCATCCCTGCGCTGTCACATTTAAAATTCCCAGGAAACCATTCCTGCGTTAAATATATTCAATCTGTCTTGATCGCGTTTGAATTTCTGAAAAAAAATATTTAAAGTGTTCCTAGTTACACTATAAAGGCTTCGAAAGAATATTAATATTTGTCTCTCAGGCCAAAGAAAATGAAGCCTTTTAGTTTTGTAATTCTCCTCATGAATTCCCCGTCGACAATGCAAATCAATTTCCCAGAAATCAAGTCTGATCTTGTCCCTTTCGTAGATCAATAACATTGTTCCAAGTTTTACCAAGGACATTAAATCTCTTCCCGGCTTTTACCAAGGACATTAAATCTCTTCTCGGAATTAGAGAAGGGTTCCTACTTGAAACTTAAATTGAATATGCAAATCAAGCTTGAAACGATCAAAAACCACAACAAACAAGAGTTTGGGTATCGCCTCTTTCTCTCACTGTAAAAGTCTAAAACTTACTGCGTCATTGGCGCTTTAATGAAAACCAATTTTACTGCAAATATTTTCTTTTGTACTTAATATTCAAAATAAACATTAAATTTATAGTAAAATTTTGAACTGTTGAGCTTTCAGCAGTTAATATCATTATACATCAAATATTCAGTTTAATTTATTAGTTCTTTCTAAAGTTGTTCGAGACAAATACATTTTCACTACAAAGAAGAATTTGGATACTGCCCCCTTCCTTAACTGTAAATAAAAACCATAAGCCTACCGTGTCATTGGCACTTCACTGAAAACGAATTACATTACAAATTTATTCTTTTCCAGTTCTTACAGCATTGAAAATGAAAATAAAATTACAGTGAAAAAATTATTGAACTGATGGATCTTTCAACCACTAATATCATTATGTATCAAATATTCAATTAATGTTCTTTATACTTTCCAAGACTGTTCAAGACGCATATAGTTTTCAATAAAGTGACAATGACGCAGTAGGTTTTAGACTTTTACAGTGAGAGAAGGGGGCGATACCCAATCTCTTGTTTGTAGTGTTTGTTTGTTTGTTTCAAGCTTGATTTGCATATTCAATTTAAATTTTACTCGTTTTAAGATTTATTTATTCATTTATATTATTACTTGTTGTATGTTTTTTCCTATGATTGTTTATTTAATTTCTGTTCATTTTGGGTTTCATTTATTCTTTAATAGTAATTTCTGGTCGTTTTGAGTTTGAATTTTAACAGGTATTTATTTTTGTTCCTTTTTGATTGCAAACAGTTTCAAGTTTTTTAAAATTCCTTATTCTGAAAATCAAACTAAAAAAAAAAATCAAATCTTGATCAAAGTATCAAAACTGGTATCAAATTAACAATATCAATGTGAAAAAAGTTTGCCCCTTTTGAAATGAGCCCCCTTTGAAGTTCATACTACGACCCATTGTGTATGAAGTGCGTCTGGGAAAAAAATAAATGGAATGTAGTGGGAGTCTAGATGCCCTCCGATCACTTTTTACTTTTAAAAACTGAATTACAACTTTCAATTTCCAGTCAAATTAGCCATCTATGAAGTTTTTATGAGTATCCCTTCCATAACAACCATATATGCCCCCAGGGCATAACTTAAAACGCCTACCCTTAGGCCCTGGGGGGCTGTGTCGACACCGGAGTTTTTGTTATCTGAACTTTGTACTATTTTTCACTACATGTCTACCTCAAAATTTTTATCTGATGCATTTAGAGCGTGGAGGGGGGGGGGCTAGTTGCCCTTCAATCTCTTTTGACTCTTAAAAAGTGAAGGAGAACTTTCAATTTCTAATCAAATGAACCCTCTCCGAAGTTTATACAAGCATCCCTTCCATAAAAACGATATATGCCCCCAGAGGTTTACTTACAACGCCTGCCTCCGGGCCATGGGGGTTTGCGTAGACAGAGGAGTTTTTCTTATCTGACCTTTGAAATATTTTTAATGAAATGGCTATTTTAAAAATTTTATCGGATAGGCTTGGGGAAAAAACGGTGTTTTTGCTAGTTGCCCTCGGATATCTTCTGACTCTTAAAAAGTGAACTAAAACTTTAAATTTCCAATCAAATGAGCCCTCTCTGAAGTTTATACGAGCATCTCTTTCATAAGAACCATAGACGCCCCCAGGACAAGACTTACAACGCCTACCTCCTGGGCCCTGGGGGGTTGTGCTGACACCGGAGTTTTTGTTATCTAATTTTTGAACAATGTTTAAAAACTGGCTATCTCAGAATTTGTAGCAGATGGGTTTGGGGAAAACAGGGGTCGGGGGGGGGATAGTGCCCCTTAAAACTCTTGACTCTTAAAAAGCGAACTAGAACTTTCAATTTCCAATCAAATGAGCACTCTATGCAGTTTATACGAGCATCCCTTTCATAATAACCATACATGCCCTTAGGGCATAACTTAGAACGGCTTCTCCCGGGCCCTGGGGGGCTGTATTGACACGGGAGTTTTTCTTTTTCAACCTTTGAACTTCTTTTTTTAACAAAATGTCTATCTCAAAATTTCTCTCAGATGGGTTTGGAAAAAGAAGGCGTGGGATGGGGGGGGGGGGCTAGTTGCCCTTGGATCTCTTTTGACTATTAAAAAGGGAACTTGAACTTTCAATTTCCAATCAAATGAGCCCTCTCTTAAGTTTATACGAGTACCTCTTTCATAAGAACTGTATATGCCCCAGGGCATAATATACAACGCCTGCCCCAGGGCCCTGGGGGGTTGTGTCAAAACCTGAGTTTTGTTATCTGGCTTTTGAACAATTTTTAACTTAATGGCTATCTCAAAAGTTTTATCGGATGCATTCGGAAAAAGGGGGCGTGGGTTGGGGGGGGGTCTAGTTGTCCTCCAATCTCTTTTGACTCTCACAAACTGAACTAAAACTTTCAATTTCGAATCAAATTAGCCCTCTCTGAAGTTTTTACGAGCATCCCTTCCATAAGAACCATATATTACCCTAGGGCATAACTTACAGCGCCTGCCTTCGGGCCCTGGGGGGCTGTGTTGACCCCGGAGTTTATTTTATATGGTCTTTGAACTTTTTTTAAAAAAAAAGGCTATCTCAAAGTTCTTATCAGATGGGTTTGGGAAAAAAAGCGTGGAGGGAGGGGGGGCTAGGTGCCCTCCAATCTCTTTTGACTCTTAAAGAGTGAACTAGAACTTTCAATTTCCGATCAAATGAGCCTTCTTTGAAGTTTATACGAGCTTCCCTTCCATAAGAACCATATATGCCCAGAGGGTATAACTTACAACGCCTGCCCCCGGGCCCGGGGTATTGTGTCGACACCGACGTTTTTGTTATTTGATTTTTGAACTATTTTTAACAAAATAGCCATCTCAAAATTTTTATTGGATGTATTCTGGAAAAAAGGGGCGTGGGGGGCTAGTTACCTTCCAATCCCTTTTGACTCTCAAAAACTGAACTAGAAATTTCAATTTCCAATCAAATTAGCCCTCTCTGAAGTTTTTACGAGCATCCCTTCCATAAGAACCATATATTCCCCCAGGGCATAACTTACAGCTCCTGCCTTCGGGCCCTGGGGGGCTGTGTTGACCCCGGAGTTTTCGTTATATGGTTTTTGAACTAGTTGTGTCAAAACCTGAGTTTTGCTATCTGACATTTGAACAATTTTTAACTTAATGGCCATCTCAAAATTTTTATCGGATGCATTCGGGAAAAAAGGGGTGTGGGGTGGGGTGGGGCTAGTTTCCCTCCAATCTCTTTTGACTCTTACAAACTGAACTAAAACTTTCAATTTCGAATCAAATTAGCCCTCTCTAAAGTTTTTACGAGCATCCTTTCGATAAGAACCATATAGTCCCCAAGGGCATAACTTACAGCACCCGCCTTCGGGCTCTGGGGGGCTGTGTTGACCCCGGAGTTTACGTTATATGGTCTTTGAACTATTTTTTAACAAAATGGCTATCTCAAAGTTCTTATCAGATGGGTTTGGTAAAAAAAAAGCGTGGAGGGAGGTGGGCTAGGTGCCCTCCAATCTCTTTTGACTCTTAAAAAGTGAACTAGAACTTTCAGTTTCCAATCAAATGAGCCCTCTTTGAAGTTTATACGAGCTTCCCCTCCATAAGAACCATATATGCCCAGAGGGTATAACTTTCAACGCCTGCCCCCGGGCCCTGGGGTTTTGTGTCGACACCGACGTTTTTGTTACATGATTTTTGAACTATTTTTAACAAAATAGCTATCTCAAAATTTTTAAGATATTGGAGGGGCGTGGGGGCTAGTTGCCTTCCAATCTCTTTTGACTCTCAAAAACTGAACTAGAACTTTCAATTTCCAATCAAATTAGCCCTCTCTGAAGTTTTTACGAGCATCCTTTCGATAAGAACCATATAGTCCCCAAGGGCATAACTTACAGCACCCGCCTTCGGGCTCTGGGGGGCTGTGTTGACCCCGGAGTTTTCGTTATATAGTCTTTGAACTATCTTTTTTTTAAAATGTCTATCTCAAAGTTCTTATCAGATGGGTTTGAAAAAAAGGGCGTGGAGGGGGAGATAAGTGCCATTCAGTCTCTTTTGACTCTTAGAAAGTGAACTAGAACTTTCAGTTTCAAAGCAAATGAGCCCTCTTTGAAGTTTATACGAGCTTCCCTTTCATAAGAACCAAATATGCCCAGAGGGTATAACTTACAACGCCTGTCCCCGGGCCCTGGACTTTTGTGTTGACACTGACCTTTTTGTTATATGATTTTTGAACTATTTTTAACAAAATAGCTATCTCAAAATTTTATCGGATGCATTTGGGAATAAAGGGCGTGGGGAAGATGGCTGGTTACCCTCCAATATCTTTTGACGCTTAAAAAGTTGACTAGAACTTTCAATTTCCAATCAAATGAGCCCTCTTTGAAGTTTATACCAGCATTCCTTCCATAAGAACCATACGTATATGCCCCCAGGGCCTAACTTATAACCCTTTCCCTGAAGACCTTGGGGTGGGGGGGGGGAGTGTCATGCTCAAAGATATAATTTCCAGAACTTTCAACTACGTTGAACAAAATGTTTACCTCGAAATTTTGATTGGATGTCTTTGGGGAAATGGTGGGGGTGGAAGGGGTGTTAGTTGCCTTCCAATCACTTTTTACTATTGAAAAGGGCACAGGCCATTTAAATTTCCAATCAAATGAGCCCTTTTTGAAGTTTCTACGACAACGCTTTCTATAAAAACATTATATGCCCCCAGGGCATAACTTGCAACCCTTGCCTTGAGGGCCGTAGGGGGAGGGGATGTCATCCTCAAAGACCTAATTTCCAGAATTTTCAACCACGTTGAAGATGCATTCGGAAAAAGGGTCGTGGGGTGGGGAGGGGGCTAGTTGCCCTCCAATGTCTTTTGACTCTCACAAACTGAACTAAAACTTTCAATTTCGAATCAAATTAGCCCTCTCTGAAGTTTTTACGAGCATCCCTTCCATAAAAACCATATATTGCCCCAGGGCATAACTTACAGCGCCTGCGTTCGGGCCCTGGGGGGCTGTGTTGACCCCGGAGTTTATGTTATATGGTCTTTGAATTTTTTATTAAAAAAAATGGCTGTCTCAAAGTTCTTATCAAATGGGTTTGGGAAAAAAAGCGTGAAGGGAGGGGGGGCTAGGTGCCCTCCAGTCTCTTTTGACTCTTAAAAAGTGAACTAGAACTTTGAATTTCCAATCAAATTAGCCCTCTTTGAAGTTTATACGAGCTTCCCTTCCATAAGAACCATATATGCCCAGAGGTATAACTTACAACGCCTGCCCCCGGGCCCTGGGGTATTGTGTCGACACCGACGTTATTGTTATTTGATTTTTGAACTATTTTTAACAAAATAGCTATCTCAAAATTTTTATCGGATGTATTCGGGAAAAAAGGGGCGTGGGGAGCTAGTTGCCTTCCAATCCCTTTGGACTCTCAAAAACTGAACTAGAACTTTGAATTTCCAATCAAATTAGCCCTCTCTGAAGTTTTTACGAGCATCCCTTCCATAAGAACCATATATTCCCCCAGGGCGTAACTTACAGCGCTTGCCTTCGGGCCCTGTGGGGCTGTGTTGACCCCGGAGTTTTCGTTATATGGTCTTTGAACTAGTTGTGTAAAAACCTGAGTTTTACTATCTGACATTTGAACAATTTTTAACTTAATGGCCATCTCAAAATTTTTATCGGATGCATTCAGGAAAAAAGGGGCGTGGGGTGAGGGGGCTAGTTGCCCTCCAATCTCTTTTTACTCTCACAAACTGAACTAAAACTTTCAATTTCGAATCAAATTAGCCCTCTCTGAAGTTTTACGAGCATCCCTTCCATAAGAACCATATATTTCCCCAGGGCATAACTTACAGCGCCTGCCTTCGGGTCCTGGGGGGCTGTGTTGACCCCGGAGTTTACGTTATATGGTCTTTGAACTATTTTTTGAAAAAATGGCTATCTCAAAATTCTCATCAGATGGATTTGGGAAAAAAAGCGTGGAGGGAGGGGGGCTAGGTGCCCTCCAATCTCTTTTGACGCTTAAAAAGTGAACTAGAACTTTCAATTTCCAATCAAATGAGCCCTCTTTGAAGTTTATACGAGCTTCCCCTCCATAAGAACCATATATGCCCAGAGGGTATAACTTACAACGCCTGCCCCCGGGCCCTGGGGTTTTGTGTTGACATTGACCTTTTTGTTATATGATTTTTGAACTATTTTTAACAAAATAGCTATCTCAAAATTTTATCAGATGGGTTTGAGAAAAAAGGACGTGGAGGGCGGGGAGGGGGGCTAAGTGCCATCCAGTCTCTTTTGACTCTTAGAAAGTGAACTAGAACTTTCAGTTTCAAATCAAATGAGCCCTCTTTGAAGTTTATACGAGCTTCCCTTTCATAAGAATCATATATGCCCAGAGGGTATAACTTACAACGCCTGCCCCCGGGCCCTGGGGTTTTGTGTTGACATTGACCTTTTTGTTATATGATTTTTGAACTATTTTTAACAAAATAGCTATCACAAAATTTTATCGGATGCATTTGGGAATAAAGGGCGTGGGGGAGAGGGCTGGTTACCCTCCAATATCTTTTGACGCTTAAAAAGTGAACTAGAACTTTCAATTTCCAATCAAATGAGCCCTCTTTGAAGTTTATACCAGCATTCCTTCCATAAGAACAATACGTATGTGCCCCCAGGGCCTAACTTATAACCCTTTCCCTGAAGACCTTGAGGGAGGGGGAGTTTCATGCTTAAAGATATAATTTCCAGAACTTTCAACTACGTTGAACAAAATGGCTACCTCGAAATTTTGATTGGATGTGTTTGGGGAAATGTTGGGGGTGGAAGGGGTGTTAGTTGCCTTCCAATCACTTTCGACTATTGGAAAGGGCACAAGCCATTTAAATTTCCAATCAAATGAGCCCTTTTTGAAGTTTGTACGGCAAATCTTTCTATAAAAACCTTATATGCCCTCAGGGCATAACTTACAACCCTTGCCTTGAGGGCTGAGGGGGGTTGTCATCCTCAAAGACCTAATTTCCAGAATTTTCAAACACGATGAACAAAATGGCTATCTCAAAATTTTGATTGGACGTGTTGGGGGAAAAGGGGGGTGTTAGTTGCCCTCCAATCACTTTCGACTATTAAAAAGGGCACTAGCCCTTTGAATTTCCAATCAAATGAGCCCTTTTGAAGTTTCTACGACAAAGCTTTATATAAAAAAGCTTATATGCCCCCAGGACATATTATAACCGTTTGGGGGGAGGGCGAGTGTCCTCCTCGAAAACATAATTTTTATTTGGAAATCAACTACGTAGAACAAAATGACTATCTCAAAATTTTGATTGGATGTGTTTGGGGAATGGTGGGCGTGGAAGGGGTGTTCGTTGCCTTCCATTCCCTTTTGACCCTTGAAAAAGGCACTAGAATTCTCGATTTCCAATTGAATGAGCCCCTTTGAAGTTTTTACTACGACCCCTTCCATATAAAGTGTCTCTGAGGAAAAAAATAAATAAATAAATAATAAAAGATTGGAGCCGTGCGGCCTTGACTATAGACAACGCTATAGCGTTGCCTCTGATATGACACGGATACGGAACATAAGCAATCCACCTCTGAGGAAAATATATATTACAAAGAAAAAAGCGTTCAGCTTTTTCTTAGCTGAATAATAGGAGCACAAAGTAAAGAGCGATGTTAAACTTTGGAACGAATTGAAAATTATCGTGTACATGAGAATTAGGGGAGAGATACAAGGAAATTCTTGTTTTGTTTATAATGGTTCAAAATTTGATTTCCAAGTGCTGCTTGCTATTAGCACGGAGCGCTATTTGTAATTTAATACCACAAAACTTTTCATACGATTATTTCTAAAATTGGCGGATAAGTTGTAGGATTTCCATTCTCATTGACAAACTACCTGCACCAATGTGGAACGACGAATTCACTTACGGGATATAAGAGTAGGGGTAAATGGGGTTGGATGTCAAACTTGTCGAAGCAACCCATCCCTATGGCGAAAATGTGTCAAGTCGTAAAAAGCCCCAGACTGGTGGAGAGGGTGAGGGACTGACGACTCTATTTTTACCAAACAAGACTATCCAAGACTGCAAGTATTTATGGTACTTGTTAGGAATCCAGTAAACACACGAAGAACCACATCTATAATCTAATGAAATCATAATGAAAAACAGGTTTCCGCTGCCTTGTGAGGTATTGCTCACTCCGTGAAAATGTTTAAACATTAGTTTTTTGGGGTTGAAGGGGCAAAAAAAGGTACCTAATTTAGGTTACGTATTTAATATATGCTATGCTTTACCCTTACATCTCCCCCCTAATATACACATATATAGCCCAAATTTGTTTCTAAACCATTGTATTTTTATCATACTTTGTTTTATTTCATTAGCATTAACGAAGCTTCACTTATCGCGTGTTTACTGGATTCTTAACAAATACCGTATTTATATGTGATGGTATATGTAATCAAAAGTGAGATTTGAGCACTCCAAAAGACGGCTCGATTTTTTAGGTGTTTTTCCAAGGATTTGAAAGATGATAGATTACCAAAGATTGTCCTTTTTGCGTAGACGGAATAGATGAGTAGAATTCCGCTTCTTTTTTAGTCTTGTTCAGCAGAAAAATGCTTGGCTAATCCCTCCGAATAATCTGAAAGGTCGCTACTGTTCTTGACTGCTGTTAAAAAAGTAGCAAAACTTGAAATATAATTTTTAATGATGATAAATATTTGTACAAATAAGCCACGTAAAGTCAAATTCATAATGCTTAGCTAAACATTAAATGTCTAGTATAATCATTATCTACCAATCATAATTGGCCTCCTCTTTTATAAGCAGCTCTGATTAGCCAAAGTGATGATAGCTAGAAATTGATGTTAGCTGAACAACGTATGAACAGGCTTAAGCTGAGTAAAGTTGGTAACTAAAGGCTACTTTTCTTGTCTTAAAAACCTTTCAGGAGCAATTTTTGACGAACAAACATGCTTTTGTGAGTCAACAGAAAACTTGTCTTAATTCTCCTGCTGACTTGGTGCCAGCGCCGCGAGAGCAGACACTGTCTTTCTCCAGACAGTGTGGGTGAGGATGGAGCACGGGCCCTCTTAGTGCCTCTGGCTTCTTTTCAAAACTGCTCTGATCTTAGCTCGTATTTTAGCAGATTTACTATCTTATTTTTTGGTAAAACCAAAACGAAGAAGTTACCATCCCTCAAGATTGTAAAAAAAAAACGAAATTTAATACAAAGAAAACTGATGAAATGATCATTAATCAGCTCTTCAAGGACTATTACATATATATATATATATATATATTATATATATATATATATATATATATATATATATATATATATATATATATATATATATATATATATATATATATATATATATATATATATATATATATATATATATATGTATACATATATATATATATACATATATCTATATATATATATATATATATATATATATATATATATATATATATATATATATATATATATATATATATATATATATATATATAATATATATATATATATATATTGATTGTATCTTTTCTGTTTCGAAATTGCAATTTCAAGAATTGCAAGAAAGCACAAGTAACTTCAAATTTTGATGGAATGACAATAAAACAAGTATCTCATCAAAGTTAGCACTATTATACTTTTATACTTTTATTATTTTTTATTATTATTATACTATATTATTATATTTACTTTTATTATTATTAGTATTATTATATTATTATTATACAGTTTATCATTATGTTATTATACTTTCAAGTGTAATTTCGCACCAGCTCATAACACTTATCAAGTAAATTAAAACCTTTAAGTTCAGTACTTTATTAAACTTGCAGACGTTCGGAGACTATTTATAATAACAAAGAAAATGTTTCAATGTGGTACGGATATCTGCCAATTATGGAAAAGGATTTTCATTTACGATTTGGGTCCTTTCTATTTAAGATGTTGCAATAAAATTTCCTTTTTCAATGAAAATCGAAAACCAAAATTCAGATTTTCGCTGACAATCCTATGATCAGATTCTGCCGGATGTGCTGCCATTTTTAGGGGGGCTTCTTTTTTTCTTAGGGAGGAAAATCTTGACAGGGAATTCAGATGATTCAGGTGAACAGTCTCTATTTTTACGCTTTAGTTTCTTAGAATCAACAATCAAATGAACCCGAGGCAAGATCAGCGCTTGTATCAGATTAATTCTGTAGCAATTTGCCAATTTGCCTATGTATTAGCTACTCTCTGCTCAGAAGACAGATAAAGGTCTAGAATAGCTGATCTCCAGAGGCCGGAAGCCTGAAACAAGAAATAAGACATTTTTAAATTGCCAATTTAATGTTCATTTTTTATGATTTTGTTCACGTTTTTGAAAATTTCGTCCCCAGCTCCCTCTAATGGTCTATAACCCTAAGCTTTATGAAAAACTCACTATAAAAACGACAGAATTATCGCTCTATAATATGCAGCAAACATTAATAAATTAAATTTCCTTGTTCTTTTTTTTCTCTTTTTTATCCGTTTTTGAAGAGAATTAGCCTATGTTCCTTTTTTGCGATATGAACAATGATCCCAGTAGTTTATGAACAATGATGAACAATAATCCCAGTAGTTTATGTGATCTTTCCAGAAAGTAAATAGTTAGGATGTTTAGATAATACATTATATAAATGCAGGTATGCAGTTCATCTATGGAAATATATATATATATATATATATATATATATATATATATATATATATATATATATATATATATATATATATATATATATATATATATATATATTATATATATATATATATATATATATATATATATATATATATATATATATATATATATATTATATATATATATATATTATATATATATATATATATATATATATATATATATATATATATATATATATATATATATTATATATATATATATATTATATATATAAATATATATAAATATATAATATATATATATATATATATATATATAATATATATATATATATATATATATATATATATATATATATATATATATATATATATATATATATATATATATATATATATATATATACCCTTATGCCTTCTCAAGGCCAGAACATAATTTGCACTTTACTGAAAAAATATAAATGTTTTTACTTTTATAACTTTAATACATCAAATAATATTAAGATTTTGATTACTAAATATCAGTATATGTATATTAAACTGACAAAGCACATTCATTTGTATTTTTTTCAGTAAAGTGCAAATTATGTTCTGGCCTTGGGAAGGCATAGGGGTTTTGAGCCCAACTTATGTTAATTTCTGCTCGTTTTGAGTTTGACTCGGTTATTTATTGTAATTTCTCTTCGTTTTGGGTTTCATTTATTTATCGATGCTGATTTGTGGTAGTTTCACGCTTGGTAGATTATTTGATTTTATTTTTGCTCATTTTTGTTTAATGGAGTTCTTGACTTTTCTTTGAAAAACTTATTTTGTGGAAAAAGTTTTTTTAATTAATTTTTGTTCGTTTTATATTGACATAGTCTTTTCAGAGAAAAAGAAAATAATACGTTAAATCATTTCGTTTTTTTTTTAAATTTATAGTTTGGCCTGCTATTTGTATGCTGGAGAAAAATTTTCAGCAATTTTTAACAACATACACCCTCTTAAAAATCTGGACACAAATAGTAAAGTTTAATTTAGTTTCATACCTCCTCTAGTTGACCTGAAATGGAAAACTTGATACCATTCGCAAAAAAATGTGTTTACTTTCTTTGATAGCTTGGATACACTTAAGCTATTTTGATTTGGTTAAATTTTAAGAGCAGAAGCAGCCCCGAAAGTTTGAACATAATACCCTCAGTCTTTCTTGGGATATTGCTGAGAAGCTATATTGGGAATTAACATTAACACAGTGCATTTTGATTTAATCTTATGGGAACATTTTGTTTTTAAACATAAAGTCAAATGGGAAGGTGGGCGTGGGAGGGGGATTAGTTTCCCTCCAATCACTTTCGAATATTAAAAAGGGCATCAGCCCTTTCTATTTTCAATCAAATGAGCCCTTTTCGAAGTTCCTACGACAAATCCTTCGATACAATGTGCCTAGGTCTAAACAACAACAACAACAAAAAAAAATATATTATACCCGCATCGATCTTTACTATAAAAATGTCAAGCCTTCCAATCACTTTCGACTATTAAAAAGGGCACTAGGCCTTTCGATTTCCAATCGAATGAGCCCTTTTTGAGTTTCTACGACAACACTTCCAATAAACACCTTATATGCCCCCAGGGCATAAATTACAACTCTTACCCTAAGGACTGTGAGGGTGGTTGTCATCCTCTAAGACCTAATTTCCAGAACTTTCAACTACGTTAAACAAAATGGCTATCTCAAAATTTTGATTGGATGTGTCTGGGAAAATGGTGGGCGTGAGAAGGGCGTTACTCTTTCTCCAATCACTTTCAAGTATTAAAAAAGGCACTAGCCCTTTCAATTTCCAATCAAATGAGCCCTTTCGAAGTTTCTACGACAACGCTTTCAATAAAAACCTTATATGCCCCCCAGGGGATGACTTACAACCTCGTCCTAAGGGGGGGGGGTTGTCATCCTCACAGACCTAATTTCCAGAATTTTCTACTACGTTGAACAAAATAGCTATCTGAAAATTTTGATTGAATGTGGTTGGGGGAATGGTGGGCGTGAGAGAGGGGTTAGTTACCGTTCAATCACTTTCAACTAATAAAAAGGACACTAGCCCCCTCAACTTCCAATTGAATGAGCCCCTTTTGAAGTTTTTACGACAATTCTATCATTAAAAACCTTATATGCCCCCAGGGCATAACTTACAGCCTTTGCCGTGGGGACTCTGGGGGATTTGTCATCCTTAAATACATGATTTATAGAACTTTCAGCTACTTTGAACAAAATGGCTATCTCTAAACTTTGATTGAATATGTTTTGGGAAATGGTAGGCGTGAGGGGGGGGGGGTTAATTACTCTCCACTCACTTTCGACTATTAAAAAGGGCAATTTCAATTTCCAATCAAATGAGCCTCTTTTGAAATTTCTACAACAACTTTCTATATAAACATTATATGCCCCAGGGCATAACTTACAACCCTTGCACTGAAAGCTCTGATGGGGTTATCATCCTAAAAGACCCAATTTCCAGAACTTTCGACTACGTTGATCAAAATGGATATCTCAAAATTTCTATTGGATGGGTTTGGGGAAAGGGTGGGCGTGAGAGGGGGGTTAGTTGCCCTTCCATCACTTCCGACTATTAAAAGGGTACTAGTCCTTTCAATTTTCAATTGAATGAGCCCTTTTGGAAGTTAATACAACATTGCTTTCAATAAAAACCTCAAATGCTCCCGGGGCATAACTAAAAACCCTTGCCCTGATGGTTGTGGGGGGGGGTGGGTTATCATCCTTAAAGACCTAATTTCCAAAACTTTCGATTGCGTTGAATAAAATGGCTATCTAAAAATTTTGATTGGATGTGTTTGGAGAAAAGGTGGGTGGGAGAGGGGGGGGGGTACTTGCCCTTGTCCTATTAAAAAGAGCCCAACTTGCCCTATTAAAAAGAGCACTAGCACTTTGAATTTCCAATTGAATGAGCCCTTTTTCAAGTTTCTACGACAAACTTTTCAATAAAAACCTTATATACCCCATGGGCATAACTTATAACCCTTGCCCTGAAGACTGTAGGGGGAGTGTCCTGCTCAAAGGTATAATTTCCTGAACTTTAAACTGCGTGGAACGAAATAGCTATCTAAAAATTTGGATTGGACATGTTTGGGAAAATCGTGGGCATGGAAGGGGTGTTAGTTGCCTTCCAATCAGTTTCGACTATTAAAAAGGGCACTAGCCATTTCTTTTTCCAATCGAATGAACCCTTTTTGAAGTTTCTACGATGACGCGTTCAGTAAAAACCTTATATTCCCCCAGGGCATAACTTACAACCCCTGCCCTGAGGGCTGTGGGGGAGTGTCCTCCTCAAAAACATAATTTCTATCTGGAAATCCACAACACTGAAAAAAATGGCTATCTAAAAATTTTGGTTGGATGTGTTTGGGGAAAAGGTGGGCGAGAGAGCGGGCTGAATGCCCTCAAATCACTTTCGACTATTAAAAGGGCACTAGACCTTTGAATTTCCAATCGAATGAGCCCTTTTTCAAGTTTCTGTGATAGAGATTTCAATAAAAACTTATCGACCCCCAGGGCATAACTTATAACCCTTGCTCTGAAGACTGTGGGGAGAGTGTCCTGCTCAAAGGTATAATTTCCTGAACTTTAACTGCGTGGAACAAAATGGCTATCTCAAAATTTTGATTGGATTTGTTTGGGAAAATGGTGGGTGTGGAAGGGGTGCTAGTTGCCTTCCAATTACTTTCGACTATTAAAATGGGCACTAGCCATTTCTTTTTCCAATCGAATGAACCCTTTTTGAAGTTTCTACGACAATGCGCTCTATAAAAACTTTATTTGCCCCCAGGGCATAACTTACAACCCTTGTCCTGAGGGCTCTGAGGGGGTTATCATGCTCAAAGATCTAATTTCCAGAACTTAAAACTACGTTGAACAAAATGGCTATCTCAAAATTTTGATTGGATGTGTTTGGGGAAAAGGTGGGCGTGAGAGGGGGGTTAGTTACCGTCCAATCACTTTCAACTATTAAAAAGGTTACTAGCCCTTTGAATTTCCAATCGAATGAGCCTTTTTTGAAGTTTTGACGACAAGGCCTTCTATAAAACCCTTATATGCCCCCAGGGCCTAGCTTACAACCCTTGTCCCGAGGGTTGTGGGGGAGTGTCCTCCTCAAAAATATAGTTACTATCTGGAAATCAACCACGCTGAACAAAATGGCTATCTCAAAATTTTGATTGAATGTGTTTGGTGAATGATGGGCGTGGGGGGGGGGCTAGTTGCCCTCCAATCACTTTCGACTATTAAAAAGGGCAATAGCCACTCCAATTTCCATCGAATGAGCCCTTTTCAAAATTTCTACGACAACTCCTTCGATACAAAGTACCCGGGTATGGAGAAAAAAATAAATAATACATTGCGCCCACATCGTTCCCCACAACCCTTGCCCTGAGGGTTTTGGGGGAGTGTTCTCCTCAAAAATATATTTTGTATTTGGAAATCAACTACGCTGAACAAAATGGCTATCTCAAAATTTTTATTTGATGGGTTTGGGGGAATGATTGGCGTGGGGCGGGGGGGGGGGCTAGTTGCCCTCCAATCACTTTCGATTATTAAAAAGGGCACTAGCCCTTTGAATTTCCAATCGAATGAGCCTGTTTTGAAGTTTCTACGGCAACACCTTCTATAAAAACCATATATGCCCCGAGGGCATAACTTAAAACCCTTGCCCTGAGGGTTGTGGGGGAGTGTCCTCCTCAAAAATATATTTTCTATCTGGAAATCAACTACGCTGAACAAAATGGCTATCTCAAAATTTTGATTGGATGTGTTTGGGGGAATGATGGGCTTGGGGGGGGGGGGTAGTTACCCTCCAATCACTTTTGACTATAGAAAGGGCACTAGAACTTTCAATTTCCAATCGAATGAGCCCCCTTTGAAGTTTCTGCGACGACCCCTTCCATATGAAGTGCCCTGCTCTAAAGGAAAAAATAATAAATAGTATATTGTGCCAACATCGTTCTTATATGCCCTCAGGGCATAACTCCAAACCCTTGCCCCGAGGGTTGTGGGGGAGTGTCCTCCTCAAAAACATATTTTCTATCTGGAAATCCCTTCCGCTGAACAAAATGGTTATCTCAAAATTTTGATTGGATGTATTTGGGGGAATGATGGGCGTGGGGGTGGGCAATTTGCCCTCCAATCACTTTCAACCATTAAAAAGGGCACTAGCCACTCCAATTTCCAGTCAAATGAGCCTTTTTCGAAGTTTCTACTACAACTCCTTCGATACGAAGTGCCCGGGTATGGAGGAAAAAAAAAACAGATTGTGCCCACATCGTTCTTTACTTAGGCAGCGCTAGCGTGCTGCCTAAAATGTGACCAACTAGCAACCGCATTTTTTTAAATGATTTTGTTATTCCTGAAGCACCAACACACTCCCTCATAAAATCTTCAAAAACCATAAGCGTGAAAACTTTGGCTAGTGGAAGAATTCGTAGCTGTCGTGCCTAACAGTAGTATCTGAAATTTTTACTCATCTCAGGTAGCTGCTAAAAACTATTTGCTATTAAGCTGTTCTCAAAGGGAGACTGTAGAGCGGAGTGGATTTAGAAGATAAAAGTGTGACTGAACATAATTCAACCTTCTGATTTTTTTTTATTATTATTTCAATTCGTCTAGGATGCTTCTAGGAATATTTATTTTTTTCCGCTATTTATTTAGGATGCCTTTACGAATGTTTATGTAGTTAATCGCTGCGCATTAGCAAAATTTTAAATTTTTCCCTAGGGTAGTGATTTATGATTTATGTCTGTAAATAGTATTCTGTTTTTTACCAAAGAAAAAAAACACTGAGAACGGCCCAGCAAACAGTTTTTGACAATTATCTCAGATGCGTAAAAAGGTCAGATATGGCCTTTAGGCATAACGGCGACAAAACGATGGCATGATCAGACTTTAACGTAGAATGTAGAGCAAAAAAAGACCTATTTTAGTTCTTTGTTAGTAATAAAGTTTAATCTAATCATAAGTTATATTTTATTTTTACCTACTAATCCTAATGAAATTGCATGCATATCTTGCACCGTTTATTGAAATATCTTGCTGAAATTAAGCCATAAATTAAAAGTTAGTCCGGATCTTCTTCAATAGTAACGTTTTAATCTTGAGATTTTCCGTCATATTTGCTTTTAATTTTGCTCTTATTTGAAAGTGCGATAAAAGAATAATTGTAAGCAAGGGCTTACGCAGGGAAGGGAGGAGAGGACCTGAGATCAGGCTCTACGAAATTTTAAATTTTCTTGAATCTCCAGCCACTATTTATTCAGATTATCAAATAAAATTTACTTTTTTATTATCACTCCCCCAAAAATATTATTGGAAGCCCCTGAAAAATTTCTGCAGAGGCTCTTGTTTAGAAGTCCAGCTTAACCATGGTCGTCAATTAGGAAAGTTGCGTTTCCCCCTCCCTATATTTGAAAAATCTTTTTTTAATTTCCATTGAAAAATACCCTTTTTTATATTTTGATTGAAAAACTTGCTCCCGTTTAGATTTTGGATAATATGTCTTTTCTCCCATCCCCAAAATTTTCCTAAATTTATTTGAGCAGTTTTTCTCTTATCAGCTTTCGAGTAAGCGCGCCAACAGTGTTTACTTTAAGGAGGAGAGGGCAAGAGTAACAATTTTAAATTCTTGTTTAGTTTGTATGTTTGGCCACCCATAAATTGTAACCAATTATCTCAGATTTTAGGTTATATATCTCATTATCTAACCAATCAATGATCTCAGAGGCACAGTTGCTTCTCGCCTTCTCTCTCTCTCTCTCTCTCTCTCTCTCTCTCTCTTTCTTGTTTTCTCCCTCTCTAAGCTTTCCATATCCCTCTAATTTCGGCCTTCGGCTCGAGTTTCTCGAAATAAAGAAGAAATAACACCAATGAGGTATTTATGTGTTTCATATGTATTCCGAGTCTGTCACGTTTCACTAAACGATATCAGGTTCAATCCTCATTAGATCTCCGGAAGCTAATCTTATTTCGAATTGCTCTAAATTCCAAGAATGGCAAGTTTTCTTAGAAAGCAACCGATATCTTAATGAGCTATAGGTTGCGCTCGATTGATCTTTCGGTGTTGCATGGTGGAGAAGACATGTTTTCGCTCAAAAGGTCAAAATGAAAAGAAATATTGGTACTTGTCTAGATTGCGGTAAACACGCGAGAAGGGAAGTTTCGTTATTGCTAATGAAATAAAACAAAATAGGATAAAAATATAATATTTCAGAAGCGAATTTGGGCTATATATTTGCACATTAGGGGGGGGGGGGTATAGTATAGAGGGTCTGTTTGCCTAATGTTCGTCTTGCAAATCGAGTTTATTCGAACCAAGGTCTTCTTTTTTATTCCCATTTTATTCTGATTAACATTTAAGAAAACGTTAACTTCGGTGCTTGTATGATATAGCCCCTACCTAATATTCTTCAAATAGCCTATGTTTCTCTGACGCTCAATCCTAATGAAATTTACCTAAGTATGAAAAATATAATACTTTAGAAACAAATTTGGGCTATATATTTGCACTTTAGGGGGAGTGGGGTAAAGTATAGCGGGTCTGCATGCCTAATGTGCTAGGTACAATTATTCTGCATATTATGAAGTGTCAATGAATGAATAATTCGAGCGATAGGGGCTATATGATACAAGTATCTTAACTTCTGTTAAAAGTTTAATTCCGACTTCTTTTAGCTGGGTTTATCCTTTATTCCAGTCGCCTTTAGAAGTTATCAGTGCCTTCTTTTGCCAGTTTCCGATCCCCTTTTTTCCCGTTTCCTTTAGAATCTTGTTATTTTTGCTACATAGATAACCGTTATTTATGTCGAAATGGAAATATAAAAACCGATGCAAATCTTGTAAATCGCGATTGCAAACTGAGAGTAACAAAGCCTTCCACCAGTCTCACGATCACTTTAAAAATGGAACATATTAGTCTAGCCTAATGGGTTATTAGCCCTAACAGAATGGCACTAGAACCACTAGTCTTAAGAACTTGGCCTTTAGTCTCAAATTCGAGCCACTAGTCTCATGAAATTTTGTTTTGAGTAAATAGGTGTTTTTTTTACTTTTCTCTGTCAGTTCTTTACATTTTTTGAAGATGTCTTGCTTTTATATAGAATGAAAGCGTGGCTTTTTATAGATTAACTAAAAAAAAACAGTTTTTTTAACTGAAAGTAAGGAACGACATTAAAACTTAAAACGAACAGAAATTATCCCGTATATGAAATGGGCTGTCCCCTCCTCAACGCCTCGCTCTTAACGCTAAAGTTTTTTATTGTTTGAAAAAATAAAGTTGTGAAGCAGAGTCAAACTTTAGCGTAAAGAGAGAGGCGTTGAGGATGGAACAGCCCCTTTCATATACAGAATAATTTCTGTTCGTTTTAAGTTTTAATGTCGCTCCTTACTTTCAGTTAAAAAAAACTTGTTTTTTTTAGTTAATTTCTGAACGTTTTTGAATTAATGCAGCTTTGATTTTGGCTCACCGTACATGAATAATTAAAACGAAATTCGCATATTAATTTTCCTTTTTTTGGCTAATTGGCTTTCTTGAAAATTTGTTCTGACGTAACTTACGAATTAACTTACGTAACGAATTTTTATATTCGTATGTTTTTATTACGTATATTAGGGAGTTCGCTCCCTAGTCAATACCTCGCTCTTTACGCTAAAGTTCAATTTTTGTTCGAATCACAAACCCCTGAATCACAAAGGCCGGTTAATTAGAATAGATAGCTCTTTTGAAAGTACTAAAAAAAAACTTTAGCGTAAAGAACGAGGTATTGACTAGGGGGCTAACCCCCTCATATACGTAATAATTTCTGTTCGTTTTAAATTTTAATGTTGCTTCTTACTTTCAGTTGAAAAAAATTTGTTTTTTTATTTAATTTCTGATCGTTTTTTAAATAATGCTAGGAAATCTGGCGCCCCCTTCATAGAAATGTCCCTTCCCCCAAGGAAATATCCTCCATAGAAAGATACTCCCCCGTAACCCCTAATCTGACCCCGACTCCCCACTAGAAAACAATTCCTCCTGAAAAAGCCTGTATACTTCCCAATAACCAATACTATATGTAAACAATGGGCAAAGTCTATAACTTGCAGCCCTTCCCCTGGGAACAGTGGGGGATTAAGTCATCCTCAAAGACATATTAATTACATTTTCGACTATACTAAATAGAATGGCTATCTCAAAATTTTGATTGGGTGACTTCGGGAAAAAAATGAGCGTGGGGGGGGGCTAAGTTGCCCTGCATTTTTTTTGGTCACTTAAAAAGGGCAATAGAACTTTTAATTTCAGTTCGTATGAGCCCTCTCACGATATTCTAGGACAACTGGATCGATACGATCATCCCTCGGAAAATAAATGAAAAAATAAACACGCATCCGTGATCTTTCTTCCGGCAAAAAATTACAAATATCCACATTTTTGCAGATAGAAGCTTGAAACCTCTGCAGTAGAGTTCTCTGATACACTGAATTTGAGGGTGTGATTTTCATTAAAGTTCTATGACTTTTAGGGGTTGTTTCCCCCTTTTTTCGAAAATAAGGCAAATTTTCTCAGGCGCGTAACTTTTGATGGGTAAGACTAAAATTGATTAAACTTATATATTTGAAATCAGCATAAAAATCTAATTCTTCTGATGTATCTATTGGTATCAAAATTCCGTTTTTTTAGTTTTGGTTACTATTGAGCCGGGTCGCTCCTTACTTACAGTTCGTTACCACGAACTGTTTGATACACTAATTTTGGATATAGGCTTCACCACCCGGAACTTGGAATGCCATAAGGTGATCCAGTCAAACAGTTTGTGGTAACGAACTGTAAGTAAGGAGTGATCCGGCTCAATAGTAACCGAAACTATAAAAAACAGAGTTTGGATACCAAAAGATAGATCAAAATAATCGAATTTTAATGCTGATTTTGAATATATAAGTTTCATGAAGTTTAAGCTTACCCATCAAAAGTTACGGGCCTGAGAAAATTTGCCTTATTTTCAAAAAAGGGGGAGACGCCCTCTAAAAATTATAGAATCTTATTGAAAGTCTCACCATGAGATTCAGCGTATCAGGTAACCCTACTCTAGAAGTTTCAAGCTCCTATCTGCGAAAATATGGAATTTTGTATTTTTTGCCAGAAGAAATATCACGGATGCGTGTTTATTTGTGTTTTTTTTCCAGGGGTGATCGTATCGACCCAGTGATCCTAGAATGTCGGGAGAAGCCTCATTCAAACGGAAATTAAAAGTTCGAGTGCCCTTTTTAAGTGGCAAAAGAATTAGACGGTAACTAGGCTCCCTCCCAAGCTCATTTTTTTCTCTAAGTCACCGGATCAAAATTTTGAGATAGCCATTTTATTCAGCATAGTCGAAAAATATAATAACTGTCTTTGAGGACGAATTAATCCCCCAAAGTCCCTGGGGGAAGGGCTGCAAGTTATGAACTTTGCCCATTGTTTACATTTAATATTGGTTATTGGGAAGTATACAGACGTTTCCAGGGGTGATTGTTTCTAGTGGGGGATGGGGTGGTGGGTTCGGAGGGGGAGATTATGTGGTACGATCTTTTCATGGAGGAATTTTTCATGGGAGAAGAGAACTTCCATGAAGGGAGCGGTGGATTTCCCAGAATTATTTAAAAAACAATCAGAAATTAAATAAAAAAAAACAAGTTTTTTCAACTGAAAGTAAGGAGAAAAATTAAAACATAAAACGAACAGAAAATATTACGTATATAAGTGGGGTAAAGTTTTTTTTTAACTTTTCAAAAAAATTTATTATCCGAGGCAACGCTATAGCGTTGCCTATAGTAAAGGCCATACGGCTCCAATGTTTTATTATTTATTTTATTTTTTTTTCCCAGAGGCACTTCATATGAAAAAGGGTCATCGTAGAAACTTCAAAGGGGGCTCATTTGATTTGAAATCGAGACTTCTAGTGCCCTTTTAAGGGTCGAAAGTGATTGGAAGGCAACTAACACCCTTCCACGCCCACCAATTCCCCAAACACATCCAATCAAAATTTTGAGATAGCAATTTTGCTTAGTGTAGTTGATTACCAGATAGAAATTATGTTTTTGAGGAGGACAATCCCCCACAGCCCTCAGAGCAAGGGTTGCAAGTTATGCCCTGGGGGCATATAAGGTTTTTATAGAAAGCTTTGTCGTAGAAACTTCAAAAAGGACTCATTCGACTGGAAATTCAAAGGGCTAGTGCCCTTTTTAATAGTCGAAAGTGATTTGAGGGCAACTAAACCCCCTCTCACGCCCACCTTTTCCCCAAACACATCCAATCAAAATTTTTAGATAGCCATTTTGTTCAACGTAGTTGAAAATTCAGGAAATTAGGTCTTTGGGGATAACATCCCCCCCACAGCCCTCAGGGCAAGGGTTGTAAGTTATGCCCTGGGGGATAGAAAACGTTGTCGTAGAAACTGCAGAAAGGGCCTATTCGATTGGAAATTTAAATGGCTAGTTCCCTTTTCGATAGTCGAAACGGATTGGAAGGCAACTAACACCCCTTCCACGTCCACCATTTCCCCAAACACATCCAATCAACATTTTGATGTAACCATTTTGTTCAACGTAGTCAAAAATTCTGGAAATTATATGTTTGAGCAGGATACTCCCCCCACGGTGTTCATGGCAAGGGTTATAAGTCATGCCCTGGGGGCATATATGGTTCTTATGGAAAGAATACTCGTATAAACTTCAGAGATGGCTCATTTGATTGAAAATTGAAAGTTTTAGTGCACTTTTTAAGTGTCAAAAGATATCGGAAGGTAACCAGCCCCCCTCCCCCAAACCCTTTTTCCCAAATGCATCCAATAAAAATTTTGAGATAGCTATTTTGTTAAAAACAGTTCAAACATCATATAACAAAAATTATGGTGTCAACACAACCCCCCAGGGCCCGGGGCAGGCGTTGTAAGTTATGCCCTGGGGGAATATATGGGTCTTATGGAAGGGATGCTCTTATTTACTTCAAAGAGGGCTCATTTGATTGGAAATTGAAATTTTTAGTTCACTTTTTAAGATTCAAAAGAGATTGGAGGAAACAGATCCCCCCCCCTCTACGCCCTTTTTTCATCAAACCCATCAGATAAGAACTTTGAGATAGCCATTTCTTTTTTAAATAGTTCAAAGTCCATATAACAAAAACTCTGGGGAAGACACATCCCCCAGGGCCCGAGGGCAGGCGTTGTAAGTTATGCCCTGGGGGAATATATGGTTCTTATTTAAGGGAAGCTCATAAAAACTCCAAAGGGCTCATTTGATTGGAAATTGAAAGTTCTATTAGAGTCAAAAGACATTGGAGGGCAACTATCCCCCCTCGCCCTCCACGCCCCTTTTCCCTAAATAAATCAAATAAAAATTTTGAGATAGCCATTAAGTTAAAAATTGCTCAAAAGTCAGATAACAAAACTCAGGTGTCGTCACAACCCCCCAGGGCCCGGGGGCAGGCGTTGTAAGTTATACCCTGGGGCATATATTGCTCTTATGAAAGGGATGCTCGTATAAACTTCAAAGAGGGATCATTTGATTGGAAATTGAAAGTTCGAGCTCACTTTTTAATAGTCAAAAGGGATGCTCGTATAAGCTTCGGAGAGGGTTCATTTGAATGAAAATTGAGAGTTCTAGTTCATTTTTAAGATTAATAAAAAAAAACTTCCCGAAAATAAGTTTTTCAAAGAAAAGTAAAGGCCAATTTAAACTTAAGCTCAGCAGATACAAATACCTGCTAAAATTCAAACCCAAAACGACCAGAAATTACTATTAAAGAATAAATGAAACCCAAGACGAACAGAAATTAAATAAATAATTATAGCAAAAAACATGCAACAAGTAATAATATAAATGAACAAATAGATCTTATAGCGAGTAATGCTTAGATTGAATATGAAAATCAAGCTTAAAACGAAAAAAAATGTTTTGCTATTGAAGTATAAATGAAATTTAAAACGAACAGAAATTAAATAAACATTCAATGCAAACAAACATACAGTAGATATTAATGTAAATGAATGAATAAATCTTAAAACATGTGAAACTTAAACTGAATATGCAAATCAAGCTTGAATCAAATAATAATAACTACAAACAAGAGTTTGGGTATCGCTTCCTCTCACTGCAGAAGCCTAAAACCTTCTGCGTAAAACATTGGCGCTTTACTGAAAACGAATTATATTACAAATATTTTCTTTTGTACCTAATATTGAAAATAAACATTAAAATTAAAGTAAAATTTTGAACTGATGAGCTTTCAGCAATTAATATCATTATGCATAAAATATTCAGCGTAATATATTAGTTCTTTCCAAGATTGTTAAAGACAAATATAGTTTCACTACAAACCAAATTTGGATATTTCTCCCTTCTTTAACTGTAAAACCCGAAGCCTGCTGTGTCATTGGCGCTTCACTGAAAACGAATTATATTACAAATTTATTCTTTTCCAGTTCTTACAGCATTGGAAATGAAAACAAAAATTACAGTGAAAACAAAACTTTGAACTGGTGGATCTTTCAACAAATAATATCATTATATATCTAATATATAACATGTATGTTAATATATAATAATAAATATATAATAATGTCTAATGTCTAATATAATAATGTCTAATGTCTAATATATAATAATAACATGGTATTCACGTGATGGTAAGACAGCAAACCTTATTGATTATGTTATAGTAAACCGAAGACTGGCAGGATCAATACAAGATACTAGGGTATATAGGAGTGCCGTTATTGATGTTAAAAGTAAAGATCACCATCTAGTAGTGTCACGGGTTAATTTCAAGCTGAAATATCGGAAGTGTAACTACCTCCCGGAAGTTATGATGTTAGTAGACTTCAGGATCAGAATTTGAGAGAAACATTCCAGGAACAGTTGAATACTAAACTTAAGAATTTAAAAATTGATAATGTGGAATATGGTTGGAATCATTTTAGAAAAATAATTTGTGAAGTTGCTGAAGGTGTATTAGGGAAGAAAGCTAGAACTGCAGCTAAGAATATTAGTGAAAAAGCTTTATGTTTAATAGAAAGGAGAAAGAACTTGTACAAGAATTATCTGAGTGATAGATCATATGAAAACAAAAGGAATCTAAAGAAAGTGGACAAAGCATTAAAATATGAACTAAGGAGATGTGAAGTGGAGGCCATGGATAAAATTGCCGAGGATCTGGAAGATGCAGCTAGACGGCATAATAGTAAAATATTGTACTGGCATGTTAACAAATTGAGAGGGAGTAGTCAATCTGGACTTGGCCCACTTAAAGATAGGAATGGGGCCGTAATTAGCGACAAGGAAAAAACTAAAGAGAGATGGGCCGAACATTTTGAGAATTTTCTTAACCGAGATAGAGTTGCAGGAAAAGATATTGAGGAAAATGAAAAAGTTTGTGATACCTTGGATGTGAAAGAAGATTTGCTTTGTGAGGAAGAATTAGCAACGGTAATAAGGGTGAAAGGGGCAACTAGCCCCTCCCACCCTCCACTTCTTTGGGTTTATCGGATGGATAAACTCATCCGATGAAAATTTGAGGTGACCATTATGTTAAAAATAATTCAACCATCAGATATTAAAACTCCGGGGTCAAAACAACCCCCCAGGGCCCAGGGATAGGCGTTGTAAGTTATACTCTGGGGATACACATGGTTCTTATAGAAGGGATGCTCATATAAACTTCAGAGAGGGCTCATTTGATTGAAAATAGAAAGTTGTAGTTCACTTTTAAAGAGTCAAAACAGACCGCAGGTTAATTAGCCCCCCCACGCCCTTTTTCCCCAAACCCATGCGTTAAAAAATTTGAGATAGCCATTTTGTTAAAAATTGTTCAAACATCAGATAATAAAAACTCAGAGGTTGACACAAACCCATTTTTTACTTTGATATTGTTACTTTGATACCAGTTTTGATACTTTGATGAACATTTGATTGTTTAAAAAAAGTTTGATTTTGAAATAAGGATTTTTTAAAAACTTGAATCTTTTTGCAATCAAAAACGAACAAAAATTAATCTAAAAAAAAAACTTCCGAAAAATAAGCTTCTCAAAGAAAAGTAAAGGCCATTTTAAACTTCAGCTCAGCAGATACAAGTACCTGTTAAAATTCAAACTCAAAACGACCAGAAATTACTACTAAAGAATAAATGAAACCTAAAACGAACAGAAATTAAATAAACAATCATAGCAAAAAACATACAACAGGTAATAATATAAATGAAAAAATAGACCTTAAAGCGAGTAATGCTTAGATTGAATATGAAAATTAAGCTTAAAACGAAAAAAATATTTTCCTATTGAAGCATAAATGATACTTAAAACAAACAGAAATTAAATAAACAGTCAATGCAAACCAACATATAATATATATTAATGTAAATTAAGAAATAAATCTTAAAACGAGTGAAACTTAAATTGAACGTGCAAATCAAGCTTGAAACGAACAAAAATCACTACAAACAAGAGTTTGGGTATCACCTCCTTCTCTCACTGCCAAAGTCTAAAACCTACTGCGTCATTGGCGCTTTACTGAAAAGTATATGCGTCTTGAACAGTCTTCGAAAGTATTAACAACATCAAATTGAATATTTGATGTATAATGATATTAATTGTTGAATGATCCATCAGTTCAAGAATTTATTTCAGTGTAATTTTATTTTTATTTTCAATGTTGTAAGAACTGGAAAAGAAAATATTTGTAATATAATTCGTTTTCAGAATATAATTCGTAATATAATTCGTTGCGCCAATGACGCAGTAGGCTTTTGGTTTTTATTTACAGTTAAGGAAGCGGACAGTATCCAAACTCTTGTTTGTAGTGAAACTATATTCGTCTTGAACAACTTTAAAAAGAGCTAATAAATTAAACTGAATATTTGATGTATAATGGTATTAATTGCTGAAAGCTCATCAGTTCAATATGTTACTATAATTTTAATGTTTATTCTCAATATTAAGTACAAAAGAAAGTATTTGTCATAAAATTGGTTTATAAAATTGGTTAATAAAAATGGTTTAGTTTCTGTTCGTTTTAAGTTTCATTTATGCTTCAATAGCAAAATATTTTTTTTTTCGTTTTAAGCTTGATTTTCATATTCAATCTAAGTATTACTGGCTTTAAGATCTATTTATTAATTTATATTATTACTCTTTGTATGTTTTTTCCTATGATTGTTTATTTAATTTCTTTCTGTTTCGGGTTTCATTTATTCCTAAATAGCAATTTCTGGTCGTTTTGAGTTTGAATTTAACAGGTATTTGTATCTGCTGAGCTTAAGTTTAAAATGGCCTTTACTTTTCTCTAAAAAATTCATTTTTCGGATTTTTTTTTTAATTAATTCTAATTAAACAGCCTTTGTGATTCAGGAGTCATTCCTAAATAAATGGAACAAAAATAAAACTTAGATTATCATAAGGTTATCAAACAAAGTAAACTTAACTAATTAAATTTAAAAAAAAACAAAGTAAATTTAAAAAAAAGTAAACTAATATGCAAATTTCGTTTCAAAACCCTACAGAATTAAATAGATTCACATCGCATAGAAAACATAAAGTTTTACAGTAATTTTTGGTCGACTTGGAAAACACAACTGTTGTGGGAGCAACACTCGCCAGAAAGTCTGAATTTTGTTTTTACGATTAAATGTAGCAGAATCTTTTTTTAAGTTCAGGAAAAGGCAGTCTCAAAAATGTTCTAGCATACCTGCCAAGAAAGGGCTAAAAATCAGCTCAAAGGAATTATAATTTGCACAATTTTGTCGTTTTGAGAGTTCCTTGTGGTGTCACTCGCTTTGCTTGACAAGCTCACCGACAAAAGGGACGTAAAGTTTCACTGTATTTTCAGTCAAATTCACAGTCAAACCACGAATCCTTTATAGCTCTCGATGTTGGCTAGTCCCCCGCAAAAATTCTCTAATGTGTTCTTTGTCTTTTTGACTATCAGCCGACACTGAAGCTTGCAAAATCATTTTTACTGTACTCTATCGCCTCTAATAAATAGGCATAGCTAGCAAAACAATTATTTTAATGAGATAGAATATCTAGATGGAATTGCTTGATTTAATAGGCAGAATTCCTCCCTAGGATTCTATCTTGCCTCATTATGGGGGGGGGGGCAGAGATTACAAGTAATCAAAATTGTAGTGGTTATTACATTTGGAAAGAACACTGGATAGTGAATCAAATGATACATATTTTTTCTATTTATCTTCTGCCACATAAGCAAAATCAACCAGTGACCACCTATCTTATCCTCTAACGATATTAGAAGGACATACACAGGGGGGTACCGCGGGTCTGTGTACCCCTCCGATATACTAAATTTTCTTGAATTGTTACACACTGTTTTTCAAATTATCAAATAAAATATGTATTTTTTATATTACCCCCCCCCCTCTCCATTTCTTATTATTGTCCCAAAAAAATCGGTATTGTCCCCCCGCGTTCGGTAAAACAAATGTCGGCAGCAGCAATGCAGCCGTCCATTGTTTCTGCAATAAACGAACGACGAAATAAACGATCGTTCATTTTAACGCCTACGCTGAGATGCTGGCCTTTGGAATCAAATGGAAACGTATACACTCGGCATTTTTTACCACTGACCATGGTTGCCAGGTGGTGCGCATTTGCGCCATTTGGGCGCTTTTTTGAGTTGATTGCACATTGAATTTTTCAAATTGGCGCATTTCGCCGATTTTGCGCATGTCAAAACAAATCGGCGCAAAGTGGGCGCATTTTACCTTCACAATAACAATGACAAAACTCAAAATTTTAGAGTCTAGTTTTTACTGACAACTTCTACTGACAGATTCAGGAATCTCTATAAAGACATGTGGAATTTTCAGAACCCCGTAGGGATTCTCATATCAAACAGTTCGTGGTAACGAACTGTAAGTAAGGAGCGACCCGGCTCAATAGTAACCGAAACTCTAAAAAACGGAATTTCGATACCAATAGATACATCAAAAGAATGAGATTTTAATTCTAATTTCAAATATATAAGTTTCATCAAGTTTAATCAGACCCATCAAAAGTTACGCGCCTGAGAAAATTTGGCTGATTTTCGAAAAAAGGGGGAAAGACCCCCTTAAAATTATAGAACCTTAATGAAAATTACACCATCACATTCAGCGTATCAGAGAACCCTACTGTAGAGGTTTCAAGTTCCTATCTACAAAAATGTGGAATTTTCCATTTTTTACCAGAAGAAAGATCATGGATGCATGTTTATTTGTTTTTTTTTTTTTTCCCAGGGGTAATCGTATTGACCCAGTGGTCCTAGAATATCGTAGGAGGGCTCATTGGAACGGAAATTAAAAGTTCTAGTGCCCTTTATAAGTGACAAAAAAATGGAGGGCAACTAGGCCCCCTCCCACGCTCATTTTTTTCTCAAAGTCACCCAATTAAAATTTTGAGATGACCATTTTGTTCAGCATAGTCGAAAATCTAATAAATATGTCTTTTAGGATGACTTAATCCCCCACAGTTCCCAGGGGAAGGGCTGCAAGTTATGAACTTTGCCCATTGCTTAAATATTGTATTGGTTATTGGGAAGTATACAGACATTTTCAGGAAGGATTTTTTTCTGGTGGTGGGGGGGGGGGGCTGGAGGAGGGGGCTACTCGGGAGAATATTTCCGTGGAGGATGTTTCTTTGGGGTAAGGGACATTTCTATGAAGGGGGCGCCGGATTTCCAAGCATTATTTAAAAAATGATCAGAAATTAAATTTAAAAAAAACAAGCTTTTTCAACTGAAAGTAAGAAGTAACATTAGAACTTAAAACGAACAGAAATTATTACGTATATGAGGGGTTCTACCCCAAGTCAATACCTCGCTCTTTACGCTACAGTTTTTTTTAGTGCTTTCAAAAGACCTATCTATTCTAATTAAACGACCTTTGTGATTCTGGGGTTTGTGAATTTAAAAAAATTTAAATTTTAACGTAAAGAGCGTGGTATTGATTAAGGGGAGAACCCCCTCATATACGTAATAACATATACGTAATAAAAAAACAATAAAAAAAAAACAAGCGATACGACTCAATAGTAATCGAAACTTTTAAAAACGGAATTTTGATGTCAATAAATGTATCAAAAGAATGGGCTTATAATGCTGATTCTAAATATATAAATTTTATTAAGTTTAGTATTACTCATCAAAGGCTACGAGCCTGAGAAAATTTACCTGATTTTTTAAAGAGGGGGAAACATCCCCTACAAGTGAAAGAATTTTAATGAAAATCACACCGTCAGATTCAGCGTATCAGAAAACCCTATTACATAGGTTTCAAGCTCATATCTGCAAAAATCTGCAACTTTGTATTTTTTGCCAGAAGAAAAATATACGAATATAGAAGTTCGTTACGTAAGTTAATTTGTAAATTACGTCAGAACCAAATTTAGAGACAGCCATTTAGCAAAAGAAAAGTAAAATTTTTATGCAAATTTTGTTTACTTATTCAATGACGGTGAGCCAAAATAAAAGCTGCATTAACTAAAAAACGATCAGAAATTAAATAAAAAAAAACAAGTTTTTCAAACTGAAAGTAAGGAGCGACATTAAAACTTAAAACGAACAGAAATTATTCCGTATATGAAAGGGACTGTCCCCTCCTCAACGCCTGGCTCTTTACGCTAAAGTTTGACTCTGTCTCACAATTTTATCTTTTAAAACAATAAAAAACTTTAGCATAAAGAGCGAGGCGTTAAGGAGGGGACAGCCCCTTTCATATACGGAATAATTTCTGTTCGTTTTAAGTTTTAATGTCGCTCCTTACTTTCAGTTTAAAAAACTTGTTTTTTTTTTATTTAATTGCATTCCAGGCTCCATTTAAATTATTAAAGCGTGCATTATCCTTAGCGTGAAAAACCAAATGGGAGAGTGGTCAAATTTCGAAAAAAAAAATACAGAAAAGAGTGGGAAAAGCTGACCTTTGTTTGACATAGCTCAAGCAGCACTTTCTGTCTTAAGCTTACCCATCAGCAACCCCTTTGTCGAGAGAGTCTTTTCTGTTATGGATCTTGTCAAGTACAAAATTCGAAACAGGATGCACCTTAAAATGCTTAACTCTACTGTGACCATCCGACTTATGCTAAATTGCCAGGGAAAGTGCGCCAGGGAATTCGATCCTACACCCGCTATGCTGAATAGATTTACCATTGACATATATGACATCAAAAAATCATCCAATGACAATGGAAATGAAGATGAAACTCTTGAGAAAATTTTGGGCAATATAGAAGGAGGGTTTGCTGTTTAACTTTGAAAATGATCTTGAATACTAGTCGAAGATAAATACAATATATGATTAAAAATGTACAAAACTAATTCGAAGTTCATTAAAGGAAAACACAAATAAAAATAACAATTGGAACTGTTGAAGGACCTTGCGAAGTACAATTTTGTCTCGTATGTATGTCTTTGGCTTCTGTTTCATGACAAAATCTCAGAACATTGTTTTTATCCTGCAATTTTATAGATAGTTGCATTAATAACGGCCGGTCTAATTTCTTATTTTTGACTTGGTCGTTCTTGTCGTTCTAATTTATAGTTTGAAAGCTACGAAACATTTTGTTTTCATAACTAAGTTTGATAATTTATATCTTTTTGCAGCTTAAAATTTCAATGTCTTAAGAACATTGTATAAAAAAGTAAACTTTGGTGTCACTTACCTAAATGACATTTTGGAGAGATGTGACCTTCAAGGATAATGCTTCTCTTTAGTTCTACATTAGAAAATCCTATGTATTAGCTATCTTTATCAAATGCGCCTTTAACTTCCTCGCTTTTGTATAACTTATCTATATTGCAAGACCAGTATACTGAGTATCTATTTCTTGTTTTAGTTCTTTAGTCACAATTTCTATTGCTGATAGGGAATAATTCAGCATATTAGCCAGAAAGTAAAGTAAAATACCATTTTAGATATTGGAAAGTATCTTTTTTTGTTAGATCTTCTTTAATTCCCCTTTTTATTTAATTCTCTGACATACCAGAGAACTAAGGAAAATATCTTTCTTGTCAACCCAAAGACTGAGAACAGAAAATTTCGACCACAAAAGCGCATGTAATTAGTCAAAAATGCTTCACTGTTTCAGATTCCGAAATATGGTGCCGAAATCTGTCAATGAAGACTGAATCCTACCAATTTTGAGTTCTAGTATTCTGAAAAGCCAAATTCACACTATCTGGTAACATTGTCTCTGATTTTTTTTTTTTTTTTTTTTTTTTTTTTTTTTTTTTTTTTTTTTTTTTTTGCTCATCCCTGCAAGATCTAATTTACCCTGAATTTCAAACTACGCCCAAGAAATATATAGTGAAATGCGCCGATGGCGCATTTTCGCTTCCCTTGGTGCGCTATCTAAAGTCAGGCACCTGGCATCACTGCCACTGACGACTGCTGATAAGAGAGTGTGTTTACAGAGTGTAAATCATAATACAAAAATTGGAAGTCATGAATGAATTTCTTTTCCTGGGAAGGGAAAGGGCAATTGTAAAAAAAAGAAGAGAAAATGCCAGATAAATTGATTAGATAATTTGATGAGATAATTTGATAAGTGTCCAGAAATTCAAGGAAGTTCGAAGTGCTACGGGGTTGGGTTAGGACAAAACCAACCCCTCCCTTAAACCCTAAACAAATCTAAGGCTATTTGTCATAAATATAAAAACGAGTGTTAATTCAATTTATGCGCCCTAAGCTAAATATTATTTAAAAAAAATTGATTTCATTCCAGTTTTAAGAAAATTTCTACCTATTGGTTTTCAGAATAGCTTCTAGGTTAATTGCTCCTTCCCCATCAGTGCCTGTACATGTAATAAATCCATATGAACATAGGAGGGGTGTAAAATGTATTTTTCAATGTGTAGGGGGTGGCAGGCAAGCTCATCATTTTTTCTAGTTATTTTAAATGAAAATACAAAACCGGATTTCAGTAACTGGATAAACCCAAATAAATTTATTTCTTTGCTTCCAAAGTCAAAACTAGTATATCCCTTAAAACATACACTTTTATTACGTCTGAAAGCAAGGCACCACTGAAAAATACAAACACTTGCAGAGAGCACGAGAAAAATGTTTATTCCCTCAAAGACATCAAAATATCTTGAGACTACTGGTTTGAACATAAGATTAATGGTCCAATTTCTGAAACCAGTGGTTTGGGCATCATTCTGTTTGGGCTAATGGTATAAAATACTGGAATTGATATGTTATTCACACATATCAATGCTATATGCAAGCAAATGCAAACAAGGCTGGTGGGATCCAATTCACCGCCCTGAAATTTTTAAAATTTGTTTATTTAGGCTTAAGTTCGATTGTTTCATAGGTAAAACTAATGTCCCGATCAAAAGTATTGTTACTGTAATTAAAGGGGAGACGGCGCCCCCTTCAGTACGTATTCCAAATCTATCTCTACAATGAAGGGAGGCCAAGACAAATGAATCCAGTTTACTGTAAGATGTATGATTTGAATGGAAAGTTAATTAACAATATACCTTGTTAATTAACTATATGTTTAATTCTGCTGGAGTTTTTCCAAAGGATGTCATTCAAGAAGCCCTAAAAAATGTTTAAAAATAGGAAATCGAGAAATATTCTTAATTACCTCTTGCTTAGAAGCATATTAAATATTAGTTGTCCCTATAATTTCTGCCCTTATTTACTGGTCCTTCGAGCTCATAATGGCTAGAAACAGGGGTGAGCCTGGCGAGTAATTACCTAGGAGAGAATAAAAGCCAATTTACTGTATGGGGGGGGAATAAGAATATTGGAAATGGCCACTCTCCTACGATTTCAAAGAGCCCCATTTTAAACTAAATTTTGGAGGTATATTTCGCATTCGACATATCTTGTATATATTTTACTATAAGAGGACAATAGCACCCTACATTCTTATGAAATGCTGAGGCCTTGTATTTTTTTTACCTCCCCCTATTTTTGAAAAAGGCCTGTATTTGGTATTTCAATAGGAAGAAATCCTTCTGCCAAGGTTTCAAAATAGATTTGCCCCCCCCCTACATTTTCGAAACTTGACGCCGCTGTGTCCATGACAACAATTATTAAAACAGAAAGTTTTTAACTAATCTCGCCGAGGAAGTTTAAAGTTGTTGGTTAAGTTTTAGAGGAAGTAATTACTATGAAGATTGGCTTCCGTTTCCTTCCATTTTCCTTAAGAAAATGATGGAAAAACTAAAAACTTAAATGAACTACATGCTGACTAATTACTCAGTAACATCATCCTCTTCATCACTCTCATTTCCTGGGCATTTCATTAAAGTCACTACCCAACTTTGTTTTTTCTGCTTATTTTAAAATTATACATAAATGTTCCCAACCAAGACTGCAAATCTGCAAGATTTTTCCCAAGATCTTTGACTTTCAGCTATGAGCTTAGGATCTTGGGAAAAGTACATGTATTAGAAACTACCCTCAAAAAAAAATTCTTAAATTTCGGGGCACTTTTTATCCAAATTGTCAAACTTTTTCCCATTATTAGGGGAAAATCGTGTACTTTACTGAATGTATTTTGAAAGGTATTTAGATATCTTTTATTTTCTAGGCATAGGGTTTTATCACAGTATAAACATACTTTATCACAGTATAAATATTATAATATTCATATTCTGGGGCTTTATATTAGATGTCCGGTTTTTTACATTACAGTCTAATCTCTCTTTGATCAATTTTAATATTTTTGAATACAATGTATCCTGACAAATCAATAACCGAGTGATTTCATTCTTAGTTTTGGTTATATGTCATCAGTGGCGTAATTTCGTCAAAATCCATGGGGGGGGGGAGTTGGAGTCAGTTTTCCCAAATAAAGTGAAAATGTGAAAATTGAAAAACAAATCACATAGAACCATTAAGACAAAGATATACTAAAAAAAACTGACCCATTTCTGAGGATGCTTGAATTTTTTTTTTGAGTTTTAGGATGCTTTGAGTGAGGATGCTTTGAGTTTTATAAACCGACCCTGGGGATCTGCAGCTACTGGCAGGGAAAATATCAAGGAAATTTCTCAAGGAAATTTTATTATTGTATTTTATTTTTATTTGAGTTTTTACTTTGGCTCCGAGATGTGAATTAGGCTCTTCTGGGCTTGTGATTGTGACAGACATGATATTGAAATAAATATTTTATGCTTCCCATGCAAAAAAAGCGATTTTCCTTGTTGTTCAAGCAAGGAGACTGCAAGTTTGCTTAAGACTTCAAGGAGACTTCAAGGAGACTTTAAGGAGACTTCAAGTTTGCTTGGAATAGCCCTGGCTATTCCAATAATATACTTTTTATTTTGATCCAATTTGGTTTCATAATAATTAATTTTAGGTTACTATTGGCCGAGGCTCCTCCTGTGCTAGGTTGGTGCTCCTCCTTTACTAGGCTCCTCCTTTACTAGGTTGGCGCTACCGCACTTACTCGAGTTTTTACATTCGCACGTCATAGAACAATTTATTGATTTAGATTTTGTAAGTTTTAGAATTATGACATACAAGGGGGTAATTTGGTATGGGACAGAGAGGGGAGGCAACTTTCCCTTCCCATGACCCCAGTCTGCCCTCCCATCGAAATTTGGTTTCTTCAAAAATCTTGTCAAAACTAAGACATGCCTGCACAATTCAAGCATGTAAAAAAAATTATGCTTGTAAAAAAAAAAATGTGGGAGACAGGAGGGGTGCTAATCAAGACTTTGCCCTGGACATAAGAGAGGCCAGAACCACTAATGCAGTCCCCTCCAATCGCTGTCAGGAAATAGAAAATTCGATTCTGTTCATCTTCACATAAAATTTTTTTCTTTAATTTATTGATTTATTAGTAATATATTTTTGATTATCTGTATTTTATTATTCGAATTATTTCATCATTTAATTTTTATTGATTGATATTATTGATTCTTTAATTTATTGATTGATTAGTAATATATTTTTGATTATTTGTATTTTACTATTCAAATTATTTAATCTTTATTCCAGGTTCAAACACATTAATAGATACCAGCTGGTAGACGAGTATACCTTTTGTAGATTAATATAACTTTGATATCTACCTAATGAAATCATATTTAATAACTAGTCATTCATTTCTCTTGACATGACAAAAAAGCCCTGGCTCATAATATAGACTCCGACTTATACTTTATGAGTTGAATGGTTTGTTGCTGGCAAATATCAAAACGCCTTTTCTCGGTGTTTATATTAATAAATCAGTCTGCAGTGTCATTATTAGTCAGGCTGCATCAGTATTGTAACAATAGAGGAAATTAACTGAGGGATTTTTTACTCTATTAAAAAAAAACTAGCTATATTTGTTGCATTCTAAAAATGGATTTCTGTTAAGAGCTAGTTAAACTTATGGTTGTAACGATCGATGCGACCTACTTTATCCCATAGCAACCTAAAATTTAAAAGAGCTTTAAAAAAACGGTGAAATAAAAAAAAATTGCTACTTAAAGCTAATTCAGCAATGGTAGCTATAATATCGATTAATCTTGATGGTAAAAGTTTACTGCGAAAAACAAATGATAGGTATTTTTAAAGGTATCTTGAAAACCAGGTGCATAATTTGCTATTGGGTAGGGGCACAACTTTGTCGAGGGTACAGAGCCCCCTTGAAAGTGAGGCCTAGAAATGGGTGAAATAACTCTATTAATCGGTCAGGTGAAAACTTGTATCCGTAAGTCTTTTCGACAATGGTTCTCTAACGCGCAAAAAATGACAGTATATTCATTTGCCACAAAATAGAGCAAAAATGGCCAAAAATATTTATTACGAATAGCTTATCCTGCTATTATTCACCCCGTTCAGACTTCAGACTGTTCCTTAGCAGGCAACACTAATCCCTCAAAAGAGAGGAGAGAATGACCCACACCTCTCCAGCTATCTGCAACACGCGGCATTTAATCCCCCGAACCGGCGCTAGCAAGAGAACTTCTTTATTCCGCCTGAGACTACTCTTCAAGGGATCTTTTCGTGTGCCTTGGTTGACACTTCACATGTCCAGACGGATTGACCCCTTCGCTTGTGCATCATTTTGGCAGCCATTACTGACTTCAATTCATCCAATTTCGGCAGCGTATTCCACGAGATACTGTACCTCACGGTCAGACACTGCACAGGACGGTTGGTAGCTGGGTAGCGACTAGAATTAGCAATTGTAGACTAGTCTTTGCGACCACTCTTCTTAGATGCACCACAAGAATTCATTGGCCTCAGCCCTCTCTCAAATAGTATATCTTTAAATCCCTGGCTCAGGGGTACCCAAATACACAGACACTGGAAATGGACCAAAACCTAAAGTTGAAACCAAATTTGTCTTGATCAACTTGTAATACATGAAAAGTGGCAGGGTTGATTATTCATTTCAATGTCTGCTCGCTTTAGATTTCACGTATTCATCTAGTAATTTCTGCTTGTTTTAAGTTTTAATTGGTTTGAAAATATGCAGAAGATTTAGGCAGGCCTACCTTTAGGCAGTCAAGCTTTAATAGGGCTTAAGACAGAGGTCACCCAAAAGGGACGTAGCTTCATCATTTTTCTAGGGGGGAGGGGGGGGCAAGAGGGGTTCACATCCAGAGAGTCAAGGGTTGTGGGCTATATAATAATTTTTTCTCCAATTTTTTTTTTTTTGGGGGGGGGGCACCTTCCCCCTTGCCCTTCCGCAAACGACGCCACTGTCACCCAATATTATTTTGTTAATTTCTGTTTGTTTTAAGTTTGAGTTATTCACTTCAATGTCTGCTCGCTTTAGGTTTTAATTATTCATCTATAATAATTTCTGCTTGTTTTAACTTTTAAATATGCTTTTATTCAGTTCGTTCAAGAATTATTTTCGGTCTGCTTTTTTTGGAAACTGTTTTTTTCGATTTTTTTTTAATTTTTTTTTTTACAAGCATAGGACTAATACTGTATTTAAAAAAAAGAAGAAAAAAAAGGTGTTTCTTAAGTTTTTATAATGGGTTCTAATTCCAGGGCAGCTTGTTTGATAGGCTTACTAATCTATATATGATTTATAATTTAATTGAATTGATAAGTGAATTTTTGAATTTAAGGATTTTGGATCTTGTCGATTACAATACGACTCAAAATCGCAATTTTGGAACGGTCTCAGTCAAAACATCCTCTCGCAAAATTTTCTAAAATTACCTAGAGTACCTCACCTTACTGAACAGTGATTATGCGGGGACAGTAAAATGTACAATTGGGAGATGTTTTTGTGGACAAAATTAAACCTAAAATAAAGTTTACATTTTTGGCCTGCTGCATTTTCAAAAACTGAAAAAAAGCCAAAAAATCAGACATCTAAACTAAATATAATCATTTAATAAATTATTTTGTCTTGAAGAATGAGGACGTAACACATTGGAAAGTTCTCAACAATAATTAATGATTTACTAGCAGCGCTTTAAGAATAATATAAACGAGCGGTCACCCACTCCTCGTCGCCTGGTACACATCGTGGGAGTGCTACTTGTTCTGTCACGTGTTGTACAGTTCCGCCATGCCATACCTTTCTGTGCCATTCATGAAAAAATTCATGCCATATGCGGTGAACATACGCCAACCTTGGTGTGTGCTGCTAGATGCATATGTCAGGGTGGAAAGGCCCCTAATATTTAAAATAACTGTGGTGGGAATCGGAAGACATTATATGAATGTAAGCTAATTCTTTGTTTAATTATACTGTGTCAGATATTTTGTAATGTATTATGACACTCATAGAAATCTCAAAACTGAGAATTTGGACTTCGATGAAAATTAAAAATTACTTCTTCCTTTAATTGTTGGCGATTGAGTTCCGTGGCTGTGGAATCGTAGAGTGATTTTGGTAGCTGGGTTATATGGGTGGGGGGGGGGGTTGTACTGTGGTAAGTTAGACAGAGAGCTTTAGGTGGAAAGTTTTGGGTAGAGAGTTGTGGACGGAGAGATGCATGAGAAAGAGCGGGGGGGGGGGGTGGAAGCTCTGTAGTCAGAAGTTTTTCGAGCAGAAAGCTTTAGATTGAAGAGGAGTAGAGTGGGTTGAGAAGTTAATTGGGTGGAGGGTTTTGGGATCGGAACTGCGAATGGGCTGCTGGGTTATCACCTAGAATTCCCCATAAGTGGCCTTAGTCTGTAAGAGAAATAATGTTTGCAGCAAAAATGACATTAGCAGCTGTTTGATTTTTTCTGTTTTCTTCTGTAATGAAGCTTAAGCTATAGAATTAATTAAAATGCCAACATTAAGGATTATTTAGTTTCATTTTTAACATAAAAAAGGTAATCGCATTTCATTGTTACTGTCTCACAATTAAGCAACTATATTTAGTTGATTGGACTTAGGGACATGAAGCCATCAGGCGCTTGATTTTAATCAAGAGAGGGAAGAAGAATAGCTTTTTTTGCTAATAAAAAGATCGTTTTTTGAATGTTTGCCGCTCCTTCAAAACCAAATTAAAAGCCGTCTCATCATGTAAAATAATCCTATTTTCTGCTTCTTTGAGTACAATCAGAGAAGAAGTTTCAATTTTTCGCTTGAATGGATCCTTGGCTCCCTTAAAGTGATAACGAAGCGGTATCGACTATAGCAATTCAGGCGGTGATCTGATGTAACAGCATATCAAATGGCTAATTTTGGTCGTGCTATCAATTTGCTGGTTGAATGGAGGTGGACAATCTCAGTTTCAACCGCTAGAATCGCGGCTGTCGTGATAATTTGTTTACAGACTTCGAGTGGCTTTACTGTTTTTAAGTCATCCATCCATCTTGAAAAGAAAAAAAGGAGTGTTTAAAAATAACATTTTGTCAACCTTTGTAATTTGAAATTCTGTTTTAAATGAGAAGGGTAAATATAAGAAATAAGACAAGGAAACCAGAGCTTGGAAATTTCCGCAGGGTAACCCACAGAAAGGTGGGTAAACCACTCCCCCGCCCCTTTTAAGACCAAAAATATGTACAAATAGCATAAAATTCTGGTAAGATTAAGAATCACCCTTCTGACTTTTCTTCTGACCAATTTCATTAATGGTTAGTTGTATAATAAGTACAAAAATTGCATAATAGTTTATGATTTTGTGAATTATGTTACCTACATTAATGTATTTATTTTATTTGCTTTATATTTTTATTATGCTTTATATATTTTATGTTTCCACAGGTGGATAGCGTTTTGACATACAGACCAATACAATGGAATTAACCAGGAAAATTCCGTACAAAGTCTTTGATAAATTAAAAGATGATAAGACCTTTGCCAAATTTTAATTGTATAATTCTAAATTGACCTGGCTTGGTATAAGCCCCAAATGGCAAAAGAGGATCGCGCAAATATGCTGTGATGTTGAATTGTGAAAATAAATTTATTGTGAAAATTAATTAAATTTAATTCATTAAATTGTAATTAATTGAAAATAATAATTAATTGTAATAATAATTGTAAATAATATTAAATAATTGTAAATAATAATAATTGTAAATAATTGTAAATAATTGTAAATAATAATAATAAATGTAAATAATTGTAAAAAAATTTTAAATAATAATTAATTGAAAATTAATTAAATTGTGAAAATTAATTAAATTTATTAAATGATGTTGAATTGTGATCAGAACAAATTAATTAAATTTAGCAGCGCTATTCGTCCATAAAAATTCAAGCATGAACAATCTGTTGATCGTCAAAGACAACCACGCACGCCTTCAAATGAGGGCTACAACTTCTAAAGGCGTTTAGTGCCATATGTTTTTAGCTTATTTTTACCTGAATCTTAGGTCAAGCATTAACAATCTGTTGATCGTCAAAGACAACCACGCACGCCTTCAAATGAGGGCTAGAACTTCTAAAGGCGTTTGGTACCATATGTTTTTAGCTTATTCTTACCTGATTCTTAGGTCAGGTTTGTTCTTTTTTTTTGTTACCTGCTAGAACTGAAACTGCCAAGTTATTGCGGAGGTCTTTTTCATTAAAAATTGAACCCCAAGATTTCCCTAATTTTTTAAAATGTAATATAATATGTTTATGTATATATTGTTCTGTGTAAGTTTCGTAGATCCAGATGTTAGAGGCGTCAATCGGGGAGGGGGGCGGGGTTTGCATTTACTTCAGTTGTGTCAATTCACGAAGCTTAAGGGGGAGGGACAGAATGTATTTTTCAAAACCGGGGATGGGGAATTGGTAAATTTTTCGGTACTGTTTTACAAAGCGGTAAGCGCGCGACAATTGTATTGAAAATCAGATAGGATAAAACTCGGTACTTATACGAGACGCTGTATAGAGGTAGGCATTACAAGGGGTTTCTCACTCCGGGAACTATATTTAAACTTTATTTTTTTGGGGGGTTTAGGGGGAATAAAAGGTACCTAAGTTAGGTTGATTAGATTAGGTTACGAATTTAAAATATGCTATGCTTTACACCTCCTCCCCCCTCCCCTAGTGTGCAAATATATAGTCCAAATTTGTTTCTAAACTATTAAATTTTCATCCAATTTTGTTTTATTTTATTAGCGTTAACGAAACTTCGCTTTTCGCGCCTGTCGCGTCTCATCCCCCCATACCTTTTTGGCAATTTACGCCACTGCTAACCATCAAAATACGATTACAGTGCCTTTTATTGATCCGTTGCCTTTTATCAGTAGACACTTCACATAAATTAATACATTGTTTTCCCTTAGCTATCAAGTCATAATCATAAAACCGGAGATCCAAAATTCTTAAATGAAAAGTTTTGTCAGTGCGGAACAATTTTTGGCGTAATGAACAGTGGCATCAACACAAGAAGCGGGCTAGAATTTTTCTTGCTTAATCGTTAGGCAGATAACCTTTCAAAAAAAATTTGGGTCATGAAATTGCATCTTCGCACTAAACCAGATGGTTGGATGAGCAGTGAACCATCAAAGCTGTTGATTATTTTTGTGTCCCTATCTTAAAATTGTGTGCCATAAAGATAAGCAGAAAATGACTGGATTAAATGCACAATTTTGTTGAGCACTTTTGGGTAGAAAAATTGGGTAGCAATTTAGGGCTTTTGAAGTGATAGCAGTCTAGGTCAAAGAGAATGGAAAATTTATAAGAGATGGATCTACGGCGATTTGACACGGGAATATAGAGATTTAAAACCACTATTAACACTGACAGTTAGTGACAGTGTAGCATAGCGTCTGGTGACTTTATTAAAAACGTAGAAATTTGAAGGAAATTAGATATTTGGAAATAATTGAAATTTTGCCACCTGGTGCACATTTTAGAACGCCACCTATGCTACACATTTTCGTCACACCTGGCGCAGTTTCTCCACGCTTGGCATAGTCTCGCCCGGCGTGTCACAGTTTCTCCGCACTTGGCATAGTCCCGCCCCGCATGGTACAGTTACTCCACACTTGGCACGCTTTCACCGTGAATGGCGCACTCCCACCACACTTGGCACACTTGGCTTGGTCCAATTCCTTCATACAATTTTTAATGATAATTTTTCCATCTTAGTAGGCTATGCTTAGCTTTTCCAGGATGGGCCTCATTTAGAAATTTAAGACCACTATTAAGATTATTCTTTAGCATTGGGCTAAATTTCACTAGCTAATTAAATATTTTGGAATTTGTCTGTTGTCAAAAGCGGGGCTAACCTGATGGCCTTGCTTTATATAGCGATAAATTGCTTTATATCGCTTTTTACTGCGTTATACCGGTTGTTATTATCCTTAGAACTTAGAATTTTTGCAAAGAGCCATTCTCTCAACTGACAAGTAGGCTTGTAATCGACTGCAATCGAGATTTTGAAGGAAAGAATAAGATTCCTGTGAATCGTGAACTTTCTGCCAGAAAAAAAAATGGAATGGTTTGAACAGCTATCAGAAGTGGCAGTAAGTAAGATTAATCATAGGCAGCGCGCCAGCGCTGCCTAAGTAAAGAACGATGTGGCCATAATGTTTTTTTTTTCTCCGACAGGCACTTCGTATCGAAGGAGTTGTCGTAGAAACTTCGAAAAGGGCTCATTCGATTGGAAATTGGGGTGGCTAGTGCCTTTTTTAATAGTCAAAAGTGATTGGAGGGCAACTAGCCCACCCCCACGCCCATCATTTCCCCAAACACATCCAATCAAAATTTTGAGATAGCCATTTTGTTCAGCGTAGTTGATTTCCAGATAGAAAATATGTTTTTGAGGAGGACACTCCTTCACAGCCCTCAGGGCAAGGGTTTTAAGTTATGCCCTGGGAGCATATAAGGTTTTTAAAGAAGGCGTTGTCGTAGAAACTTCTGAAAAGCTCATTCGATTGGAAATTCAAAGGGCTAGTGTCCTTTTAATAGTCGAAAGTGATTGAAGGGCAACTAGGCACTCCCCCCATGCCCCTTATTCCCCCAAAAACATAAAATCAAAATTTTGAGATAACCATTTTATTCAGCGTAGTTGATTTCCAAATAGAAAATATATTTTGAGGAGGACACTCCCCCACAACCCTCAGGGCATATATTGTAAGTTATGCCCTGGAGCCATATAAGGTTTTTATTGAAATCTTGGTCGTAGAAACGTGAAAAAGGGTTCATTCGATTTGAAATTCAAAGGGGTAATACCCTTTTTAACAGTCGAAAGTGATTTGAGGGCAACTAACCCCCCTCTCACGCCCACCTTTTCCCCAAACTCATCCAATCAAAATTCTGAGATAGCCATTTTATTCAGCGTAGTTGATTTCCAGATAGAAAATATATTTTTAGGAGGACACTCCCCCACAACCCTCAGGGCATATATTGTAAGTTATGCCCTGGAGCCATATAAGGTTTTATTGAAATCTTGGTCGCAGAAACTTGAAAAAGGGCTCATTCGATTTGAAATTCAAAGGGGTAATACCCTTTTTAACAGTCGAAAGTGATTTGAGGGCAACTAACCCCCCTCTCACGCCCACCTTTTCCCCAAACACATCCAATCCAAATTTTTAGATAGCCATTTTAATCAACGTAGTTGAAAGTTTTGGAAATTAGGTCTTTATTGGTGAAAACCCCTCCCCCCATTGCCCTCAGGGCATGGGTTTTAAGTTATGCCCTGGGCATATAAAGTTTTTATTGAAAGCGTTGTCGTAGAAACTTCTAAAGGGCTCATTCAATTGGAAATTGAAAGAGCTAGTGCCTTATTTAACAGTTGAAAGTGATTGGATAGCGACTAACGCCCCTCTCACGCCCACCATTTTCCAACACACATCCAATCAAAATTTTGCAGGCCAAACTACGGTCTTAAAAAACGAAAACATTTAAAGTATTATTTTCTTTTTCCCTGAAAAGACTATGTCAATATAAAATGAACAGAAATTAATTTAAAAAACTTTTTCCACAAAATAAGTTTTTCAAAGAAAAGTAAAGAACTCCATTAAACAAAAAATTAGCAAAAATAAATCAAATAATTTACCAAGTATGAAACTACCACAAATCAGCATCGATAAATAAACGAAACCCAAAACGAACAGAAATTATAATAATTAACCGAGTCAAACTCAAAACGAGCAGAAATTAACAAAAGTTGGGCGCAAAACCCTTATGCCTTCCCAAGGCCAGAACAAAATTTGCATTTTACTGAAAAAAATACAAATGAATGTGCATTGTCAGTTTAATATACATAAACTGATATTTAGTAATCAAAATGTTTATATTATTTGATTTATTAAAGTTATAAAAGTAAAAACATTTATATTTTTTTTCAGTAAAGTGCAAATTATGTTCTGGTCTTGGGAAGGCATAAGGGTTTTGCGCCCAACTTTTGTTAATTTCTGCTCGTTTTGAGTTTGACTCGGTTAATTATTGTAAATTTCTGTTCGTTTTGGGTTTCATCTATTTATCGATGCTGATTTGTGGTAGTTTTATACTTGGTAAATAATTTGATTTATTTTTGCTAATTTTTTGTTTAATGGAGCTCTTTACTTTTCTTTGAAAAACTTATTTTGTGGAAAAAGTTTTTAAATTAATTGACTTTATAGATGGATCATTTTTCCTTTACACTTTCTTAAAAAATATTTCCGAGTAATGAAAAAAATTAGTTTAACTACTGCTTCTCCAAGGCTTTGACTCCTTAAATTTTTTACAAGCATAGTAAAATAAAGGTGTAATTTTACATAAACATTCCCTTGCTAAACTAGCGGCAATAACAACAAAACTAGCGGCAATAACAAGCGGCAATAACAACTGTATTATTCTGATCAGCACAACCAAAAATAGCATATTTAAATGTTCTTCACTAAACTGTTCTTCAATAATGTTCTTCACTAAATGTTCTTCACTAAAATGTTCTTCACTAAAATGTTCTTCAATAAACTAGCGGCAATAACAACTGTATTATTCTGATCAGCACAACCAAAAATAGCATATTTAAATGTTCTTCACCCAGCGGCAAGTAATAGAAAAGACACGGGAGTTTTGACAGAAAGCGTTCATAGCTTTTGTCGACTTCAAAGCCGCATTTGACTCAGTAGATAGGAATTTCCTGTGGCTGAAAAATTGTTCTATCCCGGATGTACTGCTCTTTCTTTGGAAACTGTATGAAAAAAACGACTAGCTGTGCCTAAGTCAACGGGAAATATTGCCTGGCATTCAGAATTTTTACAGGAGTTCAGCAGGGAGGTGCCACAATTTCCGAACAATGTAATTGTTTCATTGACTATGTGATGATGAGGACGACTACCCGAGTGAATTTCATTCTGAAGTTCGGTGACAGACTCTTTAGATACGCTGGCTTCATCAAGGATTTAGCACCAATGAAACACACACTCGAAGAACTTGTTGAAGAGCTGACAGAAATGAGAGAAGATGATGGAAAAGTTGGACTCAAATTAGCTCGAGCAGAACAAAAATCATGTTTATTGATCCTCAACGGTCTCAACCACCCCCTCCTGCAGTCGACATATGTCAAACCCAAGTAGCAGTCATGAACACCTTCAAGTACCTCGGCTCCATTCTGTCAAGTGATGGTTCGATCGAAACCAAAGTCAACGAAGGAATCGCCAAGGCACCTTGTATTCTATGGAGACTCAACAAAATCTGGTGCAACTTTGGTGTTAGCCGCCTGACAAAGATGCGGATGGTCTGTAGGCTCAGTTATACTCTTCAGCGCCGAAATTTGGCCGTAACCAGGACGCTTTTGAAGAACCTAGATGTGACTCAAATCAATGGAATCCGAAAGATAGAAGGACTTTGCTGGTATAATTTTATCAACACTGCCAAGAGATGGTGTGGCCATCTCCTGCGAATCCCAAGAGAAACCCCCTTGTCACATCACACACGATTTGAGCCCCATGGCCACCGGGTGGAAACGACCACATGCTCGTCAAAGGATGAGATGGTCTGCATCAGTTCCTAAGCAAGGCGAAAATATGATTTGAAGATGCACCCGCGGCTGCTCATGACTGGATGTCCTGGAGGAGAATAATGTCTTGTCTCTCAATGCTAGCGCCCAGTCAGCAGGTGAATTAAGTAAAGCGAGTTAAGTTAAGATTTATTGGTACCTCTAATTTAATCGAAGTTTCTTTTTATTTTTGTCTAAATACTTTCAAGATTCTAGATTCTTCCATCGACTTTTTCCACGTGGTTTGCTATTTTCTTTTGCAGTGCACGCGCAACAGTTTTTGCCCTAACTTTTTGAAAGCTAGTCATATTGAAAACTAATGATGAAAGTAAATTTATTAATTAGAGTTATATTAATAACAAGTAGCAGAGCCTGATGGATGACATGCATACAAAAGAAAAAAAATGCCCACTTTTTTATATGATCAAAGAAAAGAATTTCGCTCTTTTTCCCTTTCCAGCACAAAATTTGACAGGCTGTGCTGCTATCTACAAGTAAACGGATGAAAGTAATTCGCAAAGTAAATTGTTGTTGGATCATTCCATAAATGATTTGGAGAATATTTACCAGGCCTTCACTTAGTCAGATATTCCTGTTGACCAAGGGCATATCTACGACTTTGTTCAGGGGGGGGGGGGCATTTTTTAAGGGAGGGGGTACAAAAAACTTTAAAAAATATCAAAAAAGTTCATACATATTTTTATTACTTTCTTACGAGTTAGACAAAAACCACGGGGAAGAGAGTTCAAACCCTGTAATCTTTCCCCCTGGATACGGACTTGCAATTGAAAATCAGTAATTAAGGGTAAAATGAAGACAAATTTGAAAGAATCTTGAGTTCTCTAAGGTTTTCTCGTCACTCCAACTCTTTAAAGTATTCCTCAACACAGCTCTATCACTTGGCAAAACTGCAGACGATGCAGAGATTGAATGGAAGCTTATCATAAATTGGAATATGCAGATAACATTGAGAAATTCAAGAGCCAAGAGCATCTATTCCAAACTGACACCGATGAATTAGTGTCAGAAACCAAGGATTTTCGGATGGTAGTTAATACAGCCTAACCACGCTTATGTGGGTGTCTAGTGACCCTGCTACAAAAACTGTGCAGCTGACAATAAAAAGAAAGCCAGTAGAAAATATTAACTCTTTCGTCTTCTTAGGGAGCCTTCTAACTTCTGTCAACGACTACTAAAAGAGAATCAAGTGAAGACTTGGCCTGGCTGGCGCCAGCTTCAAGAACGTCTGGCGCCAGCTTCAAGAACGTCTTGCCAATTTGGAAAATCAAGACTCAACTTCTATAAAGGTGTGACTCTTCAACTCCTTGTAATCACCATTGCTATATACTCAAGCCAAATTGAGTTGAAGATTACGACAGTTGTTAAAAGGGTGGATTTTTTAATTTAGTCGACAGGTATTTTTAAGTTTGGACTTCCAATAACCATGTGCGTCTGTTATATCCTTCCAAGGCAGTCAAGCCTAAAAAAATTATTCGAGAGTGAAGGAAGAATGTCTTATATAAAAAAAAAAGAAAAAAAGGAAATGACATATTCTTTCGAATGCTATAAAATTGAGGTTTTTTTTTTATCATTCTCTGGCGTTCTAAGGAGGGCAGTTGCCTGGGTGGTTTCATTGTAGGTGATTTGAAAATATCGATATATAATCACGTGTAAGTTTTGTTTGTTAATCCCAATACAAGTAAGACTCATTATATATTCCTAATTAGCCGGTTAATTGAACCGTTTAGAGACCATTCAGACGATGTCCATAAACAACCAGCGGTGGAAATTCTGGAAGCAGATTGCTGATTGCTGATTCTGCAGATTGCTGCAGGTCCATTAGAATGCAGCTTGCTGATTCTAATTCATCAATTGTCTGATGGAAATAATTTCAATGTTTTCATCCTAATATTTTCGAGTATGGAGAACAGTCCTAAGTTAATTTTAGAATGTATTTAGTTAAGGATGTCCAGTTTCCACCATTGGTGTACAACTCTGAACCCCAAGTGTGTCACACAATTCTGCCATGCTTGGAACAATTCCGACATTTTAGACCCACTTCCCTAAGCTTGGCAAAGCTCTTTTGTCCTACTTGGTATGTGCCACCTGGTGGTGGGGATCTCTGAAAATGGGCGCTCCTTCGGTATTTATTCAGACTAGCTTTGAAGAGACTAGTGGGCTTACGCAAAAGATTTTTTTTTTTCAACACTTGGTGTTAGCATTTACTTTAAGGAACATTCTTGTGGCTATAATCAATTAGCAACTATGACAACAAACTTTAAGATTTCAAAAGAAGAGCCTGAAATACCATAAACATGGAATCAAACCGAAATAAACCGTACTCCGTTAAAATTGTCAGCTTTTAAAACCCCTACAACTGAAGATTCACAGCCCTCTCTCCAATCTTGAAAAAAGGAAATATTCTTTTTGGTATGGGTAGCGGTGATGTGGCTCTTTTTGCACCAATGCTACCAGATTTACTTGAAAATCACAGAAAAATGGTTAATACATAGCTTGAAAGCTAATGTTCATATCTATCTGTTTTTATACATTTGTCTTGATACCACCAGGGTAGAGGGTCATATGGAGCCAGAAATGGTGTTTTTTGGTGCCAATGTTTGAGCGAAGAAATTACCAGGAAGCTTACAACCTTACTTCATGGTTACTCCAGTAGCTGTGCCCTAATAAAAAGCGAGCCAAGGCTCCTAAAAACCTAACTTACTTAAAACATGCTTTCAAAGAAACTGTCTGGTGAAACAAATTTTCCAATTAAAATTTAAAGTTCTAGCGCATTTTTTAAGTTCATCAAGGCACCACAACAAACGGCCGTATGTGAGAGGACCTTTACATGGAGGAATTTTTCACGGGGGAAGGGAATTTTCAATGGAGGGGAGCCGGATTTCCCTGCATCATTTAAAAAAAGATCAGAAATTAAATATATAAAAACAAGTTTTTTCAACTGAAAATAATGAGCAACATTGAGACTTAAAACACTAAACATTATCACAGAAACTATTACGTATATAAGGGGGATCCCCCCTCATCAGTACCTCGCTGTTTGTGCTAGTTTTACCTTTTTGCTCCAATTATTTAAGAATGAATATTGATACACAAGGACCGTTTAATTAGAATAATAAGTTTTTTACAAATTCAAAAAACATTTTAGCGTAAAGAGCGAGGTACTGAGAAGGGGGAAACCCCCTCATATCCGTAATAATTTTTGTTCGTTTTAAGTTTTTCTGCCACAAAACAATAATTTTAGTCGATAGGGCTAAAAAGCCAGGAAAAAAAGTGAGATATCCAATTGACCGAAAATTACTTAATATTTCTAAATAATATCCTCTTCTGCCAGAATTTTTCATGTACCTCCCCCAAACATTTCTGTTTTACGATTTGTCCTATAACTTGAAATCCTATGCGCACTTTGAACGATGCTAGTCCGTTGATGCTGTTCAACCTACGAATCAGTCTTTTCAAGCCCTTCTTCCAAATACTCTGAGCTTTGATGAACTTTGAAAAGCTCCTTTTTTTGTAGATTTTCAAGTCCCACGAGTTTAATGTATTTTAGTATTAATTGAAAGTCCTTCCCTCTCCCAAAGAGTCTGAACTTCGATGAATTTGGACGAGCTTTGGGTTTTGTGTGTATTTCTAGTAAAAAATATATTTTTATTAACATATGTGTTCAAAGATGCGAGTCCAGGGTCGATGGAAGAACGTAAAGGTCAATAAACAGATAACCAAGAAATAAACATACCACTCGATCCGCCCTTCGATGCTTTACATATTGACGCTGTTAAGCCTAAAAGTCGTAACTGGCATTTCACAGGTCTGAAAGCACTCGATCCACACATCGATGCTTTACATATCGACGCTGTTAACCCTGAAAGTCGCATTCGCCATTTTCTCACGTCTGACGTAATTGCCAAAAACTGTTTGCTAAGTTGTTCTCAAAATGAGTATCAGCAGGATAATTTGGATCAAAAGGATCGAAGCATGATTGGACACAATTTGCTATACTCCCTCCCCCTTTGGTTACAGCTCAACAAACTATTTTGGCAGTTTTTTTTAGGAGTTTTCAGAATGTCAGATATGGCCTTTAGGCGTGACAACAGTGATATATGTATATAATAATCATTCAAAACGATATATGTCATTCAAAACGCATCCTTTTTTAGGTGTCTAGTATAAATGAATCGCTTTCCAGGCAAACTCTATTTAATGTGTTAAAGAAATTAGGTGAAATAAACTGTCAGAGAATTCGAGAATTGATATTTGAGCTAATTCAAAAAAGTTTCATTAATCTATTTCTTTTACATTTTCTTAAAAAAAAACTATCAAAAGAAAAGTTTGTTGGTCTTTATTAGACAAGTCTCAAATACCACTAAACACTATATTTATTAAAAAACAAGTTTAAGACGAAACAAAGCCAGTCAAAGTAAGCATCCCAGTTATCATAGTCTATGCAAAAGTAGAGATTTATAAATCGAGCATGTTTTCAATAAAAGCCACCGCTCTTATATGCAAAACACATATGTTTAGGGACAAAATACTCTCCCACCTGGCAGTATAGTTCAGAAAAAATGTGGTTTCAATCAGCGCTAATCGATACTTTTAAATAAACTTCCACTCGAACAGGCCACTCAAAAAAAAAACATACAGATAAACAAGTCACTTTCCGGACGAATTTTTTTTTAGCATTTTAAAGATATTTGTTGAGGTAAGTAAATGGAACTTTCAAAGATATTCAAAAATTGACATTTGAGCTAGTTCCAGAAAGTTTCATTGACATGGCTCTGCTACATTCTTTACAATATAGACAAAAGTTTGTCTAAAAAGGCATAGTTTAAGAAAAGGACAGATATTGCGCGTTTGGGGGCACGGGTTTTTTCTCTTTCATTGATGATTTTTTTCATCTTTGATTGAGTTGCACTCCTCCAACCATCCATATGTACCTGGCTTATCACATAACCCTAAAGGAGTTTCTTGTGCTCCAGAGGAGCTCTAAAATCTTGTGCTTTTGGGGTATTTTTGATCTTCCAAATAGGACAGTTGTTGTTCTCTTCTTTTATCCTTGTATGGGCATCCATTGGATGAACGACATACGCCTATTGCCCTCCTTAAATGCGCCTGTTTCGTTACGTAGTTATTAATTTTTTAAGGTATGTGTTTATCTAAATAGCGCTTCTAGGCTCTTTCGACGTGAGGTATTGCTTTTCATCTTAGGAGCAGGATACTCAAATTCTTTGACATTCTAATGTGCAAAATCTATCTCAATTAAATATAAATAGAGAGATGTTTTTGAGAAAGGATAATATAAACCGAAGGGATGAGAGAGGAAAAGGTTGGAGACAGCTACCCCGTAGATTTTGAAAAATACACTTTTCTGTTTTTTTCATTTTTAAAAAAGAAATGACCGAAATTGCCCCCCTCCCCCCCGTAGATCTTGAAAAATAATTTGTTTTGTATGTTCATCAAATACAAAAACTTAAATAAATCCTTGTCCACCTCCCCCTATATGTTCGTGAATTGGTGCCCCTGCAGTAAACTGGGACCACTGTTAAATATTTACTGTATCAAGATATCAGTATATATATATATATATATATATATATATATATATATATATATATATATATAATATATATATATATATATATATATATATATATATATATATATATATAATATATATATATATATATATATATATATATATATATATATATAAATAATACAGATACATACACCATACTATTATACATATAATATAATCTATAATTCTGTAAGTCAACTGGCATAGTTGTTACTGTGTTTTGAATTCCATTTTTCTTAAAAGTCCCAAAAATAACATGTTTAATTTTGATTCAGAAAAGCTTTCATTTTGTATAACAAATAATGTAACAAAAATTGATCTTTTGGCACTTTCACATGCAAAAAGCTTTATGTTGCACGACCAGGAATGGTGGTGCATGTCCTTTCTTCTTATATATATATAAGGATAATTACTGATTATAATGATCATATTTAAATCATGCAATCCACTCATTCATAACGTTGATTGTCCTAGTAAATGTTCAAAATTCAATCAGGAAAACAGATGAGGAAAAAAAAATCCCCATAAAGTGATTTATATCCATCGAGTTAAAGCAAAGCAATTAGCACGCAATCCAATAGGTAATCAATTGTAGGGAGCATCTTTACCCTGAAATACTGTTGTCACGAACTGTGAGCTGACAGTGTTATCTGTCAAATTTGTTTCACTAATGCATCACTGTCGACAACACAGATCACGAATATTCTCTGGAATTGTTATAAAATAATTTTTTCTTTTAGTTTTGTATTTTTCATTTTCATTCTTTTTTTTTCTTTTCTTTTTTTTTCTTTTAACCCTCAGATATGGAAGTTTTTACGTCTACTCCTTTTCGCAAGAATTTACAGATGAGGCAGGTTTTCCTACATTTGAATATCATATATGTCTCTACCATCGATAAATAATAAAGTAATTGTTGCTAATATTATCAGTTGGTTTATTCGCACTAGTTTTATCGATATATGTTAGATAACCTGTGAAGCAAAAATTTTTTTCGTTTTAAGCTTCAACTTCATTGTTTACTTCCCTCAGAAATACTTAGTTTTTTAAATTTGTCTTTGGCCGTTTTTAATTTAAATTTAATGTAGAAGCAACACTTTCATAATCCATTTTACTTTTTCTAGGGGACAGCCCCCCCCCTCATATATGGAACAGTTTTCCATTTGTTTTAAGTGTTTTTGTTACTCCTTATAGAAACTCTTTAGGAGTTTCAGAAACTCATATCCCAGGGGTGGGAAGCATGAAATTAGGTGATATACAATTTGTTTACTCAGGCAGGAAGGATGGGGTACATAGACAGGGAATAGGGCTCATGACTAATAAGGAAGCTGCTAAGTCTTGTTATAGTCTTGGTCTTGTGAATACTAATTACTCATTTTATGACTAAAAAGTCCAGGGTATCAGTTACAGTAGTATATGCCCCTGTGGAACCGACTGACGGAGATACTAGTGAGTCAGATGAATTTTACTTACAGTTACAGGAACAAATAGACAGGGTCCCAGGTAGAAATATGATGTTTTTACTAGGAGGCTTTAACGCCCAGGTAGGTAGAAATAGGGATAGATGGTATCCTAGCCTATGTAAATTTGGTGTAGGAAAAGAAAACAGTAATGGATACAGACTTTTGCAAATGTTGTAGGTATGACAATCTAATTATAACCAATACGGTGTTTGGTCATAAAATGGCTCATATGTTAACATGGTATTCACGTGATGGTAAGACAGCAAACCTTATTGATTATGTTATAGTAAACCGAAGACTGGCAGGATCAATACAAGATACTAGGGTATATAGGAGTGCTGTTATTGATGTTAAAAGTAAAGATCGCCATCTAGTAGTGTCAAGGGTTAATTTAAAGCTGAAATTTCGGAAGGGTAACTACCTCTCAGGAAGTTATGATGCTGGTAGACTCCAGGATGAGAATTTGAGAGAAACATTCCAGGAACAGTTGAATGCTAAACTTTAGAGTTTAAAATTTGATAATGTGGAAGATGGTTGGAATAATTTTGGAAAAATAATTTGTGAAGTTGCTGAAAGTGTCTTAGGGAAGAAAGCTAAGACTGCAGCTAAGAACATTAGTGAAAAAACTTTATATTTAATAGAAAGGAGAAAGGACTTGTACAAGAATTATCTGAGTGATAGATCATATGAAAACAAAAGGAATGTAAAGAAAGTGGAGAAAGCATTAAAATGTGAACTAAGGAGGTATGAAGTGGAGGCCATGGATAAAATTGCCGAGGATCGGAAAGATGCAGCTAGACGGTAGTAAAATATTGTACTGGCATGTTAATAAATTGAGAGGGAGTAGTCAATCCGAACTTGGTCCAGTTAAAGATAGGAATGGGGCCGCAATTAATAACGATATGGAAATAATTAACGAGAGATGGGCAGAACATTTTGATAATTTGCTAAGCCAAGATAGAGTTGCAGGGAAAGATATAGAGAAAAATTAAAAAGTTTGTGATACCTTGGATGTGAAGGAAGATTTGTTTTGTGAGGAAGAATTAGCGACAGTACTAAAAGGTTTAAAAAACAATAAGGCTCCAGGTGCTGATAGGGTGGTAAATGAGTTTCTTAAATATGGTGGCTCTGAGGTTAGAAATAAGCTACTGAAGATTATGAATATGATTTTTGAAAAGGGGAAGTACTTAACGATTTTAGGAAAACGTTAATTAAGCCACTTTATAAGAAAGGTGATAAAAGTGAGTGTGATAATTATCGAGGCATTAGTTTGGTCTCTGTAGGTGGTAAAATACTTAGTAATATGATACTTTTTAGACTGAGAGATGCCGTAGACAAAGTTTTCGTAGAAAAAGGGGAAGTACCTAACGATTTTAGGAAAACGTTAATAAAGCCACTTTATAAGAAAGGTGATGAAAGTGAGTGTGGTAATTATCGAGGTCTTAGTTTGGTCTCTGTAGTTAGCAAATTACTTAGTAATATGATACTTTTTAGACTGAGAGATGCTGTAGACAAAGTTTTAAGGGAAGAACAGTGCGGTTTTAGAAAAGGTAGAGGATGTGTCGACCAAATTTTCACTTTTAGGTTATTAATTGAAAAGTGCCTGAGTTGTCAAACACCTTTGGTCCTTAGTTTTATGGATTATGAGCAAGCGTTCGATTCTGCTGATAGAAGAGCTTTAGTAAAGGTTTTATCCTTGTATGGTATACCAGACAAATACATTTAAGTGACTAGTGCTATGTACGAGAATAACACTGCTGCGGTTAAGGTAGGAAATGAGGTCCGCAGCTAGTTTTGTATTAAATCAGGAGTTAAGCAGGTTTGTGTTCTATTCCCCATTACATGGATTATTTTGATGGACTTTGTCCTAAGGAGCACAGGAAAGGCAATGGGAGACCACGGAATCAAATGGGGAAGAAAAAGTCTCCTGGCCTTAGATTATGCTGGTGATTTAAGCATCCGAGATGAAAGTGTGAGCAAAATGAATGAACTTTTGAAGGTTTTGCGAGTTCAGGGTTCTAGAATAGGTTTGAAAATTAATGTTAAGAAGACTAAGTCACTAAGGCTAGGAATAAGTGAAGATGAAAAGGTGACGTTGGGTAATGAAAAGACTGATCAGGTGGGCCGCTTCACTTACCTTGGTAGTATTATTAGTAAAGATGGTGGGAGCAGTGAAGATGTTAAAAGTAGAATAGCCAAGGCTAAAGATGGTGGGAGCAGTGAAGATGTTAAAAGTAGAATAGCCAAGGCTCAGGGTGTTTTTTTCACAGTTAAAAAAAGTTTGGAAGAATAGGAAGATAAGTCTGCAAACCAAGATTAGAATATTAGAAGCTACAGTGGTGACAGTAGTAAGGGTGTATAAGATTGAAAACCTACAAAAAAATCTACATGAATATGCGTGTAGTTTAACCGGTACATTGGCTTACCACGGGTCAGTCACCTATTACTACGAACGGTACATGCCTTACCAGACGGGTTTTCTGAGGTAACACCCATTTTTTTGGGGTTAATCAGAGAGAGAGAGCGGTGGTTAGTCCATATACAGTAACTTGATTAGTAGTTGGATTCAAATATAAGGAGTAATTTTCATTGTAGTTCATATTAGTAAGAGAATTGAATTCAGAGAGAGAATAGTTTATTTGAGAGGATACTAGTGGAGAAAAAATGAGTGGTGTATTTACATTATTGGAGATTAATGATGGAACCGACAGCAGCAATGATATACGAGTACCCAATGTGGCTGTGGAAATAACCGCTGGCTGTAGACTATGCCTTGAATGGGACAGTATGTATGCTAGATACGTGATATCATTAAGCAAGTTTAAGCAGGAGGAGCAACTATGTTTTGCTGGAAAAGTGAATATTCTCCATATAAATAAATTTCGGTCAGCATTAGATGTCCTATCGAAATATATTGATGAGAACAAAATGCATCAGTGAATATTATTATTGTAATTATGTTCAATAAAAATATTTCTAAATCAAAATGTATTTTTCTTTCTATAGTAGACTAGTGTATATTTTCTAGAGTACAAAAAGAAATTCTGGTTAGTCTGAAGTTGGTTGTGAGAGAGATAGGACTCTAAAAAATGGATAGATTCGAGAAAGAGCGAATCATGAGGAATCTAGTTCTTGTGGAAAAACGTTTGATTCTAGATGATGATTTTCTAGAGTTGTCTATTCAAAGGAAGATATTTTCTCGGGGAATGCTTGTTGATATAATGAAAACTGATTCTCCATCATTAGACTATTGTATGAAGCTTCTACGTCGTGGTCCAAATGCATTTACCCAATTTATTGATATATTGATCACGACACGGCAAAATAATATTGTGGATATGCTTTTAAACATTAGTTTTGAAATTTAGGACTTTTTTTCATGAGAAAGATGGTGCTCAAGGATGACTTACTCCTCTCTCTCTCTCTCTATCTCAGACAATTTTTGTTGTTGCTAGCTCAGTTTCATTGTGGTAGTGAGAGTGTCAACACATGACAAAATGTTCCATACATGTCCGTTATGTATGTACACACTGGGCAGCTTCATCATCATGTGAGAATTGCACAATGATTGCCGAGTATGATGAAAAGTGTAGATTATGCAACCCGTGTAAATTGCATAGAGGATATGCTGTACAAATTAAAGGTTGTAATTCCTGTCTTGAAGAGGTGTGTGACTCTCATCCTAGAGGCCACCTATGCTCCAATTGTCATTATGATAAATGTAATCGGTGGGAGAATACATATCCCGGTATGATTGGAAAGAATCCTAACCGTGATTTTAGTTTATTGCTACGAGATTGGTATCGTCGTGGTTTTAGATTGTTCTGGGAGGAGGAACTGGGTCAGCGATTCAACTGTTGGAACAACAGAAGAATACGGTTTCTACGTCATCGTTGTGAAGACAATGGGTGTTATGATTAAAAGCCCACTGATTTTTATTTGGCTGTGACGGAATGTGATTCGACACTTGAGGACACTGTTTGTGAAATTGCTTCAAATAAGCAAATTGAAACATGTGAATTCTATAGAATGAATGAGAATAGTATCATTGACTATACAAAGAGATATGACAAGAGTGAAGTCACACTCTACTGTAGAAAATGTGACCCTGACATTGCAGTACATCAGGATCAGTACACTGTGAATTCAGATAATCTACCTGCACTAGTTGTTGTCGACAAATACCTAGTAGTGGATGAAATCTAAAGAGTAGAAAAGTCGTTTTATCATGTATATAAATTTTTTTTTATTAATAAACAATTTCACATACATCTTTAGAACATTTTATTCTTAGGGCACTAAAATCAATATTAAATACACTTGTAAGTATATTCTCCACTAGAAAGTCGTTCAATTGAGGTAAGTCAACGTAGATGTTGAGAAACTGCTTGTAGGTGTAGCCACGACATCTGAACACGAAAAAGAGTAGTGCATGAAAGCCACATGTCTTAGTCGTTAAATCCTCTACTCTTCGTTGATTTTGAATAATGGTTTTCCCACTGCTTTCAATAAAGTTGCTGATGTATGGAGCGTAGAATTTATACGATAGGCCAAGAGGATCAAAAAATTCAATATTCTTCGCTGTTTGAAAGATGCATAGCCAATGACCGGTCTTCAAAGTCGATGGACTGCTATTAACAATGATTAGGGTATTGTTAACACTTGGAATTTTTTCAATGAAGTCCGAAGGTATGCAATAGGACTTGTACTGGGACATGTATGGATCCATACTAAATACATTGATTATTTGGTTTGTGTTCATGGTGCTAGGTCTAGTAGAACACTGCCGTCGGGTGTGATTTCCCAATAGGTTTCAAATTGACTCAGTGATATTAGCGTCATACTCTCGGTCAGAGCATCGGCAAATGTACACTCTCATGTCCTGTGTGCCTGACAAGTCCAAAACAATAACCCCATGATTTTTTGAAAACATTGAATCGGTTATTCCATTTTCAAATAGTTGAGAGTCATGATCTAGGGATTGCATGGTCAACTCGTACAGAGTTCTATAGGATTTTTTGTCAAATGATAGAGTGTACAGTGGAATACCATTCACTTTGCACACAAGGCTAGATAGACCGAAAAAATTAAAATCATGGGGGGATTCAGTCCAGGATCCAACGGCACTGCCACTCTTCACAAAGGCCAAAGCCAATTTTGATGGGATTTCTCCATTGATAAATGATGAATCGCTATAGCTACGAGAGCCGGTGGCAATGTGACGTTGATCGTATGGGGAACAAGAAGTTTAATGTTGTTACCATTGGCTCTTAGCTTTTCCACTGCCAATGCAACAGAGCTCATAACTTGTTGTTTTCGGACGTGGAGAATTGCCGATGTGATAATGACATTTGCATCGGGTGCTGCAGGAAGTGTTTTTCTCAAAATGAAATTTGATGGGCCATCTGTAACTTTATGTCAATCTTGACATTGGGGGGTAGCCATTGGGATATATTGAATATCTCATGATTTAATTTTCCAACTAGATGATACTCCTGGGTCACTGCAGTAGTCAACTCACCGTCAGTATCAACACCTGATCGATATTCATAGCCCAATGATTGTCCTCTCAACTCCTTGTATGCCTTTGGCGTCATCATCATAAATTGTATATAGCTTGCATAGTTTGATAAATTATTGCTAGTGCTCACCAATGCCCCATTAATAAATACATTAATTTGTTTGAATAGGTTGTGTAGAATACAGTTTTCATAGGAGAGACCATCACCGGCATTTGGAGTTGTATTATCTGACTTTTTCTTCACCACAACATTTAAATCAATAAATGTTGACGACAAATCAATGAAATAGTCTTCATTGGAAAATATTTGAAAGTGTATATTTTCCGAGAGGGGTTGTTGGGGGTGAAATTGTTCATAGTAGCCATACTTGACACTGACATCAACATTTTCAGCATTGAATAGATTCAATGAGGAACTGATTGATGGATATGATTCCTTGTGGGGGAGATAAGTCATCTTAAGAGAAGAAATCCTTCTTTGATCTAACAATCTTTTTCTTTTTCTTCTTCTTCTGCTTATTGGCCTTCGTTGTTTTATTCCTCAAAGTCCTTGTTGATGTCCTTTGCTTCCTGCCTGGGTGGAGACTGATGAGTGAATGACGTGAACGCATCCTTTTCAATCCCTCCCCATTTTGTCGAGATTTTAGTTGCTCACCAACGGCTCTTGCTGAAGATCTAATATTTTCCTTAACACTCTCCTTGAAATTCTTGCCCGACCCCCAGTCCTGTAGTGTGGAGGCAGCAAAATTTGATGCAGCAGGTACAAGATATTTTCTGGCTAGGGGTAGTGCAGAACGAAATAGCCTAGCAAACCAGCTACCAAGACCATAGCCAGACATTGTAGTACGACCCTTGTAGTAGTCCAATCCATTGCCTATTTGACGTGGACTCAAAGCACCAACATAGCAATCGATATCGGGACAGACAAATGGAATTCTCCTATTGTTCATTTTAGGTGATTGTGCTGTCGTTGACAATGGGTCGAAAATGACATGTAATCACTGCTAAGCCTTTTGTTATTGCTGGAGGATCATCCAATTCACTTCTTAGTGTTAACTGACAGAGTTCCAAATACGAAGTGTTTACAGGAACATACTGAAGATGATTTATATTATAGTGATGAACAAGTTCATGAGTTGTTTTTCGTTCAAGAACACGTAGGAGGGGGACATTTGAATTACCGACTCTCGACGTTTCCACAAAGGATGCATAGAGAAATATGCAAGAGTCTGAGGCAAAACCAGGTGGATAATCAGCGAAAATAACTTGATTCATCCCGTAAACGGTGCCAGCATTTTTCCCATTGATCATGTTCTGTTTAAAGCCAAGAACATCTCTCAGATTATCGTTGAGAATAATTATTTCAGTCTCAACAGGTGAGGTAATGTAAATCCTATCATGTTCCAATGAATAATTAAAATAGAATTTTCCATTACTACGATACGAGATTTTTCTATTGATTGTACGACACAAATCTCCCATATTATCATATTCAATATATTTCAATTTGGCATGTGGATATTCAGTAGATTTAAGTGCTTCAACCCATTCATAGTCGACAAAGAGTGTCCAATCGAATGGTATAACTTTTATATCATACACACGATCCTTTCTCAGGATGTCATAGGTATTTTTGAGAATACAGTCGACAAGAGCCACTTCACACGCACCGTCAAATTTGATGGCGGGGGAGAGTTTTGTCCAAAAATCACTTGTCGTATTCAAGTCATTGTAGAGAGGATCGGAAACGTTGGACATGAAAGTTACATAGAAATCATTGGGCATTGTCAATATCTTCAACACGAATCCAAGAATCAAAACCAGAGTTGCATCCTAGCCACCGAACAAGTAACTGTTTCTTACCCCTGCGAGTACGTGTCTTTAATATCTTTTCAATTTGATAGATTTCACTAGCATTTTTAACTTTTTGTAGTTCATAGTCATAATAGCCGCCGAGAATCTCTTCATCTTTGGTATCACGCAGGCGATAAGTTATGGGTTTAGTGTCTAGGATTTTTGCCACTTTAAAAAGTTCGGTGGACCACAAGTAATTCCCCTTTTCAAAAAATTAGTTGTTCTATTAATTCGAACAGTGTCACCAACATTGAATTTATTTTTCTTCTTGACAATCGTTTCATTGGAATACTGTTTAAGAAAGGTGTCAATTGTATCATGATCAGAATGATGAACTTCCGTTGGCGTAGAGTTGGACAATGATCGATGAGGTCGTTGACTATAAATCAACATGATTTTATCTAGATCATGAATAAAAGCCGGTGTATTTTTCAATGTACAATATCTTGAAATTAAAAGTCGAATAGTTCTTATCAATCGTTCGGCCAATGCAGCCTTTATAGGACTGTGACTATGATAGAGCAGTGTAGTATATTTCTCTAGTACTTTTTCAACATGGGGATTAACAATTTCACTACCGGGATCCGTTTGAATTTTTTTATATGAATCCTGTTCGAGAATACTTTCAATGGCCTGAGCAACTTCAACACCTCTCTTTGATCGCAATGGAATTGCATATGCATAGCGACTAAAAACACTGATTGCAAGTAGAATGTACTTGTACGGTGTATTGTGACGTCTTTGAAGCTCATCTAGAGTCAGGAGATCTGCTTGCATTATATGCAATGGGTAAAAGGCTTTAGTTTTTCGATATTGATTGGCACGAAGTCTATGATTTCTATACAGAGTGTAACTTGATTCATTTTGTAGATAGTCTTGTACACTTTTAGTGTGAACACCAGTGACTTTTGAAAGAGTGGTGGGGGAACTTAAACTCCCCGCCTCACCAATATTTTCATAAACACCTTTCAGAACTTCAACCATTTTGAACGTAAACACGTTGTGTAACGTCCACTACCCTTTTGTATACTGGCTGTTGGTGGAGGTAATGGTGACGTTGACTTGATACGTCTTCGCTTTTGTCTAGCTATCAGCGGTGTGCTAGTATTTTCCAAAATTGATTTAAAATCTTCTTCTTCAAGTTCATATTTTAATGGTGTCAATGTCGTTGATGATGATGATGATGCACGTTCATTTAATTTTTTTAGAATTGGTCTATTGCCAATAAGACTTTTGGGGAAGTTTAATGTATTCAGAAAGTTGTATAGATGAGTGTCATATGATAATAGTCCTTTACGATTTGTAACCATTTCATAGATTAAATCAAGTAGATTATAGCTCTTGCCCTGAATTATAATCCCTTTCCCATTGCTCTCAACTTGAATGTGATCTTGACCACTTTCCAAGAGATAGGCTAGGAGTCGTTTACTTTGTTCACAATATGAGTGGGGCATTAGATTTCCAATTTTCAATACAAGTGAATCCAATTCCTCCTTCTTTAATTGTGTTCCAGCAGACTCTTGAGGAGATGATTCTTTTTTGGGATCAATACCAGCAGCAGTGGACTTCGACCAATAGGACTTGTGTTTGTCCACTCGGCGAAGTGCATCTTGAAGTAAAAGCAGTTTTTTATCATCCTCAATATTTTCATTGTCAAGGAATTTACTCAGGTTGTTCTCAAAGTGTTCGACGGGTGAGAGAGTGAGTTCTATTGGAGTCAATTTATAGCGTTTTGCCATTCTCACTAGAGAAAACTGTTTACAAGTCCTGCAATTATTGGCAGTAAAAGTGTGAAAAAGCTACCGCCCGCCTGAAGAAGTCGTTTCCTTTTAAAATTCTTTCCTTTCTTTTTAGAGGCCAATGTACGTACAATGGAACGATGTTGCTTTGCCTGTTGCTTAACTACTTCTGGCACTTGAACATTACCCTCGGTCAAATTTAAACAAAGTTCGGATATTAGATTAATGAAATCATTGTCAATACCGTGTTTGAGTATTGATTTCCTAAGCGGAGGTTTTGAAGTGCTTAGAACTGAAAACAAATGTCTATTTTCATTTGTTTCTTCAGTGTCATTATAGCAACTAATAGGTCTTTTTAGTGTTCACGGGGAGATATACTGTAACTTCATTGTCAAAAATATCTGTGACTACACGCAGATCCTCGGGTGTATTTTGATTAAGATCCAAAAGGATGTAGCCGTAGGGTTTATTAGTTGCCTGATTGTATGCTGAGAGCAGAAATTTGGGGGCTCCTGGATAGACTTGTTTATTGAGAGTTATTAGCGAGCTAGAATCACGAACAACTCTGTAGATGATATAGTAGGTGCAGTTCAATGCAAGTGTTCGCATACATTTGCTCTGATGAAAGAGATTGTGTAGAACCAGGGTAACGGAAATCTGTTCATGATGAGAGCGAACAGTGAACAGTTGTAGCATTTCCTGGGACCATTGTTCAATAGATTCAGCCAGATCGTCAATGATCAACCAAGAGTTTTGTTCAATAATGCTGAAAACATCAAGTCCCTGTATGAATTGTATCTGCACCAATCCCATGGTGGTGGCAGCAATTGCTTTTATTTTATCATATGACTCCTGCCAAATACTGTAATAATAGTAGATTTTTTTCAGCTTTTCCACAAACATTTTATCGCAATTTTTAATTATTTTAGTTAAGAGGGTTGTTTTGCCCGACATTGACGGTCCACACAGAAACGATCTGAATGGTGTTTTAAATTGATACATGTTCCCTTCAGCAGTTCACCTAGACAACTAACTGTAGACTATGGCTGTCTAATGACTAAATAATTTCCCTATTACTACTCCGTTCAAGAATAATAATAATAATAATGAGAAGAAGAAGACGAATAAAGAATAATATTTTCTTTTATTAAACATAAAAAAGTAACAATACTTTAAAAAAATACTACATTGAAAAAAGCACATTAAACATGAAAAAAATACACTTTTTTAATTTATTTATAATAAAAAATACAACATTTACATAACCACTAGAAAAAAAACACTTAAATAAATACACTTTTTTTTTGTTTATTTATAGAAAAATACAACATTTATTGGAATAAAGCACTTGAAATAATAATATCATACACTTTTATTTACAGCATTTTAAATTTTGGGGTCCCCCCTCCCCCCGGGGGCGGCCGCTTCGGCGGCCGGGGGCGGGCCAGGAAGCGCCGGGCGGCGGGAAGCGGGGGCCCGCTGCGGCGGGCCCGGGCCGGTGCTGGCATTAAATAGTGGAAATTGATCTGCCTTGCACACACACACACATACATTGAAAATTGTTTGTGATAAAGAAAAAAAAGAATTTAAAAAAAACACCTAATTACCCAAAAAAAAACCTCCCACCCAATTTATACTTTTTTTTTAATGAATTTAAGTTAATTTTTCTAGACCGAGTTGTTTTCTGTACTCTACACATTCAACTCGGTCTGAAATTAAATAATGACCGTGTGGTAGTACCTTCACACAATCCTCAAGTACATAGACTTTGTCCGATATGGCCGACATGGCGTTTTTCTCAACTCTAACTGTGTAGTTTTTAAATTGTAAAGAGCGAATCGCCATGACTTTCGCCCTTGGCACTAAACTACGTTCCACACAGTTTCTATACACACTCATGTCGAAATTATTATTTACAAAGTGTGTAGGTACCCCCTTGCAAACTTGTTTGATATCCTTGCCGTGCGTTTCCACACAGTATACCTTCGGAACAGGAAACACACCACTGGATATCACATCGCTACCCGTTTCAGATTTTAGCATTAACAATTGATTTGGGGCCTGGCGTTTCACTAGCTCTGGGTAGAGGGATTCGTCCCAATTAGTGTAGTCCATTCGTGAGCTAATGTGCTCACCATTTTCCAAATCATTCAATAGATTTTCAGTTTTGACTTTTAACAGGAGTGAATCAGTGTCCCCGTAATACACTTGAACTTGTCCCTCAATCGGCCACTGTACCTTGCATACATTATAATAAAATGACAACATGAGTTTCTTGGATATTTCAGTTATTGCACTTCCGCCTGCAATATTTTTATTTAATACAATGTTTCTTTTCTTGCGATGTAGGAGCACCATATTAGAGTCTATGATTGTGAACGATGTGAAGTTTGGATCCGCAATGATTCGAGCACAATCTTTGGGGTTGGTTACAATGTCACATCGACTTCTGTGTCGTACGCTCTCGCACATTTTACCGAAAGCTGAGTTCAAAATGAGTTTATAGACTTCTTTTTCAACTTTCGTTTTCGCTTGTGAACGCTTACTGACAAAGGTGTCAATAAACGTTTTCATGTAAGGCTTTTGATCAAATTGGAGGGCTCTATGAATCTTTGTGACCTTGAAACCATTGGACACCATCCATTTCAAAAGCACGTGATGAACAACGATATTCTGTTTCGGGTTGAGGTCGGCAATTAGTTTTTGTTTTGAAGGTACCCAGTGCATACTCCCGTCCTCTACTAAAGATAAATTGTAGGGGCTCAGAGAGTCCCTACCCACCGGTCTGTTTATGCACGGAAAAACAAAGTCTTTTACCGAGTCATGGATTTCCATGGGTATTTCACCGTCAATTTCAAAAAACCATCCCTGTGCCCCATTCTCCTCAACACTGGCAATGTCGGGGAAATTCGAAGCACAGGGATTGTCAAGCCATTTATAATTGCCACACGGCAAACAGTAGTGAGACATTGCCGATGGGTAAAGGGAATTCATATCCAAAAAAACTGCGTCCGACTTTTCATCGGTGTGCTGTCCACTCGGATCAGTTTTCATGATACGATCCCCGTGATAAACATACCCACCCCTCATTGATCTCTCTACAAACAGATGCTGATCCACATCAGCGATCAGACCTATTTCTTCTTTGCTGATTTTAAGTATCAAGTCCATCACCAAATGGGGAGTGGAAAAATAATAACCTAAATCCAACCCAAATTCCCCATAGATTTTATCCGTTTTTTTGCACACAATGTCCAGAAGAGTGAGTACGTCACTGGCCAAGTAAATTTTACAATAATCCCACCCATTTTTACACCCGCCCTTTGCCCAAACCCTCTTAGCAAATTCGTAGTCGCTAGTGGTGCACTCACTCTCAGTAAGAGAATTGTAAAAAGCTTCAATGGGCGATAGTGACACCTCATCTAGCCTCGAGCCAGAGTTGTAATAATCATATGGATATATACCCTTACACGTTAATAAATCATACATTTCATCATCAAGCGCTGTTTGAGGAGGGGGAAGCTATCAAAATTGTCACTTTTCTGTACCTGAATCCATTGACTTAAAGATTTGGGGACGAAGCTGAAAGAGTCTAAAAAACGGATTTTATTCAGGCACGTGTTATCCTTGTCAACTTTTTTCCATATGAATTCTAGCAGCAGTAGCTTCTCCGATGATTTGGGTATGATATTATATGAAAAAGAACTATCTATCCATGCGTCATCTACTACTCCTCCCTTTGCAATGCGGGCCAACGCCGGAAGAACAAACTTTAAGTCGTAATTGGAATTGTGTATAAAAACAGGTACGAAATATTGTTGTCTAACGTTTAAATTGCATGACTGGTGTGCTACCCCTCTAAATTTACTCCCTCCCGATGTAATTTCCTGCCACAAATGATCATGGTCGATCACCTTCCTCCTCCCCCCATTCCCAACACCATCATCAAATTCTCCCTTGCAAACCCAACACATTTTACGATTTTTAATGGCCACTATGTCATCTGGTGATAGGAGCATAGGACAGTTTGTATAACGAAGGCACGAAATTGCACCTTTTGCTGTTTTGATTAGACTGACCAATGCCGAGCGCATGCAGTCTTCACCGTCACTCAACATCTCAACTACATCCAGCACTTGCATGGTATTATTGGAATCTCGTTGCGCGCGAGCGTAAGAGACCCCTATGGCTTCATGTATTTTAACACGATTTGAATTTGACGGATCGCACACGTCTGTCAGTTTAGCTTCGCAGTCTAAAGCGATCTTATTGCTCTGCAGGAGTGTGTTTTGAAAATTTTTAAAACGTAAGATCGCTCTATCTCCGCTTACCGTCTCCACAGCCTGGTATCCATGACGTTTACAGTGTTTCATGTGATACTTTAACTTTAAATCAGAGCGAAATCTTGAGAGACATGTTGGGCAGTAATAACACACATCCCCCTTTTTACCCTCCCCCAAAACCCTACTAATATCCGTAATTGGATTGAAATGACCAATTGAATCGGAGTCTGTGGGTGGGGTGTATAGAAGCCACACCCAATGTTCTACTGATTCAATTGAAGGAGCCCGCACTGGAAATAATACACCCTTCTTATCGGAACGCTGACCCTCTTCAAATTCTGTTTCATACTGTAACAGCGTGACACCAATCTTTAAATGTGCATTAGCCCGCTCAAAAATATCTATTCCTTTTAGTGTCACGGGAAATTGACCATTTAAACAATTAAAATCTACTTTGGGGAACTTTGAACCCTCCCTACCATTAACTACCATTTTATCCAACTTTTTCTTAGTGGGATCTATTCGAAGTGGTCAGTATGCTGCAATTAAAAATGCATACTTGAAACACTGCAGCCTCGTATCGAAACAGATTCGTTGTATCCCCCTACACCCCTCTAAATCTGAATGATATTTTAATTCAATTGCCCTCCCTCCCCCATGCCCACCTCTTACAATAAAATCCTTTTTAAAACTACATATATTAACATTTAAACTTTCAATAAATAAAACCACAGATCCACTACCCCCTCGTTATAATTTTCCCACTTACTTTGAATACTATTAGCCCAATTTAGAAAAACCTCCCCATAATTTGATAAATGCGGGTTAATTGCCTACATCTCTGTGTGCAAGTATTTCGAATACATCTCACCCGCATTCTCATTAAAAAAAATATTTTTAGTGCTATTGATGCTTTTAAACTGACCCCCACTCCCCACACCCCCATTTGTTGTTCAAGAATGGCTCGAATCTTATCAGTATATGAATGTGTAGTGGCCGAGGGATCTGTTATTATATCCCCCGACACTAGAGAGTTGAAGGGATCACCGAATTTGGTGCTGTAGACCAATGTGTGGTG